>CM066033.1:1344216211-1345416211 GCA_033557465.1 Ichthyophis bannanicus
AACATAGGCATTGCCTACAGCAGATCCCCGCAAATGCAGTCCTGGAGGCTAAAAGATTCCCTCAGGTTGGATTGCAGTCTCCAATAAAAAGCAAAATGCACGACTGCCTGCAATTCCCGGCCCTGGCCCAATGGTATGCAGAGGTACCATAGGCATATTCATCATGCACATCATGAAATCCTGAACAGTGTTTGGGCCACCGAGGACTGTAGTTGGGAACCTCTGCCCTAAAGCAGCGGCCAACAGGGGCAGAAACACACTGCACCTGCAGGCCTAAATCATCTACAAGTCAAATGTCAGAGGCAGGATGGTGTGCCCGGTTGGCATCTCCCAATACTATCATGTGCATTACATTAGCCATGCCACAGTAAACACGGTTATACGGTACACCAGATATAAAAAGGCTGCTATGATTCGTAGGCACAGCACAAGTGAAGCAAATTTTAAGCACAATCAACTCATTGAGCTGTCATCATGACCAACCTCTCTGATGTTCTGTGGGACGTGCGAAAGGTCATATGTCTGACATAGAACCACCACCCTGGAGAAATGACTTCCAACGGTTTCTTCCTAACATAGCCATGCCTGCACTGGTGCCCCAGTAATGGCGTGTTTTCCAGGGCGTGCCAAATACCTCCTACAGTGTCATCAATGCTGCCATAGGTGTGTCGACTGTGTGTCTTTCTATCCAGTTTATGTTGGTTGACAAAACCCTCCCGCAGCCAATGTTGTAAGTCACTGTTACCGTTATTGGCCCGGCAATGTGCATACTGAGGAGCAAGGCAACTGTGGGAATAGCCCTGACTGGGTGGCATGAGCAGGATGCCACTGCACAGTGCATAGGGCAATGGCTGGACAGGAATAATGAGTCGATCGTCTAAACCAAGGAGACTGTCGAGCAAACAAGTGATGGGCGCAAAAAACTGGACAACGCAGAATGATGGGTCGACTTAAAACGCCGCAAAACAAGAGCGACGGAGAGAGAGAGTGCCCTTAAAGACATGTTCGTCATGGGACTGAGGAGAACAGGATACACGTTCACTCTCACCCTGACCGAGCAGTGACCCCACGGCATGGCCTAGTTTCTGCCATTGTGGCATATAGTAGGTCTCCTCATGTGGATGTTATCTGTGCTTTTTAGTGTCCTGGGGCCCCCTCACCTGCGTTAACTGTCTGGTGTGGTTGTGCTCACATCCCAGTTGTTGGGTACAACACATGTCCCTGCGCGGTAGGCATTGCACAATGGACCTGGCTATCGGACTATCTGCATTTTGCATGTGTATGGCTGGAACACCTCGCAGGGTTCTGCAGCTGGTGACTCACTGTGCTTGCTGATGGAAAATGTCAGATGGTGGTGTGGTGTGGGGTGTTTCAAGGCCTAGCGTCTGTCTGCGCTTGAAGTATGGATGCATCCAGAACTGTAGAAGGTGCTCTGTGGGTTCCTCCAACTGCAGCTGGATTGAGATTGATGGCACTGTCTGCTGCTGGCACCATTGCAAGGGGTATGGAATGTGGATCTGTTGTTGGGGGATCCTGTATTTCAGAGACCAGTGTGGGTGGGCTGACACACTCTTCCTAGGTGTCCATAGAGCTCCCTTTTTCCCCACATAGAACGCACATATATCATGTGGCCATGGCACCCACACAGGATATGCATTATTCCATGGGCATCGTAGTCCACAAGGCCCAGATGTGACTGGGATATATAGATAGACAGAGGTGTACCATAGGTGTGTCTGATAGAAAAACCTATCAAACATTGGCACAAATGGGACCTGAAGTATAGCCCATCTCAGCCAGGACAGGTGATGTGCGCCCCACCACACCCTCAGGGTGAGCACAGGCCCCCCACACTGAGACAGTCTGTAGCCACTCTGTTGCAGCAACACAGAAGGTCTGTACCCACCACTAGGCCCTAGGTGCTGTGTGGGTGCACACACCATCCTCTGAAAAAACTGTATATTGCTTGCTTTGCATGTGCAGTGCATCATGGGGTGCGAATGGAGTACCCCTACCCTGTTCAGCGCAACACACAGTCTGCAGACGTCATATTGTAGCCAGGCAGACCTCTCCTCACACATATAGAGCTGTAACCCAGTGGTGAATGCCATGCCTGTGAAGCGGCAGAGTGTTGGTTCAAATCCCCGGTGCGGTTACCCAGCAAACATTTAGATAGGCACATTACTGCATATACTGTGCCAGTCAGCATCAGTGCTGTATACTTTGCACAAACTGGCCATACATTTAACAGGTCATTGTAACATGGAGATCACTATTCTACAGGGTACATGGGGTCTGCCTGGGGCAGTATTGTGTGTAATGTCATGTAGTAATGGCAACAGAGAAAACCATCACAGTGCTGTAACCCTAGGCTGCCCTATAAGGTGGCTTGTGGAGCACCTGATGCTTACAGCACTGTCAGGATCCTATAGCTGCCACCCCTAATTTCCATTAACAAACCTGTCATTGGCTGCACCCACAAATAACCCCACTGTGGATGGAAACACACATCCCCTTGCTTCACAGGCAGCGAGGTGAGCTGTGGGACACAGCTCTACAGCTGAGAACAGATGCCTGGCTGGCTAAAGAGACAATCCTGCAGACTGTGTCATCAGGGGTGAGTAGATACAGTAGGAATAATGCTTCACTGAACATGACGTGTATAGCACTGTAAGGGTGTTGCCCCTGCCAGTACATATGTAATGTAGAAAGGAGACCTGGCACATTCTACAATGTTGCAACGTAAGAAGATATATGCCGCATGCAGCACCAATGTACATTAACAGCAGTATGCGTAAGTTGGCACTGCTGTATAATGTTTGCTGACTGAGAACACATAATCCAGAGCCTCATTGGATAATTGAACCCATTACCCCTGCTTCATCAGTCAATGTAACAACCATTGTGCAACACCCTCTGCCACCAGGACTGTATGCCAGCACACATAGTAAAGGATAAAGTGCAGTAAGGTGGCATGCCGACCTACATCACCTCATAATGGTCAGCACGCAACCTATTGTGCATGTGGAATGTTCAAATATGTTGTTTCCCCCACCTCCCTATGGCAACCTCCACATCATTGCAGGGCACACATGGAGATGCACCAATGAACATATTCCAGTGGCACACACAACCCAAGATTACCAGGGTGTCTGTTTGCCGACATTGAGGGTTTGTCAGCACCCCTTGTTATAAGTGTCCTGGCAGTACCTGCTATGTGACACACATAGCACACCTCATCAGACAATGCACTAGCAATCAGTGGATATGTGTCCAGAGGTTCAAGATCACACTGTGTAAACAAGAATAATAAAAGGAAATGTAATTGTTCTTTTGTACATGAGAGACACATCGGTGCTATGTGTGGCTGCATAGATCAGTAGACAGACTGTTGTCGACACCCTACCCAGTGCGGCACAAAGATGCGTGCATTTTCAATGTCCAAATTCCTGCCACGCAGCCATGCGGAACGCCATAGCACGCCATTCTGTGTTGTGTAGCCATGCGGAGCGCATGTGCGCGAGCCGCTATGCGCAAATGCGGAAGTTGCGTTGTGTGCGTCCTCGCGTCTACACGTGCAGGACAGGAAAAGGGCATCCCAGACAAGGAAGCCGGCATTCAGCCGCAGAGAGCTGCGCCACCTGGCTACCTTAATCCGGCCCAAGCAGCACAGGCTGTTCCCTGGGGCCTCCAGGGGCAGGGACACAAGGAAGGTACGGAGGGCCTGGGAGCGCATCACGAGGCATTTTAAACCGTGTTGCTGAGAACCAAAGGGAGGTAAGTGTATGGCCACACGTCATAAGAAACATATACACTGACAGGGTTGCTTGCAGCTGTCCATGCTGCTGTGTGTAGGTAGTCTACATCAGTAAAGTGCAGCAGGTTAAACCACATGTAGAAAGCCTTATGTAGCACATCTGAGTGGTTTGCCATGTACCCAGGTGTTGAATGACGTGGTCACAGAGGGCATGATGCCATCCTGGAGTCATAGCATCTGCTGCTGTTGATGTGCTACAACACACTGTAACACAGCTAGACCATAGATCTGCCCTAAGGAGGGTCTGGAAACATCATGTGCTTATGGCGGGATCTGCGTCTGCAGGGTAACACATATGGCCAAACCGCAGGGGTTGTGAAAAGTGCATCACATGGTCTGTCAGACACCCTGGAGCTATGCAGTTGTTTGCCAATGTTGTTCAAGGCAAACCCCCTATCCCCAGGAGTACAGGGAGCCCATCAGAGTGGGCCCCAAGTCACCCTGGTGCTATGGGGTCGTTTGCCAATTTTGTTTAATACCTCCCCCCTATCCCCAGGAGTACAGGGAGCCCATCAGAGTGGGCCCCAGGTCACCCTGGTGCTATGGGGTCGTGTGCCAATTTTGTGTAATAACCTCCCCCCTATCCACAGGAGTACAGACAGCCCATCAAAGTAGGCTCTCAGTCATCCTGGAGATATGGGGATGTTTGACAATGTTGTTTAACACATCCCCCCTATCCACAGGAGTACAGGGAGCACATCAGAGTGTGCCCCAAGTCACCCTGGTGCTATGGGGTCGTTTGACAATGTTGTTTAATACCTCTCCCCTATCCACAGGGGTACAGAAATCCCATCAGAGTGGTCTCTCAGTCACCCTGGAGATATGGGGTTGTTTGACAATGTTGTGTAACATATCCCCCCTATCCACAAGGGTACAGAAATCCCATCAGAGTGGGCTCTCACTCACCCTGTTGCTATGGGGTCGTTTGCCAATGTTGTCTAATACCTCCCCCCTATCCCCAGGAGTACAGGGAGCCCATCAGAGTGGGCCCAAAGTCACCCTGGTGCTATGGGGTCGTTTGACAATGTGGTTTCTTACCTCCCCCCTATCCACAGGAGTACAGAAAGCCCATCAGAGTGGGCTCCCACTCACCCTGTTGCTATGGGGTCGTTTGCCAATGTTGTCTAATACCTTCCCCCTATCCCCAGGAGTACAGGGAGCACATCAGAGTGTGCCCCAAGTCACCCTGGTGCTATGGGGCCGTGTGACACTGTTGTTTAATACCTCCCTCCTATCCCCAGGAGTACAGGGAGTCCATCAGAGTGGGCCCCAAGTCACCCTGGTGCTATGGGGTCGTCTACCAATGTTGTTTAATACATCCCCCCTATCCCCAGGAGTACAGGGAGCCCATCAGAGTGGGCCCCAAGTCACCCTGGTGCTATGGGGTCGTTTGACAATGTTGTTTAATACCTCCCTCCTATCCCCAGGAGTACAGGGAGCCCATCAGAGTGGGCCCCAAGTCATCCTGGTGCTATGGGTTCGTTTGACAATGTTGTTTAATACCTCCCCCCTATCCACAGGGGTACAGAAATCCCATCAGAGTGGTCTCTCAGTCACCCTGGAGATATGGGGTTGTTTGACAATGTTGTGTAACACATCCCCCCTATCCACAGGGGTACAGAAATCCCATCAGAGTGGGCTCTCACTCACCCTGTTGCAATGGGGTCGTTTGCCAATGTTGTCTAATACCTCCCCCCTATCCCCAGGAGTACAGGGAGCCCATCAGAGTGGGCCCAAAGTCACCCTGGTGCTATGGGGTCGTTTGACAATGTGGTTTCTTACCTCCCCCCTATCCACAGGAGTACAGAAAGCCCATCAGAGTGGGCTCCCACTCACCCTGTTGCTATGGGGTCGTTTGCCAATGTTGTCTAATACCTCCCCCCTATCCCCAGGAGTACAGGGAGCCCATCAGAGTGGGCCCAAAGTCACCCTGGTGCTATGGGGTCGTTTGACAATGTGGTTTCTTACCTCCCCCCTATCCACAGGAGTACAGAAAGCCCATCAGAGTGGGCTCCCACTCACCCTGTTGCTATGGGGTCGTTTGCCAATGTTGTCTAATACCTCCCCCCTATCCCCAGGAGTACAGGGAGCCCATCAGAGTGGGCCCAAAGTCACCCTGGTGCTATGGGGTCGTTTGACAATGTGGTTTCTTACCTCCCCCCTATCCACAGGAGTACAGAAAGCACATCAGAGTGTGCCCCAAGTCACCCTGGTGCGATGAGGCCGTGTGGACAATGTTGTTTAATACCTTACCCCTATCCCCAGGAGTACAGGGACCACATCAGAGTGGGCTCTCTCTCACCCTGGTGATATGGTGCAGTGTGCCTATTCTGTTGAATCCATTCTCCCCATCTCCAGGAGGTTTGATACCTGCGTATGGTTTCCGTGGAAACACCCTGCTGCTATGTTGTATGTTGCTGCTGAGGTGCTGTAGGACACCCAAGACCCAGGGGGTCCGAGAGCTGACTGTAATGGAGGGTATGTCAATCAGATATGTTACTAGGCTATGGTGGGTAGGTTGCACATCTCGCACAGTCCATGGGCTCCTCAGCTCAGCACACACAACGTAGATGTACCCAGATGATCATTTAAATGCAGATGTGGATGTGCATGAACAACACCACACCCACATTCACTAAGAGATCAAATTGAAAAGGTCTGTAACAGAGACATGTCCCCAGCAATGCATGGTTAGTCAGGTCACACATCTGCCAAGCCCCCAGGCAGCACACACCTGTTTGCAGATGAATAACACAGGTATTGTTGGAAGGATACATGCACGTGTTCATGTTGCACACCACAGACTGAGACCCACACATGAGCAGAGGTGGCAACAGGTCATAGCTGCTGCAAAGGCCTCTGGCCTGTAGTGTTTGCAGTCACACCTGCCATAACCAACGAGGGCCCAGGTCAGAGGAACATACTAACATCCGATAGGCCCAGATGTGAGAGATGCACGTCCACCATGAGCAGTATGCTGTGTGCAACAGTGGCCAAATAGGTCAGAGGTACCTAACATTGTCCCCACGACACACAGGTCACACCGCGCCTGTAGTGTTTCAAACATTGCTATCCATGGACCTGTAGAAAAACACATGTCATGGCCGTGGCACCTGGTAAAGTGTATATTGCCACGCACCGAACGTTCCCTGTATGGTCACATAACCCATGTGTGATGGGATCACATATTGCCACTGGGTGTGTGGCGGATGACATGTCTAGATAATGTCACCACAAATGTGTAAAACATACCACATTCAGGTCTATGGGTGGAGAAGGATAGACATCATGTTTGACAACCATAACATGGCAGGGCTAACCCATGTCAGTCAAGGGGGCCACAGGGGAATGGACTGGTGTGGACAGGGTGCCACGGCCAAAGCACATAGGTGTCACAAAACACATGGCCAGACCCACAGCTATGCATGCAGGTGGCACTGGGGACAGCTAATCACCAGGGACAAACAACAAACATTTATCACATGTCGGTATTGTCTGCCCTGTGGCAGCCTGTGTGTGACCGCTCCACAGCGGCCAATGGGGAAGGATATGGGAGCATCACACAGCACCTGAGTGCTGCCCTGATGTCTCTCCCAAATGCTGCTCTGCAGCTCATCATGTTAGTGCAAACCAGCAGGTTACTGTTCCTGTGAGCGCAAAACACCCCAACGTATTGCCACCCCTGTGACTGCGGCTGCCGACATCCTCCCTACTGGTAACAATGGTGTATGTTAACTCACAGTACTAGGAGCTGTGTTGACCCCACCCTAACAAAATACCAGGGGTAGAGTGAAAACCTCCTTTGCACGTCTCCCCTCAATGTGTGCATAGGCCGTAAATCCATTGTGAGCATGGGGAATCAATCAATGTATCTGAAGACATGTGCAAAATGTGCCGGTAGGTAGCTCCTCTGTCACCAGCAACCATGTTTGCTGTCCCAGATGCACAGGGCCCACTCATTCCATGTCTGATTGTTTGACCTGTGGCATTGCATACAAGAGTGGTTGGCCGAACTGAGCAGACAAGCTCAATACCCACATCCACACTGACGTGGCTGTGTTGGCAGCCATGTCACCAGGGAAGTGACCTCCCCCCTGTGCATCTCATGGAGCCAAAACAACAGCTGGCCGGTTCAGAGAGGGTCCTATCCCATCCAAACATCGGGATGCCCCAGCGTTGCCCCTGCGGAACGCACTAGGGCCAAAAAGCCCTGGAGGGATCCACAGTCTCCACAGGCCATTTTGTAGCCACATCAAGGTCTGTAGGCCGTAAGCCCATCTGAACCCTGTTGGCCGCTGCTCCTGGGTACTGGCTGGGGCCGGTAATAAAACACAGGCATAGGCAGTGTCACTGGAGCAGAAGATGCTGGCCACAAAATGCTGTCTTGCGTCTATCGTGTGGCATCAAGGTCGCCATTACCACCACAGACCACACACATCGTGTCACCGGAACTCACACAGATGTGGGTCACAGCATGGGCAAACGGACCATCAGCGCTGATGGGTACAGTCTGTGACACACTGTTACCATGTCACCCATGTACCCACGTCTCTCAGTACCCGAACCGCACTAAGCCTGAGCGCCCAGCAACAATATATGTACAATCCTCTGAGGGGCCTGATGACTGTGACAGCTCTGAGGGCACGAATTTGAGTCTCCAGGAGGGGCCTGCATGTCCCATGAGTCTATTGCCATCGCCTGAGGATATGTCTCACCAGGATTTGCACAGACATGTAGTCAGGGTCCACACCGGTCCTGTAGCAACAGAATCAGAGCACATGGCACAGGATACAGACAATCACCAAGCTCCCCGGACGCAAAGGGTGGCGACAGGGAATCAGAACGTAATGGATAATCCCCTGAAAAGGATGGGATGCACCTCTCAAAACCTACCCATATGGCCACCAACAGGATAATAGCTACCCTGAGACCTGCGCCACCAGCCTCCCAAACAACATAGCCCTCTCAGCACTCTATTGTGGTGGTGGTGTACCCTATGATGAGAATATACTGTCACAGATGACATGCCGTCAACCCTTCAGGCAGGGTCACACGAACGTAGATACCATGGGTCACCGTGCCTGCCATGCATCCCTCCTATCAGCCAGGATCTTGTCCAAAATCATGTACATGGGTACGGTTCTGATTGAGTTAGCAACACATCTATAGCTCCTACGTCCGCCCCTCCAGTATGACAGAGGAAGGGTATATGTAGCACCTGTCAGGCATGGCCACACAAAGCCAACTGTTGCCAACGGGTTACCATTGGATCGGTGTGAGGGCACAGGCTGAGTCTTCGCCATTGCCATTGTGTCATGGACACGTGCCCGGCTGACAGGCGCCGAACTGGAACACTGTATACAGGAATAACCTTGCTACACCCACTGTACTCATTGCAACCTGTCAGGGACATGGTGGCAGCAAACATCCAATGAGGCGGATGCTGACAGGCCCACCCTGAACAGGCTGTCCATGATCTGCAGTCCTGCAAAGGGGGAAGCCGACAAAGACACCTCCATGTCCAGAACCAACGGATGCTAGCAGTCATATGCCCAGCATGGACCACCCTCTGCCCAATCTGATGAAAAGGGACACAAATCTACATAGTCCCCAAATTTGCGCGACACCCTGCTGTAGCAGACACAGCAGCATCAGCATCCACAGGGCCTCGGAGTCCTTGATAAGGTACATGTCCCCACCAGGCCATCCACGTAAAACATATGTCCACAATCCCATGGGGTCAATGTGACCGCATGCACGTATGGTGAGACAGACAAGTGGAACCATAGGCGCTGTCCATCATAGGAGGTGCCACAGGCCACCTTTCAGAGGTCTCACATTCCCACCACAGAACGGAGGGTCAGTTCCCACAAACGCACCCCAAATGGTCCCAGAGGTAAAGCATTACCTAGTCCAGGAGGGCTACAAGTGAAAACACCTCCACAACAGGGTTCTGTGTGTCACAGCCCCTATCACCACATAACTGAGACAACAGGAGGGCACAGACACATCTGGGATCCCACAGAACTGGGCAGGTTATGCATCATAAAGATGTACACATGTCATGAAATAGAATACCTATCCCCATACACCCACAGCCCTGACTGGCCCACATCCACAGTTCACAAGGATGCCTACACCCATGTGCACAGCCACCAAATACCACGTAGGTATACTGGGTTACGGCTTTCATGGGGGGCACTATCACTACAAATCCCACCCCCTGGTGCCGGCCGCAGCGCCCAGAGTATGCACAAGGTGCATGGCTGGGGGAGCTTCCCTTCCCCGTACAAGGGAGAGATGTGTATAGTCACACCTGGACGAGTGGCCCATCTGGCCAAAGTCACAGAATGAGGACTGGTCCACTCTCCCACGCACACACCACGTGCATGGCAAGAGGTATGCCGTCACACAGATTGCAGGGCATCCCTCCAGACTCACAACCAATCGCTGGAGGTCAGATGAGCACAGGAAGGTAAAAGACTGACAACTACCCATCTGCTGCAGCCTCGCCATCCTTGCATTGTGCAACTGTGACCTGGCCACTACAAGCAACGTGACTGTCGGACTGAGAGATGCTCCAGCAGCTGGGGCACATGGCAGCTATGTGGCATGTGTCCCCCTATGCATGTCTGCACTGGGAGCAACCCAACGCTCACGGCCCTCCCAGTGGACGCATGCAACAGGCTGTCACTCTGATTGGAGAGTGATTGCAGACAACCCCACACAGCCCCTGGACTGGGGGCGTTAAGCAGCACAAAGGTGGATGGAGGCACCTGTCCCACAAACAACACCTCTGCCCACCCTCACAACATATGCTGTCAAGGTGGGGTGGGCTGCTCATCTATTGAACACCTCACCCACAGCCACATGGAGGTCCATGGGAGTCATCCCAGCACAGACATTTGTGGGCTCGGAGCAATGAGCCTGTCCCACCAGACATTCAACCCGCCCTGATAGGGCAACACACAAGTAGTTCATGCAGACGATCAGGTAGCCATGTGCCAGGTGGTGAAATGAAGTGTCACAGGCTCTCTGTCAGAATGCATCAAGGCACGTAAACTGGGGGCGGTTGACACAGACCAACATACCCATCTCCTGGCGGTCCATCTCAATGGCAATGTCAAATATCCCTCCAACAAAAGCAGTATTGCTGTGCTCCGGCACACATGGACCCTACACATGTACCACCTCAGCAGATGATTGTAACTCTATGGATATGCAGATATAGACCACTCTACAGATGTGTCACATGCCACAGGTACACAGTTAGGTTCCCACATTCCGGCTCATGGATGTCATCCGAGGTTTGCCCTCTCCGCAATTGGGGGCATGACCCGCTATATCTCCCCAAGGACATTCTGTGGATTGCAAGGACACCCTGCTAGCCCCATGGGGAACAGAGACAACATGATCCACATAGCCCCATGCTTCAACCACTAGGTGTGGTACCCTCTCCACCCACGTCTGTAACTGGTCCCTCGCAGGGACATGTTCCCTGTCTCAGACCCAGTGTCGCAGGGTGAGGGGACAGTATGGCATCCAAACCCACAGTCTGTAATTTCCTGAACCTGGTTAGGGATGGCTGAATGCCTTATGCTACCCCCTCACCCTGGATGTGTGACATGGCCGTTTTGCGCCCATGGAAACAGCCAGAGGGCATGCCCAAGCGTTCAGGTGGGAGGGAATATCCAGCTGGTGTCCACAAATGTGCGTAAAACACTGTGCCGTCCCACGCGACGCAGTGTGGGTCTAACCACATCACCTCTCACACACTGGTATTCAAATGAGGTCAGTCATAAACCATTGCAATGCCAGTGCTGCAGCATCACCACCCATTGATGGATAAGCAGGTGCCTCACATACACTCAGAGGGTGCGTTGTGGAGTGCCTGCCCCTACTGCACCCTCCCCTGGAAACACCCCCAGTGGCATGTGGCTGCTATCTTGTTTTGGGCCAAGTTATGCAGGGCCTGTCAGATGCCCTGGATACTACGTCCATAATGTTTCTGCCCTTGATGGTGCTACACATTAGTGCAATTACGTCATCAGGGCGTATCAGTGGGGTGCAAGCTGAAGTGGCAGGTCCACCCTACACAGGGATCTGACATTATATGGTCCCCCTACGGACACAGACACATGTCATAGCTATGGTGGATGTGTACATTTATTTGGTCAAGCAGCGTCATCTACCTTTCTCCGTCCCATAGCCCCATGGCCCAGATGCAGGGAAGGGACATTATACTGTGTAATGTGGGGGAGCCGTGGCTCTCTATTTCCATGGGACACAGCAACACATAGGGTCCCCTCAGTTATCCCCACACTCGTATCCATCCCATGTGGGTACAGCGGTCTCACAGAGAGATGTCCCCTATTTTTGTGTAAAGTGTCTCACATTCCTCTATCATGGCACACCATCCGCTGTGCATGTCCATGTCACCACTCACAATGTGAGAGCCATGGCAGCCACCAGGGCTCCACGCCATCCTGCCTGTGAGAACGACAGCTGACGGGCAGTTACATGTTGCGCAGCTCACACCTTCATGGGCCATTACTGCTCTTGTGGAGGCCCATACAGGGATGCAATGTCTGTTCAGGCTGCAGTACAACACCTATCCCATACATACCCGACTCTGGAGCGCCACCCATAGGGGATGGCGCAGATCCATGGTTGGTAGTGGACCCCCTCCACAGGGCCCCACCACTCCGGGGACACGTCCCTGGCAAACACGACTAGGGGCCCCCGCCTGTGGGAACTATGTCCCTCTCTGTTCTGGGAACCGCATACCTACACACCTGTACCAGATGATGTCACGGAAACTAAGGGGTTGATCCGCACACACACAACCTTGCCTCCAGGGGATGTGTCGCCCTCTATCGCCCTCCCTGTCTCTCCCACTCTCGCTCACTCCCCCTCTCTCTCCCCCTCAGTGTGTCTCTATCTCTCCCGCCATTCCACCAATGTGTTGTCTGGAGGGGGTGAAATGGGGGGGGGCAGCATGTAGGTGCTGTGCAATGCTGCTAGCTGGTGTCCTCTGTGACGCTGATTGTCGACCCCAGACAGGCCCCATTGTTTCTGACTCAGCACACATGTGCAGCCCCATTCACACATTTTCCAGTGACCAACTGTTACAGGTGTGGAACTATGCTGTATATGCAAAGCAGACAGCAGGGGAGAGGGAGCATGAAGATGCTGCCCTCACAGGGGTCTGTCTATGTTGTCCAAACACCTGTGGAAACCAGAAAGTGACAACCCCAAACTATGTTTGCATCTCCACAGGTGGAGGACCTGCGGAAGAAGGGGCGGGAACTCCGTCTTTACCACCCTGAGTTCCTGGCACGGTTCAGCAGAGGTGCGGGGCAACAGCATGATGGTGAGTATTGCCAGGGATGACTCCCAGCTTCAGATGTCACATTGGCCCACCAGTCTGGGTGTTTCCTGCATATGTACATGTGCTATGTGCCACACATGGATGTGCCGTAATGTATGTTATCCTTCACAGAGGGAGAGGACAGCAGCGCGGACCAACAGCCCTCGGCCTATGCACTCCGGCGGCCCACCACCCGTCGTGCAAGGGAGAGGCCAGTGGTGGAAGTGGAGGGGGAGATGGAATCGGAGGAGGAGGGTGAAGAGGAGGAGGCAGAGGACGAGGAGGATGACGAGGAGGTGGAGGAACAAGAGTCGGCGGAGGAGGAGGAGGAAGTGGAGGATGAGGAGATTGAGGATCAGGAGTCGGCGGTGGAGGAGGAAGAGAGGGTGGAGGAGGATGAGGCCCTCCAGTTCATCCCCGAGGGGGGTGACGCTGGGTGGAGGGGGATGCGGGGGAGGGAAGGTCAGGGGGGTGGGACATGTACAACATGTGAGGGTGGGGGTGATTGCGTGGGCTGAGAGGGTGGTGGGAGGGGGTTTGGGGAGGGGAGCAGGCTGGGTTGACGTTGCGGGGGAACACAGCACAGCACAGGTCACTGTGGGCCCCCGTCAGACACAGCAGGCGGAAACACGGGACGGGCGTCTGTGTGTCACTGCGCCATCCACAGCCTCCAACATATCACATGCACATGCCAGCACACAGACCACAGAAAGTGTGTGTCTGTGTGCTGGCAGGTGCATGCATGATGTTTTGGGGGCTGTGGATGACGTGCGGCGCGACGTCCGTATCGTGTACCACGCACTACAGTGTCTGACGGGGGCTGTTCAGCAGGTGTCCGCCGATGTGGCACAGCTGCCATGTAGACGGGCATCTGCTGAAGGGCGTCACAGGCATCATTGATGGCACCTGTGATGTCCACAGGTACCCTGTGCTGTGCTGTGTTCTGCCTGCAGACATGGGGCAGGAGACCTGTGGCATGTTGCCAATGGTTGTGTTATCTGTAAATAAACATTTGCTTTTGTTATTTGACACAATGCTCACGTGTTTCCCTTACCCACTCACTATGGATGCAAGCATGGGATATGTGTGTGGACCCGGATCGGCAGTGGGGGTAGACATGGGTTGCATACGTGGAACGGCTCCACATGCAGTCATGGGGCCTTAACGTGTGTAGGGGCGAGGGACGAGGGAAGGCGCATGGGATATTGCTATGTAAGGGGGGCCTTGGAACATCCGTGTCATAGGGTGTGGCGTGTTGTAGCCCAATGTGTTAGCGGGATGTAACAGCCGACATATGCATGCCACCCATGTCTGCATGTGCCACATGATCACCTCGGGAGGGCCAGGCATGTGTTCACTGTTATTGGCAGGGGTGATGGACACACATAAGAAGCCAATGTTGAGGTTAGGGGGGTGTGGACACGGTGAAGGCTCTGATTACTGACCATGCAACCATGGAAAGGTCCACCTGCCTCTACAGGGGTGTGTGCGTGAGGCGGACCACTGCAGCCAAGGGGCAGTGGGAATACACTGTGCCGGACAAACATTGCATGTGCTGGGATGTGTGCAGTAATACCTGGAGGTGGAGAAAACGCACTAGCGACGGCCCTGGGTACAGTTCATAGGATTAGGGACACGACATTGATGTGCGCACCACAAAGGGAACCACAGGGACACACATTGGACACACACGTCGCATGTGCTGTGTAAAGGGGTGTCAGGTGGTCGATGTCCCACCATCCTGTCAAGGTCACAACATGCACAGACGTGTGGCCATTGCAGTCCACACGCTCATCACCAGCCACGCACACACATACGTTAGTTCCAGTAGTACTAGACAAAATTGACGTGAAATACGTTGTGGTTTATTTCACACACAGGTATGCTTGTTTACAGCAATAGGATATTCTTTCCCTGGTCACAGCAAATATGGTACACTGAACATGATCGACCCCAGCAACAAAGACCTTATGTGGAACATAGACAAAGATCATTCACATTTGGCAACTGACTCCTTAACATAGCATTGGGGAAACAAAAAACATGGGGTCACACAGCCCCTCTTACATTGCTACCCTCCTGCCTGTGCCCTGGAGTGTACAGGTAGGAGTGGCCTTATTGATGTAGGTGATTATAGTTTACACTGTCACCTATGAATGATGGGAACTGAGCTCCACCTCAATATCTGCCCAGGTAGGCAACTGTAGTAGCGGCCAAAGATGGTGAGGCATGCAGGATTATCTCATTGGTATTGTGGATGTCCCCCAGCGGAACAGACAGTCATGGGTACAAACGGTAAGGGGCAACATTTAACATGAGCCTGGAAGCTCAGACCCTCACGAACTACTGAGATAGAACTAGCATCCAGAAAGTTTTTCAGATCTCGATGGGCGTCAACTCAGCATTCCCCAGGTGTTTAGTCAAGAATATTTCATCCTCACAGTGACAGCTGTTCAGGGCACAGCATGCCTTTCCAACACAGGGGCAAACTGTTTTGAAGTCTCACGGCAATGACGGCAGAGATGGCAAATGTTTGGTATACCCTTCCTAAACAGCTACCAAGCGTCATGATATTGATGTCCTCTAATACATATTGAGAGGTCCATGCTACAAGGATAGGTGGTTACGGTAGCCAGATCATTTTCTACCTGAATGTACTCCTCTGATCTGATGGATGTATAGTCTGCATACGGTGTTCTATGTTTCCCTGATATCAGCTCAGAGAACTGCTGAGTGTCTTCTAGGGGCAATTAGGCCTGTTTGTTATCAGGTTGGCCGTTCTCTGTGTCGATTACATCCTCCTCCTGCTCAACAACTGTGTCCATTGCAGGGCTTGGCTGCTACAGCTCAGGGCAGTCAAAAGGTTTCCACAACAGGGCACACAAACATAGGATATGTGCATTACCTCCTCCAGCATTTTCTGTATTGGAACTGACATCCTTCTGCAAGAAACCTGTCCTGTTGGGAGGCTCATCATCGTGTGGTCACCTCGCCTGTTAGGTGACGTATCCTCAGGAGGGTCCTCCCCCTGTTGTAACTCTCTGTAGCACTGCCTGCCAGTATGGGTCAAACCATGTCCCCAGCTATGTTTGTCTTGCCCTCCCAGGTCATGGCTCTATTTGGTGGGATGAGTTTCCTTCAGTGTGTGGCTGCCTATGGGGCCATATGGTGCAGGTCTCTGTCTCCTCACATGATCCCACAACATAGCTTCATCCAAACCTCATAGGACTTCTCTCAGCAGCACCTTTGGAGATCCCTGCAGACTGGTATCCAGCACTTTGAACTCTGCCTCTGGGAACTCTTCGGGCTCTCCGACATCCTCCAAACTCTTCAGACCCGGTAACTCCACCAATCCACCCATCATTTCTGGTCAAGGCTTTCAAAAGGGCTTTTTCTCTCGGCACAACTTGTCCAGCCCCAGGTTGTTTCCTATCAGAGCCGCTGCCTGGCCCCTCCCCTGGCCTGGTGTCTGTGTTCAGCTCCGCAGAGCTGTGTGGTGTCCTCTGGTCACAATTGACGATTCTGTGTGATTCCTCTCTTCTGAGAACGTTCCGCAATCTCCATACCCTCGGGAGGGCAGTGATTACCACACTATCCACACACAGCTTTCCCGTCTACACACAAAGTATACCTCCACTTAGCTCCACGTGTGCAGTTGATGACCCCCATTTAACCCAGGTGCTATCAAGGCCAGACGTGTTAGTTCATTTGTGCCACGTGGATCAGCGCACGTTCCTTTTTCTCTTGGGGACATCATCATGGGTTTGCTCATGACCACCACAAGATCCCTTTGCTGCTTGAGTCTTTTCTTTGCAGAAAATCAGAACAACAGTTCGGACAGAGAGCAATCCATGCATAGATCCTATACATCTGATAATTGGCCCTGTTGCAGACATATCATGTGCTCATTCCCATGTGACAGCTCATGGGACCCGCAACTGGTATTCAAATGAGCACTTAGTATGTCCCAGCTGTACCTCTGGTGTGATGCTATGGTCAACGCCAGTGATCATACCTGTGGGTGCTTTGTCCTTGGGTTTCTGTGCAGATATGTTGGCCAGCAAGAGGTGTAACCCCTGTGACCAGTTCCCAAGTCAGGGCTACTGGCCCTCCATTCCCCTTTTTTCAAGATCGTCATGCACAGGTTATGGGGCCCTTATCCATATGCAGCCGTCTATCTCATATGTACCGTCTGGGACCTTCTGCCTGTACATCTCCAGGCCCCTGCCTCCCCCACTCCAATGACGATGTGTGGCCACTGCAACAGGCCTCCACAGGCATACTGCGTAGGCCTCCACACTTGGACCTCCCAGCCACTCTGTTGGCATTTCCTTTCCCCCACAGCAATCTCTTAGGCTCCTGCTCTCTCTGTTGCCCACGCTGTTCAACCTCTTGCCTCTCACGTAGCTGTCTTTGTACTCCATCCTTTTCGAGCAGCTCTCCACGCTGTCTGTACGGTACCCGTCATTTATCTAGGATGTGTCCTTGGGGCCACTCCACCCAAGGGACAATCCAGGTGCTCTGAGACAGGCCCTGCCATGGTAGTTTGGTGATTAGCGATTAACTCATCTATCCCTGGATTGCACCTACGTACCCCTGTTTCTATTACCCTAGAGGCCCTCTGTACAGCAATGCACTCTGGGACTGGCTGTCAGTTTGGGAAATAAGCAGGTATAATGCTGTTACCAGCCATCATTGGCTGACTGTTCACAACTACGGCATCTCTTGTACTCTCCCTCCCTGGACAGTGATAGGCATCATCATCACAGGTGTAGTTGCTTTGTGGCTAGACCCAGAGATTAGTGACGGCGTGGCCTCCCTCGCCTACCACATGGCAAACCCCTCCCCCGTGTTGGCCGGACCTCTTGCGGTGCTGGTGCCGGTGGCGGTGTCGGTGGTGGTGGCTGTGGTGGTGCCAGTGGCGCTGCTAGTACTGTCCGCCGCATGACTTCCAGCATGCCTTGCTGGGCGGCGCACATCTCGATGAATGGGACGGCCCTGACCTCCTCTCGGTACGCATGCATCTCCTCATGGATCTGACCCAGCTGCCTTGAGATGGCCATCATCGTGTTGTTTAGCCGCTCGAGAGCCTGACGATTGCCTGTGTGTGGGACACAAGGTGTTTTGTGAGATACCTGTCCAGTAATCATAGGTCATACACAAACCTGTCATGCATATTCCACCAGATCGTATATGTGATAGGGTAGAGCCACGTTGACACATGGCTTGTGTGTGCAGACATATATCTCACCATAGCATAGGTTATGGACACGCACAGGACACGTCCTACTATGTTGATGTTGGAGTCAAACACAAATTTCCGCAGGCTGTGCTGACACAAACACGTACTGCTGGCAGAGCAAAAGGCTTGGGCACAGGTAGCTAGCACAGGTCCATCATGTAGGTGAGGCGGCGCATCAACCAGGGACAAACCCAGCTGGTGGAAAGCAGTGGTGATGGGGGGGGGGGCGGGGGACAAGCCCAAGTGGGGGCACAATCAGAGGGGCAGCCTCAGCTTGGACATGTTACAGAGAATGCCCTATTGATCTCAAGGGATGGGGTGGCAGCACAAGGATATCAGCCCCTACGTGCGCATGTGCACTGCAGCTTCACATGTCGGACAGCAGAGGGGTTGACATATACCTTGTGTAAAACAGAGGAGGGGTTGGCTACCATTGCGTGTACACCTTAAGAAACACGTGGAGGGTGTGGACAGGGCAGGGGGATCAAGGGGGGGGGTTCACCAGAGATGGGCAGACCCCTGGAACACACGGACAGGGTTATGTTTGGGGTTCCACAACAGGTGGTACCCCCTGGGTGAGGGCGGGGATAACCCGAGCTTGGGGCGTGATTCTCTAAATCTGTTTTGCAGCAGTGGTGGCAGCTGGGGCTTGAAGAGTCCACCAAATCACAACATGGGTCGTTAGGTGACCTTGGGGTGGTGTGTGTTTTTCAAAACACATGCAATTGGGGGACACAGTCAGACCTACAGGTAGGGGACATGTTGTTGGCCCTGTCTGTGTGCCATGCAATATATCCAAATTGTTGCCATACAGAAAGCCTGGTGGGACGTGTGTGCCCCGCATAACATCTTTACTTAACCTATGATCCTGTGACCTCTGTATGTCCCTGACTTTGGGTATCCTAACACCTTTGGACCTCAAAATATATATGTAGTGAGTGTTTACCCCCTTGAGATGCAGACAGGGGGGAATGGGGGCTGTGTGACATTACATGACAGAAGCTGCTTATCTTTATATCTGTCTGATCTGATTGTCAGGGGACGAGGGGATAGAGGGCAACCTGTTTTCAGCGAGAGAGCTGGCCATATGCGAGGAGGAAGACTGCAGCAAGGGCAATGCTTCTTTCTGTGTCATGTCCGACAACGTGATGGACCTTTGACAGCATCCCTCATCTGTCTGCATCTGTAGGTGGGAACTGGGCCACGGTTGTTCTGCTGTGTGTGACATTTACACATCTATCATGCACATGACCCTTTGGTTTGCTACACTAACCCCCTATCTGCATGACCCTTACATGTGACAGCTGTGGATGGAATGTTGCCACATGCACCACACACACACCACCCAGAGCACACTGGGTTGTGCATTGTGGATGTCACAGTCTGTTATCACCCACCTTCTGACTCACGCACTGCTGCTTCCCTCTGCGACCTCAGCTCGGACATCATGATGGCCATGTCGTGGAGATATGCTGCTTCCATCTGCCTGGCCCCCATTGCTGGACTGGCTGCAGCCACCACTGTAGGTCCGGGGGCGATGGGTGCCTCGAGCATCTGTTCCACCCCATTGTTGCTGGCCCCATACACAGCAGCCTCGGCCACCTCCACATTCAGAGGGATGCCCAGGTCAACCTCCTCCTCCTCCTCTTCCTCCTCCTCCTCCCCCTCCTCACCCTGGGCCTCCATTGTACTGTAGTCACCTGCATTGTAAACAATCAGATACAGCACACATATGTTTATACACTTCACCTATGTATATGTGTGTGGTACAGAAACCACTGAGATGATGGGGGGGGGGCCCTGCATGTGGCATGCATACAGGGCCCACTACACCCTCCCATTCATGTCTGCACCCATCATTTCTGTGTTTACCTATGTATTTAGCTGTACATATTTACTATAACGCCACTTTCCGAGATCTGTGGCGGAGTACAGAACACCAACGTTATTAATAGAGTACCATTATTTTCTTACATAGAAAGTATGTGGAACATAGCACAATCAACTATCATATGTAACTGTGATACAATGATATAACAGTCAAAGTAGGAACATTTCAATATGGGTATGCATGGTACGTGTCTCATACCCAGGATGCCAACATTAAAGGGACATAGCTCCATTAATTATGATATTTTACATTTTTCACAGGCAATTGCATTCATGAGTAAAACAAATATTGGTGTGCAATGTGAATGAGTGTGAAAGGTTGTATGGTTTGTCTATGTGGGGTCAATGAATGACTGATGTACGGTGCTCCTCTCTGAGGTTGCATGAGCTTCCATTTGTAGGTTGTTGTGGTGCGGATTCTATAGTTTGATTGGTTGATTGCGGATGGATAATGGGAGGCTTTCAATTCCTCTGATGTCAATTTGGGGGTTGTTACATGACGTAGGGGCAAGGAATGAGATGGCTGGGTTCTTTGTCTGCTGACATGTCTTTACAATAGAATCATGGACCAGTATCGCGTGATGGTTTATTTGTTCTCCTGATAAACATTCATGTGAGATGTTGATGAGCGTAGATAACAGGGATGGAGCTATATATGTGGTGACCGTAAATGGATTATGTAGGGACATATAAATGAGTCTATATGGACTCGAGGAGTGGCCTAGCGGTTGGCGCAAGGTACTTCTGGCCAGAAGGTTGGGGGTTCACATCCCAATAGAGGACAGCAACCTTGGGCTGGAAGGACTGGGGTTTCTAGTCCCACAGGTGGCCCTTGTGGTCTTGGGCAAGCCACTAACCCTCCATAGTTCCCTATAAAATAGTTACTAGCAAGTTATCATGCCCTGTTCAATGTAAGCTCACTTTGGTCAATGTAAAACGCACTGATGCAGGCTAGCGCAGTATATAAGAGAATGTGGAAACTAAAACAAATACATGAATCTGCATGAGACAGACAGCCAATGTGGAGCGTAGATACACAGGGATATCTTATCTTATAGGTGTTCTGCAAAGATAATCCTTGGAGTGACTATTTGAGCCTACCTGAGGTGTGTGTAATTATCTAGTAGCCGTCCCTTGGAGAATAACATTACAGTAGTCTAACTGTGGTGTTATACTGTTTGTGTCACGGATCTGGTGTCATTGGTATCTGTCAGTGGATCACGTTGGTGTGTTGTCCTTGAATTGCAGTATATTGTAATTACGGGTTGTTTGATATGTTTGTTGTGGGAGAGGTGTCTCTGTGGTGTGACTCCGACGTATACTCCCATGTACCTATCCCTGGGGCACATGTGGGTGCTGTGCCCGTGCACACCTGATGTGTTTGCCATGTCTCAGCTCTTTGTGCCATGCCACATGCGGCCCCCATCCCATCCCTTTCTCCAACTGGCACAAACATGTCCTCACAAACCTGATCATGGGCCACCCTTCCACATGGTCTGCCATCCCCTGTATGACTGCAGGTGCCTTTGAGCAGGGCATGCTTTCATCAGACATACTATCCTGTAATTGCTACCTGTGGTTGCCTGTGACCCACTGTGCAGTGGACTACGACTAACCATCACCTCTGGCCCACTACCACACACATGCAGCACTGTGCAGATAGTATGTCACTCCAACATGCCCTTATCAATGGCCGTCACAATCTGAGAGGGGATAACAATCACAGGTGTGGGTGTGGGGTGGTGTCTGGTGTGCGTGCACCTTTTCGGGACAGCTGGGGAGAGGGGCGGGATGAGGGACTCATCTAGAATGTGGCCCCAGAACATGATAACATAACACGTTGTGCATGGGTATGTCACAAATAAGTGCCACCTGAATAGGTACATGGTGGGTCTTGGGTGACAGGTATGGGAGGGTCTTTACAAATGGCTGAGGTATGCCCAATGTGAGTTTCAGGCATTGACTGGGAGCTGAAAGTTAACATACATACCAGCCTGCGGATGTGCAGAGTCGAGGGCCTCAGGTAGACCACGGAGGTAGATAGTTCCCAATCTCTCAGCCAGCTGATGTTCCAGGGGCATGAGGGACGGTATGAAGGGGCCCCCGCCACCTGTTCCCAGAGCATGTTGTCTCTCAGAAGACATGTGCTGTCTCACCCCTCTTTTGATGTCTGAGAACCTCTTTTTGAGGCTTTCCACATCTCGGGGTGTGCCCCCTGCCTCCACCTCTGCAACACGTATCTCCTCCCAAACTGCCATCCTGCTAGACACAGTTGTCCGACTACTGAGCCGGCCAAAAAGTATGTCATAGTTCTCTATGACCCCTGCAAGGAGGATGTGGTTCTCCTGTTCTGAGAACCTTACAGCCCTTCTCCTCTGTGGGCCAGCAACTGGTACCCTCTTCCTCTTAGTGGTGTGGCTGTACTGTGCAGCCTGGGCCCCGCCAGATGGCCCTGCCTCTGCCCCCATAGGCCGGACGGTCCCTGCCCTGGGTGTGTCAGCATTAGCAGCAGCAGCAACAGCAGCAGAAGCAGCAGCAGCGGAAGGGCCCACCTCCCCACCCTCCCCTGCCTCCCCCACCTCCCTCTCCCTCTCCCACTCCCTCTCCGACTCCCTCTCCATCACCCTCCCCCCTCACCACACACCCCCTCACCAACCCTCACCAACCCTCACCCCAACACAGAACACAGAGCACAGAACTTTAAGAAAAGTGGAAGGAAGTCCAAAAAACTGCCAGCATGGTTTAAAGGTGAGGTCAGAGAGGCTGTTGTTGCCAAAAAAGCATCTTTCAGGAAATGGAAAAAAGAGACAAACGATGAAACCTGGAAACAGCACAAGCACTGGCAAGTCAAATGCAAGGCATTGATAAGGCAGGCAAAGAGAGAATTTGAGAAGAAGCTTGCTGCGGAAGCAAAAACGCGAAATAAAGACCTTTTCAAGTACATTCGTAGCAAAAAACCTGTGAGAGAGTCAGTTGGTCCATTAGATGATAAAGGGGTTAAAGGAGCACGAAGAGGCGACAAGGCGATAGCGGAAAGACTGAATTAATTCTTTGCTTCGGTCTTTACTGAGGAAGATGTAGGGATGTTACCCATGACTGAAGTGGTATTTAAAGGTGTGGAAGAATTGAAGGAAATATTGATACATCGGGAAGATGTCTTACAACTATTAGATAAACTGAAGAGTAGCAAATCACCTGGGCCGGATGGTATACATCCAAGGGTGTTGAAAGAACTGAAATTTGAGATTGCAGACCTGCTATCAGTAATCTGTGAACTATCATTAAAATAATCTCTAATACCTGAGGATTGGAGGATCGCCAATGTAACACCAATTTTTAAAAAGGGTTCGAGGGGTGATCCGGGAAACTACAGACCAGTGAGCCTGACATCACTACCGGGAAAAATGGTAGAAACCATCATAAAGAATAAAATTACTCAGCATGTAGATAGTCACGACCTAATGGGAGACAGCCAACATGGCTTTAGACAAGGAAGATCTTGTCTTACTAATCTGTTATGTTTTTTGAAGGAGTGAATAAACAGGTGGACAAAGGTGAGTCGGTTGATATTGTGTATCTGGACTTTCAGAAAGCCTTTGACAAAGTCCCTCATGAGAGACTTTTGGCAAAACTAAAGAGTCATGGGATAGGAGGCAGTGTACTACTGTGGATCAGGAACTGGTTAAAAGATAGAAAGCAGAGGGTAGGGCTAAATGGCCAATTTTCCCAATGGAGAAAGGTGAATAGTGGTGTACCCCAGGGATCTGTGCTGGGTCCGCTGCTTTTTGACATATTCATAAATGACCTGGAAAGTGGAATAACAAGTGAGGTTATCAAATTTGCAGATGACACAAAACTATTTAAAGTTGTTAAAACCCAGGAGGATTGTGGAAAATTGCAAGAGGATCTTGATAAATTGGAAGACTGGGCATCAAAATGGCAGATGAAATTTAATGTGGAGAAGTGCAAGGTTATGCACCTAGGGAAGAACAACCCAAACTATGGTTACACGATGCAAGGTTCCACATTAGGAACCACCACCCAGGAAAAAGATTTAGGCGTCATTGTGGATACCTTGTTAAAACCCTCGGCCCAGTGTGCAGCGGCGGCCAAGAGAGCAAATAGAATGCTAGGTATGATAAGGAAAGGAATGGAAAATAAAACAAAAGATATTATAATGCCTCTATATCGTTCCATGGTGAGACCGCACCTTGAATATTGTGTGCAATTCTGGTCGCGGTATCTTAAAAAGGATATAGCGATTTTAGAAAAGGTTCAGAGAAGAGCCACCAAAATGGTAAAGGGGATGGAAGGCTACTCCTATGAAGAAAGGCTAAAAAGGTTGGGGCTCTTTAGCCTGGAGAAGAGACGGCTGAGGGGAGATATGATAGAAGTCTATAAATTAATGAACGGAGTGGAACGGGTAAACGTAGATCGATTGTTTACCTTATCAGAATATGGAAAGACTAGGGGACATGCAATGAAGCTACAGGGTAAACTATTTAAGACTAATAAAAGAAAATATTTTTTCACTCAACGTGTAATCAAACTCTGGAATTTGTTACTGGAGGATGTAGTAAAGGCTGTTAGTGTAGCTGGGTTTAAAAAAGGTTTGGACAAGTTCCTGGAGGAAAGGTCCATAAACCATTATTAAGAAGGGACCCAGGATATCAATGCTTGAACCAGTACAAGCATTGTGGAACCTGTGTCCCTTGGGGAAACTGTTAGGTACGTATGACCTAGATTGGCCACTGTTGGAAACAGAATGCTGGGCTTGATGGACCTTGGTCTGACCCAGTATGGCATATCTTATGTTCTTATGTTCTTATAACACAGATCACTCTACAAACCACAGAATACAGGTCACACTACACACCACAGTACCAAATGCACAATACAATTTACAAATCACAGAACTACAGAACACGCCTCTCCCTCCAAGTCACTCTCTATACCTCTCTCTGTATCTCTCTCCACCTCTCTTCACCTTATACTCCTCAAATAACCCTCGAAGTCTGCCAAGTGTGGAGACATATTTATAGGTTTTCTTAGTTTGTGTACTTCGCGCATGTGCAGTTGTGTGGGCGTGGTGTTTGTGCGCAGCGCACATGCGCTACCTTGTGCATGTGAGTCTGTGCGTGGCTACACGCTCGTGCAACACGAGGTGCACATGCGCATGACGCAAAGACTACCGCCCATGCGCACACATTTGCACAGGCTGTAAGGCGAATGAGCGCGTCACGCGCATGTGCAAATCATCGCGCACGTACGTGTTGCCACGCACAGACAGCCCATGCGCAGTAACGCGATGCACAGGCACCGCGCATGCACAGCTGCAAATGCGCAAGGGAGACATTATCCAGAGAGCAACTATATATACCGGCCTGCATACCTGGTCCACAGTGAGGGGTTTAGGTGGATGAGAGTAGGTGTGTGGTTGCTGAGAGACACTGAGAGAGTCAGAGCAAGTGTTTTTGTGAGTGTTGGTTGTTTTGTGTGTGTGGTGCTTTGTGTGGTTTGTGAGGTGTTCACTGTTTAGGGAGGTCCGTGTGTGTGTCTGAGTGTGTTTGTGTGGCTGGGTGGAAGAGGTCTATGTCGTCTATGTATGTTGCTGCATGTGCCTGAGACGTGGGCAGATGCTGCGGTTGCAGGACAGGGGAGATGGTGACCATGGTGATGAGGCACAGGGCATGGATGTAGTCCCGCAGCAACTCAGACCTGCAGCTGTGGGGGCGGACCAGGCAGGTGCTGTGCGTGAACAGCGCAGAAGGCGTGTCGAGGTGCAGGCTCGGCAGCCTCGCCTCTACAGGCCCAGAGCCCAGCTCCAGGCCATGCGTGAGGACCAGGTCATCTCCCTGTACCGACTGAGCACAAGGGCTATTAGGGAGCTCTATGAGGATCTCAGACCTGACCTCGAGCCCCTGACTGATCGGTCCCATGCCATACCAGGTTTAGTCAAGCTCCTTGCTGCCTTACATTTCTTTGCCTCTGGCTGTTTCCAGTCGTCTGTGGCCGCAGTGGGTGGAATGAGCTGCCCCACCTTCTCACGCTGTCTCCACCAAGTACTGTGTGCCATGGTCAGCCGGATGGGGAATTACATAGCCCTTCCCCAGAACAGGCAACAGTGGGGGACCCTGAACCAGGCCTTTGAGGCATTAGCCGGGATACCACACGTGATGGGAGCTATTGATTGCACACATGTTGCCCTGGTCCCACCTAGAGACAGGGAGGTAGCGTTCCCTGAATGTTCAGGTTGTATGTGATGCTAATCTGCGTATTCTGAATGTGGTCCCTAGGTTTCCAGGGTCCACACATGACTCCCATATCCTGCATCACTCGGCACTATTCACACAATTTGAGGAGGGCCGGTATGCGGACTGTATATTGCTGGGTGAGTATCTCGGGATTATCACTTTATTTATGTGTTTCCATATTTGTGTTGGTGACATCTCCTCTGTAGCATCCTGTTTCTATATATGCATATTTTGGATCGGAGGTTTTGGACAGACAGTGTTCTGTTCTGAGTTCATATTGGTACAGGAGTATGGACATGGGGTAACAGGGACACTACCTGACATGATCCATCAGGTTTATAACATGTTATGATCATGACCTGCGCATGGTGCTCATGTTACTACGCACATGTGTGCAGGTCTGTCCTGGTGGTGGATCCATCCTAGTGAGTGTGTGTGTCCAACTGGCCTCATGTGTTGGGGGGGGGGGAAATGGTGCCCTTCACATGCAGCTGTGATGTCAGTTCATTGTCTGCTAGCATTTGACCTTTATGTAACATTGATGTTATTGCAAAACCATACCAAAACCCCGTGTCATGTTTGTCTGCAATTCACACACTCTCCCATTATTGAGGTACTCACCCAGGTGCCACTACTTAACCTGAGGAGGGTCTCGATGCATCTGATGGATGTTCAGGACCTTTCCAAATGGGGGAACATGTTTGCATATGTCTGGTCACACTTATTGGCTGTGTCAAACCATGGCAGCAACACAGTATAAGGGGTGCATTACCTTTAGCCGCTCTACATGGGCATGACCTAGGCAGCGTTATACACTCTGATCCTCATGTGGATAACCATTATGCTAAGGTGACATCAACAGCTAGGGGACTACTTAAGGGCATACAGAGAGGTATTTGGGGCAGATACACAGGAAGGTAGTCCGGCTCGGACTATGTTAGTGGTGCAAACCCATGGGTGCTACAGTGTGCGATTCTGTAGACCACACGTTCAAAGGGCTATGATCAGAATGGACACAGTGCAGAGGACAGCTACTGAGGCAATTTTTGCTCAACAGTATGCATCATGTGGGGACTGTCTGCTCCATCATGATATGTGGGCCTTAGTGCACAGGGTGTGCAAGGGTGATATGGGGTACAGTCTGGCAGACCTCCATGGTATACATGTTCTGGGTGTGGCCTCTTTCAAATGTCAGCACGTCGCTTACTGGCTACTATGCTGACATGTACATTGGACCTATTATCAGTGGATCAGTGCAATAGTCTCACAGTGGTGGAGCTAGAGATGGGGACACTAATTGCATTACAATACACATGTGTCACACACAGAGTAACTCTACAGGTATACAACAGACTGTTGTAGTCTTTGCCATGGGTGTATAGGCTTGATAGGCCATGTGGTCATTTTCCGTCATCATATGTATATTGTTCAGAATTGCATAGTTGTGCTCTGATATGTATTGGTCAGGATGTGTTGTGCGTTTGTTTCTCACATCTACACATTTGTCAGTTGCGGTGAACATGATCCCCTGCATTCACATGGAACTTTTTTCCCGCAGGTGATGCCGGATATGGGTGTTGCCCCTGGCTGCTGACCCCTGTGCGTCAGCCACGCACACGTGCAGAGCGGAGGTACAATGAGGCCCATGCCTCCAGCCCCTCTGTCATAGAGCGCACCTTTGGCATTTTGAAGAGTCGCTTCAGGTGTCTGGATAGGACAGGCGGTGCCTTACACTATAGACCAATGACTGTTGCAGAGATAATCATAGCCTGTTGCATCCTGCACAACATTGCTCTCAGGCACGATATCCCTGCAGAGATTAATGAGGATCTGGATGAGGATCCCACGTGCCCCCCTGTACGTGCCAGTGGTGACACACGGGAGGGCACAGCGGGCAGGCGGAGGTTGATAGCCGAGATCTTCTCATGTACGTATTGCCTATCTTTCCACCTTCATGTTCCTCAGCTTTGTGTGTATTGGTTGTAGTGATTGATGTTTCTGTGGAGATATAATTCGGATGTCACCCTGCATTAACATTTTACTGACAATCCCAATGTCACATATAGGCATGAGTGTGTGTGAAACAATGTGAGCAGTGCACACCAGCATTTTCGGCCAGATGACGTGGGTGGGTGCTCATATGCCTGTGGGAGGCTTTGAGGGACACATTCCCAGTTAGTGGCTGCATGTGATAGCAGCTGCTTTTGAGAAAACTCACTTATTTGTTTAGATGGTATGGGTGGAGCACAGTGTCAGCCATATGTTGCGATGTTCACAGTGGGAGGGCAGTCGATATTTTGGGTCCGTTATCCAGTGTGGTCTGCTTATATGATACATGTTTGTGCTGCCTTTGTGTTTGTTAAGCTCCTGTCATTTGCATGTGTGTGTGTGTTTGTTATGTGTGTCGCAACATGTCATACATGACACAATGCACATGCTTAGTACTGCTATGTCATCATGGTATTACCTATACGTGATGGGTGTTCACGTCACCATCAGGATTGTCGGCATGTATAGGTCAACAGGTAGCCCTGACATGGATATGTTCACGGATAGGTACCTGTGCATGATCCAGCCAGGGGTGGGGGGGGAGCATTGATACCATTTTTTTTGGAGATTAAGCCGTCTGTGCAGTGTTGCATATGTACACACATATAGAGGTGATATGATGGAGATCAGCAAGGGGTGGGTTACAGTAGGCATGTGGAGCGATAAATGTGTGTGTGGCTTGTGGTTTACCAGGTTTCCGGGTAGGCAATGGCATATGTAGGTGATGCTACCTCTGCATATGCCATCATGCCTCTGCTACAGACTGTGTATGTGTGTAGACCAGGAGAGTACAGTCCACATCATCAACTACATTGCACACCCTAGCACGGAAGGGTTATGTCGGCATACACACACTGACTTAGGTGCAAGTTATTTTTCTGAGGGTCACATGTAGGCTATCCATGCTTTGACATGTTCAATGACACACAGTAGGATAACATGCAGACATCCTGGTTTGGTCACAGGCAAACATGGGTGTTGTGTTTTTTCAGACATGCCGCAGACTATTTGTGCACATCATCAGCACAAAGCTGTCAATATTATTGAGGGTATGAGATGTACACACCATGATATGTATTTGGACAGTGGCTACAGGAGATGCGCCTGCATATTTCCATGTGTTTCAACACTTGACAGTGGGTTAACATACAACATTTGACCAACACTAAACAAGGAGAGGGATACTTTTTGGCACAATGGTGTTTGTGGCCTAATATTGCGACATTGGTGTGATGTGGCAACATGGAGGGAGCAGACACCTCTCTTGACCTGTGTGTACAACAACCGATAGTTAAGGTAGGGGACAGGGAGATTACGTACACCTGTAGAGAGCGTCATACACCTCCGTGCTGCCTCTCACATGTGAGGGATCGGTACATTGATATAGAGAGAGGTCAGTCATTATGTGATGTTGTGGGGTTTGACAGCTGTGGGGGAGAAGGTGCTGTGTGTGATGCAGAGCTGGAACATGACATATGTTTGTGCCTCTTGTGTTTCCCACTGCACAGGACATCGTTCGTGAGGATGCTGTTGCTGTGGTGTGTTGGCACGTGACTGTACATCACCCAAGATGCGTTGATTTGGGGTAGGTGCATCTACAGCGACATTGTGTGTGCCTGCAGTCTGGGGAAAAACATGTCCTCAATGATCTGTCATATTGTGCTGATGTGTTGATTTCCTTGTTTCACATATGCATTCTTAGCCCATCTCTTGCTGTTGTCACACATATCCCCATGTCTTTTTATTCAATATGTCCTCTGCCACACTGTCTATGGGATATGTACAACAGAACGGCATGTGTGTGTAGGTTATTTCTTTTTGGTGCTGGCCTACACTTGCTCCCTACCACAACATTGTACCATTAAGCAACAACAGGGGATCAATGCATGTTCACTGGGCCTTTATGTCTACAACTCTCCACTTGTGCACATAAAGGCCATGTGTTACATGTGGCACGCTGAACTTTGCATTCTGTGTGGGTGCATGTTTATTGGTTGCCTGTGTGATGGGGCTGTGTTCTGGCATAGTACATTATCATGTGATGTGGTGTGTTTGAGCACCTGGGGTGTCGTTAGGACTCTGCAACCTCTTCCGTAGTGCTGTTTACTTTGTGGACATTATCAACGTGTTGTGTGCTGTGATCAGAGATGTGTCTTGTGTTGTGAGGGTTCACTGTTGACCACCTTTCTTTTATCTCAGATATTGACATGATGTGAACATCAATCAACAGTGACGTGACATGGTGATTCTACATATTTTGCTGACATTGTATCCCTTCACTGTGACCTGATATTGCTGTGTAGTGGCTCAAAGGATTGTTGACGTACACCTGATGCATACACAAGGTGGGTTGCACCTTTGTTATTTGGGGGAATACATCTGGCTTTAAGTGTTGATGATGAAATAATTCTCTCATGTGCATGTAATGTTGCCTCTATAGCCACATAAACAGATGCATATAGGGTGTAGCTGTGAGACGCCTGTGTGACATGAGCATGTACATGACCATATCCATGTGACACCCATGTCTGCGTTTCCCACTCATGATGTCATCAGGATGCTAATTCGTTTGTATTGCTATCATGTCATATTTGCCTTTGCATCCCTTTCTTCTGTATTTCCTAAGGTGAAACGATATGCAATTTGTGCTGTCTCTCCAAGGTGTCTAACATTACAATACTTATCATCTCCTGATACAGGGCAGAGGACATACTGGACGCATCTCTTACAATGCATCTGGTGTCACCATGACCCACCTGTTTGGGGGAAAAACAACATGGAACGTTTTCTGGAGAATTGACCCATTGGATGTTTGACCTCTGAGAGTGGGACACGTAACTTGGATGCACAGTATTACTCTTTGACTGCTGCTTTCCCCATGACAGAGATGTCCGACACACTGTTGCTGTGATGCTTTTGCTGGGGGTCCATCTCATTGTAGAGGACACACATGAGGTTTCAAGGACTGTGGCATCTTGGTATGTGACACTTGACTATGCATGCCCAGAGTTGCAAGAACACTTTTAACCGGACCTGTTGGATTGCAGATACACTTTGGACTTTGGACGCTGTGTAGTGATCCCCACGTGTGCAGAAGCGACTGACATGGACACTGTATGTGGTACACTTGAACACAGTTGTGGTTTTATTTGGTTTTAGCCATGGGTGTGACATGGCACACAGGATACGATCATCTGTTTCATTCTACACATGCATACAGGCATGTTTTGGGCATGAGCCAACGATGTGCTGATCCTATTGTCTATGTCCACCTGCTTCCCACCTGGACATGATACAGGTTTTGCCTCACCAATGTTTTCACGCACACCACCATCTTTGATTGATGTTTACATTGGCCCACGGTGTTTACGTGCATGTGTGGCATCACTGTATCATGTTGGTATGTGGATGGTGCTTGTGCATATGACTGACTACGTTTGTGAGACACAACATGTGGACTTATGTCCTCTGTGTGGTTCCCAGTAGGATGTTTGGCCATCATTTCGCTCTTTACATGCTGGTTCTTGTGTTTGTTTACTGTGCCTACGTAACAGTCTGCATGTATGGTACCCACCTTGCATTGCTTGTCTTCACAGTCCTGCTTATGCCCTTTGATACGGACACTCACATTGTCACATTATGTTTTGAGTGTGGCACTGTGAGTGAACGTAGTGCTTCTTCATTTGTGCATTCCATGTATCATGCTATATGTGGGCACACACTTGCTATCCATAAAACAGTGCAGGGGGACCTACATCATGGTGTTATCTCTGCAGGTTTCTGCAGGTATTTTGTTTTGTATTCTGTGTGTGTTCCTGTGCCTGGGCTACCTGTTAGCATATGCTCATTGTGATGTGTATGATTTTTTGGGTCTACAGTGTTGCAGATTTGATTCCTAGATCAAGCATTAGGTGAGAGCAGAAACATTACTTTCAAAGCATGTTTTAAACATTAAAACATTGTGACAACATATGCTGGTTTCATTGGTCTGCCCCCTGTGTTGCCAGATGAACATGTTTTGAGGGACAGATGATATGTGTTGGGTCCTCAGTATACAGTGCCAAATGTCTACATGCACTCATATGTGCGTTACACATTTGAGGCATGCAGCAGCAGGTGGGAGCTGGGGCTCTGCTAGCCAATGCATAGCATGCACGTGATGCACAACATATCTCCGGCCCTTCAATTGTGGTCAAGCAGGTAACCGGTCTGAGGAAGGTGGGTTTGTGCCCTGCTAAAACTGTTTCCATCTTTCACCAGGGATGTGGTCACCTTGATATTATGATGGCACTGTCTACACTATCTGTGATGTGAAACCCAAATAAAGATATGTATTTGACAGACATTTGACTCTATTGCTGATTGATCATGATGACAAACATGCACTGGAATGTGTGCCTTTGAATCATTCCTGACACCTTGTGACCCAGGAACTCCATTGTTTTCTTGACAATGTCACTGGATGTAGATTGTCAGGTCTTTCTTCCAGGGTAATGGAGGGTTACGTGACTTGTCTGAGGCCACATGGAGTGCTAGTGTGAATTGGGCCCTAGATGCTTGGTGGCCAAGCCTGTTTTCTAACCACTAGGTTAATCATCCAGTCTTTGAGCACATTGACACTTGTATGTGGTCATTTGCTGGTCATGTACATGGGCCACCTGTGCTCACATCCTTGTACATTAGCAGCTGTGTATCTGGCAGCCATATGCCACATCACTGGGTATTACGGGTTCCCATACACATCCTCACTTTGGGGTATTTGTGTAACAGTGTGCTCCTAGTGCTGTTTTGGTGTGTGGCTACAGGCATGTGTTCTGACTCTGTAGTTTTCAGGTTTGATCACCACATGTGTTTTATGTTTTAATTTTCTGTTGTGATAAATGGTCCATAAGGTACCTCCAGGTTCCTGACCTCTACACACACCCTTCCCTCTCTTCACTGTACACCAGGGTGCATCCTGTGTGCTGCCTAGCCATAGAAGTTTCTCTGTTACATAGGTCTCTCACTTTATGGTGCTTACATGGCAGTGCACCTGTGTGTTTGGTATTGCTGTGGTTCAGCTGGTGTGTGGTACACTTGATTGCATGTTGAGCTCTCTCCTGTCCTGATCCAGATTATTAACCTGCTCCTCTACTGGCCATGGGGTTTAGTTTTATCCTCTTTTGCATGCTGTATCCACTGCGAACCATTTCATTGTGTGAGTGCATGTGTCCCTGGTCCCAAATACCGAGTGAAATGTGATCTGTACACAGCAGATCTGCATGTGCATTTGGTCATTATTAATGTTAGGGGTTTGCTTGTCCTGACACCCAGTAGGCATCTTGTGTGATGCCCTACACTCTTTTTGTATGCAGCCTTTGCTAATGAGCTCACGTTGGTGGTGTGGCCTACCGGTTTATTTTTTTATTTTATTTTTTTATTTATTTAGCAAACATTTATATACCGCTGCTTCCAGCGATCAGCAGCGGTCTGATTACACAAGGGGAACATAAAGAGGACTGTCAATCAGTACAGTAAAATTTGGGTGTGTACAGGTTGATCAGGAGGGTAGGCATATCACACGAGGGGTTTGTTAGGTATATGAGTACTAATTACATATATACATATATACATTATACAATATGCGAGCAGGAGTACATAAATATGTTCTGGACTTAGACCCCTTAGGTTAATTCAAATTAAAATGACTCTGGAAAAGATGAGTCTTGAGGTTTTTCCTGAAGACAGTTAGGTCTTTGCAATCTCGTAACTCTGGCGGCAGATGATTCCAGAGTGTAGGTGCTGCGTATGAGAACGCTCTATTACTAGTATTGGTTTTAACAGTTCTTATATCGGCTGGAATGAGGAGGGTGTTGGCGTTGAAGGTTCTTCTGCTTCTGTTGGGTGGTTGTGAGCATATCAAGGTGGAGAGGAAGGATGGAGCAATGTTATGTAGGAGCTTGAAGGTGGTCGTGAGTGATTTGTATTTTATACGAGCCGTGATGGGGAGCCAGTGGAGCTCAATCAATACCGGGGTGATGTGATCAGCAAAGCCTTTTTTCGTGATGACCCTAGCGGCTACATTCTGCGCCATTTGCAGAATGTTCAGAGTTTTCTTTGGGAGACCCTGCAGGATGGCGTTGCAGTAGTCGAAATGTGGCATGATGAGTGCCTGGGCAATGGTCCTGAAGTCCTGAGGTTCGATAATGCTCCTTAGCGGTTGGAGGACCCTAAGCTTGTGAAAAACAGCTTTGTTTGTTTTGCGGAGGTGTTTCTCCATTTTTAGATTACTATCGAACGTTACTCCCAAATATTTTATTTCCTCCTTCGTTTGGTAAGTATTGTTACATAAGGTGATTGTTCCGGGGGGATCGAAGTTTGGCTTTCTGGAGATGTACATTACCTCTGTTTTTTTGTGGTTGATCGTCATGTTACTTTGGAGTAACCAGACTTGCATCTCACTTAGGCACTCTTCGAGTTGGGTGTAGTTTGGGTTGGCAGTGTCGAGTTGAGTGTACAGCATAATATCGTCTGCATAGACGTGGTATTTGATATTATGATGTTGGAAAATTTTGCAAAGTGGTTGCATGTAAATATTGAACAGGAGTGCTGAGAGAGCCGAACCCTGTGGTATACCTTGTGTTTGTGTGAATGCTTCTGCCTTTTCTCCGTTGAACTGGACCTGTTGCATTCTGTTTGATATGTACGAGGAGAACCATTTTAGAGGGGTTCCTGTTATTCCAATGGATTTAAGCCTGTTTAAGAGGGTGCCATGGTGAACTGTATCGAATGCTGCAGATATGTCTATGAATATGAGTAGAAACATTTTCTTTTTGTTTTCTAAACCCTTGAGGAGGTTGTCAAGCAGTGCTAGGAGTAGTGTTTCAACGCCGTGGTATCGTCTGAATCCATATTGCTGTTTATCCAGGGTTTCGTTGTCATCCAAATGGTCTTGCAGTTGTAGTAACACGGCCTTTTCAATGATTTTGGCCAGGAACGATATGCTCGATATTGGTCGATAGGAAGCAGGGTCTTCTCTATTGCTTGTTTTGTTTTTTAAGACAGGTCTTATGATAGACTTCTTTAGTTGTATGGGCATGATTCCTTGTTGCAGTGATAGGTTTACTATGTGCGAGACAAGTTGAGTGATGTCCTGTTTCACTGCCTTGATCCAAGTGGCTGGGCAGGGATCTAGTGGGGAGGTGGTGGTGTTGATGCTTGTGATTATGTTAGTTATTTGTTTGTCATCAAGTTTGTGAAATGTGTTCCATATCATGTCTTGACTGTCGGTGGTTGCCAAGGTTGGGTTTGGCACTGGGAGGGTTGGGCCCAGGTATTGCGTGGGAGATGAAGCCGTGAGTTTGCTTGCATAGTGGTTTGCCAAAGTTTGAGGCTTGATTACGTTGTCAGCATGGTCAACCAGTGTTGTTTTTGTTAGAGATTTGACCAGTTCGAATAATTCGCGGGGCTTATTGATGGCTTTGTTCAGTAAATTTGTATGGTGAGTTCTTTTTGCGGAGTTAATCTCTTCTTTGTATTTGGCGAGGAGGGTCAGGTATTCTGTCTTGTGTACAATGGATTTTGTTTGTCTCCACTTCCTCTCTGATTTACGGAGTGCCCTTTTCATTCCGGTCAGTGTAGCTGTGTACCAAGGTTCCGATCGAGGTTTAGTTGAGTCTGTAGTGGTTTTCCATGTAGGGTTTGATGTTTTTTGTATACCTTCGTTCCATCTGCTGGTTAGAACCTCAAGGTCCGTACATTCCAAATCTAAGTGGGAGGTAATGGAGCCTATGAGATTTTCCTTGTTGAATTTGTTGAAACTCCTCTGCGTGTGTGTTGTCCTCCTGGATTTTGCATTTTTGGGCGGAGAGGGCAGTTTTACTTTGAGATCTACTTGGTGGTGGTCTGACCATGGTACTGGAGTTATTCTGATCACTGGTTTCTCCTCGCCCGTCCGTTGGTTGGTGGGTAGGAAAACCAAGTCTAGGGTATTTCCCTTCTCGTGGGTAGCGTCAGTTATGATTTGTTGGTACCCCAGTTGTTCCATGGCTTCCATGAAATTGTTTGCATGACTAGTTGGTAGTGATGCTAAGTTCAGGTCTCCCAAGATGATTTGGAATTTTCTGATCTGAGTGGTGGAGATGCTTTCTAGTGCTGAGGCAAGTGTTTCGTGAATTGATGAGGGGGACCTGTAGATAAGACAGACGGAAAGAACTGAGTTTTCTACTTTGAGTATGTCTATGTCAAAATTTGAGTTTAGGGAGGTGGTTGTTAGTTGTAAGATGGTTTTGGCTATTACGATGACACCTCCACCCCTTTTATTGATGCGTGGGCAGTTGAACACTTTGTATCAAGGTTTGTTTAGTTGATTTATTATTGCAGGGTCGGAGTCAGTGATCCAGGTTTCGGTTATACAGAGGATGTCCGGTTGTTCATCTGAGATGATGTTGTGTAGGATGTGCGTTTTGTTCCTTATTGATCTGGCGTTGATGAGGATGATGCTATAGTCATCATACGTTGTTTGGGAGGTAGGTAAGTGGTTGGTTTGGATTTGGCCAGGCTTGTTTATGCATTGCCATTTGTGGTAGTGGTCGTAGGTGTGCTTTATCTCTGCCCTCTTTGATTTATATGCTTGTCCTGCAGAAGTGGTTTTCATTAGTATGACAGTCATATCTGTGGTGATCTGTGTTGTGAGCACATTGTACCCTCATCTGATTTGTGCACCATCCTTCTGTCCATCTTCTGTCTGCCAGCTGTGTGCCATCCTACCCTGATGTGCATGCTGTTAACCCACGTCCTGGACTCCTACACATTCCTGCATTGCAGCTCTCCCTGCTTGCCTCTCCTGGGTGTGCTCTGCATAGCACCTCTACTCCACAGTCATCCTGATATTTCACTTATCCTGCCATTTCAGCCTCCTCTGCTGCCCACATCTTCCCAACCTCTGTCACACACTGTCATTATAACATGGTACATTACCATCACTCTGTGCATGGCTCTGGCTGGCCACGATATGTTTGTCCATTTTTATGGCTGACACATGGGCTGGAGCTAATCTCTGCAGTCCATCAACTGCTCTACGTCCTTCTTTGACTTTTTTCTTGCCTTTCTTTTCTGCTCTGTGCAGTGTTTGGGTTACGTGTGTGTTTGGCACATACCTCTCTTGCCATTGTATTTGGGGGATTTTACTGCTCTTGGCTAACATTTATGAGTTAACCTATACATCCTTGGGGCATCTTCTGGCAAACCTTCGATTCAGGCAGCTTATGGTGTATTGGGAGTTGACAATCTTTCAACATGGCCTCTGAGTAAATTAAACTTTGCCTTTGCTGACGAGGTATTTTTAGGATGTGCCTTCTGATGCACCCTAAAGGGTGCATTAATATATGCCACTGGGGTGTGTGTCTTTTTAGATAACAGCACAGATTTCTGTACAGTTGGACACAGAAAAAGGACATACCTCTACCAAACCTTATTCACAGGAGATTTCAACCCATGAGCCCTGCACCATCATTCAGTGTGCCATTCTTGATTTATCACGGAGGGGCTGCAGACAGGCCCTGGAGACTTATATCAACAGGGTGTCACAGTTAATCTCATCTTGTAAACTGCCCTATTACGCCTGGGGACTGACATCACCCCAGTAACACAGCTGCATGAAATACATGGTCTGGGGAGATGGCCGTGACTCCTATGTCATGTATGCTGACACCAGTGTACTACACTGCTGTTCAGCCTTACATGTCAGCACACCTACTTACGATTTTCAAACGTTACAATGCACAGTGCTGCCATCTGGAACTGTGCTCTGACCTTTCCCTGCCTCATAGGGCACCCTATATGGCGCCTTATCGGCCTCACCTTCAGCAACATTGTAGGGTGCCGTGGCAGACACTGCATTTAAAGATGTGCCCTCTGGGGTTACTTGTGGGCCACCTTATGTTACACTGCTTTGAGAGTACATTTCCGAACAGTATTAATTCCAATAAAATACGATAAAAGCCTCCTAAAGCAATATTACCCTTAACAGGTTATGCCTCAGCCAGCCTTGTTCATTGGGCAATGTGGGGTCTTGAACCCTTAATCCCTGCACCATTGGTCAGTGCCTTAAATATTGTGCTGTGTTTCTGAACCTGTGCTTTTACATCAGCGCGCCGCCATATGCATGCCGACATTACACTGCCCCCAACAACATTAGCGCACTACCTTATGGCCATCAGCGTGCCGCCTTATGCCGCCAAGTATTTCAGCGGCTCCTAAAATAATGCCTCAAACAGCTGTCTCCATTGGGCACTATGTGGGATTGAATCCCTGATCCCTGCACTGTTGGTCAGTGTCTTAACCATTGTGCTGTGGCTCTGTTCTTTTTCTTGCAGTTCAGCGCGCCACTTATACCTCCCACTATTATACTGCCTCCATAAACATCAGCGCGCCGCCTTATGCCGCCCAGTATTATTATGCCGCCAAAAACATTTGCGCGCCGCCTTATGATACCCAGTATTTCTGTGCCTCATAAAGTAACACCTCAGCCAGCTGTCTCTATTGGGCACTGTGGGGGATTGAACCCCTGATCCCTGCACTGTTGGTCAGTGTCTTAACCATTGTGCTGTGGCTCTGCTCTTTTTCTTGCACTTCAGCGCGCCACTTATACCTCCCACTATTATACTGCTTCCATAAACATCAGCGCGCCGCCTTATGACGCCCAGTATTATTATGCTGCCAAAAACATTTGCGCACTGCCTTATGATGCCCAGCATTTCTGCCTCATAAATTAACACCTCAGCCAGCTGTCTCCATTGGGCACTGTGGGGGATTGAACCCATGATCCCTGCACTGTTGGTCAGTGTCTTAACCATTGTGCTGTGGCTCTGCTCTTTTTTTTGCAATTCAGCGCGGCACTTATGCCTCCCACGCAGCTATCTCATGCGCTACGGTGCGGGGCGCACATGTGCGCCGTGCACCTTAACGCATCTGTCAATCACGGATTTCCTTCTTCAGCGCGAAACGCCCACTCCTTATATGGCACCCGCACTCTAACGCGGCACGCACTTTACCGGGGTTTTAGTAAACATACCCCTATGTTCCTTGATTGTGAGAAGCAAATGTTTCAGATCATCTTCACTTTCAGCCAGTAATGTGGTATCATCAGCATAGCGAAGGTTGTTGATGAGTCTTCCACCAATCTTCACACCTCTGTTGTCTTCATACAATCCTGCTTCCCTGATGATTTGTTCTGCATATAAATTAAACAGGTAGGGGGAAAGTATGCAGCCTTGTCTTACACCTTTGCTTATTTTAAACCATTCTGTTTCTCCTTGTTCCGTTCGAACTGTTGCTTCTTGATCAATGTACAGATTGCGCAAGAGAACGATCAGGTGTTCTGGTATACCCATGCTTCTTAATGTGGCCCAGAGTTTCTCATGGTTTACACAGTCAAAAGCCTTGCTATAGTCGATAAAGCACAAATAGATATCCTTTTGCTATTCTTTAGTCTTTTCAAGGATCCATCTCACATCCGCAATGATGTTTCTCTTTCCTCGCCCTTTCCTGAACCCTGCTTGCACTTCAGGTAGTTCTTGTTCCAGGTATGGTTGTAGTCTCTTTTGAATAATCTTCAGTAGAATCTTGCTGGCATGTGGGATCAGAGCGATTGTGCGATAATTTCCACAGTCAGTTGGATCACCTTTCTTTAGTATTGGTATAAACACAGATCTTTTCCAGTCAGTTGGCCATGATGTTGTCTTCCATATTTCTTGGCAGAGCCTTGTGAGTACGGTAACAGCTGCATCAGATTGCTGCAATACTTCTATGGGAATGCTATCAATGCCTGGTGCTTTGTTCTTTGATAAACAACTACTCCAAGGTTACCTCCCACCCACCCTTAAACAAGTACAAATCAGACCAATCCTGAAGAATAATACACTTGACAAAACCTCCCCAAAATCTTACCGACCTATCTCAAGTATACCATTCTTAGCAAAAGTCATCGAAAAAACTGTACAAATACAAACACAAGAATTTCTTGACTCATCCTACCCGCTAGATGACCAACAATATGGATTTCGCCCCAAGCATGGAGTTGAAACACTCCTGACTGTTTTTACCGATACACTACTAAGAGGAATAGACAACCACAAAAAAGCTTTTATCCTCTTATTTATTGACATATCAGCCACTTTCGATAGTGTTAACCATTCAATAATGCTTAACTACTTAAGACACATAGGAATATACTCTACAGTTCACAAATGGTTCACCTCTTATCTGAGCAATAGAACGCAAAATGTTAGAATAAGCAATCAAACTTCTGAATCATATAAATTTGAAACAGGATTACCACAAGGCTCAGCGCTTTCAGCTCTACTATTTAATATATACATAAAACCAGTTTGCAATATCTTTAAGAAATATGGTGTACTCTATCATCTATATGCAGATGATATTATGATGTACATCCCATTCACTATCCCTAACATACCGTTGCAACTCCTTTCGGATTGTTTTAATGAAATAACATTATGGCTAAATGCCCACAATCTCCTAATAAACCATTCAAAAACTGAAGTGCTAATAGTCACCAAAAACCAAGATTATACCCCACCAACACATATAACACTTCAAAACCAAGAAATTAAAATAAAGAATGAAGTGAGATACTTAGGAGTCATTTTAGACAAACATCTCACTCTAGATACCCATATCAGAAATACCACAAAGAAAATTTACTACAAACTTAAAATACTTAAACAACTTAGACCTCTTGTTTACATACATGATTTTATCAGTATAATCCAAGCCACTATAACCCCCCACTTTGATTTTGCGAACCTTATATTATTAGGTACATCAAAACAAAACATCAAAAGACTGCAACTCGCACAAAACTCAGCAGCTAGGATAATAACAAAAACACACTCTCATCAACATATAACACCAATTCTAGCATCCCTTCACTGGCTTCCAATTCAAAACCGAATAACATATAAAACACTAATAACAGTATTTAAATCACTATTTGATTTGACACCATCTACTTTAAGTAACTTAATTACCAAAGAACATCCAAAACCTACTCAAAGAAAAAATCAACTAAACAAACTTAAAACCCCCATAGATTTCATAAAAACAAATAAATCAACAAACAACAGAGCGTTCTCACATGCAGCCCCAACAGCCTGGAATTCCCTCCCTGTTGAACTAAGAATATTAACAGAGATTAATGAATTCCGAAAAAAACTGAAAACACACCTCTTTACAATGCACTACAACACTATAGAACAGCCATCAAAAGAATTAGACAAAGGCTAAACAGTTTTATCTACATCTCACTATAACAGAAAAGAAAACCTGCCCTATCTGCATCTGTACTACTCATAATGATTATATCCCACATAACTTGTATATGTATTTAATAATATAATGTTAATGTACATAATGTATATAGTGTTGCACTGTTCAGTGCTATCTGTTCAACATTTCTGTTTACTGTACATTGGTTATAGTTATATGACGTTATATGTAAAACAAATCCATGATTTGTTGCCTGTTGTTATTTGTGAACCGCAGCTGATCTTAGGAAGCTGCGGTATATAAGAGATTGTTAAATAAAATAAATAAATAAATAAATAAAATATATATAAAATTGCCCTACTAATTATAAATATTTTAATTTTATATTGTTTTAATTCTTTAATTATTTAAACAATTTTTTTTATATTTGGATAAAGGTCTCAGAATGAATGGGGAGGATAGCTACAGGCCACAGTTAGAAAACCTGAGAAAGTCCTTACCCCTTCCTTACATCAAGGACCTCATATATCCAATATTTATTAAGTAAGCCTAAAATTTATTCTCTTACTTTAAGATACATATGAAAAAAGTTCGAAAAAATTCCAGATTTGAAAAAAATTTTTATAGCTCTTTTTCCAGCTCTTTTTCAAAAAACTCTTTGTGAACGGTTGAAATGTCCGTCTTTCTATTAGGATGATATCAAAACAAAGTCTGGTAAATCACACAAAAAAAATAGTAAAAGACCCAAGCAGTTCTTAAATGTCCTTAATCTTCTTTAGCAGAAATATATTCTAACAAAACCGGATCAGAACTGCAAGCTTTCAAAAGTGGACTTATCTGTAAAGACCAGAACTCTGTGTTCCCGACACGAACTTCCAGCGCTGTCGCGTTTCACCGCTCCCGCGGCTTCTTCGGGGGAGACGAAATTCTCACGGCGTAGACAAATGTGATTAGAAGATACTTTCAACAATGCTTTCAATAATCAACTTGTAACATGGCATATAGAATTCACTGGAGCAAAAAAAGAAGAATATACTTCAATGCTGAAATCTAAAGCATATGCCAACTCCCACAACGATAAGAAAAAGTAAAAGTAATATTAAGAAAATCGTGTCTCCTTCCTGAATTTACCTTGTACCATGGCATGTAGAATTCAAATAAACGCCGCGCATGCGTACCAAGAATGTATCTGGTGACTAGTTTTATAGTGTTGTAGACAGGAAACAATTAAAAATTCAATTGGAAGATGCAAACAATAACGATCATAGACAAGCTGACCATTCTATATGAGAATTTAGACCTCCAGGACTCACTGTTTTTAAACGGTATATCCAGCGCTGTTCAGTTATTAACAGGCTTTGGGCTCTAGTTCTGCCCATCGTTCCCTTGAGAACCTGATCTATACAAAAACATCTAAGTTGATCAAACTGATGATTCAAGGCCAAGCAATGAGACACTATTGGCGCTTCCAATTTTCGGCAGTACAAGCGGCTACGATGTTCTCCTAGCCTAATTTTGAGCGCTCTTATTGTCTTGCCAATATAAATGAGATGACATGGACATTGGATAGCATATATTACAAAAGTTGAAGTACAATCTGTACGAGAACGAATTTGGTAGGTGACATCATGATAGCTGAATTGAGTTAATTCTAACGTAACACTGCAAATGGCACAGCTGTTGCATTTAACATGTCCTGCTTGGCGATCCTCAATACTAGGAGATCCTGAAGGATTCAAAGGACGCAATTCTGTAGGACTAAGAAGTTCCTTAAGATTCCGATCACGCTGCCAAACACAGCGGATTGAACTATTCTCCAACCCTGGCATCTGGGTAAGGATATTACTGTGCCGGTTTAAGATCTTTTTAAGCTTCGTGCTCAACGGGGAAAATTTAGAAACAAAATTTATGTGATCGGTTTGAGTTTCTTTTGGAATATTCTCTTGTAACAGCAAGGCACGATTATTAAACCTAGCTCTTGTATAGGCTTGATGCACCACCTCTTCAGGATAACCACGATCGTGAAACTCTTTACACAGTTGTTTTGAATGAGACTTAAAGTTTCGTAAATCCGAGCAATTACGGCGGAACCGTAAAAACTGTGAGAACGGTAAGCTGTTCTTAAGTGCTATGGGATGTGCACTATTGTAATGTAATAACGCATTTTTAGCCACCTTCTTCTTAAAAACTGTCGTTTCCCAAGAGGATGATCCCCGATGAACTTCTAAATCAAGATAAGTGATAGTATTCAAATCTCGAGTACTAGTAAATTGTAAATGAGGATCACAATTGTTGAGCCATTGTAAAAATTGATCAAATTGTGCTGCTGAAGCTGTCCATATCATAAAAACGTCGTCAATATAACGACCCCAGAAAGGAATATAATTCCAAAATTCTGAAGGATATAGCCATGTCTTCTCAAAATCTGCCATAAATAGATTTGCCACTGACGGTTTTGTTAGAATATATTTCTGCTAAAGAAGATTAAGGACATTTAAGAACTGCTTGGGTCTTTTACTATTTTTTTTGTGTGATTTACCAGACTTTGTTTTGATATCATCCTAATAGAAAGACGGACATTTCAACCGTTCACAAAGAGTTTTTTGAAAAAGAGCTGGAAAAAGAGCTAAAAAAAATTTTTTCAAATCTGGAATTTTTTCGAACTTTTTTCATATGTATCTTAAAGTAAGAGAATAAATTTTAGGCTTACTTAATAAATATTGGATATATGAGGTCCTTGATGTAAGGAAGGGGTAAGGACTTTCTCAGGTTTTCTAACTGTGGCCTGTAGCTATCCTCCCCATTCATTCTGAGACCTTTATCCAAATATAAAAAAAATTGTTTAAATAATTAAAGAATTAAAACAATATAAAATTAAAATATTTATAATTAGTAGGGCAATTTTATATATAGTTGGTTATTTTGCTCTGAAAACCCTTATCTGCTTGACTTGTTCTTTGATAAGGCTTTCAATGCTGCTTCAACTTCTTCTTTCATCACCAATGGTTCCCGATCATAAGGTACAGGTTGAAACGGCTGTTGGTCCACTTGATCTTTATCATATAAAAACTCTGTATACTCCTTCCACCTTTTCTTGATCTTCTCAGCATCATTCAACATAGAACCTTGAGCATCTTGTAACATTCCAATTCGAGGCTGGAACTTTTTCTTTAACTCTCGTAGCTTTAGGAAAGCCGATCTTGTTCTTCCTCTAATAGTTTCTGCTTCTATTTTCTTGCAAGTGTCATTGTAGTACTTTTCCTTGTCCGGTCTTGCTGCACGTTGGAAATCTCTGTTGAGTTCTGCGATTGTCTTTCTTTCTCCTCTGGCTTTAGCTTCTCTGCGTTTCTGGGCAATTTTCAGAGTTTCTTCTGTCATCCATTTTGGCCGTTTTTGCTTTTTCACCTTTTGTAGAGACTTTTCGCTTTCTTCCAACACAATTTTCTTGATGTCATTCCATAACTCTTCTGGAGCTCTGTCATTTGTATCTAAAGCAGCAAATCGATTTTGCAGGCAGTCTTTAAATTCCAGTGGTATATTCTCAAGGTCATATTTTGCTGCATTCATGAGTGGTTTGCTCTTTTTCAACTTTAGCTTGAGTTTGCATACTAGTAGTTGATGATCTGTACCACAGTCAGCTCCAGGTTTTGTCTTTGTTGATGTTACAGAGCTTTTCCATCGTTGACTTCCACAGATGTAGTCAATTTGATTTTTATATAATCCATTCGGTGAAGTCCATGTGTACAGTCGACGCTTGTGTTGCTGGAAGAAGGTGTTTGAGATGAATAGATCATAGGTCTTGCAGAATTCTATCAGTCTTTCTCCAGCTTCATTTCTGTTGCCAAGTCCATATTTTCCAACTACTTTGCCTTCTTCTTTGTTGCCAACTTTTGCATTCCAGTCACCCATGACTATCAGGATATCCTGTTTGCATGTTCTGTCAATTTCAGCTTGTACTTGTTCATAGAACTCTTCAATTTCATTCTCTTCTGCAGCTGTTGTTGGGGCATATACTTGAATTATAATTGTGTTGATAGGTAATCCTCGTAGACGAAGAGAGATTAAGCGTTCGCTGACTGCATTGTATTTCATTACAGTTTTTGCAAGTTTCTTCTTTATTATAAATGCAACACCATTTCTTCTTTGTCTTTCATTTCCAGCATAGTAGACCATGTGATCATCTGATGCAAAGTGCCCCATGCCAGTCCATTTCAGTTTGCTGACACCCAACAGATCAAGTTGTACACGTTCCATTTCATTCTTGACCACCTCCAACTTCCCTTGGTTCATGCTTCGTACGTTCCATGTTCCAATGTGTAAGACATCTTTACAGCTTCTGACTCTCATTTCATGCGCAGCTACATCAGCAGTCAGACTTCCCGAGGGCTTTGATCCAACCACATCATAAATGCTGGCTTTACTCTGAAAAGTCTTCAGCTCTTCCCCAGTAGCTAGTTGAGTGCCTTCTGACCTGGTGGTCTCATCTTCTAGCACCATAGCACAATTTGTTTTGTTGTAACTATCCATTGGGTTTTCATGGCAAGATACAGAAGTAGATTGCCGGGCCTTTCTTCCGCGCAGTTTAAGTTTGGTGTTGTTGCCGTTGTCACAAAAATGTGATCCTCCGCTGTCAACACTGTCCCATTCTGCTGCTGCCCAGATGGGTGGTTTGTCTTGGTCTGGCACCTCAGCTGAGACCTGTCCATCTTGGGAGACCCTGCCAGTAGTTAAACTACGGATAGTTTAGCTCTCATCATCACTGATGCACGCAAGCCCTCACAGCACGACAAGCTGCAAACCAAGTGAGGTTTGCAGCTTGTCCTCTTCAATCATGGCTTATGAACTTTTCCTCAAGGAACTTGTCCAAACTTTCTTTAAACCCAGCTATACTAAAAGCTTTTACTTTTGTCCACTAAAGAAGAGCGGGTCCTAGGCGTGGTTGTGTCTGATGATCTTAAAGTAGCTAAACAGGTAGAAAAGGTGACGACAAAAGCTAGAAGGATGCTTGGGTGCATAGGAGAGGAATGGCTAGCAGAAAAAAGGAGGTGATAATGCCTCTGTATAAGTCTTTGGTGCGATCTCATTTGGAGTATTGTGTGCAATTCTGGAGACCGCACCTTCAGGATGGAGTCAGTACAGAGGGTGGCTACTAAAATGATTAGTGGGCTTCATTATAAAGCATATGAGGACAGACTGAAGGATCTTAATATGTACACCTTAGAGGAAAGGCGGGATAGGGATGATATGATTGAGATGTTTAAATACCTCCATGACATAAATGTACAGGGGGAGAGCCTCTTTCAATTGAAAGCAAGTTTTGCTATGAGGGGACATGGGATGAGGGTGAAGGGGGATAGATTCAGGAGTGATATGCAGAAATATTTCTTTACAGAAAGAGTGGTGGGCTATGTGGCATTTTTCTGTATTTATTTATCATTTCTTACATGCCACCTTTCATGATATCAAGGCAGTTTACATTGAACAAACTGAAATTACATTGAACAGGGCATTATAACTTGGAGATAACAATTTTACAGGGAACATGGGCAATGGAGGGTTAAGTGGCTTGCCCAAGACCACAAGGAGCACGTGTGGGACTAGAAACCCAGGTCCTTCCAGCCCAAGGTTGCTGTCCTCTAGTGGGATTTGAACCCCAGACCTTCCAGCCTGAGGTAACTTGCCCCAACCACTAGGCCACTCCTCCCTATATTCTCTGCATATGAATTCCAGAGTTGGATTACTCATTGAGTGAAACAATATTTTCTCTTCTTAGTACTAAAAGGGCCACATTGTAGTTTCATTGAGTGTCCTCCGGTCTTTCTACTTTTTGTAGGTGTAAACAATCGATCTGCATTTACCTGTTCCACTCAATTCATTAATTTATAGACCTCTATCAAATCTCCTCTCAGCTGTCTTTTCCAACTTGAGGAACCCTGACCTTTTAAGCCTCTCCTTAAAGGGGTATCTTTCCATCCCCTTTACCATTTTGATGGCCTTCTGTATATACCTTTTCTAATTCTACTATATCCTTTTTAAGATATGATAACCAGAATTGCACACAATAGTCAAAGTGCGATCATAACATGGAATGATACAGAGGCATTATGATATCCTTTGTTTTATTCTCCATTCCTTTCCTTATGATTTCTAGCATTCTATTTGCTTTCTTGGCCGCCGCTGCACAGTGGGTTGAGGACGTCAACGTATGATTCACTATGATGCCTAAATCTTTTTCCTGGGTGGTGGTTCCCAATGTGGAACCTTGCATTGTGTAACCATTGCTTGGGTTGTTCTTTCCTAGGTGCATAACTTTGCACTTGTCCACATTAAATTTCATCTGCCATTTGAACATCCAATCTTCCAGTTTATCAAGGTCCTCTTGCAATTTTTCACAATCTTCTTGTGTTTTAATAACTATGAATAATTTTGTGCCATCTGCAAATTTGATCACCTCACTCGTTATTTCCATTTCCAGGTCATTTATGAAAATGTAATATCTTTTCCCTTTGGAATTACTCAGTGCAAAGGCCACTTTGGTTTAACTTGTCCCTTTGCTATTACTTACGGAACCATGTTTACATTTTGTGGCCTCTCAAATACCAGTCTTACAAGGATGACCACCAATTACTTATTTGCCACTCTATCACTGTTTTCCTCAGGTAACATAATTATGTATTTAACATCCTTCCACCTTTTCTGCTTGCATGAAGTCCTCTACTGTATCATTTACTGGTGGTTTAATAAATGCAATATCAATCAGAGGGAAATACCATTGAATTAAAGATCTTTTCAATACTCATTCACCAACATTTTTAGCAATAACAAACACATAGGCCAAGGACTATAAAGTTAGTCTCCTTCATTTTTGGGGGCTTTTTTGTTCATTGTAAACTGCCATTGATCGATGGAAGGGGCGATATATAAGACTGGGGAGATGTGGTGGGGGCATTGCTTGTATTAGTCATAACTCTTACAAGTGCATCATTAAATGCCTCTATGTTCCTGCACTATGAGGCTCACTTCCTATGATGACACACAAACCCCCTCCTAACTTACTCATCTTTTATCGTCCTCTTTTGACCCACAGCAAAGGTTTCCAAGAGCTATCCACTTTCTTCTTATATTTAACAAGTCGCTACTCTTCCATTGTTGTAATTGGTGATTTGAATATTCATTCAGAAAGCCCCAAAAGACCACAGAACAAAGAATTTATTTTTTAATGGACTACCTTGGATACATGCAACACATCTTGATACTGACTCATGCAGCTGGCAACAGGAATGTGCAGGCCAAAAAATTTTGTTTCATTTTGTATTTTTCATTTTTTCATCTTTATATTTTTTTTAATAGCGTGCCCTGTTGCACAATAGGGCACACTATTACCGCTTTCGTTCCACATCAAAAACATATCTCCAAGTGTTAACTCTTTGGATCTGTTCTTTATTCCTAAAAATACTACTTAACTCATCATCTAGCTATCATTCCTGTTCTTACCCTGGTGGCCTAATGGATAATGCACTGGCCTTCTAAGTCAGGGATTATGGGTTCAAACACTACATGGGTTGGACTCTGTGGACCTCCTTTTCTGAGGTCCTGGGCCAGCCCAAAGTTGGTTCATGGTGTTGGCACCCTAGGCAAACCTTGAGCCTTATACCCCCTCTGGATGTCAGAATCTAATGTTTAGTTGTGAATGCCTTGCTCTTTGCATTCTCCCCATTAGCTGCCACCCTAGGCAACCACCTGGTTTGCCTAGTGATTCAGCCAACCCAGCTGCAAATGCAATGTGTGCCTTTGAGTTCATGCTAATTCCTGGCAATGCAGCAGCTTCTGGGATTTTTTTTTAGTAGTGTGACCAGGGAAGTAGATTGCTAGGCCTTTCTTCCAAGGCAATGGGGAGTTAAGTGACTTGCCCAAGACCATGAGAAGTACTAATAGGAATCAAACCCTGGTTGCTTGATTGCCAAGGCAGTGCTTTAACCACAAGGCTACTCCTCCACACTCTATTCTGCTTTATTATTTTGTGTCTTATTAAGTAAGAGCATAGTGTCACAAGCAAACTTCCATTTAAATTAAAGTCAGATAGGGCATAATGTAACAAGCACACTTTTAGATAGGGTGGTTGATGCTTGGAATGCTCCCCCGAAGGAGGTGGTGGGAGCGAAAATGGTGATGGAATCCATAAAGGCATGTGGTAGATACAGAGGATCACTACAAGAGGATGGAATCAAAGCAAATGTAAATAACATATTTACATTCTCTTATATACTGTGCTATTCTGCATCAGTGTGGTTTACATTGAAGAAACTGAAATTACATTGAACAGGGCATTATAACTTGGAGACAATTATTTTACAGGGAACATGGTCTATGGAGAGTTAAGTGGCTTGCCCAAGACCACAAGGAGCACCTGTGGGACTAGAAACCCCAGTCCTTCTGGCCCAAGGTTGCTGTCCTCTAGTGGGATTTGAACCCCTGACCTTCCAGCCTGAAGTACCTTGCCCCAACCACTAGGCTACTCCTCCACTCCAAACTTCACAAATAGAGAGGGGTAACCTGCCTGTAGGAGCATAAGAACATAAGAACATAAGATATGCCATACTGGGTCAGACCAAGGTCCATCAAGCCCAGTATCCTGTTTCCAAAAGTGGCCAATCTAGGTCATACGTACCTAGCAGTTTCCCCAAAAGACACAGGTTCCGCAATGCTTGTACTGGGTCAAGCATTGATATCCTGGGTCCCTTCTTAATAATGGTTTATGGACCTTTCCTCCAGGAACTTGTCCAAACCTTTTTTAAACCCAGCTACACTAACAGCCTTTACTACATCCTCCGGTAACAAATTCCAGAGTTTGATTACACGTTGAGTGAAAAAATATTTCTTTTATTAGTCTTAAATAGTTTACCCTGTAGCTTCATTGCATGTCCCCTAGTACAACCTTAAGCAAAGGCATAGAGGGAGTGCAAAATACATAGACTGACGGGTGCAGCTGTACAGCTCTAGCCACCTTACTGGGCATACTGGATGGACCATGCTGTTCTTTATCTGTCATCATCTACTATGTTACTAGGTCATTTACTGTCTGTGAGCTGCATTCCATACATCTTCATATTTCAGTTTGAATGTGAATGTCCCTCCTCTGTTGCGTGCAACATGGCTGTGGCGTCTTCCATGGTATAGCACACCCCTTAAATGTATGACATCATCTACGTCTTCCATGATATAGCACACCCCTTAAATGTATGACATCATCTACGTCTTCCATGGTATAGCACACCCCTTAAATGTATGACATCATCTACGTCTTCCATGGTATAGCACACCCCTTAAATGTATGACATCATCTACGTCTTCCATGGTATAGCACACCCCTTAAATGTATGACATCATCTACGTCTTCCATGGTATAGCACACCCCTTAAATGTATGACATCATCTACGTCTTCCATGGTATAGCACACCCCTTAAATGTATGACATCATCTACTCTCATCCAGTCCAAGGGCTATTTACTACAAGGTTCAACAATTTAAAATAAAAAACATCAATGACATTTCTTATATCATTTATTTTAAAGATACATTTTCATATTAAGGAGAACCACTTCATTTCAAATTTTAAACCTTTGGGTTGAACCAGTTCCGTTGTGAAAATCAAATATTGCTCTCACTAGTTTAATAAGGCATCTTGATCATATTCTCTCCAATTTGTTACCACTGAATCAATCACTCTCCAGCGCAATTGTTCAATATTCCACTAATGGAGCCCATACATTTTTTGTTTTCAATCGTGAATTGTGTTCCTGTGGTTGAGATTTTATTTTCCATCTTGTCCTCTCCACATATATTAACTGATGTGCAGTCTATTTCCTGACTGCAGTCAGGCATTATATTCCATAAATTGGGATCATATATTGAAAAAGCGGTAACCCTGGTGGTGTGTTTTTTTTTTTTTTGTGCCATCAAGCCAGTGACTCATAGCAACCCATCTACCTCTGGTTTTTTTTTTGGCAATGTTATCATCAGAAGAATATTGCCAACCTTTTCTTCAGAGGCAATGGAGAGTAAAATGACTTGCCCAAGGAGTGCCAGTGGGAATTGAACCATTGGTCTTCTGAGTACTAGGCAGTTGCTCTAACCACTAGGCTACCCCAAACACAAAAAAAATTGCATTGTGAGACTGTGTAGCAAGCATGACCTTGTCAGGCATGTGACTGTGCGCTAGTGCAGACAGCCAGAAGAAGGGGTGTGTAGACTGCTAAACACTGTAAGGAAAACCTTATACCAAACTCTAACCTCCACTGGAAGCCAAAGGAGCTGAATCTGCAACGAGGTCATGTGCAATCCTTGGCTGCTTTAACAGCATATTAAAGCATGCATTTATTATGTATTATTAATTTATAACCCACCAATCTATGATAATGGGTGGATAACAAAGAAACATTTAGATACAAACAGAGCTAAATGTCAGAGATAATATTTAGTCTGCCCATCACACCAACTATTAAATCCCTTCCTGTGCCTCAGAGATCCAATTGTGCTTGTCTCATGTGTTCTTGAATTCAGATAAAGTCCACATCTCCACAACCTCTACAGAGAGGCTGTTTCATGCATTCACCACACTTTTGATTAAAAAATATATATATTTCCTTTGATTACTCCTGAGTTTGCCCCATTTAACACTTTTCTTATGATTCCTCCTTCCAGAGCTTCCATGCAACTGAAAGAGGCCCGCCTCCTGTGAATTTATGTCTTCAAGATATTTAAATATATCTTAAATTTTTCTCCTATCCTTTCTTCCAAAGTATGCATATTTTGATGTTTGGAGGGTGTGTGTTTGTGTGTGTGTGTGTGGGGGGGGGATAGTTTCTAATATATGTTAAGAAAATAAACGGGTAAACATAGATGGATTGTTTACGTTATCAGAATATAGAAAGACTAGGGGACATGCAATGAAGCTATTTAAGACTAATGAAAGAAAATATTCTTTCACTCAACGTGTAATCAAACTCTGTAATTTGTTACCGGAGGATGTAGTAAAGGCTCTTAGGTGTATGTTTACTAAACTGCGGTAATGTCACTCGCATTAGGTTCCGCGGTAAAGGTACAGATGCCCATATAAAGGTGTGGGCGGTGCATCGTTACAGCAAGCCATATCAGCTAACGTGCGTTACAAGGCGCCTTAAAAGGTGCCTTATAAGGTGCCTTGTAAGGTGCCTTGAAAGGTGCCTCATAAGGCGCCCTATAGGGCTCCTTAGGCTAAGCGCCGTATTAGGCACCCCTGGACAAGGCACCGTAGAAGGCACCCTGGGCTATGGAGCCATAGGTTAAGGTGACCTAACAAGGTTAAGGTGCCATAGGCTAGTGTGTCCTAAGGGCTGCAAGGTGCCCCAGGGTGACATGCATGACCTGTGAGGAACAAATTCAGATGTAGCCCTAACACAAGATACAGCACTCAGGAAAGGCAATGAACAGGTGAGTGAAGGAGGGAGAGCAGGGAGCCGCTGGACCTGCCATATCTGTGAGCATCCCATGTAGCTACCAGTACGATGAAAAACATGGTGGGGGCAACTGTACCATAGCACAGGGTGTTGGCAATGTAAAGTACTGGAAAGACAGTTGGTGGTAGACGATAGGAATACATGTCCCCCAGTGGAGGCGGAGGTGGCAGGATAGTTACAATGATGGGTGGACAGAGGAGTGGTGGTGACATGCAGATCAGTCACAGGAAAGGCAAGCATGAAGAGGCGCAATGCAGGAAAGGGTAACAGTGCAGGACATGGGGTGGCAGCCTGCACTGGCAGACAGGACTCTACACAGCTGACAGACGCAGATAGACAGACCGAGGGAATGTTGGCAAATGTGGCGAGGGTATTATTTATTTTATTTATTTATTTAATTTTCTTATATACCGCGCTATTTGTCATCAGTGTGGTTTACATTGAAACAATACAACAATTGGTCAGATATAACAGACCTATTACAAGTAACAGGAAAATTAACATGGAAGTAAACAGGGGCTGGAAGCACAGATCTGAAAAAATATGACTGTTACAGACATGCACACTATCTGAGTAGGACAGGCATGAGAGGAGAGAATAATGAGAAATTGAACCCATGAACACTGCTGAAAATGGTATTGTATTAACCAGTAGGCTATACCTCCATGGTGTACATCACAGCAATGGCTGAGTACAGAAGGACTGCAGGTCACCACACAAACTGTCTTCTCTGAGTGTCAGCATAGGGTAACCCCACCAGTACAGCAGTCTACAGCTGATCACCAAATGGGGTCTGTACCTCTCTGGTACCTCAGCTTAGAAAGACAAACTGACAATGCATGATACTGGCACAACTGCCTCACACCACTGTCTGCCAGTCACCAGCAGACAGCACAATCAGAATGCAACTTACAGGTGTTCCAACCATGCACAGTCTAACTGCAGACAGTCTATTAACCAGTCCATAGTGCATGCTCATAGAGGAACTATTTGCACCAAGCAGGCATCTCAGTGATTGGGACCCCAGCACTAGGAACACAAAAATATCACTGGAGACAGATAATGTAGAGCGCTATGTGGGAACCTAGACATGCCATGGTCACTTCCCTAGGCGCCTTTGTTGCGTTTCACTGCAGTTGCAACCAAGGTCCATCAAGCCCAGTATCCTGTTTCCAACAGTGGCCAATCTAGGTCATACGTACCTAGCAGTATCCCCAAAAGACACAGGTTCCACAATGCTTGTACTGGGTCAAGCATTGATATCCTGGGTCCCTTCTTAATAATGGTTTATGGACCTTTCCTCCAGGAACATGTCCAAACCTTTTTTAAAGCTAGCCGTGCCTAATTAGGAGCCTTGTAACATATTTTAAGGAGTGTTGATAGCTGTGGAGAGGGTACTGTGTGGCTGGCAGCACAGATCTGCAAGTCAAATATCTGCCCTGAACAGGAGGGAACAACAAGGAGTTGAACCCATGACCTCTGCCTCCACAGTCATCAATGTAACCAGTGGGCTACAGCTCTATAGTGTCTAGCACACTTCTGGCTGGCTAGAGAAAGACTGCAGGTGACCACACAAGCTGTCTGCTGTGGTTATCAGGATAGAGTAGACCCACCCATACCCATGATGCACTGCACATGCAGATCAGCAGCCTATGTCTGATCACACGATGGGGTATGCACCACTATAGCATCCCAGCCCGGTAGGGGGAGCTGACCGTGTGTGTTACTGGCACAGAGTAACTACAGACCGTGACAGCATGCGGTTCCTGTGCTCACCCTGAGGGTGAAGTGGGGGGCCCAGAACCAGTTCCGCAGCACATGGCACAGCTGAAACAGGCTGTGCTGCAACTCCTTATCAGTGTCAGTGTGTGATAGGTAGTCCTTACAGACACACCTAGGATACACCTGTGTCCATCTGTATTCCCCAGTCATGTCTAGCCCTTGTGGACTATGATGCTCCAAGAATAGTGCATATCCTGTGTGGGTGCCATGGTCACAGAATAGATGACAGGTGGTATGCAGACCCTAAAGCAGATTATATTAGCACCACCCAACCTGCCCCTGTGGGTCAGGATGAGGAACAGGATCCCCCACCAACAGATCCAGTCTACATCCCTGCAATGGTGGTAATAGAGGGGACCATCAGCCCCAGTCTTGCTGGGGAACAGATACCCTACAGGGCAGGCAATGCAGATCTGTACGCATCCATAAGGCAATGGCAGACAGAAGGCCTGGAAATGCTCATCTGCACCCCACCACTATCTGACATTCTCTAGCAGCAAGCCAGTGAGCCTCCAGCCATACACATACTAACTACAGACAGTCTGCTAGCTAGTCTATAGTGCATGTCCCTGGAGGGGATGTGAGCACACACACCAAGCAACTAAGTCAGTGATTGGGCCCCAGAAAACAGAACCTATAAGCATCACTTGAGAGAAATACTATATAGCACTATGGGAGAACCTGGCCATGCCGTGGTCACTGCTCAGTCAGGGTGAGAGTGACCTGCCCAGCAGGACATGCTGTGGACACCCTGTCCATGCAGGTTGTGGCCAGGCACTACAATGTCCGAGCCATTGCCCTATGCCCTGTACAGATGCATCCTGACCAGGCCACCCTGTCCAGGCTATACCCACAGTACCTTCCTCCTCATTATGTACATTGGCAGGCTTACACTGGCAACAGTGCAAGCAGTGTGGGCTGAGGAAGGTGTTGGCAGACACCACACACTGGATAGACAGACACACACTCCCACCCCTATGCCAGCATTGTGCAACTATAGAGGCTCTTGGCAGCCCTGGCCACCGCACCAGTCCTGGTACGCAATACTGTTGGGGTCAATCCCCAGGGTGGTGAACACTGTCAGACACCAGACCTGAAATACACTCCACAGATATCAGAGAGGTTGGTGTGATACAGCTCAATGAGCAGATTGTGCTTAATTTAGGAATTGCTATCTGCCAGTAATCATAGCAACCTCTTGATATATGTGTACCATATTCCCAGGTTTAGGGTGGCATTGATGGGGTATGTAAGTGCTAGTATTGGGAGATGCACGCAGGGCCCAACATCCTGTCTCTCCAGGAGGCTTTGGATACTGGAGCCTGTGGGTGCAGGTGTGTCTGCCCCTATTGGCCGCTGCTCTAGGGCAGAGGTTCACAACTCCATTCCTGGTGGGCCAAACACTTTTCGGGTTTTCATGCTGCCCTAATGAATATTCATGAGATACATCTGCATACCATGGGGGCGGCGCATAGAAATGCAGCACAGGCATCTTTATTAGAGGCAGCATGGAACCTGAATGGTGTTTGGCCCTCCAGGACTGCAGTTGGGAAACTCTGCTCTAGGTATTGCACATGTTTATGGTGTCTGTGCTCTGTAGGGTAAAATATAGGCGTTTAAGGCATGTTTATGTTATCTGCAATAAAGGTTCTGTCTTTATTACCATGCTTTAGTAGTGGGTAAAACATGGGGACTGGGATGGCAGGAACCACAGCTGGGACTTGAACCTGTGACCTTCTGTGCCTGAACACACTGGCTGTGTGTACTGCTCCACCTTGTTGCCACAGAGACAGTGCAGTCCCTGGGGATACCATGACTGTTCATCAGACAGGGCCTGTCTGTTGCAATGCATGGCACCCACCTACAAAGGGCTAGGCCATGGTCTGCTGTGGGTAGCTGCCACTGCCCCCTCCACCGCCAGTACCCCTCTGCCACCATGCTGACATGCCCTTCTGCTGGTGGTGCTGGTGATGCGCAGTCACAGGCCATCCAGTGTGCCGGTAGGCGGCTGCCTATGGTGCGGGTTCTGGGGTAGGGGTGCCCACATAGATGTCCACGCTTCCCCCCAGCACCGCCTGCCAATGTTCTGTGCCCTTGGGGGTACCTGCTGGGTACTATCCCCTGTGACACTGTTGGAAACACACTCATGCCCATGTTGGGCCCTCATCAGTTGCTGTCTGGCTGCTCTACTGTTTCAGCATTCCTATGGGCCACCTAGGCATCACCCTAGTCCGCACTGTGGCCCAGCTGCACCACAGCATGTGCCGCCTGCAGCCCTCTGTGTCCCCTTTTCCAGCATCTGTCCAGTTGCCCATTCCGACATGCCTGCCCTGCTGTTGTGGAACATGTGCACGCCACAGGAAACCTGTCCGATAACTGTGGGATCATTCACCTTGTATTTGGACAGAGCATAGACCCTTCCAAAATTAATATCCTTTTTTTGGAACTTGCTCGGTAGTGTTTTTTGATGTTTCTCATTCATATCACTATTGGCCAGCTTGGTTATGTTTGTTTTACATTTTGTTCCGGTCTTTTTCAGTGTTTATTTGCCCTTTTGTTCTGTGCACATGTATCACACTTATCACTTTTTGTAGGTTTCCCTGGCTTTGCTGTACATTGCTGACTGAAATGGTTTCTTTCTCCCGCAATTGTGTGCTAACGCCTGGTTTTCAGTTGCGTTAGGATTCAGCCCTTAATTCCTCCGTGTCAGTGTGAAAGGGGCCTCTCTCCGCCCACTCCCTGCCCATTGACCCATTCTTCCTGCCCTCTCTCCACCCTTTTTTGCATTTAACGCGGCTGGGAACGTTATGGCGCCTTAACGCACATTAACGTAGCCGCTACTACATTAACGCAGTTTAGTAAACATGCTCCCTAGTGGTAGTACCACAATCAATGCCATTTTAAACCCAGAACTGAATGGGACAGGAGTGACTGAGGATTGCCCTGGACTGCAGGGAACCTCTTGATAGGTCCCCGGGGGGAAGGGTCTTTGGGAGGTGGGAGACTTGAATAGAGGCCATGGTTAGGTCTTTAGGGAGATGGAAGGCTTGACTGAGAGGGTGGGGTCTGTTCTACAGGGATAGGATATCTCATTGGGGAAGTGGTGGGGGATGTTTGCCCGGGGTCCACGCACCAAGACCTTTTGCAGTGGTCTCTTTAAGAAGGCTGTCTAGAGCATCGGGCCACATGTTAGAAACCCTGTTGCTCTTGGTAAGAAAAATAAAACAACCTCTGAGGTTGATTGCTAGCTGTATTATTCATTTATCGCGGGTGTTACTAAATTACCATAATGTGTTAGTGCAGGTTAGTGACTCCGGCAGTGAATTGAGCTGGAGTAAAATGTAATATTTTATTGCATTTCACTAGCTAGCCCACTAAATCTGTCAGATTCATCTGTTAAGACCTACCTCTGGTGAAACCATACTGCCTTGAATCCAGAAATCCACTGGATTCTAGCAGCTATGCTATCATCTATTTGTTCGCTCCTTGCGTATCTTACCATACTCTAGTCCCCAGTTTTGTGATGTTTTTGTCTTCATTAATTGTAAGCTCTAATAAGCATGGACTGAGTCTTACCTTTTATATGTACAGGTCTGTGTTTGCTTTGTTATGCTATACAAATTATTATTATTAGTAGTAGTTTTATTAGTGATTTAATTAGCTTGTTTATCACCAAGGTCAGACTAACCGGTGTGCAGTTCCCAGTCTCCTTATGTCTTCTTTTGTGGAGAGAAATCACATTTGTTTATTTATTTAAAACACTTATATACCACCATTTTGCCAGAGCAATCATGGAGGTGTACAAGCAGTACAAAAACAACATAAAAAAGCCCACCCAGCAGGACACCCAACCCCCCCACCCTAATGCTGCAACACCTCAGTCCCACCTCCCCTTGCACAACCTCACAACCCCTACAAAAATGCTGCAAGACTGAAATCCCACTCCCCACACCACCTGTCTTCAGACCTCAGGGCCCCTCCTTGCTCTAAAGAAGCATTGAAAATGTCAAACAGCAGGGAGCAGTGAGGGAGCTGACAGATCTGCTTCCTGCTGAAAAAAAAAATAGCAAGGCCTCCTAAAGTCCTCTCCTTTCCCTCCGCTGTTCCAGGATAATCAGCTAGCCCCTTGTCTGTGAGATCCAACTCTTCACCCTGGGGCACGTTTACTTTACCGTGCTAGGGTCTGTCATGTGTCAATGGCAACGCACTAACAGGAACTGGACAGGTTTGAGGCAGAACATGGACATTCATAGCACAATGCAGTTAGTGCAGGTATCGTGGGTTGTGCTAACTGTGAATGTTGCTGTTGGTGTGCGTGCACTTATTGACACCTCGATGGGTGGTGTTAAGTGCACCATTTAGTGTGGTGCTGCACATTAGCATCACGCTATCAGCAGGACATACATGTTCCCAAATGTTAGCATGAGCCTCATTGATAATTTGGTGTCATGTACTACCAGTGTTCCCCAGTAGTAAATATGCCTCATTGACGTCCTGTGTTTAGGCCTTTTGCAGGCTCAGTTATTATTGGGGTATGGAGAAGTTCATTTATTCCTTCAGATTATAAAATGTATTTACGTATCTAAGAGGTCCATAGTCTAGTGTGGTTGCCTTTGAAACATTCCCTCAAAAGTCTAATCAAATTACTAATCAAGACCCCCTGAATATTTCTGAAATGTTCTCTTTTTAGAGATAATAAAAATGTCATATTATTACTTCCTATTTTTCTTTGGAACCAATGCCAAGTATGTCTAATACAATCCCTTAATGAGTGAGGGGGTCTATATTGCAAGATGGGGTGGGTAAAAGTTGGGTTGGGAGGGGAGAACCTAACACTGCCTAAGTGCTGTACCTGAAAGTATTTTGTGGTCTTCTTCCACTTTGAGATAGTGAAAAAAGTCCAAGCAGCAAAAACAACCCCCCCCCCCCCCTCACACACACACAAAAGCCTTCTTAAAAATCTCTTCATTCAAAAGGGGGTAAGAAAAACAGCACCTTAACCATCAATAAAAATAATATAACATTATTAGCCATTTTTAAGATATTGGGCAGAGCACTAGATGTGAGAAAACAAGAAAAATGACCTCACCTTTGCAATGAGCCCTTCATGAACAGCAGTTCAGGAAGTAATCTCAACAGAGACATGACCTTTATGGTAAGACAAGAAAACAAAAAAGCAATAATTTAAAGCATCAGGTAATATTACCAAAGCATCCTGGAACAATAGAGTTTTCACACACTTCCTGAAGTTCATTGAATAAATCTCAGTTTGTAATGTGATCAGAAGAATGTTCTAGAAAAAAACATGCCCAGGCAAACTCAGAAAGGGCTGACTGAGAGGACGGGAGTGTCTGTACTGGAAGATATTGGTTCGGCTGTGAGGGGTCAGTGCATTAGATAAAGACAGACATGCTTTCCCTTCTAAAACTGACACTTAATGGGCCTGATTTTATAACGGATTTCCTATGTGAGAAGTCCAAAACGATGCCTATTTTAGAAAGGCCGCTCAAATATTAATCACGCAATTCAAATCAGGAAACTCCTTAATAAAACAATATCATAAATGCACATCACAAATTCTCTACCTCTGCTTTCTTGCTAGGTTTGCTGGTTTAATTGCCAGGCTGCTTAGCATCTATGTGGGAATCAGCTTCGGCCACTCTGCTTCCATTAGTGCACTTTGTAACAATGTAGCAAACTGCTTATATATACAAAGTTACTTTGTGTCATTTGCTGGATGCCTCCCGGGGACAGGGAAACACCTACAGTACATGATTGTAACTCACCTTCTACTACCACTGGAAAGGCATGAGCTAAATAAAATAAAATAAGCATCTCAACTTGCTTTTCCAATTGCCCTGGGGCATGTCTGAAATTTATGCTTCCTTTCTGTTCCAACGGCCCTTTGATCACGTTGGTCTTTTTTTGCAGTACAGGGCTGCTCTGCTGTGAAACTGTATTTACTCATCCCACAGCTCTCCCCTGCTTAGCCTCTCAAGTTTAAATCACACACACTCCACTTAGTTCCCGTTGGCTCCATGATAGCTTCATATAAACATCTGTCAATGATGTTGCAGTGACACAGAACTTCTATCAGTCGTTGAGTGCCATGTTTGCCTGACATCAGTTTTTCCATGAAGCCTGCATCCAGGACACATATAGGGCGTCAAGGAAGCAAGCGCTCTGTTAACACCTTTTATCGGCACCCTTGTACCCTTAACGCTGCAAGAATACTGCCTGAACGAGCGTTAAAAGCTTCCACAGCATTAAGAGAACAGAAGGCAGAGAGCGGATGTTAATAGAGTGGAGAGTGGGAGTTGACAATGGGTGCTCCCGTAACGCCTGTTGCTCCAGCATGAGTTAGAGCCCTTTAATACTAGGAATGCTAAGGCCAAGCAAAACCTCACGGAAAAGGTGCATTTTGAGGTGAGAAGGACTCTTTCTACATCTGCAATGTGATGCGCACACACACAGGTGAGCCCAAGACAGTGATAGTGATGCTCCATTAGCAGCAACAGCATAGTGACCACGTAGGAAAGGGCACTATGTTGATGGTGCAAATGGGGCAAAGGAGGTGGCACATGGGTCATGCAGTGGGGGTTGCTGGTGTGAAAGGCAGCCCAGCCAGCTGCCCTGGTGTCATAATCCCACAGTGACAGTGGTGGCACACAGACATGCCTCTGCTGTGGAAAGGTGATGATAACAAAATAGGTTGTTGTCACTTTTCAGAGCTTATTGCTGTCAAGCTATCTAATGTGGATAAAGCTCCACTCTTTTAACCTTTAATTATATGGACTAACTTACTATGGGTATTTTATATTAGCGACTGGGTCTCAGAATATAGACTACTCACTGTGTCTGCTCAATGGGCCTGGTGAAAACGTCTTTCATACATCAATGACCCATTTTATGTCGCTGGTGTTACTCTCATGTCCTTGTTTCGTATTTCTCATTTTTTTATTGTTTTTTTCTTATTTTTTCATCTTTGATTATGTTGTACTTAAGCTGTCTACAGCCATTCAGCTGTGATGTATGGGTACTAGATACTTTAAAATTAGCAACAGATGAAAGTAGATAATGACAATAGAGCTACTCAGCTACTTAACTTAGAGTTGACCTGCTGTTCAAACATCTCAGAAACTTGTTTTCTTGGACATAGAAGCTGTAGTTCTCAGTTATTTAGAAAGATTCCAATCTTGCCATCTGTGCTATTTAGAACCGTACTCCATGCTGCTTTTGTGGTGGCTTATCACTTTCACATTCCCAACGCATTCACTGGGCGCCGTAGCGTTTCACCTAAGGCGTTTCTTCAGGGGATTATAACTTTCTGTGATGTACATCCACCTCTCACAAAAACGCCGCTTGGGTGTTATTCAAAAATACTATCCTCGAAGCCCAGACCAGCTGTATTCCACGCATTAGGAAAAGTGGAAGAAAGTCCAAAAAACTGCCAGCATGGTTTAAAGGTGAGGTCAGAGAGGCTGTTGCTGCCAAAAAAGCAACCTTCAGGAAATGGAAAAAAGAGCCAAATGATGAAAACTGGAAACAGCACAAGCACTGGCAAGTTAAATGCAAAGCATTGATAAGGCGGGAATTTGAGAAGAAACTTGCTACGGAAGCAAAAACACGAAATAAAGACTTTTTCAAGTACATTCGTAGCAAAAGGCCTGTGAGAGAGTCAATTGGACCATTAGATGATAGAGGGGTAAAAGGGGCAGTAAGAGGAAACAAGGCTATAGCAGAGAGACTGAATGAATTCTTTGCTTCGGTCTTTACTGAGAAAGATGTAGGGATGTTACCCAAGACTGAAGTGGTATTTAAAGGTGATGCTGCAGAGGAATTGAGAGAAATATCGCTACACCGGGAAGATATATTACAACTATTTGATAAACTGAATAGTAGCAAATCACCTGGACTGGATGGTATACATCCCAGAGTGTTGAAAGAACTGAAATATGAGATTGCAGACCTGCTATTGGTAATCTCTGAACTTTCATTAAAATCATCTCTAATACCTGAAGATTGGAGGGTCACCAACGTAACACCAATTTTTAAAAAGGGTTCCAGGGGTGACCCAGGAAATTACAGACCGGTGAGCCTGATGTCAGTACCAGGGAAAATGGTAGAAACCATCATAAAGAACAAAATTACACAGCATGTAGATAGTCATGGCCTATTGGGAGACAGCCAACATGGCTTTAGACAAGGAAGATCTTGTCTTACTAATCTGATATGTTTTTTTGAAGGTGTGCATAAACAGGTAGACAAAGGTGAGTCGGTTGATATAGTGTATCTGGACTTTCAGAAAGCTTTTGACAAAGTCCCCCATCAGAGACTTTTGGTGAAGCTAAAAAGTCATGGGATAGGAGGCAGTGTACTATTGTGGATCGGGAACTGGTTAAAAGATAGAAAGCAGAGGGTAGGGCTAAATGGCCAATATTCCCAATGGAAAAAGGTGAATAGTGGAGTACCCCAGGGATCTGTACTGGGTCCGCTGCTTTTTGACATATTCATAAATGACCTGGATGGCCTGAGACTGCGCAGCACCAGCACCACTAGCAGAAGGGCATGTCAGAGGAGTACTGGTGGTGGAGGGGGCAGTGGCATCTGCCCAGAGCAGACAATGGCCTAGCCCTATTTAGGTGGGTGCCGTGCACTGCAACAGACAGGCTCTGTCTGACAAACAGTCATGGTATTTCCAGGGAACACACCAACTCTGTGGCAACACAGTAGTGCAGTGAACACAACCAGTGTGTTCAGAAGGTCACAGTTTCAAGTCCCAGCTGTGGTTCCTGCCAACCCAGTCCCCATATTTTACCCACTACTAAAACATGCTAATACAGACAGAACCTTTATTGCAGATAACAGAAACATGTCCAATAAACCTACATTTTACCCTACAGAGCACAGATACCATAAACATGCACATTACCTAGAGCAGAGTCTCCCAAATGCAGTCCTGGAGGGCCAAACACCATTCAAGTTCCATGCTGCCTCTAATAAACACGGCTGTGCTGCATTTCTATGCACCATCCCCATGGTATGCAGATGTATCTCATGCATATTCATTAGGGACAGCATGAAAACCCGAACAGTGTTTGGCCCACCAGGACTGGAGTTGGGAACCTTTGCCCTAGAGCAGCGGCCAACAGGGGCAGACACACCCTCACCCACAGGCTCCATTATCCAAAGCCTCCTGGAGAGGCAGGATGTTGGGCCCTGCGTGCATCTCCCAATACTAGCACTTGCATACCTTAGCAATGCCACCCTAAACCAGGGAATATTGTACACACCTATCAAACGGTTGCTATGATTACTGGCAGATAGCAATTCCTAAGTTAAGCACAATTTGCTGATTGAGCTGCATCATAGCAACCTTTCTGCTGTCTGTGGAGTGTGCTTCAGGTCTGATGTCTGACAGTGTTTACCACCCTGGGGAGTGACCCCAACAGTATTGCATACCATAGCCATGCCTGCACTGTGCCCAGGACTGGTGCGGTGGCCAAGGCTGCCAAGATCCTCTATATTTGCACAATGCTGGCATAGGTGTGGGAGCGTGTGTTTGTCTATCCAGTGTGTGGTATCTGCCAACACCTTCCTCAGCCCTCACTGTTGCCAGTGTAAGCCTGCCAATGTGCATAATGAGGAGCAAGGTACCATGGGTATAGCCCGGACAGGGTGGCCTGGCCAGGATGCATCTGCACAGGGCATAGGGCAATGGCTCGGACATTGTAGTGCCTGACAACCACCTGCACGGACAGGGTGGCCACAGCATGTCCTGCTGGGAAGTCACTCTCACCTTGACTGAGCAGTGACCACAGCATGGCTAGGTTCCCCATAGTGCGATGTAGTGTTTCTCTCATGTGATGTTTATGGTTCCCTTTTGGGGCCCAATCACTGACTTATCTGCTTGGTGTGTATGCTGACATCCCAGTTCTGGGTACATGCATCTCCTCCAGAAACATGCACTATGGACTAGCTAGCAGACTGTCTACAGCTAGTATGTGTCTGGATGGAACATCTTGCAGGGTACAACAGCTGGAGGCTTGCTGCTGGAAAATGTCAGGTAGTGTTGGGGGGCAGCTGATCATTTCCAGGCTTTCTGTCTGCCTTGCCTTATGGATGTGTACAGATCTGCTGTGCCTGCCTGTATGGTGTCTGTTCCCCAGCAGTACTGGGGTTGATGGTCCTCTCTACTGCCAGCATTGTGGGGAAGTAGAGTGTGTCTCTGTTGGTGGGAGATCCCGTTTCCCACCCTGAGCCACAGCGAGTGGGTTGGGTGGTGGTGGTATATAATCCACCTAGGGGTCCAAATACCCCCCCTCCCTTCACCTACATCATGTAACCATGGTACCAACACAGAATATGCACTATTTTTGGTGCATAATAGCCCATAAGGGCTAGACATGACTAAAAAATACAGATGTGTCTGCAGGAACTACCTATCACACACACTAGCACTGATGGGGATCTGCAACACAGCCTATTTCAGCCATGAAAGGTGCTGTGGAACTGGTGCTGGGTGCCCCACCTCACCCTCAGGGTGAGCCTAGTACCCACACAATGTGACAGTCTGTAGCTACTCTGTGCCAGTAACATACACAGTCAGTACCCCCTACCAGGCTGAGGTGCTCTGGGGGTGCATACCCCATCTTGTGATCATCTGTAGACTGCTGATTTGCATGTGCAGTGCATCATGGGTACGGGTGGGTTAACCCTATCCTGGTAACCACAGCAGACTGTTTGTGTGGTGACATGCAGTCCTTCTGTAGCCAGCCAGGGGCTTGTTAATAGCTGTTGCCCACTGGTTACTTCACTGCCTGTGAAGCCAGAGGTCATGCGTTCAAACCCACAATGGGGTTATTTGATAGGGCTATCCAGAGCATTGTCAATTTTTAATGTACATTAGTGCTGCCAGCAAAAACACCCTCAGAGTACTGTAACCATAAGGTGCCTCAGAAGGCGCTTTATAGGGTGCCCTATAAAGCACCTTCTGAGGCACCTTATGGTTACAGTCCATATAAGGTGCCTTATAAGTTGTCCTATGGAGCGCCTTATAGGGTGCCCTATAGGGGACATTATAGGGTGCCATGGCAGACAGTGCACTTTATAATGTGCCCTATGGAGTGCCTTATAGGGTGCCTTATGTGGCACCTTAGGTTATGGCACGTGAGGGTGTGTTTGCTGGCAGCAATAATTAAAATACAAATAAAATGCCTCAAGAAACAATACTTACATGTCAAAGCTGATGCCTCAGCCAGCCTTATGCATTAGGCACACTGTTGGATCAAACTCATGACCCCTTAATCATCAATCAGTGTATTTATTTATTTATTTATTACATTTTCTTTTATACCGCGCTATTTAAGATCAGTGCGGTTTACAATAAACATTAAATCTAGTAACCATTGTAGTACACCTCTGTTTCTGTGTTTGCATGTCTGGGCACCTACTTAAGATTATCGCGCGTTAACGCACTTAGCGGCACTTAGCGGTGCTTAGCCCGTTAATGTGCGCAGCAGCGCACGTTATCGCGCGATAATCCCGTTTTGCTACTTTAAGACTGAAACGCCCACTCCTTTTATGGCAGCCTGCACACTATCGCCGGGCACACATTAAGACGGTTTAGTAAACATACCCCCTGGTGTCCTGTTATCGCACATTAGGAGGACCATTGCGCCCTTACCGCCGGAACGCCTCCTACCTGCCCAGAGCCTTTATTGCACAGTAAACGCCTTAATCTGCCATTAATGCTCATTATCCCCTGCTCCCTTACTGCCCTTTAGTAAACATACCCCATAGTTGTAAATAGCTCTGTACCTCTTTGTTACTGTTAATCTGTTGAAAGTCATTGTTTCTTAACTGTACAATTGTTCATACTTGTTCATTGTAAACTTTATTATGATTGTTCCTGATAAACTGCTTTGTGCAGTAGTTAAACCACTCTGATTACAATATCCTCATATCCTTTGCACCGGCCCTGCTTGCATTGACAGAGCTACAGCTATCAAAAGAATGGCGATGATCGAGATACTAGTTTTGAAAGCCTTCAAAGAAGAACTAATCAGATAAATGCTAGAACAGAAAATGTTAGAGCTGGCATTTGTCTGTGAGGCTTCTCAAACGATAAAAGAGGAGCGAAAAAAAAGTTAAAATGGAAGCAGCAGGTGAGTGTATTTATTGGCACATATTTGGTTCATTTGGGTGCCTAAAAAAATGTGTATATGTAAATTTCTTATGTGAATGTATTCCTATGAATGTTTAATAGATCTGAGCACACAAGGAAGGTTTCACATGTATAGAAGGCAAGCATTTAAGGCAAATCTGTGCCAAACCCATAAAAGAAATACATGGAAAAAACCAGGAAAATTTCAGAAAATATGAGCACTAACTAAACTTTTGTTGGGCCATGCACATCCGTAGGAATCAGGGAAGCTACATAAATATACATATATGTCTAAAAAGAGATATATGAATACACGAGAAGAAGAAAATAGAAGCAATATTAGGTCAACACTAGAAAGAGACAGGGCCTGATATTCATAAAAAGCTGAGCTCCTAAATGGTTAGAGCACTGGCTTGGTAACCAAAAAATCAGGGTTCAATTCCCACTAGCCCTCCTTGTGACCTTGGGCAAGTCCCTTAACCCTCCATTGCCTCAGAAAAATCCAAGTTATCAATATCTCTGTTTAACTTACATTACAAAGTCTAAGGGATATGTTTACTAAACTGTCTTAATGTGCGCTTTGCCACGTTATCACGCGATAAGGTACCTTATCGCCCGATGAAGGCACGTTACCGGGCAATAAGGTACCTTAGCGCACGATAACACGCGCAGCGGCGCATACGAATGCTGAAGGCGGAGAAAGGCTCCCCAGGGGCGGAGGAAGGCTCCCCAGGGGCGGAGAGAGAAGGTCAATGGGCAGAGAGTGGGAGGGGAGAGGCTCCCCGCACACTAACGATGTGAAATCCGAGGCTCAAAACTAACGCCAGTGAAACCCTGACATTGTCTCCCTTCACTGTGACCTGTTATGGCCTTTGAGTGGCTCAGGGGATCCGAGACATACACCTGATGCAAGCACAAGGTAGTTTGCACCTTTGTTCTTTTGGGAATGACATCAGCCTTTACATTTTAATGATTTACTGTTTGTCTCATATACATTTCGTGTTGGCTCTCTTTTCACGAATGCTGATGCACATAGGATGGAGCTGTGAAATGCCTGTGTAACATGGGCATGGACAGGACCATATTCATGTAACACCCGTGTCAATGGTTCCAATTCAAAATGTCCCCAACATGCGGTGTGTTTTGTGTTGTGATCATGTCATGTTTGCCTGTGTGTCCCTTTATTATGTGTTTCTTAATGTTTGACTCTCTGCAATTTGTGCTGATGTTGCAAGGTGCATACCAATACAATATTTATCCTCTTCTGACACAGGGCAGAGAACAAACCAGACACATCTATTACAGTGCATCTGTCGTCGCCATCACCCACCTGTTGGGGGACACAACACCATGGAACTTTCCCTGGAAAATGGTGCCATAGGATGTTTGACCTCTGCGAGTGGGACACATGCCTAGGATGGACAGTATTATTTTTGGATTGCTACTTTGGCCATGACAGACGTATCCAAGACACTGTTGCTGCCGTGCTCTGGCTGGGAGTCATGCTCATCACAGGAGACACACATGATCTTTCATGTACTGTGGCATATTGGGATGTGACACTTGACTATGCATGCACAGGGTTGCAAGGATAGTCTTAACCTGACGTGTTGGATTGCAGATACGCTTTGCACTTTGCACACTGTGTACTGGTCCCCAAGCGTGCAGCAGGCACTGACATTGTCACTGTATGTTGTACATTCCTCCACAGTTGTGGTGTTGTTGTGTTTTGGCCATGTGTGTGACACACAGGATACACTCATCTGTTTGTTTCAACACAAGCATACAGACATGTGTGTGGCATAGGGGGAGCGATGGAGAGGTCCTGTTGTCTATGTCCACCTACTCTCCACCTGGACATGATACAGGTTTTGCCACAACACCTCTTTAATGCACACCAGCATCCTGGATTGATGTTTTCAATCACCAAGGGTGTTTCCGTGCATGTGTGGCATCACTGTATCATGTTGAAATGTCGATGGTGCATGTACATATGACTGACTATGTTGGGGAAACACAGCACGTGGCAATATGGCTTCTCTGTGGTTTACTGTAACATGTTTGCCCTTAATTTCCATCTCTATATACTGTTTCTTGTGTTTGTTTACTGTACAGACATGCCGCTCTGCATTGATTTACAAACCTTGCATTGTATGTCTGCACAGTCCTCTTTATCCCCTGAGGTAATGACACTCACATTGCCCCGTTATATTTGGAGTGTCGCAGTGTGAGTGTCCGTTGTCTTCCTTCAATTGTGCATTCCATGTACCGTGATATATTTGTACAGACACTGTCTACACATCAACCAGTGTAGGGGGACCTCCTGCATGGTGTTATCTCTGCATGTTTCTGCAGGTAGTTTTCATTTGAATTCTCTCTGTGTTCATGTGCCTCTGCTACCTGTTAGCATATCCTCATTGTGCATTTGATGATTGGTTAGGGTTACATTCAGGCATTATGTGAGAGCTGAAACATTACTTTCAATATGTGTTTTTAAAGTTACAACGTTTTAACAACATATGCTGTTTTCATTTGTGTGCCTCCTGTGTTGCCAGATAGATATGTTTTAGGGAACAGATCATGATTGATGTGTGTTGGTCCCTCATCATGCACCGCCTACTGTCTACATGCACTCATATGTGAGTAACACATTTGAGGCATGCAGCAGCATGTGGGGGGTGGGGGCCTAATGCATACTGCATACCATGCACGTGCACGTGCTGCACATTCTGTCTCCTGCCCTTCATTTGTAGATGGGCCAGTGACCTTTCTGTAGGATGTGGGTTGCTGCCCTGCTAAATGTGTTTCCGTCTTTCACCTGGGATCCACTCACCTTGATATTGTGATGGCGGTATCTACACTATCTGTGAAGATTAACCCAAATAAAAATATGTGCTTGATATAAATTTGTTTCTGCTGTTGCTTGATCATGGTGACAAACATGCAATACATTGTGTGCCTTTGAGTCAGTTCTGACTCCTTGTGACCCAGAGACTCCAGGATTTTCTTGGCAGTGTCACTGGAAGTAGATTGCCAGGCCTTTCTTCCAAGGTAATGGAGGGTTATGTGACTTGCCCAAGGCCACATGAAGTGCTAGTGGAAATTGAACCCTGGTTGCTTGGTGACCAAGCCAGTTTTCTAACCACTAGGCTACTCCTCCACTCTTTGATTGCCTTGACACTTGTATCTACTGATTTGCTGGTCATGTACATGGCGCACCTGTGCTCACATCCTTGTACGGTGGCAGCTGTGTATCTGCCAGCCATTTGCCACATCACTGGGTATTACAGGTTCCCAGACACACCCTCCCTTTGGGGTACTATTTTTGCATTGTGTTCAGTGTACTCATTGTGGTTGTTTGGGGTAGTGGTTACAGGCATGTGTTATAATGCCACAGGTTGCAGGTTTGATCCCCACACGGGGTTTATTTTTTTCTTTTCTGTTGTGCTAACATGACCATTAGGTACCAGCAGGTTCATCACCTCTGCACACACTCTTCCATCTCTTCACTGTACACCAAGGTGTGCCCTCTGTGCTGCCTAGCCATCACATATTAGCTGTTACATATGTCTCTTTCTTTATGGCATTTACATGGCTGTCTGCTTGGGGGTTTGGTATTGCTGTGGTTCAGCTGATGTGTGGTACACTTGTTTGCATGTTCAATTCTCTCCTGTCCTGTTCAGATTTTGCACCAGCTCCACAGAGCATCCTCTGCTTCCCTTGGGGTTTAGGTTCTTTCCTTTTGCATGCTGTATGCAGTTCTATGTGGCTCTGGTCTCAATTACAGACTATGATCTGATCTGTACACAGCAGATCTGCATGTGCATTTCATCATGGTTACTGTTGGGGGTTTGCCTATCCTGTCAGCCAGCAGGCGTCTTGTGTGCTGCCTTGCACTATTTTTGTATGCAGCTTTTGCTAATGTGCTCACGTTGGTGGTGTGGCCTACCGGTTTGTGCATAGCTATTTGTGCTACTGGTCATAGGTTTGATTCCTCTTTGTTCTCTTTCATTTGTATGCCTGTCCTGCAGAACTACTTTTCATTCCTATGACAGTCATATCTGTGCAGATCTGTGCTGTGAGCACATTGTACCCTCATCACAGTTGTAAACCATCCTTCTGTCCATCTACTTGTGTCTGCCAGCTGTGTGCCATCCTACCCTCATGTGCATGCTGCTACCCCCACGTCCTGCACTCCTACACATTCCTGCATTGCAGCTCTCCTTGGTTGCCTCTCCTGTGTGTGCTCTGCATAGCATTGCTACTCCACTGTCATCCTGACATTCCACCTATCCTGCCACTTCTACCTCCTCTGCTGCACACATCTTTCCATCCTCTGTCACGCACTGTCATTATTGCATGGTACATTACCATCACTCTGTGCATAGCTACAGCTGCCCCCGATATGTTTGTCCATTTTTCTAGCTGCCACATGGGCTGGAGGCTGATTTGTCTGGTCCATCAGCTCTGATCTACATCCTTCCATTACTTATGCATTGTCTTTCCTTGCTGCTCTGTGCAGTATTTGGGTTACATGTGTGTTTGGCACATACTTCTCTTGCCCTTCAAATTGGGGGACCTTACTGCTCTTGGCCAACATTTTTGGGTTCACCTATACATCCTTGGGGCATCTTACGCCACACCTTCGATTCAGGCAGCTTATGGGGTGCCTACTATGGTGCCTTGGGAGTTGGCAACCTTTCAACATGGCGTCTGGGGCACATTATAACCCGCCTTTGCTGACCTGGTTGTTTAGGATATGCCTTCTGGTGCACCCTAAAAGGTGCATTAATTTATGGCACTAGGGTGCAGTTCTTTTTAGATGGTAGCACAGATTGTTGTACAGTTGCAAGCAGAAAAAGGAATTACCTATGCCAACCTTATTCATTAGGGGCACTGGGGACTTGAACTCATGAACCCATACCATCGGTCACTGTATTGACCATTGTGCTACACCACTGTTCCTGTTTGCATGTCAGCGTGCCTACTTAAGATTTTCATGTGTTAACATGCACAGTGCTGCCATCAAAAACAGTGCTGTAACCTCGTGGTGCCTCATAGGGCACCCTATAAAGCACCTTATAAGGCGCCCTATAGGCAACATTACAGGGTGCCTTGGCGGACAGTGCACTTTATAATATGCCCTCTGGAGTGCCTTATAGGGCACCTTATGCGGCACCTTATGTTATGGCACTTTGAGGGTGTGTTTGCTGGCAGCACAGATTTAAATTAAACTGGAAAATGCCTCAGACAGCATTGGGTAAAAGTATCATTACTCATCAGGCCCACTTGAGAATTGAACTCATGACCCCTGTATTATCAGTCAGTGTATTAACCATTGCACTACACCTCTGTTGCTATGCTCACAGGTCAGCGTGCCTACTTAAGATTAACGCGTGTTGACAAGCGCTGCTCCCTTTCTTAGGCGATAATGTGCGCAGCGCACATTATCGCGTGATAACACGCACTTGCTACGTTTAGACCGGAACGCCCACTCCTTTTATGGCATCCTGCACACTAACGCCGAGCGCACTTTAAGACGTTTAGTAAACATGCCCCTAAGTCATAATGTAAACTGCATTGATTGAAATGATAAAGCGGTATAAAAAATCTGTTAAAATAAATTTAGGATCCCACATTTATGCCCTATTTTCAGTCAAACTTAGGAGTCTATGGGGGTTATTTTGGAACATATCTAGCCAGTTTGGTTTTCAGGATAACCACAATGAATATGAATGATAGAGAATAGAATACAATGAAAGTAGTGCTTACAAGCCTATCTCATGCATATTCATTGTGCTTATCCTAAAATCAGACTGGCTAGGTATGCCCCACGGACTGGGGTGAAAACCCCTGCTATAGAACCATCATCATATCTAAAGAGCAGCACACAGATGTGAACTGGCATTTTATATCGGGGGCTTTTTAGGGGATGCTTACCAGATCTAAAATTCCTTAAGACACAGTGAGAACAGGGAGAAGGTGTGGTCTGAGTGGGCCTGATTTACAGATGTGGATTCCCCATTTCATACAACAAATCTCTACCGAACACTGTAGACATTGGCATTTACACCTGTCCTAAGTCACAATAAGTGTCTGCTGGCAAGGACAGTTGTAAATGCTGAGGTCTGGACCCTACTATCATCCCCAAAACGTGATCCTCCCAACAGCTCCTGACCTAAGTCTCACCCCACCAACCCCTCCACAATATCTGATCCCCACCACATCCTTACCCCTACATCCCCAAATCATCCTACCCTCTTCATAGCAACTGATGCTCTTCAAAAAAGAATCCCCCCTGCATGATCCCCCTCACCAGACACCATCCTTAGAAAAAATAACTCCCACCCCACCATCCCATAGTCTCTCTCCCTAAACTTATTAGGTGCCTGGTATCTAGTAGGAACAGAAACGAGGCCTTCACGTTCCTGCTCATAACTGCACCCAGATCCAAAATGGCACCAATGACCCATAGTGGTAGTTCTGGTAAGGCAAGAGTCAAGGAGACTGGTGGAACTCAAAGACAAGGAACTTTATTCATACAAAGGCTTGATCAACACTCTTTCTGTTAGCTACAGTAGATATCTGGCAATTACAGAATCTTGATTATGTTTATGTTTATTTATTTGATACATCGCCCTACTTTAACTATCAGAGCGGTTCACGGTTTATAATAACTCAGAAAGTGGGCACAAGGCCAGAAACGGAAAGGAAATTACAATCAGTAATAGGGCAGTGGTAGTAAATAGGCACACAAGACAGAGAGCAGAGCAACAATTGTAGTTGGAGGGGGGGGGGGGTCAAACAAAAGGGTCAAAGGCTAAGGAAAAAAGGTGGGTTTTTAGGTTCTCTTTGAAGGTGGTGTGATGGGGTTCTAACCTGAGGGAAGTGGGCAGTGAGTTCCAGCGTGCAGGGCCAATGAAGAAGAACGCAGATGTGCGGGTGGACTGGAGGTGGGCAAGAGAGGGAGAAGGGAGATGAAGGCGGTTCAGATGGAATGAGCGGGGGTGTGAAATGTGATAAGATCTGCCAGGTATTGAGGGGTTCTAGTGTGCAGGGCCAATGAAGAAGAACGCAGATGTGCAGGTGGACTGGAGGTGGGCGAGAGAGGGAGAAGGGAGATGAAGGCGGTTCAGATGGAATGAGCGGGGGTGTGAAATGTGATAAGATCTGCCAGGTATTGAGGGGTTCTAGTGTGCAGGGCCAATGAAGAAGAACGCAGATGTGCGGGTGGACTGGAGGTGGGCGAGAGAGGGAGAAGGGAGATGAAGGCGGTTCAGATGGAATGTCTGGGGTGTGAAATGTGATAAGATCTGCCAGGTATTGAGGGGTTCTAGTGTGCAGGGCCAATGAAGAAGAACGCAGATGTGCGGGTGGACTGGAGGTGGGCGAGAGAGGGAGAAGGGAGATGAAGGCGGTTCAGATGGAATGAGCGGGGGTGTGAAATGTGATAAGATCTGCCAGGTATTGAGGGGTTCTAGTGTGCAGGGCCAATGAAGAAGAACGCAGATGTGCGGGTGGACTGGAGGTGGGCGAGAGAGGGAGAAGGGAGATGAAGGCGGTTCAGATGGAATGTCTGGGGATGTGAAATGTGATAAGATCTGCCAGGTATTGAGGGGTTCTAGTGTGCAGGGCCAATGAAGAAGAACGCAGATGTGCGGGTGGACTGGAGGTGGGCGAGAGAGGGAGAAGGGAGATGAAGGCGGTTCAGATGGAATGAGCGGGGGTGTGAAATGTGATAAGATCTGCCAGGTATTGAGGGGTTCTAGTGTGCAGGGCCAATGAAGAAGAACGCAGATGTGCGGGTGGACTGGAGGTGGGCGAGAGAGGGAGAAGGGAGATGAAGGCGGTTCAGATGGAATGTCTGGGGATGTGAAATGTGATAAGATCTGCCAGGTATTGAGGGGTTCTAGTGTGCAGGGCCAATGAAGAAGAACGCAGATGAGCGGGTGGACTGGAGGTGGGCGAGAGAGGGAGAAGGGAGATGAAGGCGGTTCAGATGGAATGAGCGGGGGTGTGAAATGTGATAAGATCTGCCAGGTATTGAGGGGTTCTAGTGTGCAGGGCTCTATGAATCAGTTAATAGTTTTAACTGAGAGCGAAAGGAGATGGGCAACCAGTGGAGGCGAAGAAGGAGGGGTGTTACATGGTCACGATGGGAGGAGTGTGTGATGAGACGGGCAGCGGTATTATGAATTCGTTGCAGTTGATTGATATAGACCAGTGTAATATTTTACATCAATTGTGCCCTGAAGGATATATCAGTCCCAACTAAGCAAAAGTAAGACTGATGGGTGTGTAGTATTAATTTTTAGAAGGAACTTTGAAGTTAAGATGGGTTTTTTTTCAGTTTCTGTAGGGTGTTCTGGTTAAGATAGCTGGCCTATTTTTTGAATTATAAACCATGTACCAAACTATTGTAGCTTTATTTTTAGGGGATTCTGCATTGCATTGCTAGGGGAGATTGTACAAAAAGAAAAAACAACTATACCTTATCCATATAAAAGCTTTTTCTTTTCTTGATATACGGCCTATAAAACAAATTTTGCATGCTTTACAAAGCACTGACATGTGTGGAGGAGGAGCCTAGTGGTACCCAGAAGCTCAAGAGTTCTATTCCCACTGGCACTCCTTGTGACCTTGGGCAAGTCACTTTACCCTCCATTGTCTCAGAAGAAAAGGCTGGCAATCTACTTCCAGTGATACATTGCCAAGAAAATCCAGAGATAGCTGGGTCACTACAAGTCAACACTGACTGGATGGTACTAAAAAAAAAAAAAATGTGATGAATTGCTTTCCAGAATGTCACACAGAAACAGCTTATTAACTATTTAATTGAGTACAGTTGTACATGCTAAATTTGACCCCCTGAAAGGGGGATAAAATTCTCACATAAAGACAGCAGATAGTAGCCACAATTTACAAAGCATGCACTATTTTCTGTTTTAGTTGAAAGGAGGTGATTTTAGAAGGCTTACACATATTTAAAATGCTGTTTACACATCTGAATTGGCATACACAGAAGTAGGGAATTAGAAGAGATGCCATTTGCATAAATATGCATCCAGAACACACAAATTTGAAGGAGTTGTTTTCTGGGCTTGGTTTCACTGATTCTTAAAATTAAACATGTATTTCCTATTCTGCAATAGAGACGCATGCATACTTCCAAATATTTCTCCATCTGCAATTGCACCTGCTCCAAGGCAAATATAATTGTCAGCTAACTGCTTTTTTGGACCCGGGGTTTGGAGGACAGATTGAGAGAGAATTTTTCTCATCTTCAGTGTTCAAAAACACTTCAAATAACAAAAATATTTGAACTTTGGAGCCCAGTCTGCTCCCCTTGCATGAATAGTTTTGCAAACTTGGCAACTTACACCTACAAAGCCCTGAGTGAAGGAGCTCTTTTTTGCACCTATTTCTTTGTACGGTTCCTGTTCTCTCTGTACGTGCCACTAAATGAATTCATTTTTCCTGTAGTCTTATATGCATTTTACCAGAGTTGCCAAGTAACCCATTTCCAGGAGTGAGATTTTAAGCCAGTCCTGGATTTCTGACAATCTCATTCTGAAGCATTATGGGACCTGCAGCATTGATTCCAATGGGTAAATTCAGGGGCTACAAATACAATACTGCACTGCACTGCAAACTTAAAACCAGAACTGGCAAAAAATGTTACTCCTGGAACTGGGTAACTTGGCAACTCTGATTGTACAAAAGGCTCCAGGTTTAGCAAGCCTTTTGAAAAACACACTGGAAGTCTGTGGGTGCCCCAACTTGGACATCCTTTTTCCAACCTAGAAATCCTATACAAAGTCAGGTTAAAGGGGCCTATTTATTAAACTGTGTTAGGTGTTTAATGTCCCTCTCAGTGCATTAACACTGAACATAATGGCTAATTGCTGTGTTAAACAACCAACACGTAATAAGTGGAAACTATGCGGTATGTTTACTAAACTGCGGTAATCGTAAATAACGCACGTTATGTAACGTTAATGATCGTAAGCGCATCATAACGTGCATTATGATGCGCTTACGATCATTAACGTTACATGCAATGCAATGTGTGCCTTCGAGTCAGTCCTGACTCCTGGCGACCCAGAAGCTCCTGGGTTTTCTTGGCAGTGTCACCGGAAGTAGATTGCCAGGCCTTTCTTCCGAGGCAGTGGAGGGTTAAGTGACTTGCCCAAGGCCACAAGGAGTGCTAGTGGGAATTGAACCCTGGTTGCTTGGTTACCAAGCCAGTGTTCTAACCACTAGGCTACTCAATGTTACATAACGCACGTTAACCGTAGTTAATGATCGTAAACTCCCGCGATGCGGTAAAACATCGCAGAAGGTGGAGAGAGGGCAGAGAGAAGGGGTCAATGGGCGGAGAGTGGGCGAGGAGAGGCTCCCTTCACACTAACGCGCTGATCTGAAGAGCTCAATTCCAACGCGAATGAAAACCTGCCGTTAAATGCACATTACAGGGGAGAGAAACCATTTCAGTGTCAGCAATGTACAGCCCAAGCAGGGAAACCTAAAAAAAGTGATAAGTGTGATACATATGCACAGAACAAAAGGGCACATAAACACTGAAAATGACCCCAACAAACTGGAAAAATACCATAACCAAGATGGCCAATAGTGGTAGCAATGAGAAACATCAACCCCTCCCCCCCTAGTAAGCTCCATAGAACAGATATAAATCGTGGAAGGGTCCATACTCCGCCCCCATACAAGGTGAATGAGCCCACAGTGATATAGCGCTGCTCAGGTTTTTCCCCACCATCGGACAGGGTTCGTATGGCATGCACATGTCCCGCAACATCAGGGTGGGCATGTCGGAACGGCAACTGGACAGATGCCGGAGAAGGGGATACAGAGGGCCGCAGGCGGCACATGCTTTGGTGCAGCTGGGCCACAGTGCGGACTAGGGCGATGACTAGGTGGCCCATACGAATGCTGAAGCAGCAAAGCAGCCAGACAGCAACTGCTGAAGGCCCAACATGGGCATGACTGTGTTTCCCACAGTGTCACAGGGGATAGTACCCAGCAGCTACCCCCAAGGGCACGGAACATTGGCAGGAGGGGCTGGGGGGAAGCGTGGACACCTATGCAGGCACCCCTACCCCAGAACCCGCACCATAGGCAGCCGCCTACCTGCACACTGGATGGCCTGAGACTGCGCACCACCAGCACCACCAGCAGAAGGGCATGTCAGCATGGTGGCTGAGGGATACTGGTGGTGGAGGGGGCAGTGGCAGCTGCCCAGAGCAGACCGTGGCCTAGCCCTGTGTAGGTGGGTGCCGTGTCCTGCAACAGACGAGCCCTGTCTGATGAACAGTCATGGTATCAACAAGGAATGTACTGACTCTGTGACAACCAGGTGGTGCAGTGCACAAAACCAGTGTATTCAAAAGCAGAGGGTCACAGGTTCAAGTCCCAGCTGTGGTGCCTGCCAACCCAGTCCCCATATTTTACCCACTACTACAACATGCTAATACAGACAGCACCTTTATTGCAGATGACGTAAACATGCCCAAGACACCTACATTTTACCCTACAGAGCACAGACACCATAAACATGCACATTACCTAGAGCAGAGCCTCCCAACTGCAGTCCTGGAGGGCCAAATACCATCCCGGTTCCATGCTGCCTCTGGTAAAGATGCCTGTGCTGCATTTCTATGTGCCACCCCCATGGTATGCAGATGTATCTCATGCATATTCATGAGGGGCAGCATGAAAACCCGAACAGTGTTTGGCACCGCAGCCAACAGGGGCAGACACACCCGCACCCACAGGCCCCATTCTTTATCTTTATCTTTATTAAAACATTTGATAAACCGCCCAGGCCGAAGCATCAGGGCGGTGTACAATCGTAAAAAGGTGACAGCTGCTAAGAAAGGAAGGAAAGAAAAGAACGCCAAATAATAATAGGACAGCAAAAGAAATAGCAGAGAGTAAAGAGGGGCAACAGAAAACAGCAGAGCAACAAAATTTAAAACAATAATAATAATAATAATAAAAACTTAAAAACAATAAGAAATTAAAGGAGTGGGGAGAGGAGAGGGAGACTCGAACCAGATATAGGTGGAACGAGAGGCGAGACTAGGGGAACATGACACCAGCGGTGAGGGGAAAATAGGAAAATAAGAGGGAGGGAGGGAATAAAGGGCTAGGTGGGAAAGACATCATCAGTGGGGGGAGGGAAATTGAATGCTTGACAGAAAAGATGAGTCTTGAGAAGGGCTTTAAAACGAGTGTAGGAGGGTTCTAAACGGAGAGGTAAGGGAAGAGAATTCCAGAGGGCGGGGCATAGAAAGAAGAAGGCAGAGTGTCGGGTGGATTCGAGACGGGCCTGAGTGGGTGAGGGAAGAAAGAGACGATTACCATGGGCAGACCGGAGAAGGCGGGGAGAGGGCTGAAGACGGATAATATTGGCTAGATATTGGGGGGAGTCAGAGAAAAGGGCCTTGTGTGCAAGGATGAGTAGTTTAAACACAAACCGAAACTTGATAGGGAGCCAGTGTAAAGAAGAGAGACAGGGGGAAACATGGGAGCGGAGAGGGGATAGAGTAATAAGACGGGCGGCGGCATTTTGAACGATTTGAAGGCGGTGAAGTTGGTGAGAGGGAAGACCGGCATAAACAACGTTGCAATAATCAAGTCGCGAAATAACTAGAGATAAGACCAAAGTGATAATAGAAGAGTGTGAAAAGTAAGAATGGACAGCTTTGATGCGACGTAGGTGAAAGAAGGAGGAGCGGACAACAGAGGAGATATGGTCATGAAAAGAAAGAGATGAGTCTAGAGTAACACCCAGATAGCGAAGAGTGGAGGTGGAAGGGATAGAATGGGGACCCATGACAGGAAGCACTGAGGGAGAAGGACGACCAAAAGTAACCCAAAGAGCAGCAGATTTGGTGGGATTAACATGCATGAAGTTTGACTCAAACCAGGATGTGATGGAGGAGAGACAGAAGTTAAGTGGAGTGAGATCAGGGGCGGAGGGAGAGGTATGGTGAACCAGAAGAATATCATCAGCATAGATGTAGAAAGAGAGAGTAGATTGCTGGATTAGCAGAGCTAGGGGGGCCGGAAAAATGAAGAACCAGCGTGAACTGAGAAAGTACGACAAGATAAAAAAGAGTGAAACCATTGAAGAACAGTGCCATGAATACCAACATCAGACAAACGAGAAAGAAGGGTGCGGTGATCGACTACATCAAACGCAGAAGACAGATCCAGGGAGACCACTAGGGAAATATCACCACGATCGTGAGAGTGGTGAAGTTCAGAAAGCAGAGCCGTGAGAACAGTTTCGGTGCTGTGACCAGGACGGAAACCAGATTGCTGGGGGTGAAGGGCGTGGGTGGAGTCAAGATGAGAGGTCAGCTGGGAAAAAATGATTCGTTCGAGGATTTTGGACAGAAAAGGAAGGTTGGAAACGGGGCGCCAGTTGGCAGAAAGAGTGGGGTCGAGAGTGGGCTTCTTCAAAAGGGGGCGGACAATAGCGTGCTTCCATAGAGAGGGAAAAAGACCAGAAGAAAGACTAGTGTTAACAATAGAAAGGATGAAAGGCACCAAAGCAATATGCGAGTCAAGCAGCCAGGGGGATGGCAGAGGATCAAGAGGACAGGTAGTTTGGTGAGCGGAAGAGATAGCCTTAATGAGTTCGGGCGAAGAAATAGGGGAGAAGGAACACCAAGCGTGGGAGAGGGTGTGAATGGGTGAGGAAGGGGAAGTGGACAAAGGGCGGAAAGAAGGAGAGGAGGGGAAGGGAGGGAGAAGAGGGGAGAGGGGAGAAGGGCATGAAGGAAAGGAGGAGCGAATAGCAAGAATCTTATTAGCGAAGAAAGAAGCAAGAGAAGAAGGGCTGGGAGGGGGGGGGCTGGGAAAGGGCAGAAGGGAGAGAAGAGGGGGAGGAAATAGATTTAAGGACCAGAAAGAGACGTCTAGCAGAGTTGGAAGATGTAGAGATGAGACGAGAGTAGTATGAATGTTTAGCAGAAGTGATAGCAGAGCGATAGGAAAGGTGGGCAAGCCGATAGTTGGAGTAAGAGTCGGGTGAGTGGGACTTCCTCCAGAGCCGTTCAGCACGGCGGAGATTGGAGCGGAGAAGAAGGAGACCGGGGTGGTACCAGGGGTGATGGGAAGATGGACGGGGGGCTGAAGAATGGAGAGGTGCCACAGAATCAAAAGCAACTGAAAGAGAAGAAGAAAAGAGATCAACCTGACGGTCAATGGAGAAGGAGGAAAAATCTGGAGGGAATAGCGTGTGGGCAGATGGAAAAGAGGACCGAGAGTTTGGAGTGAAACGTCGCCAGAGGGAAGGGATAGGGACTGAAGAAGGGCTGGTGGAATCTAAAGAAGGAAAGGGGAAGGTAAATAAAAGACAATAATGGTCAGACCAGGGAATGGGGACAGACCGGATATTGGAGGGAGAAAAAGGAGAGGAATCAAGAGTAAGAATAAGATCGAGGGAGTGACCAGAGGCATGGGTAGAGCAAAGTAAGTGTTGAGTAAGAGATAGATCAGAGAACAAAGAGGAAAGGGCCTTGTCACGGGGACGGGAAGGGGGAGTAAGATAGGCATTGAGGTCGCCCAAGACGACTAAATGTGGAGATAGAATGGCGGAGTCAGAAAATGTGTGAAGTAGGGAATCCCAGAGATCTGGGCGCAGAGAAGGGGGAACATATAAGAGAAGAAAGAAAAGAGAAGGAGTGGAATCGGACCGAACCAGAAGAGACTCAGGGTAAGCAGGTGGGGGCGAGACCAAAGAAAAGGACAGAGGGGACTTAAAGATAAGTGCCACCCCACCACCAGAACGACGAAGGTGGGGGGTGTGAAAGGCTGAGTAACCGGGGGGAAGACACTGGTGATGGAGAGCGTCCTCCCCCTCACGGAGCCAGGATTCGGTGATATCCATTATCCAAAGCCTCCTGGAGAGGACTTTGGCTCTGCATGCATCTCCCAATACTAGCACTTGCATACCTTAGTAATGCCACCCTAAACCTGGGAATATGGTACACATCTATCAAAAGGTTGCTATGAGTACTAGCAGATAGCAATTCCTAGGTTAAGTACACTTTTCTGAGTGAGCTGCATCATAGCAACTTTTCTGATGTCTGTGTCTGACAGTGTTTACCAACCTGGGGAGTGACTCCTACAGTATTGCGTACCATAGCCATGCCTGCACTGTGCCCAGGACTGGTGTGGTGGCCTGGGCTGCCCAACACCTCTATAGCTGCACAATGCTGGCATAGGTGTGGGGAGTGTGTGTGTGTCTATCCAGTGTGGTGGCTGCCAACACCCTCCACAGCCCACACTGCTAGCACTGTTGCCAGTATTGGCCTGCCAATGTGCATAATGAGGAGCAAGATATTGTGGGAATAGCCTGGATAGGGTGGCCTGGCCTGGATGCATCTGCACACAGCATAGGGCAATGGCTCGGACATTGTAGTGCCTGGCCAGCACCTGCACGGACAGGGTGGCCATAGCATGTCCTGCTGGGAGGTCACTCTCACCCTGACTGATCAGTGACCATGGCATGGCTAAGTTCCCCCATAGTGCTATACAGCGTTTCTCTCATGTGATATTTGTGGGTTTCTTTATGGGGCCCAATCATTGACTTATCTGCTTGGTGTGTATGCTGACATCCCTGTTCTGGGTACATGCATCTCCTCCAGGACTATGGACTAGCTGGTGGACTGTCTACAGCTAGTATGTGTCTTGCTGGAACACCTTGCAGGGTGCAGCGGCTAGAGGCTTGCTGCTGGAGAATGTCAGATAATGGTGGGGGGCAGCTGAGCATTTCCAGGCCTGCCGTCTGTCTGCCATTGTGTTATGGCTGTGTACTGCTCTGTCTGTTCCTCAGCAGAACTGGGGTTGTTGGTCCCCTCTACTGCTGCCATTGCAGGGAGGTAGACTGTGGATCTATTGGTGGGTGATCCTGTCTCCCACCCTCAGCCCCAGAGGGTGGGTTGTGTGGTGGTACATAATCTGCCTATGGGTCCATACACCCCTTCACCTACAGCAGGTAACGTTAGCACCAACACAGGATATGCACTAGTCTGGGTGCAGTATCGCCCATAGGGACTAGACATGACCGAGACATACAGCAGGACACAGATGTATCCTAGGTGTGTCTAACTGAACTACCTATCACACACTGATGGGGATCTGCAGCATGGTGTATTTCAGCCATGAAAGGTGCTGTGGACCTGATGCTGGGTGCCCCACCTCAACCTCAGGGTGGGCACTCTACCCGCACAATGTGACTGTCTGTGGCTACTCTGTGGCAGTGCCACACACGGTCTGTTCCCCCTACAAGGCCGAGGTGCTGTGAGGGTGCATACCCGATCTTGTGCCCATCTCTCGACTGCTGATTTGTATGTGCAGTGCATCATGGGTACGGGTGGGTTACCCCTATCCTGGTAACCACAGCAGACAGTTTGTGTGGTGACGTGCAGGCCTGCAGCCAGCCAGGGCTTTGTTCACATCCTTATAAGGTGCCCTATAGGGCACATTATAGGGTGCCTTGGGGGACAGTACACTTTATAATGTGCCCTATGGAGTGTGTTATGGGGTGCCTTATGCGGCACCTTAGGTTATGCCACCGTGAGGGTGTGTTTGCTGGCAGCACTAATTAAATTACACTTCACATGCCTCACCAATCGTTACTTAAATGTAAAGGGTGCTGCCTCAGCCAGCCTTATACATTAGGCTCACTGGGGAATCAATCCCATGACCCCTGTACCATCAGTCAGTGTTGTAACCATTGTGCTACAGCTCTGTTGCTGTGCTTGTATGCCTGCACGCCTTCTTAAGATTGACGCGCAGTAACGTGCCCTATAGCACTCGTTCATTTATGGCGCCTTGTAGCGCACGTTCTCGGCATGTTCTCAGAAACTATGTACCGCCCATGTCCTTATTTGGGGTTTCTGTCTCTACCGCGGCTCCTAACGCGAATCGCACTAACGCAGTTTAGTAAACATACCCCTGTGTCTTGCAGTTAATGCAGAGGTTGCTACTAAACCCATACATTGAGACAGGTAATGTGAAAGGGTTTGTTCTACCTATGTTTTTGGGTTTCCCTGGCTTTGCTGTACATTGCTGACTGAAATGTTTTCTCTCTCTGCAAATGTGCCTTAACGCGAGGGTTTCACTGGCGTTAGTGTTCAGACCCAGATTTCACAGCGTTAGTGTCCCTGGAGCCTCTCCCCTCCCACTCTCTGCCCATTGACCCCTTCTCTCCGCCCTCTGGGAAGTCTTACTCCACCCTTCAGAGCCGGATTTCACAGCGTTAGTGTGCCTTAATGCCGCAGCCACGTTATCGCACACTGACATTATCGCACGATAATGTTACATTATCGCACGATAATGTTACATTATCGCACGATAATGTTACATTATCGCACGATAATGTTACATTATCGCACGATAATGTTACATTATCGCGTGATAATGTTACATTATCACGTGATAACATCACTTATCGCGCGATAATACCACCGCTGCGACATTAAGACAGTTTAGTACGAGACATACCCCTTTGACTTTCAAACTTTGGACACATTATGCGAAGAGAGAGATCACTAGAGAAAGACATCATACTTGGCAAGGTTGAAGGTCAATGTAAAAGAGGAAGGCCAGCAATGAGATGAACTGATAGAATAACAGCAACAATGGGTGCCACACTTTCAACTATGAGCCGCCTGATGGAAGACCAAACACAGTTTAGGACAACTATTCAGAGGGTCATCATGAGTCGACACAGACTCAATGACATGTATGTTTTATAAATAATGCACACAAATCATGACTCTGCCCACAATCCATCTAAACTCTGCACCCAAACACGCCTACACTCAATTTGTAAAAAGGTAATGCTTTCTCAGCACTGGCCATAGAGTACTTTTATTTATTTGCTTTAACATTTTTAATATCAATAAAGACCCTCAATCAGCTTACAAAACAAACTTCTCCTTCCAACCCTTTGGCAATGTCACTTACAAAGATATTGAACACGTGCAGCTCCTTATAAAATCAGCCTCTAAGGAGGCCTTTTATGCACATTTATGAACCTTTTATGCACATTTAGGAGCTGATTAAATGTGCATAAAAGGTTCCTAAATGTGCATAAAAGGCCTCTTTGGAGGCTGATTTTATAAGGATTTGCATAAAGATATGTACCAGTTCCGTATGTAATCACCTATTTTCAAGGGGTTTACACACTGAATTTTGCATTCATCTTTGCTCCAGTTATGCCCTTATTTTATAAAGTACAGCGTGCGCCTTCTTCACTCTATAAAACAGGGCTCGAATACGCAGAGAGCTTTAGGAAATTACCCTCAGACTGGCATAGATTAGTAAAAACTCCTTTATAAATGCCTCTCGTAAGATTATAATTTTCAAGCCTATGTTTCAAAAACTCCCATATGTAGCCTGAAAACTGCACAGCTGTTTGGAAGCATCTTCCTCTTCATCAAAAAAACGTGAGCGCTCTTTTAGATTCCATGACAGTTAAAAAATAGCAATAAGAAGCATAGTTTCTCAATGTTTCGTTTTTTTATCTTGCCAAAGGGAGTTTTCATTATCTGGTCTAAATTTCCTGCACTTAATTCAAATGAATTCTTGAAATGAATGTACTTAGAAAGATAGGATGAAGAATGAGAATATACAAATAAATTGTGCTCAGACAGTAAGGGGTATGTTTGCTAAACTGCAGTAACGTTACAGACTGCGCGTTAGGTAACATTAACGATTGTTAGGTAACAACGCGCGGTATGTACCGTTAACGCGCGTTAATGTGACCTAACGAGAGTTAACGTTCCTGGCCTTGGTAAACACTGCAGAGGGTGGAGAGAGAGTGGAGAGAAGGGGTCAATGGACGGGGAGTGGACGGGGAGAGGCTCCCTGCACACTAACGCGCTGAACTGAAGAGCTGAATCTTAACCGCAAATGAAAACCTGCCATTAGATGCACATTTGCAAGAGAGAGAAACCATTTCAATGTCAGCAATGTACAGCATAGGCAGGGAGCCCAAGAAACGTGATAGTAGTGCTCCATTTTCAGCAACAGCATAGTGCCCAAGTATGAAAGGCTACTATGGCAATGCTGCAAATGGGGCATAGGGGGCTGCAGGTGGGACATGTAGCGGGGGCAGCTGGGGCACAGGGTGGACTAGGTGGGTGCCTAGGTGGCACATAGGAACATAGAAACTTGAAATCAGCATGACAGCAGCTGACAAAGGCCAAACACAATCCACCTACATCTACCTGGTCCACCCGAGCTAACAGTTACCAGGGCATTGACTAACATCCCCCCAGCCAACCCTCCCCCAAGCATAAGGGACATACTATTGGTAGGCAATGATAGGGGGATGTGAGGATGTTCATGTATGCCCCCTGCCCCAGATCCCGCTCCCTAGGAGACCACCTACCCACACAGTGGATGGCCTGGGACTGCGCACTACCAGCACTGACAGCATATGGTCATGTCAGCATGGCAGAGGGGTGTGTTCCCGTGCTGGAGGGGACAGTGGCAGGTGCCTGCAGTGGACCTAGGCCATGCCCTGTACTAGTACATGGTGTGCAGTGCAACATAAAAGGTCTGGCTGAGGAAAAGTACAGGTAGCCACAGGGACTGCCATGCATGTGTGGTGCAGTACAGTACACCCAGACAGTGTGTCCAGAAGCAGAAGATCACAGGTTCAAGCCCCAGCTGTGGTTCCTGCAGAGCATGTCCCTATATTTTACCCTACAATGCAGATACAACAGCAACATGTGCAAAGCCCAAAGCAGCGGCGAACAGGGGTACAAACACCCACTCACACAGGCTCCATAATCCAAAGATACATGGAGAGTCAGGCTGTTGACCCCAGCATTGAGCTACAGTTATCACCAGAGCACTACTACCACCTCCTGCACAGTTTAGCAATCTCGGCACTGTGATCAGAACCAGTGTGGCAGGCAGAGTTGCCAACAACCCCTATCTTTAAACAATGCTGCAATAGGAGTGTGTGTGTGTGTGTGTATTTCTATCCATTGTTCTGTGGCTGCCCACCCCTCTCTGGATCCAAAATGTCCCACTGTTACCAGCGTTAGCCTAAATATGTGCATAATGAGGAGCAAGGTATTGTGGGTATGACCCGGACAGGGTGGATTGGCCAGGATGCATCTTCACAGGGTGTGGGGCAATGGCTGGGACACTGTAGTGCCCAACCACCACCTGCATGGACAGGGTGACCACAACATGTCATGCTGGGAGGGCACTCACTCTAACCGAGCAGTGACCATGGCATGTCTAGGTTCCCACATAGCACGTTACTTTATCTGCCTTCAGTGGTACTTTTGTGATTCTAGTGTTGGGGTCCCTAAACACTGAGATGTTTCTTTGGTGTACATAGTTTTTCTATGAGCATGCACTGTGGACTGTCTGCAGTTAGACTGTGCATGGTTGGAACACTTATGAGGTGCAGTCTGACTGTGCTGTTTGCTGGTGATTGGCAGACAGTGGTGTGAGGCTGTTGGGGTTTTCTAGAGCTAACCCCAGCCACAGGTTTGCCTCTTGCCCACCAATCCTGGAGGGCAGTCTTATACCAGCAAGAAGGCGGTTGCTTCACGGGGGTAGGGAAATCTGTTCCTTGCCTATAAAAAGGGTGAGGGGAGCCTTTTGGGGTATGTAGTGTATACCACTTTGGTCTTTAAAGGCACTGCTTTACATTTTACATTTACATTTATTCAGGCTTGATATACTGCCCAAGACTGGAGTATCAGGGCGGTGTACAATATAAGGCAGCCACAGAAAATTAAAGAGAGAAAGGAACGCCATTAGATAATAGGAAAGAATGAGTGAGAGATAGAAAGAAAAAAAAAGGACAGAGACTGGAGAGCTAGACACAGAAACGCAAGGGGAAAGGAAGGGTGGGGGGTAGCAGTCGAGTGGGACATGGCGGGGAGGAGTGTTGCATGATGGTTATAGTTCGGGGGAAGCTGGAAGATCAAATGCTTGAGAGAAAAGGTGAGTTTTGAGGAGAGCTTTAAATTGAGGGAAGGAGGGCTCAGTACGGAGGGTGTGAGGAAGAGAATTCCAGAGGGCGGGGGCTAAGAAGAAAAAGGCGGAATGACGAGTAAGTTCAAGGTGGGCCTGAGATGGGGAAGGAAGGAAGAGGCGATTGGTATGAGATGAACGGAGGAGATGGGGGGCAGGTTGATGAAAGATAAGATCAGAGAGATACCGAGGAGTGCTAGTATAGAGAACCCTGTGAGTGATGATGAGATATTTATAGATGAGCCGAAATTTAATGGGGAGCCAGTGAAGGGAGAAGAGACAGGGTGTAATATGATCAGAAGGGGAAGAAAAGGTGAGGAGACGGGCGGCAGTGTTTTGGAGGAGCTGAAGGCGACGGAGTTGACAGGAAGGGAGGCCAGCAAGGATGGAGTTACAGTAGTCCAGACGGGAAGTTACAAGGGAAAGAACTAGAGTGGTGAGGGATTGAGAGGAAAGAAAAGGCCGAAGAGAACGAATACGGCGCAGGTGAAAGTGACAAGTACGGACGATGAAGGAGATATGAGGATGAAAGGAAAGGGAAGAGTCGAGGGTAACACCCAGATAGCGGAGGGAGGAGACGACGGGAATAGGGAGGGAGGACATCACAGGGGCTAAGCTGGGCGAAGGAGAAGAGAAAGAGAACCAAATAGCAGAGGATTTAGAAGGGTTAACACAAAGAAAATTTTCGGAAAACCAAGAGGCGACACGGGATAGACAGGTATTCAGTGTAGAAAGGTCAGGGAAAGCAGAACTAGTGTGATGGACGAGGAGAATGTCATCAGCGTAAAAATAGAAAGAAACACCTTATTGCTGGATGAGAAGGGCTAGAGGAGCAAGAAAAATATTGAAAAGTAGGGGGGCAAGGATGGAACCCTGCGGGACACCACAGTGCAAAGAGAAAGGAGCAGAAGTAGAGACACCAGAGCGAACTGAGAAGGGACGATGGGAGAGAAAAGAATGAAACCAGTGTAGTACAGTGCCGTGGATACCAGAATCGGACAAACGAGTGAAAAGGGTGCGGTGATCAATTACATCGAAGGCAGCAGAAAGATCTAAAGAAACAGCAATAGATAAGTCACCACGATCGTGAGAACGGTGAAGGTCACTGAGGAGGGCGAGGAGGATAGTCTCGGTGCTGTGACCAGATCTAAAACCAGATTGGCGAGGGTGAAGGTAGAGGGTAGAATCGAGATGTGCTGAGAGTTGTGCAAAGACCAGTTTTTCAAGAACCTTAGAAAGGAAAGGGAGGTTAGAGACGGGGTACCAATTGGCAGGTAAGCTAGGGTCAAGAGAGGGTTTTTTCAAAAGAGGGCGGACTAAGGCGTGCTTCCAGGAGGTGGGAAAGGTACCGGAGGAAAGACTAGTGTTGACCATAGCGAGGATGTATGGAAGAAAATGAAGAGAGGGATCAAGAAGCCAAGTGGACGGAAGAGGGTCAAGTGGACAGGTGGTTTTATGGGAAGAAGAGATTACCTGAAAAAGCTCAACAGAGGAGACGGGAGTGAAGGAGCACCAGGTATGAGAACAGACATTGGAGGGAGGGGGGGAAGAAATAGAAGAAGCAGAAGGAGAGGGAGGGGGAGAGGGGAGGGGGGCAGAGAGGGAAGGAGGAACGAAGGGACTGAATTTTGTGTACGAAGAAGGAAGCAAGAGCTGTTGGACTGGGGGCAGTGGGGGGGGAGCTCTGACGAAGAAGAGCAAGTTGACGGAGAGGACAGGAAGTGGAGAACCCGATATAGGCAGCGAGAAGAATTGGAAGAAGTAGAGATGAGATCTGAGAAATAGGCTTTCTTTGCCGTATTAATCATAGCGCGGTATGAGCGGTGGATGCAGCGGAAAGAAGTCAGGGCGGCAGGGGAGGGATGTTTGCGCCAGTAACACTCAGCGCGCCGAAGCTGGGCGCACTGAAGGTAGAGACCGGAGTGATACCAGGGGTGATGGGGAGAAGAGCGACAGGAAGTTGGGCGAAGGGGTGCAAGCATGTCAAGAGTGCTGGAGAGGACAGAAGACCAGGAATCAGCTTGACGGTTGACAGGGAGAGAAAAAAATTCAGAGGAGAAAAGAGAGTCGGCAGGAAGGAAGGTTTGCAAGGTAAGAGGAGTGATGCGACGCTTAAGAGCCTTAAATGAGGTGGGGAAATTCGAAGCAGGGGTTTGCACAGGAGGGAGGGTAAAGGAGAAGGACAGGCAGTAATGATCGGACCAGGGAAGAGGGGCAGAAGAGATAGCAGAGGGTACATAGGGGGAAGAGGAGGACGTAAGAATAAGGTCTAGTGTGGAGTCAGAGGAGTGAGTGGGACAAAGCACATGTTGGTGAAGGTCAAGGTCTGAAAAGAGTGAGCTGAGGGCCTTGTCACGAGGATGGGACGGGGAGGAAAGGTGGGCGTTAAAGTCACCAAGGACAACCAAATGAGGAGTAAGTAAAGATGCCTCAGAAAGGGAGAGTAAAAGAGATTCCCAGAGGTCAAGGCGCATAGAAGGTGGGGCATAAAGAAGCAGAAAGAAAAAGAAAATAGGAACAGAAGAGTCAGAACGTAATAAGAGAGCTTCAGGGTAGCAAACCTTGCAAACCTCATGCAAGTCTGGAAACTCCTCTGCCCTGATAACAGGTGCCCATGACAGCCAGACCCTAACACAGGGTACACACTAATCTGGGTGGTGTCTGGTCCCAGAGGGCCACATGTGACTGCAGGATGGACACCAAATTACCTTCAACTGCACTGCAAGGAACACCTGTCACACACTGGTAGTGATGGGGATGTACAGCAGGACCTATCTCTAGCACCACATGTACTGTGGACCTAGTGCTGGGCACCCATCCTATCCCTCGGGGTGAACACAGAACCTGCACAATGGCATGGTCTGTAGCTATTCTGTGCCAGTATCACGCACTGTCAGTTCGTCTTTCCAAGCTGAGGTACCGGAGAGGTGCAGACCCCATTTGGTGATCAGCTGTAGACAGCTATTCAGCATGTGAATTGCATCATTTATTTATTTATTTATTTAACTGTATTTATATACCGCTTTTCACCGGGTCAAAGCGGTGTAACATATAACAAGGGGGGGGGTGTCAATAATTTATAGGGTGGGGCCATCACCAGGGGGGCAACATTAATGATTTGGGGTGGACATAGACATGTACATTTCTGCAGTATCTAAGCATTAGTTCTTGAGGATGGGGTGGATTTTCTGTTCAGAGATGTTCACGGAATAGGACTGTCTTCAGCTGTTTCTTGAATGATGTGAAGTCAGCGTTGTTCCTGATGTGGTATGGCAGAGAGTTCCAGAGGGATGGGGAATAAAGTTTGAAGGCTCTGTTGCAGGTCCGTTGTGTGGATTTGGTTCTTTTGTGGGGGACGATGATGGAGTTATTGGAGGACTGTCTGGTTGGTCTGCTGTGGGTCGGACGAGGCAGTAGAGTGTGGAGTGAGGTGTTCCGTGTTTGGTGGATAGTCTTGTGGGTGAGTAGGATAGCTTTTTTACTTGATTCTTGCTTCAAGTGGAAGGATGTGGAGGTCTCTTAGGATTGGGGTGATGTGATCCCATTTTTTCGCATTCTGAATAATCCTTGCCGTAGTATTTAAGGCAGTTCGGAGGGGGTTGGTTTGTGTGGTGGGTAGTCCATGGTAGATTATGTTGCAGAAGTCCAGATGGGGGAGTGTCACAGCTTGCATTACTGTCCTGAAGTCTTGAGGTTCAAGGAGGGGTCGGAGGCGTTGCACAGTTTTAGCTTTGTGGAATATCGTCCCGGTGGTCTTGCTGATTTGATGTTTAAAGGTGAGAGCTTGGTCAATGATAACGCCTATATACCTTATTTGAGGTTGGATTTGAATTTGCGTGGTTCCTATGTTGAGGTGGGTAGGTGGTTTGAAGTCTGGTTCTTTTGCATCATGGGTACTGGTGCGGTTACCCTATCCTGACACTCAGAGCAGACAGTTTGTGCGGTGACCTGCAGTTCTTCTGTACCCAGCCATTGCTTAGATATACACCACAGAGGTATAGCCTACTGGTTAATACAATGCTATTCTCAGCAGTATTCATGGGTTCAATTCCTCATTGTTCCCTCTTTTCATGCCTGTCCTACTCAAATAGTGTGCATGCCTGTAACAGTCATATTTTTTCAGATTTGTGCTGCCAGCCCATAATACCCTCGCCACAATTGCCAACATTCCCTTGGTCCGTCTATCTGCGTCTGTCAGCTCTGTAGAGTCCTGTCTGCCTGTGCAGGCTATCACCCTATGTCCTGCACTGCTACCCTTTCCTGCATTGCGCCTCTTCATGCTTGCCTTTCCTGTGCCTGATCTGCATGGCACCACCACTCCTCTGTCCACCCATCATTGTAACTATCCTGCCACCTCTGCCTCCACTGGGGACACATATTCCCATAGTCTGTCACCAACTGTCTTTCCAGTACTTTACATTGCCAACACCCTGTGCTGTGGTACAGTTGCCCCCACCATGTTTGTCATCAGTACTGGCAGGCACATGGGATGCCCGCAGATATGGCAGGTCCAGCGGCTCCCAGCTCTCCCTCCTTCACTCAACTGTTCATTGCCTTTCCTAAGTGCTCTATCTAGTGTTAGGGCTACATCTGTCTCTGTTCCTCACAGGTCATGCATGTCATCCTGAGACACCTTGCAGCCCTTAGGGAACATTAACCTAGGGCACCATAGCCTTGTTAGGCCACCTTAACCTATGATTCCATAGCCCAGGGTGCCTTCTACGGTGCCTTGTCCAGGGGTGCCTAATATGGCACTTAGCCTAAGGAGCCCTATAGGGCTCCTTATGAGGCACCTTACAAGGCACCTTACAGGGCACCTTACAAGGCACCTTACAGGGCACCTTACAAGGCGCCTTCCTTACAAGGTGCCTTACAAGGTGCCTTATAAGGCTTCTTGTAATGCGCGTTAGTCTAAAGTGCCTTGTAACTTGCGTTAGCTGATACGACTTGCTGTAACGATGCACCGCTCACGCCTTTATATGGGCATCTGTACCTTTACCGAGGAACCTAACGCAAGTGACATTACCACAGTTTAGTAAACATACCCCTAAGTAACCTAATAAGAGTGATCCGGCAGAACCCAGATATTGTTATATAATTAGGCAGTAAAATTCAAATTTGAAGGATGCAGACACTAGCTGCTACGTTATGACTTGACTGAATAATATGCCCAAACCTCAGCTGAAGTGCTGTGAGTCAATCAATATCATCATTTTGCACTGTTATTGAATCTCCATATTTGCTAATTTTATCCAGAAAATAGATTGAAGTAAACAGAAATACCTATGGTGCTATCAATAGAAGATCGCTCAGCATTATAACAATAATTTAGTGGATCAATACTTAAACATTCTGGTCAGGTTTTTTTTCTTGTTTTTTTTAACAGCAACTACTGTATTTAAAAATATTCCAGATATTCAGCATCAACATCCATACTTTGGACTTTGAGTAGTGGGCCTTGGTCCTAGTCCTTTTCAAATAATGTTTAAGGTGGCCTCCAGCATTATAAAACTCAATGTTACTTGTATGCATTGTAGCATGTTCTTGTTTCAATGTACACCGCACTGATTGAAATAGCGCGGTATAAAAGAATTGTTAAATAAAATAAATAAATAAATAAATAAATAAATAAATAAATAAATATTAGTAAATATCCATAGATATTTGGGGGACAGTCTTCAACACTTCTGTGCATCTTAGAAATCTGTGTGCGCTCTGGTTACTTCTAACATTAATTATTGAAATAACTTCCTAACACAGTTGGCAAGGCTCACAGTGCAGTCCAAATTCTTTCTACAGCTTTTTCCTTTTGAAATGATACCAAATTTGTTTTGCAAACAGGCTTCTCTGTCTACCATTCATTTACTTTCATGACGACTTGGTTAGGTTTCTCTTTCTTAATATAATTCCATTTCTATGTTATAGTTCATTGATGTGCTGGTAGAAAAGGCGACCACAAAAGTCAGAAGGATGCTTGGGTGCATAGGGAGAGGAATGGCCAGCAGAAAAAAAGGAGGTGTTAGTAACTCTGTAGAAGTTTCTGGTGAAACCACATTTGGAGTATTGTGTGCAATTCTGGAGATCACACCTTCAAAAGGATATAAGCAGAATGTAGTCGGTGCAGAGAGTGTCTACTAAGATGGTTAGAGGTCTTTCTTATAAAGCATATGAGGACAGACTTAAAGATCTTAATATGCATATTTTAGAGGAAAGGCGGGACAGAGGAGATATCATAGAGATGTTTAAATACCTCCATGGTATAAATGCACAAGAAAAGAGTCTCTTTTGATTGAAAGCAAGCTCTGCTATGAGAGGACATAGGATGAGTGAAAGGGGATAAACTCAGGAATCACATGAGGAAATATTTATTTACGGAAAGACTGGTAGATGTGTAGAATAGTCTCTCAGTGAACGTAGTGGAGAAGAGGATGGTATCTGAATTCAAGAAAGCCTGGGACAAACACAAAAGATCTCTAAAGGACAAAAGGGGACTATTGCAGTGGAAATGGAAGGGCAGAGTAGATAGGCCATGCAGTCTTTTTCTGCCATCATTTTCTATGTTTCTATTAATTCCAGTCTGAACATTATCTCTCAATTACTATACCAGGAAAGCTGAGACAAATAAACTCCTTTTGTTTCTGAGATCATTTTATTTTAGTGCAGTACTTTTTTGAAAACTGTGCCAACAGGATCAGAGCTAAGACATGTCAATCTAGGACATCCAAGAAGCTAAAAATAAGAGCTATTTTTCATGGAAAGAATCTACTGGGAGTACACATACACTTAAACCGAAAGCTTAAATGGGACAAAAAAGTGTAGACAAAAGCAAAAAACGCCAGCTTTAAACTGCGCTAATTTACTGAGATAATACGGAGTCTAAGTTACCGGGGAGACGTGTGAAAACAGAAGCGTACTTCAACGCAACTTCACAAACAATCCCTTCCCCTTTTGTATCATTCATAGGCTCATAAGCTTGTTTTAATAATTTCCAAATGCATTTAAAAACTTTGAAAACGTTTAGCTTATAATGAAAGTACCATCTCAGAAATCTGCTTCAACATCTTGATGATTTCTGAGATGGTACTTTCATTATGAGCTAACTGCTTTCAAAGTTTTTAAATGCATTTGGAAATTGTTAAAACAAGCTTGTGAGCCTATGAATGATACAAAAGGGGAAGGAATTGTTTGTGAAAGTGCGTTGAAGTACGCTTCTGTTTTCACATGTCTCTCCGGTAACTGAGGCTCCTTATTAAGTTCTCAGTAAACCTCATTAGCGCAGTTAAAGCTGGCGTTTCCTGGATTTCTGTACACTTTTTGTCCCATTTAAGCTTTTGGTTTAAGTGTACGTGTACTCCCAGTAGATTCTTTCCATGAAAATTAGCTCTTATTTTTAGCTTTTAGTATTAATATTCAAGAGTGGTATGGAGTGACTGTTTCTAGTATTCTAGGACACAGAAACATATCAGTGGTAGCTTGGCATTTTATTTTATTTTACTTATAAAAACTGTAGTCCATCCTAATACAACAAAGAACAATAAGAGTTGGCAAGATACAGCTGCAACTGTGCTAAAATAACATGCAGAATTACAAGTCAAATGTTAGAACAAAATCAAACAATGGACAAAAGGATGGGCACTCGGGGTACATTTGATTCATTGGTGCACCTTAAAAATAGCGTAGTTATTCATCCATAGCAGGTGTTCTTCATGAGCAGCAGGAATAAGTCCTCGCATATGGGTGATGTCACTGATTGAGCCCCTCATGGAATACTCCCGAGCTTCCAAAGGAAACTTTTGGGAGGTACACTGCGCACGTGCACCTGCCTTCCTGCCTGCCACAGCACCATATTCTCCAGCATGATAAAATAGCAGGAGCCAAAAGGCTTCGGGAAGGTGGGAGGGTTGTGAGGACTTATTCCTGCTATTCACGGAGAACACCTGCTACAGGCGAGTACCTATGCTTTCTCCATGAGCAAGCAGGAAATAAGTCCTCACATATGGGGCTCCCAAGCTACAGGCTATAAGAACCCGAGGAGAAGACTTAGCCCAACTGGGCATTGAGAATTGGAGAAGCCAGGAAGACTAGAGAGGTAGTCCCACCGAGGGACTCATCTGATGCAGTATCCACAGTCGACATCGACCAAGAGAATTTGAGCAAGTAGCCTGAATGGACAGAAAGTCCGGTGGACAGGAGTTGACCTTCAAGATCCAAAGAGATGATGGAGCACAGTCTGGCCAAAATTGCTGTCCATTCGGAATCCACATCCAGACAATAATGGGCTGCAAAGGTATGGACCGAGGACCATGTCACAGCCCTGAAGATTTCCTCTGTGGAGACAGAACGGAGGTTGGCTACCAATGTAACCAATGCGTGGACATTGTGAGCCATGGCATGACCCTTAAGACTCAGACCAGTCAAGGAATATGCATGCATGATGTAATATGTGAGCCAGATGGATAGCGTATACTTCAAAACAGCGACACCCAGCTTATTGGGGGTGAAGGAGATGAATAGCTAGGAGGTTTGACGGTGTGCCTTCGTGCGCTCTAAGTAGAAGACCAATGAATGCTTGCAATCCAGCATGTGCAATGCTGCCTCACTGCAATTAGCATGAGGCTAGGGAAAGAAAGATGGAAGAACAATGAATTGGTTGAGGTGAAAAGCCAAGACCACCTTCGGCAGAAAACGGGGGTGCATACAGAGCACTACTTGGTTCTGGTGAAACCTGGTGTACAGAGAGTGTGTTACCCAAGCCTGGAGCTCACTAATATGTTGGGCCAATGTGAAGGCCACCAGGAATAGGACCTTCCAAGTGAAGAACTTCAGAGGGCACATGTCCAGCAACTCAAAAGGAGCCTGCATGAGCTGACTGAGGACCACATTCAGGTCTCAAACCACATAGGGGGCTTGACTGGAGACTTTGAAAGAAGCAAGCTCCACATGAATCGACCTAACAGAGGTTGAGCTGACACAGATTTCCCTCCACAGCCATTATGGAATGTTCCCTATTGCTCTGAGGTGAACACGCACCAAATTGGACTTGAACCCATAACTGGAAAGGTGTAAGAGGTACTCCATCAGTTGCTCCACGGGGCAGGTAAAGGGGTCCATTGCCCAGCCAGTGCACCAGATGGTGAACCACCTCCAAGGACTTTCATGTTGAATCCTTGCGGGATGCCAGCAGGATCTTGGTAACACTCTTGAGGATGGCAAGCTCCATGATTGCTACCTGCTCACCATCCATGCCATGAGCACCATGGAGCAGATGGGATGCAACAAGGAGTCACTGTCCTGTGAGATGAGGTCTGCGTTGCAGCTCAGGTGAAGAGATGTCCTCTGTGAAAGCTGCAGCAGGAACAGAAACCATGGTTGTCAAGGCCAGTAGGGAGTGATGAGAATCATGGATCCCCCTCAGCATGGCGCTTCAGGAATGTCTTCACAATGGGCAGTATTGGTGGTAAGCATACAGCAGGCCCTCCCCCCCCCCCCCCCCAGTGGAGAAGGAATGCATCCAGGGCCAGACAATTACTGGCTGGCCTTCGAGATCAGAATTGAGCTACCTGGTCATTCTGTGCCATAGCGAAGAGGTCCACCTAGAGGGTGCCCCACTCCCAGAAGATCTGATCTACCACCTCCCTCTTAAAAGGTCCACTCATGTGACTGAAATACCTAGCTGAGGCGATCCACCAGGCTATTGAGCTCATCGGGCAAATATTTCACTCTGAGGTTCATGCCATGCAGCAGGCCAAACTTCCAGAGGTGAACAACCTCCCAACACAGGAGGTACGAGCCCATGCCCCCCTGCTTGTTCACATAGAACATGGCCACCTGGTTGTCCACCTGGATCAGGACCACCTGATTCACCAGGTGCACTTGAAAGAAATGAAGAGCATTTGCAATGACCCGGAGCTCAAGGAAGTTGATCTGATGGAGGTTCTCACTCTCAGACCATAGACCCTGTGTGCAGAGACCATCCAGATGCATGGCCCAGCTGAGCTTGGAGGTATCAGTTGTAAGCAGCCTGCAGGGCAGTGCTGGTTGGAATGGAAGGCCCTAATGCAGCATGAGCCACCACTCTAGGGACTGTGCTGGTGGCACAGTGACCACAACTCTGTCTCGCAGGTAGCCTGAGGCTTGCTGCCATTGCATTCACAAGGTGCACTGGGCCTGCTACATGCAGAGGTGGGCCTGAGGGGTAACATGCACCATGACCGCCATATGCCCATGGGCCGTGGTGTGGAGCTGGCACTTCAATGTGCCTACCACCTCAATAAGATGCTGCTGGTGGTTTGCCGGCAGAAATGCTCTCACCTGTGTGGTATCGAGGAGGACCCTGATGAAATCCAGTAGCTGCATTGGCTGGAGGTGGGACATCCGTTACTGTAGTTTATTATGAAGACAAGTGCTTCGAGCACTTGAACGGTGAGCTCAGTGGACTGACGTATGCTAGCTGGCATGGGGCCCTTTATGAGCCAGTCATCTAGGCATGGGAAGATAAAGAAAGGCAGTCACTACCACCAAGCACTTAGTAACATAGTATATGACAGCAGATAAAGATCAGTATGATCCATCTAGTCTGCCCAGCATGGTGGCATGAGAAGGTGTGCCTGCCGCTCCATGCAGGTCACCCCTAAGCATGCCTTTGTTTAGGGGTATACCAACTGCTCCATGTAGGTAACCCCTTATTTGTTGAAAAAGTTAGTTATGTTTATTTTTATTTTATCCTATTGCTATAAAGGGATCCACTGTGTCTGTCCCATGCCAGTTTGAATTCTGTCACTGTCTTTCTCCCACCACTTCCATTAGGAGGGCATTCTAAGCATCCACCACCCTTTCAGTGAAAAAGTATTTTCTGACATTGTCGCTCAGTTTACCCGCTTGCAGCTTTATGTTATGCCCTCTAGTTTTACATAGGCTAGCTTGTCCACAGGTATTTTTCCCTCCCCCTGGAAGCATGCTCTAATCCGTCCCATTCTTAAAAATTCTTCACTTGATCCTTCAGTTCCTTCTCACTATCGTCCTATATCTAACCTTCCTTTCCTTTCTAAGCTACTTGAAAAGTTTGTGTTTGCCCAGCTCTCACACTACCTTGATTCTATTAATTTTCTTCACCCCCGCCAATCGGGTTTCCGCACGGGTCACAGTGTTGACACTATTCTTCTTGCATTCACCAACGCACTACACAAAGCTCACGACCGGGGTGATATCTCGGTGGCGGTTGCCCTAGATCTCTCAGCAGCCTTTGATCTTGTCGATCACTCTCTTCTCCTCCTTCGTTTACGGGAAGCTGGTTTATGTAGTACTGTGCATCACTGGTTTCACTCTTTTCTTTCCTCTCGTTCCTGTTCTGTGCTCTCCCCCTCTTCCTCTACCCCTTCTTCTAACTCTTTCCCTCTTACCTGTGGGGTACCTCAAGGTTCTGTGTTGGCTCCTCTTCTTTTTAAACCTTTTCTTAGCACCTCTTGCACTCTTAATTCAACAATCAGGAATTTCTGCTTTTCTTTATGCAGATGACATTGTTCTGCTTCACCACACTTCTCCCTCTTGTCCCGATCTTACTGCACTTAACTCTTGTCTCTCCGTTGTAGCCAACTGGTTGACCCTTCATTGTCTGCACCTTAACCTCACTAAGACCGTTGCCATTTGGTTTTCCCATGGGTCTGCACCCCCTACCCTTGCCCCCTCTTTTTCTGGGTCCCCTGTCCCATTAGTTTCTACCTTTCGCTATCTTGGTGTCCACTTTGATTCTGACCTTTCTTTTCAGTCACATCTTTCTCACATTACCAAATCTTCTTTCTTCTTCCTCCGGCAAATACGTGCAGTGTGCCCTTTCTTGTCCTCGGCAGCCCTCACCACCCTGGTGTTGTCTTTGGTTATCTCACGTGTCGACTTTGCAAATTCTGTTCTTATCGGTCTTCCTAAGTCTCGCTTATCCCGTTTACAACGTATACAACACACTGCCGCTCGTCTCATTTGTCATGCCTCTCCTCGTGATCACATCACTCCCCTCCTGTTTCACCTCCACTGGTTACCCTTCCCTTACCATTCCCAATTCAAGCTCCTCACTCTGATTCATAAAGTGCTCCACACTGGCTCCCCCCAATATCTTGCTGACTTACTTACTATCCACTCCCCCCGGTACACTCCTCGTTCCTTTCATCTTCACCGACTAGCCCTTCCTTCCCCCTCCCGTGCTCATCTACAGACTACCCGCTCCTCTGCTTTCTTCTTTATTGGCCCCACCCTCTGGAACTCTCTACCTCCTCCCCTCCGTCTCGAACCACTTTTCTCAACTTTTAAGCAAAACCTAAAAACACACCTTTTTTCTTTGGCTTTCGATGTGCCCTCTCCCTTTGTGTAATCTCCTTTTCCCGTCCCTAACCTTCCCTGTTGTTTCTTCCCTACCCCCCCCCCCCCCATGTCTCTCTTGTCTATTCTTTTAAATAGAAATTGTACTTTTTTAAACAGATATTGTATTTCTTTTCCTTTCCAGGCTTCGGCCTCTTTTTAGACAATTGTTTTTATTGTACATCGCTTTGATTTCTGTAGAAAGGCGATTTTATCAAAAACTAATAAACATAAACATAAACATAAACAAGCTTGTTTTAACAATTTCCAAATGCATTTAAAAACTTTGAAAGCAGTTAGCTCATAATGAAAGTACCATCTCAGAAATCATCAAGATGTTGAAGCAGATTTCTGAGATGGTACTTTCATTATAAGCTAAACGTTTTCAAAGTTTTTAAATGCATTTGGAAATTATTAAAACAAGCTTTGGAAGAGGTTTGTTTGTTCATTAATACTCTTTAAGTATTTAAAGGTCTGAATCATATATCCACTGTCCTCCTCTCCTCCAGAGTGTACATATTTAGGTCTTCAAGTCTCTTCTCATATGTCTCCTGAAGCAGGCTCCAAATCATTTTGGTCACCTTCCTCTGAACCTTTTCCAGTCTTTTTAAATCCATTGCGAAGACACTGAGGACTGCAGCAAATGCAAAGGGTAGCCCCCAGTATTGATAGTACTGGCTACCCAGCATGAACCAAAGGTACTGTCTGTGATGCGGGTGGATTGGAATATGTATGTATACATGTATACAGCCTTCAGATCCAAGGATCATAACGAGTCTTCTTGTAGAAGGAATGGGAGCAGCATCCCCAATGAGACTATCTTGAATTTTTCATGTACTAGGAACCACTTAAGGTTGTGCAGATCCAGAATATGGCAGAACCCACCAGACGTTTTGTGGACAAGGAAGTACCTGTATTATTGCCCGATCTGGGCCAGGGGAACCATCTTAATTGTGAGGTCAGCCAGCAGGTCCACGACCTTGGTCTGCAGCAGGGTCCCATGTATGAGGTTCACAGGGGGCTCCCCAAGATTGTAAGGGGGTAGTAGCTGGGTGAAATGCAACCGGTAGCCACTTTGGAGAATCTGCAACACCCAGGTGTCCAAGGTGATGAGAAGCCACTGGTGGCCAAATTGGGCTTGAGCCTAGAATTGGAAAGCTGCCTTCCAAGATGCCTTCCAAAATTCATTACTTAGACAAATGGTAATGGAACTGACCAGGCTCAATGTTGAATTTAGTACTCACCAATGGAGATAGCATGTCGAATATCTGGGTGGGTGCCCATGTGAGCAGCAGCGACCATCACATGGTATGGTTTGAGATTAAAGTCAAGGAGGAGTCCAATCACAGAAAACTCAAAGTCCTAGACTTCAGAAACACTGACTTCAGAAAAATGGCTAAGTACCTGATGGAGGAGTTGGCAGGGTGGGAGGCGATAAGGGAAGTGGAATTGCAATGGGCTAAACTAAAGGAGGCAATAAAAGGGGCAATAGATACACATGTAAGAAATGTAAATAAAAACAAGAGGAAAAGGAAACTTATTTGGTTCTCCAAAGAAGTGGCTCCACAAATAAAGACAAAAACCACAGCTTTCACAAAATTCAGAAGTTCACAGAGGAACACAGAAAAGAATACAGGATAAAACTAAGAGACAAAAATAGAAATAAGGATAGCAGAAGGCAGAAGAAAAGAAGGCTAACGATATGAAGTGTGGCAACAAAACCTTTTTCAGGCATATTCAAGAGAGGAGAAAAATCAGAGGTGGAATTGTAGGACTCAAAATTGATGGGAACGGTTTTTTGGAAAGTGACATTGAAAAAGTGAAAATGCTAAACAAATACTTCTATTTTTACTAAAGAAAATCCTGGAGAAGGACCATCTGTGATTGACAAATATACAAATGGGAATGAAGTAGATACCACACCATTCACAGAAGATGATGTGTTAGAACAGCTTGCAAATCTGAAGGTGGATAAGGCCAAGGGACCGGATGGGATACATCCCAGGATAATGAAAGAGCTTCCGGATGGGATACATCCCAGGATACTGAAAGAGCTCAGAAATGTTCTTACAGGGCTGTTAAAGGATGTTTTTAATAGATCCTTGGAGACAGGAGATGTTCTACAGGACTGGAGAAGGGCTGATGTGGTTGGTACCTCTTCACAAAAGTGGTAATAGGGAGGAGGTGACAAACTACAGGCCAGTAAGCCTTACATCAGTGGTGAGAAATGTAATGGAGGCACTCCTGAAAGAGCAAATAATGGACTTTCTCAAAACCAACAGGTTGAATGACTCAAGACAACATGGTTTTTACCAAAGGATGACCTTGCTAAACAAATCTGATCAAGTTCTTTGACTAGGTGACCAGAGAACTAGATCAAGGGCATGTGATGGATGTGATCTACCTAGATTTCAGCAAAGCCTTTGATAGTGTTCCACATAGGAGGCTTATCAATAAACTCAACAGCTTGAGGATAGGTCCCAAGGTGGTGAACTGGATTAGAAATTGGTTGACTGAAAGATGACAGAAGGAGATGGTAAACGGAACTCACTCGGATGAAAGGAAGGTGATTAGCGGTGTGCCCTAGGGTTCGGTCTTGGGGTCGGTACCGTTCAATGTATTTGTGAGTGATATTGCTGAAGGACTGAATGGAAATGTCTGTCTTTTTGCAGATGACTTGAAAATTTGCAACAGAGTGGACTCCCCTGAGGGAGTGGATAAATGAGGAAAGATCTACAAAAGCTGGAAGAATGGTCTTATGCTTGGCAGTAAGATTTCATGTGAAGTGCACTATCATTCACTTGGGAAGCAGAAATCCAAGGGAATTGTATGTATAGGGGGTGAGAGGTTGGTGTGCAAGGACCAGGAGAAGGATCTTGGAGTGATTTTTTCTGAGGATCTCAAGGTGGCGAAACATTGTGAGAAGGCAATAGCAAAAGCCAGAAGGATGAGGGGTTGCATACAAACAGGAATTACCAACAGGAAGGAAGAGGTACTAATGCCACTGTACAAATTGCTGGTGAGGCCTCACTTGGAACATTGTGTTCAGTTTTGGAGACCATATCTCACAAAGGTTATAAAAAGACTGGAAAAGGTTCAGAGGAATGCAACCAAAATGATTTGGAGCCTGCGTTAGAAAACCTATGAGGCAAGTACACCCCTAAACAAAGGCATGGGGGGGAGGTGATCTGCACGGAGCGGCAGGTGCACCTAATCTTGCTGGACAGGTGCACCTGCCTTGCTGGGCAGACTAGATGGACCATACTGGTCTTTATCTGCCATCATATACAGTGTAACAAGGCGGTGGCAAAAGTCAGAAGGATCTTGGGTTGCATACAGAGAGGAATTACCCGTAGAAAGGAAGGGGTACTAATGCCACTGTACAAGTCACTGGTGAGGCCTCACTTGGAATATTGTGTTCAGTTTTGGAAACCATGTCTTGTAAAAGATATAAAAATACTGTTACAATGTAAACTGCTTTGATTGAAATTATAAAGCGGTATATAAAACCTGTTAAATAAAATAAAATAAAAAGACTGGAAAGGGTTTAGGGGCAGGTGGCCAAAATGATTTGGAGCCTGCGTCAGGAGACGTATGAGAAGAGACTTGAAGACCTAAATATGTATACTCTGGAGGAAAGGAGGGACAGGGGAGATATGATTCAGACCTTTAAATACTTAAAGAGTATTAATGAACAAACAAACCTCTTCCAAAGAAGGGGAAGCTGTAAAATTAGAGGTCATAACATGAAGCTGCAAAGGGGTAAACTGAGAGGCAATGTCAGGAAATACTTTTTCACTGAAAGGGTGGTGGGTGCTTAGAATGCCCTCCCGATGGAAGTAGTACAGGCAAATACAGTGACAAAATTCAAAATGGTATGGAACAGACACAGAGGATCCCTTTAACAGGATAAAATCAAAATAAACATAACTCTCACTTTTATCTCAACAAATAGGGCTGATCTACACAGAGTGGATCCCTTTATAGCAACAGGATAAAATCAAAATAAACATAACTATTTCAACAAATAGGGGTGACCTAAATGGAACAGTTGGTACACCCCTAAACAAAGGCATGTGGAGGGTGACCTGGCCGGAGCGGTAGGTGCACCTGCTCTTGCTGCCTTGCTGGGCAGACTAGATGGATCATACTGGTCTTTATCTGCTGTCATATATTATGTTACTATGTAAGAGGTACTTCAACAGCTGCTCCACAGGACAGGTAAAGGGGACCAGTGCCACTAGTGGACAACGATGAGGACCACATCAAAAACCTGTATCCAGCTTTGGCTGGGGGTGGGGGGGTGGGCTCTGCCTTTGGAGTTTTCTCTCTTTGCTGTGATGGAGGATTCGAGAGATGAGTGGCCTAGTGGTTGGGGCAAGTTACCGAAGGCCAGGAGTTCAAATCCCACTAGAGAACAGCAACCTTGGGCCAGAAGGACTGGGGTTTCTAGTCCCACAGGTGCTCCTTGTGGTCTTGGGCAAGCCTCTTAACCCTCCATTGTCCACATTCCCATAAATAGTTATCTCCAAGTTATAATGCCCTATTCAATGTAATTTCAGTTTGTTCAAGGTAAACCACCTTGATATTATGAAAGGTGGTATATAAGAAATGTTTAAATAAATTCTGAGCCTTAGGCTACACATGCAGCTGGGACAGATAGCACAATTTTAGGCATGGGAAGACCTTCTTGGCCTGTTGTTTCTTCTGCATAGGTTCCACTGTCTTTCTGGAGAGGCTGGTGAGGGTCATCTGCTCCTTCTCCAGCTCGTCGGTCTTCTCCTCCATAGGCATGCCAAAGAGGTTCTAACCCCTACAGGAGATGTTGGCAATCTTGTTCTGGATCCACTGTTCCAGGTCATAGGACTACAACTAGGCCATTTGCTGCATGGCTATGCCTATGGACTCCACCCTACCAGCAGATTTGAAGGTGTCATAGGCACCCCAGACCATAAACTTTGAGCACTTTTTGCCATGAGTTACAAGGTCTTGAAAAGTCTCACAGCTTTTCTCAGGAATAAGGGTATCAAAGTCCTCTATATCCAGCATGACAGTCTTGAGGAACTTGGCCATGCAAGTCTGATATGCCAGGATCTGGGCTATCAGCATGGAACTTTGGAAGTACTTTCTCCCAAAAGAGTCCAGGGTTCTCACTTCCTATGTGGGCGGCACTGAGGATTGTGTTTTAGCACCCTTTGCATGCTTCAAGGCAGATTCGATCACAATGGAATTGTGGGGCAATTGAGGCTTCTCTAACCCTGGGCCCTTCTGGACCGAATGCAGGGAGTCAAGACAGTGTCTGATGACCAAAAGCATAAGCGGCGCCTCTCACAGCTGCAGCAGCAGCCTCTGCCGGACATAGTGGACAGAGACCATCACTACCTCACGTGGGGCCAAGGGGTACTGAAGGAGTTCCGGTTTCTCCATCCTTGGTTCCTTTTCCAATTCCAGAGAAAAGGAGGTGGCCTTACTTTTCCAATTCCAGAGAAAAGGAGGTGGCCTTGGTCAGATCCCAAACAAAATCCTGGAAGGACTTGTCCTCTGGGGTGACTGCTGCTGATCTGGAGTGGGTGATGGGTCAGAGGGAACCCTTCTGCTGTGACTAACCCTCTGCTCTTTTCCTTTGGCCACCTCAGGCATGGACAAGGGAGTTGGAGCTGAGGATGCTGAATCAGATGAGTCAAAGAGGGACTCCTGCTTTTCACGACCCTTCAGCCCTTGATACTTCATCCAAGTAGAGCTCACAGGATGCAAGTTGGTGGTCGGATCCAAAGAACCAATTATGGCAGACATGGTCTTGCCACATTTGGTGAATTGCTTAAAGCTGCTAATTGATTGCCAAAAAATACCACCTCGGCAAAATCAAAATGAAAAACAGCCGTGGTTGGGAAAAAATTCCAGAAGGGAAAAGAGCATCAAAAGGTGCAAAAAGCTACATGCAGAATACCCAAAGAGTAAGAAAAGGCTAACCGATAACAGGAGGGTGAAAAACAAGCAAAGGTTCAGCCACAAGGCCACTCCCCATGCTCTGGCTTAGAAGTGAGGTTCACAACTGTTATGGTATGCATATTGTCAGACGGTTGCCTGGGTGAGAATGTTCACAGTCTTGGCAAGTGCATATGTCAATATGATTTGCAAGGGATTGTGGGCAATGCAGTCCATTCACACCCGGCACAGCTGCTCACAATAATTTAGTTGTGCTCAAGTGTAAAGCCAATAAGATATTTATTTATGGGGTTATTTCTCCCAACACAGATATGCTTGGTAGCACATAAATCAGGTTACTTTCTTTCAGTGTTAAACTTGGAAAAACAAAATTAGGAAACAACATTTGAACTTGTCAGGCAATCAAAGCAAAAGAAATAGGACCTGGTTGGCAACAAACTGGTCTTTTCTGTAGGCTTTAGCTAATATTCTCTTAGCAATGTATCAAACAACAAACCAAAAGCCACAAAGAAAGGAAAAACTGTTCTTTTCAGGTTAACTTCTTATATCTTCCCACATAGATTCAGAAGTAATTCTCTCAGAGCTCACAAGCAATTAGGTAAGGCTCAATTGCTAGCAGTTATCCAGCTGAAACCCCTTAGCTGGCTTGCTTTCTACTGCGTGGCTAAAAATCCTACTCAGGAGCTTTTCTGAGTAGATTAAAGAACAAGTTTGTATTTCTTTGTGATGGTTGCTATACTTTATAACAGAAAATCACCAAAGGAGTTTAGACAGAGAGAAGTCCATTTTATCACATTCTTCATCTGCTATCATTCCCCCTTCTTCAACAAGCATGGGTTCAATATCATGGATTGGCACAGATGAATCTCCCAATGGAGCACTTTCAGGAGAATACTTGTTTCCCTGCTGTCTTTCAAGGTTATAGCTAGGGCATAGATCAGTGTTCATACCTGAGCTTCCATTGCTGTTAGAGTTCCTCTCTATATAGCCTGGCCAGTATGTAGTCCAGTTCTTATGTCCAGCCTTCCAATCCAGATCCCTGGACACTGGATCTCTCTTCACATACCTTCTGGCACGGGTCTTAGGGTCCCTTCCACGTGCAGCCGTCTCCCTCACAGGTACTGTCTGGAGATTCCTAGCTCTGCAGCACCATTCCTCTGGCTTTCCCCAGTCCAATGGTGTATGCTGGCCCTTGGAATGCCTCCCAGTATACGTACTGCTCCGGACTCTTCTAGACCTCTCAAAGGCTTTTCTCTTCTTTCTTCCAAAGGGTTTCTTGCCCTCTCTGTCCGTCCGGTTTGGCTTCTGCTTCTGATAATCCTTCAGATGATGAAGAAATCCAAGCTCAGGCTGTCCAAGATACTGATTCTCTGTAGAATAAACTCTACCTTTATTCTGCTTAGATGAGTGCTCCTCCTTAACACAGCGCAGCTGTGCTGAATCAGGCCCTGCCCTTTGAGATGAGTGCTTAGGGATTACCTCATAGCCCTCCTGATTGAACACACGTTTCCCCACTTCAGCTCCTCTAATGGCTGTTGGAAACCTGGTGCATTCTGGGACTAGTAGTCTTTTATGGGAAAATTCTGTTTTCTTATTTCTACCAGAACTGACATGTTGCTTGTTCAGAGTCACTTCACCTTTTCTATAGCTCCTTCCTGAGCTATGATAAGCTTCCTTATCACAATATGTAATCCATTTGGAGAAACTGCCCCAAGTCAAGAAATTCTAACTTTTTTCCAGACTGCAGTAACACGTCCAAGGGGCTCCGTGGAAAAAATAAGAATGACACTGTGGCAGGCAGGAAGGCAGGCATACTGGCACAGTATATTTCCCAAAAGCTTCCTTTGGAAGTTGGGTAGTGTTTTGTGTGGAGCTCAGTTGGTGACGTCACCCATATGTGAGAACTTATTTCCTGCTTGTTCATAGAGAATGTGTTCTTTATCACGTGTTAAAACGTTCTAGCACCTGTTTTTTTTTATTAAAATGAATGTATGAAAAAAAGCCTAAAAATAAAAAAAAAACATCCAAATGAACTGAAAATGATTGCCTTGTGAGCATTAATCGGTTCAAAGAATCATCTCCACCCAGTATTTCAGCCTTAATCTCATTTGTGGTATGAACAGAACAATGTCACCTTACAGCTACTAATGCAAGCTAGGGTCAGCAGCTGAAATCAGTGAAATTGGTTTATCACTGCCTGACCCAATACAAGCATTAAGGAACCTGTATCTTTTGGGGAGACTGCTAGTTACTTATGACCTAGATTGGCCACTGTTGGAAACAGGATACTGGGCTTGATGGACCTTGGTCTGACCCAGTATGGCATATCATATTGAGATAATTGTACCCTGCTTATTGAACATAAGAACATATGCCATACTGGGTCAGACCAAGGTTCATCAAGCCCAGTATCCTGTTTCCAACAGTGGCCAATCTAGGTCATACGTACCTAGCAGTATCCCCAAGAGACACAGGTTCCACAATGCTTGTACTGGGTCAAGCATTGATATCCTGGGTCCCTTTTTAATAATGGTTTTTGGACCTTTCCTCCAGGAACTTGTCCAAACCTTTTTTAAACCCAGCTACACTAACAGCCTTTACTACATCCTCCGGGAACAAATTCCAGAGTTTGATTACACATTGAGTGAAAAAATATTTTCTCTTATTTGTCTTAAATAGCTTACCCTGTAGCTTCATTACATGTCCCCTAGTCTTTCTATATTCTGATAACGTAAACAATTGATCTACGTTTACCGTTCCACCCCATTCATTAATTTATAGACCTCTATCATATCTCCCTCAGCCGTCTCTTTTCCAGGTTGAAGAGCCCTAACCTTTGTAGCCTCTCCTCATAGGAGTAGCCTTCCATCCCCTTTACCATTTTGAAATAAATATATTTCCTGATACCTCTTATGTACTGGCTAGATTGTAAGCTATAGAAATGAACACTGTAGTAATGGTGGCAGAAGCGAACAGAAAGCACATTTAGACCCCACGGTCAATATTCCCTTATAAGGTTTAAATTCTCTGTTTGGAAACCCATAGTATACGCTTCAAGGAACTAGGGTTATGAGATAGGGCCAACTAGAATTAGAAGGCCATTAGCCCTAGAGGTCACTCTCTCCACTTACTTCTGCTTCCAAAAATTGAAGTCCAGTTCAGAGTTTCTTCTCAATTAGCAGTATGCATTCGTGAGCATTCATTTGTTTCATTTGGACACCTAAAATTTTAAAGTTCAGGCACATTGTTTATACATACATACATATAGAAACAATAAAAAACAGAGGAATATCAAACCAGCAAAGGAGGAATAACAAGAAATCTTTATTCAAACAGTTCAAAACACAACACTCAACTGTTCTATTTAGAACAGTCAATCACCATGCCAGTTTATTTAACGTCACTCCCCATGCCCACCTTTGTCTACCTGTTTATTCACACCTTCAATAAAATACATCAGATTAGTGAGCAAGACTTTCCTTGGCTCAATCCATGTTAGCATGATCCCTTTAAACCATGACTCTCTATATGTTTGATAATTTTGTTCTTTATAATGGTTTCTACTATTTTGCCCAGCACTGACTGGTCTGTAGTTCCAGGATCACCCCTGGAACCCTTTTAAAAATTGGCATTACAATGGCCACTCTTGAATCTTCAGGTACTAAAGATGATTTTAATGGTTTAAGGGTTGCAGAGGTAATCCAGGAAACTACAGACCGGTGGACCAATACTAGGCAAAATGTGTTTTTCCCATGCTTTCTTAAATTCAGGTACAGTCCTCGTCTCTACTAACTTCCAGTGAGTGAATATTCCGTACATCTACTACTTTATCCATAAAGAAATATTTCTGCATATTACCCCTGAGTCAATCTCCTTTTGCCTTCATCCTTTGCCCCCTCATTGCAGAGCTTCCTTTCCAATGAAAGAGGCTCTCTTTCTGGGAATTTAGGACACAGAGATATTTAAACATTTTTATGATATCTCCTCTCTCCCACCTTTCCTCCACAGTATACATGTTGAGATCTTTAGGCCTGGCTACATATGTCTTATGGCAAAGCACACTGATCATTTTGGTAGCCAACATCTTAACTGATTCCATCCTGTTTACATTCTTTTGAAGGTGTGGTCTGCAGAATTGCACACAATACTCCAAATGAGGCCTCACCAAAGTCTTATATGGAAGCACGACCACCTCCTCCTTCATGCTGGCCATTCATGAAAACAAAACTTATGCCATAATGGGTCAGACCAAGGTCTATCAAGCACAGTATCCTGTTTCCAACAGTGGCCAATCCAGGACACAAGTACCTGTCAGGTTTGCAAAAAGGTACATAGATTCCATGTTGCTTATTCTGGGGTAAGCAGTGGATGTCCCTGGTCTTCTTTAATAATGGTTTATGGACTTCTCCTCCAGGAACTTGTCAAAACCTTTTTTAAACACAGCTACATTAAAAGCTCTTAGTACATCCAGCAACAAATTCTAGAGTTTGATTACACGGTGAATGAAATAATACTTTTTCTGCATAGAGATATCCTTCCATCCCTTTTACCATTTTGGTGGCTCTTCTCTGTACCTTTTCTAGTTCTGCTATATCATTTTTAAGATATGGCGATTAGAATTGCACACAATATTCAAGTTGTGGTCCCACCATGGAACAATACAGAGGCATTATAATATCCTTTGTTATCTTCTTCATTCCTTTCCCTATGATTCCTAGCATTCTACTTACTTCAGTTTATAAAATAGATCTCAAATATATGCCTTCTAACATGCAATAACTCCATGGGAGTTTTCTGAAATTACCCATATGGGGGTAATTCCAGACTTTGGATGTGCAGTATAGATGTTCTTCTAGAGAAAATGTCTACAATCATATTCTGAAATCCCTGTGGCCTTGCACATACATGGTGCTAGCACAGGGATTTCAGAACATGGGCAGGAGGGGGCAGAACAGGAGTGTGGTCAGCAGCGGAGACATACAATGTGTATTCAGGACAGGCTCATGTACATGCTGCGTGTTTCCTACAGATGTCTATGTTATTCCAGTGGAAACATGGAATAAGGGCAGGACTTAGAAACGTTTCTGCTCTGCTCTGCAATGCATCCCAAAGAGATGGTTGTGACAGCAATGTCTGTGACAACGATGTTTTGAACCGGTGTGTCTGCAGTCTGGAAGACCACAAGATGCAGTTGTAAAGAACAGAATGCAGAGGTGAGGGAAGGTTGCATGGTAAAGACATATTACTAAACACCCCTACAGAAATATTCAGAGGTACAATGGTGATTATTCTGGCTATGCTGACAATTTCTGAGTGAGCTAGAGAAGATAATCTAGGGCACCCTAACAATTAATGTCTTCCGAGAAGTGGGACTGTTGATATAGGGACTGTATGTGGGTGAGTATAAGATGAATGCATGTGTGGGTGAAAAACACAGATCAAACTAGTAGTCCTGGGACTCCATGCCAGTATGCTATACCAGCTGTTTTCTAGAGGTGCAGAGCATCTGTACTGCAGGTGTATGTTTTGAGTGACTGCAAGTGAGAGTGAGTGTGTGTTTGTGTGGTTAGAGGGATGCATGGGGGGGACCTGGTGTGTGTGCAACCGCAGACATCAGTGCCTGGCCAGTACCCGGTCCACAGGGATGACCGCAACATGACAAGGTGCCAGTGTGATCGGCCAGGATACCTCAGAAAGGGGTCTCTATGGCTAAATGTCAAAGCATACCCCTGTCAGTGATAAGGGACCCTCAGAATGAGGGCATGCACCAGGACACACAGCACGATCTGTGGTCTCAGAAATGTGCACATTTGTATAGACAGATGCTGGTGCTCTTGGGCATCTAGTAGTGCTGTTTGCGCTGGTGCAAGCACTCAATCTGAGGGTCCCTATTCAGTGTCAGGGATGTGCTCTGACATTTAGCTGTAGAGGACCATTTCTGATTTATTTTGGTCCATACATAGCATTGTACAGACTGCTGTCAGAGATGACCACTAAAACATTCTACTACTGCCATGTATGTTGTGTTCTACTACTGCAAGGTCAGAACATTCATATCACTTTCTACTTGCTGTTGTGACATCTCTGATTGCACAGAGATCACTTTGCAGTGCTATAGTCATGCAAAGGACCAGCTTATGAGTATGGTCTATCATGCTTCAGCACATCTGTATCATCCGTTTTCATGGGTGGTTTGCATGAGCACCACACTGTCAGTGTGAGGAGCAGCTTTAGGGATGCACGTTTTCACTGAGGAGGCGTGGCCGCACAGAGACAGGCAGCAGCAGATCGGTACAACTTTTCGGAATTCACTGAAGGCAGGGATGTCCAGGCCACTTGCTGCATAAAACCATGCCCCGAGGTTTGTGCATGCCATACTGAACATGTCTAGGGAGGACTGTACCTAGCCATGTGCGAGCAGTGCGGCTGCACAGGGTGCAAAGGCACATTTTAGCTGTCTTCTGTTGCCTGCTGCTGCCACTTTTTCTTCTCTCGGCAGAGGAAGGCAATGGCATGACAGCTAAAATGTGCCCCTTAAGCCTTCTCAATGGCGTGCTAAGCAGATCTTTTCCTCCCTGCAAGAGCAGGGAGGGACAGATCTGCTTAGCATGCCGGCGACTTTCACATCGGGCGCGCCTCTTCTCTCTCGCCACGGGGGGGGGGGGGGGGCGCACACCCAATGTGCAAGTCGCACAGGGCACGGTCTTCACTTGGTATGGCTCTGCATCTAGGTCTGCAATTCTGCACCCGCAGGCAAGGCTGGATTCACACATGTGGAATTAGGGTCAAACAGGTCCCGTTTTTGATATAGACATGTCAGTGGGCCGGACGTGCATGTTATGGAATCGTGCTCCTAATGCGTTCACCAGCTTCAGTTATCTGATAGTGTGAATATTCAGTCTGCTATCTAGATAAACTTTCCAGATAACTTAGAACAACCTTTTTGCTCTTCTAAATTATCCAAATCTTTTATCCAGATAGCGGACTAAATATATGTTTGACCTCAAGAACTAGAACCGAGTTCCCCATTTCTAGAATACAGTATACAGAAATTATATTAGTTTCTAGCAGGTCATGAAGTTGTCTGACTTATTTTCAAACAAAGTATTCTTTATGCCTTCTCTCTTTAATTCTGCATTTGGGAATAGTAGATTGAATAAATATTTACAAAATTATAAAAGATTAAAAAAAAGAAAAATGCATTGTAAAAATAGCATTGCATTCAGATGGGAAAAGGAATTCATTTAAAGGTTTGAATAAACAGATTTGTCTGCATGGAAGGACACAGTTGAAACAGAATACCCAAAAGAGTAATAGATTTATAGAAATGAGTTTAGTGCCTGCCAAAACACTTGTCTATATTTGACTCTAAGGGAAAGGTTAATGAGCTGATAAATTGACAGTGGCTGATCATTCCCTCTATCTAACTTCTTCTTTTCCTATATTATAGTTATCTTGAATTGCTATTTATATGGAAAATATAGCAGGGTAACACTCACGCAGTTCCATTGGATTGATCCCTCTGTGAGGTGACTGTGTAGATGATATGCTTTAATTTTTGATTGATTTCCTTGCATTTGGATTAATTGGATATGAACGCTTATGATACGTAGATGTGAAAATGAGCAGCGAGGCGTGTGGCTTTGATGACTGGTGCTAGGGCTCACAATTTTGAAACTTGTGCTGATTCAGTCCATCCACACACCGCCATCAGAGCCAGCTCCTCCAATCGGGGTAGAAGCGCCTGAGCGGGAAACCGTCCCACTCAGAAGCTCCTGCCCAATCGGGGCAGTGGGAGGGAAATAAAACCCTGCTTCCCGTCAGCGCGGCCACCATCCACACACTGCCATGAGAGCCTGCTCCCCCAATTGGGGTGGAAACACCTGAGCGGGAAACCGTCCCGCTCAGAAGCTCCTGCCCAATCGGGGCAGTGGGAGGGAAATAAAAACCTGCTTCCCGTCGGCGCGCCCACACCTGGCGGGCCCACGCCTGAGGACCTCGCCAGAGGGCCCTTTGGCATGGCCCTTAGGCAGGGCACAGAAAAACAGAACAGGCCAAACTACAATACCTCGAACGAGTGACCCACAGGAGCCGCACAAAAAAACACCAAAACAACCGAAAACAACCAGAACAGCCAAAAGTAAGTGAAACCATATCCAAAAGACATCACAGAAGTCAACATGTGTGCCACTCTGATACTCCCCATCAGCCTCCTCCTCACACAACTCCTTCCACCGCATGCACCCAACCACCACCCACACACAAGCACGCCATGGCTTCTGCCAACAGCACAGATATACTCATGCCTTCAGTATAAAAACGGGAACACACACAGGACACCCATACACAAAAGGCAAACCAGGCACAAGAATGACACCCACACAAACACAAAGGAAGCACACAGAACAATAACCACCCCAGCGACAATCTCGATATAGCTCATAAACGCCAGGTCCATACAAAACAAAATTAACACAATAGCAGCCCACATAGAGGATCAGCAACCTGACATACTTTGCATCACAGAAACATGGCTCACCCCCACTGACAATGTAATACTCGATCAATTAGTACCCTCCATATACTCAGCATTCAACTGCACACGAGCACACCGGAGAGGAGGAGGGGTTCTGATCATCGCAAAGAACAGCCTAAAGTTCAAGTCATGAAATGCTACAGACACCCAACAATGCAACACCATCACCATTGAGAACAAATGGATGGCCCTATTCCTCACCTACAGAGCCCCCCATGCGCCACCAGATGAACTAGCGTCCACACTCGAAGCAGTCTGCACAGTCAACTCAAACCACAAACTCATGCTATTGCTAGGAGACTTCAACCTCAAATCTACCACCACCAAAGATGCTGAAGCATTCCTCCTAGCGATGAGGTCCTTTCAATACACCCAAATGATCAACACCCTGACATACAGACGCGGATCATCACCAGACCTCATATTCGCACCCAACAATCTACTCGACAGAGGACTCATATCAACCCCCATTGTCACACCTGTACCGTGGTCAGACCACCACATAATTAAAATAAATATTGTGCCACGAGGAGGAAAGCAAGACGAGAACCAGGACAACCCACCCACACAAAGAAGATTCAAGAGCTTCGACAGGGATCAATTCCTACAGGACACTCTACCACACCTGAACTCAGAAGCAGAGGATCTAGAGGTTCAAATCAGAAACTGGAACAAAATCATCAATGCCGCCGCCAAAGCCACAGAAAATAGACCCAAGAAAACTCGATGCACCAAACTACATCACAAACCATGGTACTCAAAAGTCATACGGAGCGAAAAGAGGGAACTCAGAAAGTTAGAACAGTGATGGAGACACAACAAGTCGATCAATACCCAGTCACTATACCTAACAAAGCAAAAGGACTACAATGAACTCATCAACCAAACAAAGAGAGAATACCACACAAACATGATACTCAAATCCAACAACAAACCAAGAGAGCTCTTCGAAATTGTGAAAACCCTAACCAAGGAACAAAAGACCAAAAGCGAAGTCCAAATAGATCCACAAGCTTTTGCAGACCACATCCAAGAAAAATTCCATTCCTCTTTACAACCAAGATCAAACACAACCACCAAACCAACCACTCACCCGAAAACCTGGGGCACATTCAGCACCCCATCCATAGAGCAGCTCTCGCACATCATCACCGCACTCAATACAAGCACAGCTCCAACAGACCCATGCCCAGTGACCTGGATCAAAGCTACTAAGTCAAACTTCATCCACAACATACACAACATGGTGCACAGTTCACTGACACAAGGAATCATGCCAAGCCAGCTAAAGCTCGCCACAATAAGACCAATCCCGAAGAAATCTCCACTTGACAAGAACAATCCAGCAGCATACAGACCGATCTCAAGCATACCTCTACTGGCAAAAATTATTGAGAAGGCAGTACAGCATCAGTTACAAGACCACATCGACAACCACGCACCACTAGACATCAACCAACACGGCTTCCGCCCCAACCACGGAGTCAAAACACTCCTGTTATACCTCTTCGACAACATACTCCACCTCATAGACAACTGCAAAAATGGAATACTGATGATCTTCATCGACATTTCATCAGCGTTTGACACAGTGGATCACAGAACTTTACTGGAAAGACTACAGAACACTGGGCTACATGGATCCACCCTGAAGTGGTTCCACTCATACCTAACAGACAAACAGATACAGGTCAAGGTCGGCACCAACACATCCCGACCTATAAAGTCCCTGCAAGGCTTACCACAAGGATCCGCCCTATCAGCGCTATTATTTAACCTCTACATCCAGCCAATATGCGACTTCATGAAAAAACACAATATACAATATACAATTTATGCCAATGACATCATGATATACACACCTATTACACTCGACAACCCAGACTACTCCAAGATAACAAACTGTCTCACGCACATGACCAGCTGGTTTCAAGACAACAACCTGACCATAAACTACAGCAAGACTGAGGCACTAATCATCACCCGAAACACCGACTTCATACCTCCACTCAACATCAAGGTAGACCACACAACCATACCCAAAAAAACAGAAGCAAAATACCTCGGAGTGACTCTAGACAAACAACTGAATCTACAATCTCACATAAGCAGAACCACCAAAAACGCATACCACAGGATGAGACTAATCCGACGCCTCAAATCCCTCCTCTCCCCGGAGCACTTCCGCACAGTCTGTCAGGCACTAATAACCGCAATACTAGACTGCTGCAACCCAATCTATCTCAGTCTCACAAAACAGACACTCAGACCTCTGCAACTAGCACAAAACACAGAAGCACACATAATATCTGGCACAATAAGACAAGAACACATCACACCCATTCTGAAAGATTTCCACAGGCTTCCAATCATCTCACGCATCAAATATAAGACAGTCATAAACATATTCAAAATCAAACAACAGACATCAGCTCTCAGCTTACAACCACTCATACAATCTGACAGGAGCACATGACCGAGGAGGAGGGGCACTTCCAACCGTGTTAATACACCAAAAGACTTCACCAAGGACCGCAAGGACACCGCGGACTGAGCCCTTTCTTTGGCTGCACCAGCAATTTGGAACACCCTCCCAGATGAACTACGATTAACAACAGACATCATGGACTTTCGGAAGCAGCATAAGACAACACTCTTCATCGAACACTATGGGGTCGTTACATGAACTACTTACCAGTCAAGACCACAGACCAACCCCCCTCCCCTTCCCCATGTACATAGGATTGTATAATAGCGCACGCTGTAAATAGCTCAACACGATTCTACGGCACACCACCACACACGCACTCACTGTATCACTGCATGCACACACATAAATCATCACTAGTTGATTGTTTGCTGTGTAGACCGCCTTGATTGAAGGAGAAGGTGGTATAGAAATCCTTTTAAATAAGTAAATAAATGTGTTGGTACTGTGTAATGTATTTTAAATAATGTATCACTTTCTGAGATTCCTGGGTAAAAGCCACACTGGTGTGGAATCTGCTAGCATTTTTTGACCTAGTTGGCTGTCACTTGGGCTCAGGATTGCACTGAGAGAAATATATTTGCATTTATTTCTTGAGATTGATGTATTAATCGCTTCTAAATAAACCCTCAAAGTGATATAAAAGACAGATTATGAAAAAAACCATATACATCAAAAAACATATTACATCTTGCAATAATAATAATAAAAATAATACAATAATATCTCTGTCGCTGTATCACCATAAACCAGTTCCCACAGCCAGGACTTTCTTATGGAATATTTAAGGCTTAATATGCACTTAGTAGGGAAAAATCCTTACTAAATCAATTCTGACGGAGATCAACAAATAATTAGATATTGAAGAAATAGTGAGAAAGTGAATCTCTTTAAAGGAGCAGTCAGTGTTTCTCAATGGGATTTTCCCCAGATGACTTCTTTCACACGAGGAGGGTGGAGATATTCATCTGCTGCTCGGTTAGCTTCAGTAGCAAAAGTTAGGACAGCCTTTAAGGTATCTAACCTTTGCTGCAAATGGTAGCCACCTAGCATCGGGGTGTCTAGCAGCAGCACCCACAGATATTCATCGGCACAAGTATCCTGGTCACCGTGATTACCAGGGTTAGCAGGTAGGCCAACCACGTTAATTGCATTGAATATCGGGCTCTAAGTCCTTAAAAAAAAAGTCAAAAGGAAAACTTTTAATAAGTACATACAATCAAAGAATACAATTAGAATAGACCTAATTTGTCTTTGGAAAAAAAGGGCCTTGAGGGTTGGTTGAATAGAAAGTTGCATGCTAAATAAATAAATAAACAAATGTTCATCTACCTGTATAATGATGCATTTCTCCTGCCTCCATGTTCAAACCCAAACATTTTTTATGAGGGACTCAGAGGGAGACACACGGTAAAGTGTGTCACAGCAGAGACTGTGTGGGGGAATCCATGGAGTCTGTGTGCTGTGGCTGGTGGCTTTTGTGAATACTATTGGTCTGTGAATGGCACAGTGTGTGGGCATATAAAGGTATGTGTCTCTAGGCAAGATTTGTGGATGTGTGGGCTGTGTGGGAGAAGTTGGTGAGAACTGGAGGGGTTGTGTCTGATGGTGGATGGAAGTAAGTGGCATGGGGGAATATTGTATGTATGGGTGTGGGCATGAGCGTGTCATGTGGGAGTATCAGAATGTTTGGGTTTTTAAGTGGTATGTGGTAGAGTGTGGAGATATTAGAGAGCTAACGAAGGGTGTTTCACAGTGTTCAAACTCTTCTTCCTCTCCATTCTTTCCCTTTACCCTTCCCCCTTGAATTGCCATAAGAATGTAAGATTGGAGTGGCCTAGTGGTTGGGGCAAGGTACTTCAGACTGGAAGGCCAGGTGTTCAAATCCCACTAGAGGACAGCAACCTTGGGCCGGAAGGACTGGGGTTTCTAGTCCCGCAGGTGCTCCTTGTGGTCTTGGGCAAGCCACTTAACCCTCCATAGCCCATGTTCCCTGTGAAATAGTTATCTCCAAGTTATAATGCCCTGTTCAATGTAAACCACACTGATGCAGAATAGCACAGTATATAAGAGAATGTAAATAATAAATAAGATATGCCATACTGGTCAGACCAAGGCCCATCAAGCCCAGTATCATGTGGCCAATCTAGATCACAAGTACCTAGCAGTTTCACCAAAAGACACACAGGTTCCACAATACTTGTGTCAAAGAGTGGATTTCCCAATTCCCCTTAATGGTTTATAGACCTTTCCTCCAGGAACTTGTCCAAACCTTTTTTAAACCCAGCTACACTAACAGCCTTTACTACATCCTCCGGTAATGAATTCCAGAGTTTGATTATGCACTGAGTGAAAAAAATATTTTCTACACAAGAATATAAGATATGCCATAGTGGGTCAGACCAATGTCCATCAAGCCCAGTATCCTGTTTCCAACAGTGGCCAATCTAGGTCATAAGTACCTAGCAGTTTCCCCAAAAGACACTGGTTCCTCAATGCTTGTATTGGGTCAAGCAGTGATATTCCAGGTCCCTTTTAATAATGGTTTATGGACCTTTCCTCCAGGAACTTGTCCAAACCTTTTTTTTAAACCCAGCTACACTAACAGCTTTAACTGCATCCTCCGGTAACAAATTCCAGAGTTTGATTACACGTTGAGTGAAAAAATAGTTTCTCTTATTAGTCTTAAACAGGTTACACTATTTTATTGCATGTCCCCTAGTCTTTCTATATTTTGATGGCGTAAACACTCAGTCTACTTTTACCCGTTCCACTCCATTCATTAATGTATAGACCTCTATTATATCTCCCCTCAGCTGTCTCTTTTCTTTTCTTGTCTGCACAATCCATTCCTTTTCCCTCCTCCTGCCTCTCCCATTCCCTCTTCCCCACTCCCCTCCCCTCCTCATTCTTCTCTTGCATTTATTCCCCCTTTCTCTTTACCTTTGCTCCCTTCACATTCACTTTTCCTTCACCCCTCCCCTTTATGCTCACTTCCTCTTTCCCTTCCACTCTTCTCTTAGACCCCTCCCACCTGCGCTGACCTCTTCCTCTGCATTTATTCCCCCTTTCATTCTTCTCTTTCCATTCATTCCTTCTCAAACCTAATCCCCCAAGTTTGTTTTTACTTTTATCTGCAACTGGTCTGCGCTTCCTCTTATGCCTTAGGGTATGAGCTCCACGAGACACATGCGTTTAGCTTCACTGTGACTGCTGCATTCTCCCTTCTCTTCCATGCTGCCTTCATAGCGCAGTCTCTACTACTACTACTACTACTGAACATTTGTATAACGCTACAAGACGTCCGCAGTGCTGCACAGACACATGTAGAAGATGGTCCCTGCTCATCAGAGCTTACAATCTAGTCAAGGCAGTCAACACAATAGCTGGTACATAGGTTACATCTAGGGGGAATGGTAAGAAAGACTCTCCTTCCTGTGTCATCGAGCTTGGGATTCCCATGGTACACTTGATCAATCTTCACCATAGTAGGACCTTTCCTTGCTCTTTGGAACATAAATGTCTTCTTCAGTTCGCCATGTCTTCCTTAACCTAACCCCATCTCAAAAATGCTCCATGGATTATGGGAGAACAAATATACCTTTGCTTGCATACAGACTGGGCAAATTTAAGTAGCTCCCCTAAGGATGAAAGAATCTATTTACATGGATAAATGGCTTTTGAAAATTTTCCTCTATGAGACAATGTCTCCTATCCCATGACTTTTTAATTTCTTGAGGAATGGCAGCAGGGGGTAAACTGAGAGGCAATGTCAGGAAGTATTTTTTTCACTGAAAGGGTGGTGGATGCTTGGAATAACCTCCCGATGGAAGTGGTGGGGACAAAGACAGTGACGGAATTAAAAATGTCATGTGACAGACACTGTGGATCCTTTTATAGCAACAGGATAAAATAAAAATAAACACAACTAACTATTTCAACAAATAAGGGGTGACCTACACAGAGCAGTTGGTATACCCCTAAACAAAGGCATGCGAAGGGGTAACCTGCACGGAGCGGCAGATGCACCTGCACTTTCCGCCTTGCTGGCAGACTAGATGGATCATACTGGTCTTTATCTGCTGTCATATACTATGTTACTATGTAGAATAACCTTTTATTGATTAGAACAGGCATTAAAAGGAAGGATACCAACAATCCTGTCATCATCTAACATTTATTATCATAATAAAAATAGTTCTTTAACAAAACCATCTCCAATAATGTAAGCACAAACGTTTTTGGTAAACGTGCAGGTAATAACAAAGGAGTGGTTGATATAACAGATAACGCCTCCATCTGTGGAATGTTAGTATATAGAACCACTACATCAAGAGTAACAAGAATGATAGAAGTCGGAGGTAACTCTATAGATTGTAACAAACTTAAACAGTGTGATGTGTCCTTCAAAAATGACAGTACCTTAGCTGCTGCAAGTTGTAAAAACTTATCACAAATTTTGACGTAGGCTGAAGTACTGAACCTCAACAGGACACTATGGGCCCAATTCCAGTGAGGACAAAGAAGCCCTCTCTATGCCTGGCCGGAATCAGATGCACAGAGGACATTACGCTTCTGATCCCAGGGGGCATGTCTAGCCCCGCAGGATCAGAATCGTGAATAGGCCTGTATGTGCAGGCCTGCACTCCGAATTTGTCCGGCCTGCACGTACAGGCCTTCCCCGACTAACTCAGTCAGGGATTTTAAATGGAGCCGTGGCGCCATGGTATCCGGTTGCCATGGCACTACAGCTCCATTTAAAAGCCATGATCCCTGGCCGCTGGCCTCCAAATTGCTTTCCCTGCAGCCCGACCCCCGATCTGGCCTCCCTGGGCCAGGGTCAGGCTGCGGGGAATACTCTCCGCCCCCTCTCATGTTCCGGGCCCACCGATCCTGCCACATCGGGGAAGTTATTCCTCCTTGGAGGTGGAATAACTTCCCCGTTCAAATCACCAGCCCCAGACGTACAGGGCCAACATTAGAATAGGCCCTAAATATCTGGAGCCAGCAACCGCCCACTGCCTGTTCTAACATCGCCCCCAATCCTCCCCTTTCCCGTCCCCATCCAACTTCCCCGTACAACATGGGAGGAAGGAGGACAGGGCCAGGAAAAGCCACAAACAGCGGGGATGGACATCCCAACGGGGATCACTCAAAGACTTATGAATTTTTGGTGCTGTAAACAGTATATAAGAGGGATCTTAGGGTTATCTGATATCAAAAATCTATATCCCTTCCGAGTAATCCAACTAGCTGTTAATGCTTCCTGACATATTTCCCCAATTTGTGCCCTTAAAATGGGGGTGGGCTCATAATCGATCAAACTGTAATATCAAGTGTTGTTTAATTGACCCATAACTTGTTGATGATAAACTGAATGAGATTGAAGTACAATAGCATCTCCTTATCCGCATTCTTTATCACCTCTGACAGTTAGTAATCTAAAAATGGAGAAACACCTCCGCAAAACAAACAAAGCTGTTTTTCACAAGCTTAGGGTCCTCCAACCGCTAAGGAGCATTATCGAACCTCAGGACTTCAGGACCATTGCCCAGGCACTCATCATGCCACATTTCGACTACTGCAACGCCATCCTGCAGGGTCTCCCAAAGAAAACTCTGAACATTCTGCAAATGGCGCAGAATGTAGCCGCTAGGGTCATCATGAAAAAAGGCTTTGCTGATCACATCACCCCGGTATTGATTGAGCTCCACTGGCTCCCCATCACGGCTCGTATAAAATACAAATCACTCACGACCACTTTCAAGCTCCTACATAACATTGCTCCATCCTTCCTCTCCACCTTGATATGCTCACAACCACCCAACAGAAGCAGAAGAACCTTCAACTCCAACACCCTCCTCATTCCAGCTGATATAAGAACTGTTAAAACCAATACTAGTAATAGAGCGTTCTCATACGCAGCACCTACACTCTGGAATCATCTGCCGCCAGAGTTACGAGATTGCAAAGACCTAACTGTCTTCAGGAAAAACCTCAAGACTCATCTTTTCCAGAGTCATTTTAATTTGAATTAACCTAAGGGGTCTAAGTCCAGAACATATTTATGTACTCCTGCTCGTTTATTGTATAATGTATATATGTATATATGTAATTAGTACTCATATACTTAACAAACCCCTCGTGTGATGTGCCTACCCCCCTGATCAACCTGTACACACCCAAATTTACTGTACTGATTGACAGTCCTCCTTATGTTCTCCTTGTGTAATCAGACCGCTGCTGATCGCTGGAAGCAGCGGTATATAAATGTTTGCTAAATAAAGTACAATAGCATCTCCTTATCCGCATTCTTTATCACCTCTGACAGTTGTTGTAATGCCTGCTGCTGTAGAGAGGATAAATTATGGCAAGTAAATATTGGACATTTCTCCAATTCTTCCAAATCAGCCAAAACTAAATGCTGAACAGTAAGGATAGTTGGATCTATCTGCCCTGGGGGGTGCCATTTAGATGGTTTTGAAACTATAGAATTGTCTCCTGCAAATGCTGAATTTGAAAAGTGGTGACAAACTTGTAATTTTCTAAAAAAATTATGTAATGCCACTCTAGTAGCAAAAGAATATAGGAAACAGTAGGTACAAAGGATAAACCCAAAGAAAGAACCTCTGCCTGATTCTGTGTTAATTCTCGATTGCTAAAGTTGATGATTGGTGTTCGAGCCTCAGCCTGGTAGTAGGGCTTCTCCATTGGCCTGTTTGATATCGAGCTTGAGGCTGCCCCCGATATCGACCTTCTAAAAAATCCTGTTGTAAATTCATATCTTGATCCAGATGTCCTTCAAACCCCTGATCTCGGCGATTTTTGTGTTTCTGCTGGAGTTTGGATTTATTTTTGTCACCCTCATCAGTATCCACACACTCACCCAAAGTTTCATCAAAAGTTACATGCTGGGATAGTACAGGTTCCTTTTTGAAATCCAGGAATAAACCTGATCATTCTGATAATCAGATGATCACGTTTATATTTTTTTATTTTAAATGTCCGTAAATTCTCATGAAACTGTAACTTCTGAGCTGTTAATTCCTGCATTTTTGATTGAAATATTGTAATCTGAAATTCTGCAGTAATTACCTCTTCCTCTGTGGTAGTCCTTTCAACCAGTAACGTCATCAAATGCACACTTGTTAAAAATCCCATTCCATTTTGACAAAAAATCAGGCTCATCCGAAAACAGTTTTGGAGGATTCTGTACCCTAAGCCCTCTGGGAATAGTATGGGTTTTCAAATATTGGGTCAAATTAGCACCATGCAGCTGAGTTCTTATGTCTTTTATTGATGCATTGTAATTCATTAAAAGAGCCAAACTCATGACCCATCATCATCAAATAAAGAGACATGTTGAACGATTTGGTCCCATTGTTCATCTGAGTAAGCAAAAATTTCAAATTGGTCGAGCGCTATCCAGAAAAAGGGGAAACTCCTGTAATCCAATATATGTATAACCCTGAGGCTGCACAGGACTTGGTTTGCCCCATATATATTCCAACCAGCAACCACCAGAGCGGACTGGCCACTACCCTTGCAGGCAGTGCTCATTCTGCTCTGGAACTCTGGAGGGGGATGTATGGACTGATATGTGGTCAGATAAGGAGTGGCACTTGAGATTCCACACTACTTGTGAAACCATTTATGTAATATACCCTATACAATGCTCATGTGGCCTTAAATATATTGGCCACACAATTCTCCCTTTTAAGAAGATACCAGAAGCAACAAGAAATTAACATAAGCCTGGTAGCCTAGTGGCCCCAACCCCCTCCCAGTACCTTCACAAAGGAGTAGGATTGCTGCCAAAGCCTCCCGCTCCTGCGCTGCCATCTTGAAAAATGGCAGCATCTTGCCCCATGAGGTGCATCCTGGGATACACTGGGCGGGGTCAGTCTGCCATATAGGCATTTTCTACCTGGAATGCAATGTGCAGGGCCAGACACTGCCATTTTTCTAGATGGTGGCACAGGAGACGGAGTGTATGGGCAGTGCGCCTGCTCCTTTGTGAAGGTACCAGGAGGGGGTTTGGGGGTTCCAGGCTTCTAGGCCACCAGGCTTATTTTTAGTTGGGCAGGTGGGGTCATTGGGGCCACTGAGCCACCAGGGATTTGCTTTCTGTTGGGGGCACCGGTCCCTGACAGTATATTGATGGTACTGGGGGCTATGAGGGGAGATATGATAGAGTTCTATAAATTAATGAATGCAGTGGAATGGGTAAACTTAGACTGATTGTTTACACAATCAAAAAGTAGAAGAGACACAATGAAGCTACAATGTAACCCATTTAAGACTTCTGCAACACCTAAAACTTCTACTACAAACCTCTGACTTTAGAACTTTAATGCAAGCAATGATAATACCACATATAGATTATTGTAATGATCTACTGCATGGGCTACCTAAAATATCCCAACACCCACTCACAATAGCACAACATACAGCCACATGAATCATCCACAACTCACGCAGTTATCGACTATATAACACCAATCCTGCATGACTTACACTGGTTACCCATTCAAAGCCGTATAAAATACAAGTTATTGATGACCATCTTTAAAATCATTAGAAAGATTGCTCCCCCAACCCTCTCACAATTAATCACAGTTTCACCCAATGATTGGCAAAAAAGAGCGCAAATGTATAACACTCTCACATAAGATTTAATTCTGACTCAGATATTCAGGGATCATATAGAGGCGCCTACACGGAATATGCAGTGTGCCTGGATAGCGTGTTAGTTAACTGGGCTGCAGCAATACTCATCCATTGCCCAGTGAGCTAACCCTGCTAAAGTTAGACCAGTCTTTAAAGTGCCAAATTTTGGCCAGCAGCTGATTATTGCCGCTGAGCAGTTATCGCAATCTCTGTCCCCGGAAGGCTGTGATACTAGGCGGTTAGCATGGGAACATACAGCTGCATTCAAGAAGCACAAAATGTCTATGCGCCCCTAAATAACCTAATCTCGTGATGAACGTTATTAGCAGGTCTGCTAACTGTGATAATCAATTTGAATATGCCCCTTATATTTTAAGCCACTTTTTTTTAAAATTTATCTATTTCATAATTTTCATACATCTCATTCATGCAAAATAAGAATGACAGAAACAAGATGCTACATCAAATAGGAAAAAAAAGAAAACAATGAAAACAACAAGAGTAAAGAAAAACTTGATCATCATATTTAGACCACAATATTAGGAAATCAGCAGGGGCTCCAGGAAAAACCCTCATTAAAAGGAATAAAAGAATATAAAGCAAGGATGAGACTTATGCGTCAGCCATGTTGGGTGCAGTACTAACCACAATTTCTTCCCTAGCTACCAGAAAGTCCAGTAATTGACTAGGCTCAAAATACAGAAAAACCTTATCTTTATAAGTAATTATACACCGAGAAGGAAACCGACAACTCCCCGACAACACCGGGAACTCCCCGACAACCTGAGATCAACAAAAGACCTCAAAGACATCCGGAAGATGCTAATAACTACGTTCTTCACAGAACACTACAAGGACATCATATGTACTGTCCAAACAAAATCCCTTTCTGCCACCAAAATGTAAAAGTGTACATGGTTCCTGTACATAGCTCATACTGTATATAGCTCGCTACGCCATCAACCTCACACAGCTCATGTACACACATCTCGATTTATCACTGCATGCCCACACCCAAGGACCCTGCCACTTGATTTGTTTGCTGTGTAATCCGCTTTGATTTCAGGATAAAGCGGTATATAAATCCGTCTAAATAAATACAATAAAATGAAAGTCCCCCTGAGGGAAAGGACCCTAGGTCTAAGGCCCAGGATTCCTTCCTCTTCAGCTGGGCTACACGTGAAAGGTCAGGAAAAATGTAGACTTAAAAGCCTAGAAAGTTGCATTGAAAGTTCCGAAAAAAAGCCCAAAGTACTAAAGTCTTATCCGGCTCCAGAACCAAGGTCACAAGCAAGGTTGTAACCACTTCCAAAGAGTCTTCCAGAAATGCAACAAGGTCTCCAGTGCCCTGAGATGGATTCTCAGAAGTAGAGCCACTAGGACCGGGGCCCATAGACACATACTGTGCCCTCACAATGGGAGGCAAATTATCCCCAAGATGTTTAAGCACCTCCTGGAAATATTTGCGAACCATTTCCAAAGCAGACAGAATAGAAGATTTAGGAAAATTCAACAATCTCAAGTTCTTTCTACAAACTTGATTCTCCAAATATTCAGTTTTCCTGGATAGGAAAGTTTTGTCTTTATCCTGGGCAACACACAGCCCTTGAAGATGATCCAGCTCTGCTTCAACACTGGCCAAACGTACAGCCTGTTCCTCCTGGATTCTTTTCACCTCAGAAACAGTGTTTTTTAAAGAGAGTAAATCAGCGTTCACAGTACCCACAACAGTCAATAGGGAGTTATTCATAGTAGCCACTACATCCCACAGCGCTTCTAAAGTTATCACAGCAGGTTTAATCAAGCTCCCCCCCTCCCAAACTTGGAACCACACCAAGTCCCCTAGCTGCAGCAGCAAACCCCCCAACAAGGGGAGTTGATCTCACTTCAACGCCATCTCCAAATGCAGCCGCAACAAAAGGGGAAGAGGTGTCTACCACCAGACTGGAGCCCTCTTCACTCCCACTCACCGGTGAACTCATCGGCAACCCAGCGGGAAGCACGCCGATAACCGGCATTCCACTTCCAGGTCAAGGCGGGGGGGGGGGGGGGGGCTTGCTGCTCAGGGGACAACCAAATCCCGGATGCACTCAGAGCCTCCGAAGTCTCCTCTACCGGCTCTGCTGTAGATGCCGCTCGAACTGCAGCCGAAGAAAACTCACACGCCGCCAAAGTCAACTGCCTGGGAGTATTACTTGTAGCCAAGTCCGAGGGTAGGCTGGCTTGTTTGCATTTCTGCTGCCCCATCGCCTTCAAGGAGCCTCAGAAACACTGAAGCAGAAGGATTATGTGTGGAGCATCTCAGTCACAGAATCTTCCTGCTTCCATCTTGCTCCCGGTGCGCCTTCATTTTAAGCCACTTTTAATAAACAAACGACCCCATCAAAGGTTTTGCACAAAATGGGATAGGCTCTCTATAGGAGTGAAATTGAGCTGATGATTCATAAGGGGAGTAACAGGTGAAGTATTATTACTTGGTGGAGGTAAGTCTCTTGAATAGTGGTCTCTGACTCCTTTCTGATGGTTCTTTCACTCATTTTCATATGTTTGGATATTTAGGGGCTTGTTTACAAAGCCGCGGTAGCGGTTTGCGATCGTAATCGGAGCCGCGGCCCCATTGATTTCAATGGGGCCGCGGCTGCGATCGCGATCGCGAACCACTACCGCGGCTTTGTAAACAAGCCCCTTAGGGTATTATCCTTTTTAGAGGGAGATTCTGAGTGATTTTGTGGTCCCTATGGGATCGATTTTCTTCTGGGAGGGCTATGTGTCTTAGCGGCACATAATCCTTCCCACTCACCTTAACCCCAGATATTCAATGTTGCAGTGACGGCATTGAATATCCGGATTGTGCACCAAGGGGTCAACACCGCAGAGCTTAACTGTGTAGCGGTGATATTGGACCGCCACATGGTTAGTGCTCCTTGGCTTGAACTGGGCAAGCCAAATACCAGCTTCGTTTGAGCCACAGACCACTAACCATGTAGCGATCCATAACCGGGTAAGGCGGACCGGTCCGCCACATCTGCTTATCAGCCCCCCCCCCCCCATGACATTCAATGACAAATAATACACAACACTTATTGGGAATTCAACTGGTCGCAGCTTTATTGCCCATTAACAAAATTACAATAACCATCAACAATTCAAACATTAACTTTACCCCCCCCCCCCCAGCAGAGCGTACTTTCACCAGCCATGTGGGTAGCAAAGTGACGCCGCTTCCGCTTCCGCCATGTCCAGGCCCCGGCAAATTGCCTAGCCTCCCTCTTCCGACTTCGCCATATTATTAGCAAAAGCCAGAGGGACTGTCCGGGTCGGGGGTACCCCACCCCCGCCCTACTACTTGGCTCCGGCTCCGGAGCCCGGAAACCTCCGGGATCCCGCTACCCCCCCCCCCCAGCTGCAACAACCCAACATTTTACCCAACGGACGCTCTTGCCTGAAACAAGGGGCGGGTGGGTGGGACGTCTGACTCCTCCGGCTGCCACGAGGGAAAGGCCGGAGGAGCCCCGACGCCCCCACCACACTCCCCCCTCATGCCCGGCTACAGCTCCTCTCATTGGCTCCCGCAGCCTTCCGGGCTCCGCGGGAGCCAATGACAGCTCCGCCCGCCGCGAGCCCGCCACCGCAGACTCACACGAGCATGGAGCAGCACGTGACCGGCCACCCCCCCAGTTAACGCCAGGGGGGCCTGCGGCCTCGCCAATATCGCTGCTACATAGCGGCAATCACACCTCCACTCTGCCCTGGAACACCCCCATATGCCCCGATGCTAACTGAATAGCATTGGGGCACGTAGGGGACATAGTCGGGGATATTCAACAGCACTAAACCTGTAAGTGCCATTGAACATCCCCGTTTAAAGCATTTACACGGTTTACTTGCCCTATACTTTTAAGACGTTTATGTGTCTGACTTGCCATTCTTCAGTACAGCTAAAAGTGTGTATATTGTTTCAGATTACAGCTACCTTTAGCCACATTTAGGGGAGACTTTCATGGGGTTGTATTTTGGATGGGATCAGAGAACAATCAGCATAGATTTTCATTCATGTCTATATATATAATTTTCTTATGAAATGCAGCTCAAACAAATTGGAGGTACCACTACAACTACCTTCAAAAGGAAAGTATATGCACATGTTGTCTTCAAAATGGGCTGCAAAACATGTTCGGGTAGAAGGTACCCCATAGATGTTCCTCTAAAGTATATAAGAGAATGTAAATAAATAAAGTGGGTAGTCTGAAAATTGTACCCCAAAATGGTAAAGGGAATGGAATAACTTCCCTATGAGGAAAGACTGAAGAAGTTAAGTCTCTTTAGCTCGAAGAAGAGAGAGCTGAGAAGAGATATGATAGAGGTCTTATAAAATCCTGCATGGAGTGGAAAGGGTAATTGAGAATCTCTCTGGTTGTTTCATCTTTCTGAAAGTATGAAGACTAGAGGTCATGCTATGAAGTTACAAAGCAGTACGTTTAAAATACATAGGGGAAAATATTTTTTCACTCAGCGCATAATTAACTTATGAGATTTGTTGCTGGTGGATGTATTATAAACAGTTAGTATAACTGGGTTTAAAAAGTTTGTACAAGTTCCTGGAGGAAAGATCCATAAATCATCATTAAAGTAAACTCAGAGCAATCCACTGTACATTCCTGGAAATAAACAGCATGGAGTCTCTTAATTTTATGCTATAAAACACTCTAGCATACAATCTGTAAATATGTTTGTTATCATGCTAACTAGAGAGAAAGATGAAAACTATCCTTAAAAGACAGACAGGGAAATCAATATACAGAAGTAGGATTTTAAAAAAAATAGATTGATGAAGCCTGCTGGCATTCCAGATTTGAGAGCCAAAAATATTACTGAAGACATACGTAAGGGAATGTTTGTAGATGCATGCTCAGAAGAGTCAACTGTGGATTCTTTTCATAGTATCATGGATTAAACAATACACACCAGGCTGCCTCCCACTTATAATAGTACAGACCAAATCACTAATGTTCTTCTCAGCAGAGCTAAATAATATAGATATGTCTTTTCCTCAAGAAGGACAGCTGGCATGAAACTATTAAGAAAATTGGATTATTGTCTGAATGAATTAATGTTGTCACCTAAGACCCACTGCTTTGAAATCTTGCAACCCAAGGGATGAAGAAAGGTTATTAAATTGCTACAGTGCTTCTGAAAACAAAGAAGGATAAGCATTTTATGAATGATCAGGGTCTATAAAAGCAATCAGCTTTTGGTAATCAGAAAGTGAGATGCCAACGGACCCCATATATTGTTAAATGCAGATTCAACCTGATATATGACAGGCTTACTTTTTAGCTTTCAAAAACATTTGAAAACAATTGGAAAGCACAAAACTTATTGTAAAATAAAATAGAAAATAGGAATAACAGTCACATGGTCTCCAAATTGTTACGGATAAGAACAAGAGTCCTACTGAATGTAAACCGAGGGCTCTATAGAGGCGTTGCCCTACTTTACTTGATTATATGAGTATCAGGGGTGGCTGAGTTACCTCAGGTAAGCCACCAATGGAAACTCCCAGCAATACGCCGCATAACTTCTTGAACCTTAAGTTCAAATCTAAACTTAGCAAAGGGGTGATAACTCTTTCACAAGGAACTACTCAAACAAGTTTAACTTTTGAAAATGTTCTAATTTAATTTGAAATGATAGTACACATTCAATTTTTTAAACAAGCAATAACAATCTTTATAAATGTAGTCAAGTATTTTTCAGTGAACAAGTCTTACAATGCTTCTATTCAACAGTGGTACAATGTTGTTTCTTAAAAAAAAAAGACAAGTTTTAGTTAACCAGTTTAAAGCTTGAGATTTCTTAACTCCTTAGTAGAAGAAAAGTTGAGTTCTAACACTGTCTTATACATATAACTCTGCAGGTAAATGACTATTATCATTCAGGTAAAGACACCTTTGTTTCAAAAAAGTTAAAGTAGTGCACAAGTTTTTTGCCAAAATCTAATCACTGTGGTGTGTCAGTCACTTATCTCAAATCTTTGTTTGCTGCTTTCTTGAAGTTGAGTGCCTTAGGAACCCCTCTGTTCCAGCGATGTCCAGCCACAATCAAGATACCTACTCCCTATCTTTAAAAAATCAATAAAAGAAACTGCCTCCCTAGCTATGTGTACAGTAACTCTGGTAACCCGGAAGCCCTCCTCGCCTCCATTCTTTCGACTTAGTACCCCATAAGGTTCCCCCCCCTTCCCCCCCCCCCCGTTTCCCCCAACAAATTCACCCACCACTGTATTTGGTACAAACATTTTGGTCGCAGCTTTATTTACAACCTGTAACAACCGACCCAACATGGGCCTGAATATCAAACCATTGAACATAATCCAACCCTACCCCCCTTTTTTCCGGAGGATGCCCCCCACCCGCCATCTTAGTAGCGAGGCGGAGCATCCTCCTCCCCCCCACACCCCACCGCCTGCCTCGCCATACTAGTAGCAAAGGCCGGCTCCCACCCCCCCCGCTACCGGGCCGAGACCCCCAACCGGGCTGTCTCGCCCCACCCCGAGGAGCACTTCGCCCCCAATGCTCGTAAACCAGTTCAAGCCCGCGCCGCTCCTGCGAGCGCTGACTCTGTACCCCACCCCCACCCGCTGCAACCTCCCCCAAAACAACACCTAGGAGGGGGGCGGGCGGGCGGGAACACGTCCGATTACAGAGGAGCCGCGGAGAGAAGAGGACGGCCACGCGGCTCCTCGCAGGCACTGCTCCGCCCCATACTTTAGCGCATTCCAATGAAATCGAACCGACAGCACGAAGGAGCGATTTCAGCTGCCGCGCACTCCTCCCCTCTCTCAGCCCCTTCCCCCCCCCATCAATAAGCTGGAGGCCGAGGCCGGGCCCGGGCCCAGGTTACTGACGGCCGCGGGACCCGGCCCGCGGCCTCGAGCATTAACTCTGGTAACCCGGAAGCCCTCCTCGCCTCCATTCTTTCGACTTAGTACCCCATAAGGTTCCCCCCCCTTCCCCCCCCCCTGTTTCCCCCAACAAATTCACCCACCACTGTATTTGGTACAAACATTTTGGTCGCAGCTTTATTTACAACCTGTAACAACCGACCCAACATGGGCCTGAATATCAAACCATTGAACATAATCCAACCCTGCCCCCCTTTTCCGGAGGATGCCCCCCCACCCGCCATCTTAGTAGCTAGGCGGAGCATCCTCCTCCCCCCCAAACCCCACCGCCTGCCTCGCCATACTAGTAGCAAAGGCCGGCTCCCACCCCCCCCGCTACCGGGCCGAGACCCCCAACCGGGCTGTCTCGCCCCACCCCGAGGAGCACTTCGCCCCCAATGCTCGTAAACCAGTTCAAGCCCGCGCCGCTCCTGCGAGCGCTGACTCTGTACCCCGCCACCGGTGCGAGGTATTCACTATCCTCGCACCGCCCCGCCCATAAAGCTGCGACCAATCATTTCAAGTGCTTCCTGCCAATCATTGAGCAATAAGTCCTGTCCGACCGGGGACAAGTGTACCCCGTCAGTACGATAAAGTCCAACGCACTGGGGGTCCGCCCAAGGATGCCGAACCTGCCATCCCCCAGCCTGCTGCAACCACCGGCCGATCTGTCTGTCGACCTTGGCCAACCCTCTCGACCACCGTCGCTGAGGCAGGCAGGCCGGCCGTGGTATGATGTCTGACCAGATGAATGCCACCTCTGGCCACTGCTCCTGCAGCACCCGATAGTCCCGCTGCACCGCTCGAATGAGCTGCCGGCACGTCCAACTGGAAAGGTCGTTGCCACCAAGATGAACCAGGATCCCCACCGGCCGCTACCGCCGCTCCGCATGCCCCCGAACCACTGGAAGTAGCTGCCACCACCGCATGCCCCGCTCGCCGAGCCAAACCAGCTGGACATTGCAGGACAACAAGCCGAGGTGCGGACCCAGCGGACGACTGGAGGCTCTGCGTTCCGCCCAGTAGACGCATGAATGTCCCAGCATCCACCATACGCCCGGCGGGCCCCGTGCCGCACTCCACAGCGGCACACTCTGTAGTACACCTGAAAAAAGAAACACAGCATTAGTACCCCCCCCCACACCCACCCCCCCCCTGCCACCACAGCAGCTCACAACTGGCCCAGGCGCACATAGCCCGCATAGGCCCCAGATCGCCAGCGCCCGATCCGTTGAATTACCTCACCCCCAAGGCCAGCAGCCGCAGCACTCATTGCCACGCCGATCCGGAAGGAATGAGACGCCTAACCGCACTCACCCACGCCCAGACGCCGCAAGGCCAGACGGAAAACTGCCGTGAATTGAAACTGTGTGACAACCCACCCGTCCGCATGGCAGAAGAAACAACCGCCCCGATCCGGACTCTGCCGCTGGTAAGCCGCCAAGTTCTGGACCGGACATGATCGCAAACCCGGAATGGCCTTCAAAAGCACCCACCGACCCCGCCTCTGCGGGTCAGACTTCGAGTGAGCCAGAAATATCCGTACGCGCCTCTCCTGTAGGTCCACGTGATGAACCAGCAACCCCCCCCCCCTCATCCCGTCCACCCGACCGAGGGACCAGCTCGCTAACTCGGAAAGCCCCAAAGAAAGCCGTGATAAACAACGCCCGGAAAAGGACTGCCTCAAACGGGGAAGCCGCCACCTCAGGCAGAACAACCCAAATACGCAGCAGCAACTCGTGCGACACAGGACGGTGCCAATCCGGGACCGAAGGCTGCGCCCGCGCCCACCCGGCCAAGAGCCGCTTAACCACATACGATGCACCCGGACTGCCCCAGCCAGCCGCTCTGCTGAAAAGGAGAAACCAGCCAAAGCTGCCTGCGCCGCCGTCTGGGACCAACCACACCCCTTTGCCCAAGCTATAAAAGAGCCCGCCAAGGGGTCCCCAACTCTGCCACCCCGCCAGCCTTTTTCCCAGAGAAAATCGCGCACCCGCGCATAACCCACGCTGATAAGCCTTCCACGTACCTGGAGCCAAGGAGGACCTCAACAAGGAGATCATTCCAGCATCCCAATCTGCCAAAGGTGCACAGCACCAACGCCGCGATCTCGTACGCCCCCGGGGCCAACTCCCGAAATCGCCCCCACTGGAAACGAGACAAAGCGTCAGCAATAACATTCTGAGCACCCGGCGCATGACGCGCCCGAGCCGTAACATGGAGACGAAGACAGGCCAGCACAAACACCCGCATCAACGCCGCCACCCTCGGACACTTGGGCGAATGGCGATTAATGACTTGCACAACCGCCGCGTTGTCACACCAGAAAACTCCCCGCTTATCCCGTAATCTCTCCGGCCATAGCCACAAGGCCACCACAATCGGGAACAACTCAAGGAACGTCACATTACGCGTCAACCCACTCGCGGACCAAGATGCCGGCCATGGCGCCGCGCACCAGGAACCTTGGCAGTACAAGCCCATACCCGAACCACCTGCCGCATCCGAAAACAGTTCCAAATCCGGCTGGATAGCTCCACTGACTGTAACACCGAGCAGCCGTTGTAATCCGACAGAAATGCGTCCCATAAGAGAAAGGCAGATGGGTGAACAGGCAAGAGCCGAAAGGCTGACTCAACGTCCACTTTTGCCAGCAAAGCCCCTTTTCGCATTGGCGCACCATCACCAACGCCTGATCGAAGGACGCATAGCGAACCGAGCACAGTTCCCTCGGAATATGGGCATTCAACGAAGCCCCAAGGGGGCAAGACAGATTATGTATCAACCGGTAACGCCCGAGCTCTTTTTTCAGGATAACCCCCAGCGGCAAAACAATAAACGGCGAAAAGGGTGGCCGTTCGAACGGCCCGGCGACTCTGCCCAGCGCACACTCTGCCGCAATCTTCGCACGGGCGACCACCGCCAGCCGTATCACAGAGCTAGCATTCCCAGCCTCAAACGCCCGGTCCTCCCCTTGAACTGGACTACGAAAGCCCTCAGAAAACCCCGCCCACAGCATAGTCCCCACCTTGCCATGCCTGGTAGCCGCATAAAGCTCCAGCCACGGCTGCAACTTGCAGTCAGGGAATGGGCAGGATGGTATTGAAGCGCCAACACAGATCCCCGCCGGAACCTCTCGCGCCAAGTTTGCTCGTCTCGGGCCCAGGGCCCGCCGGCTGAAAGGACCGAAAACCCGCCGGAGCTGCAGCGCCGGCCACACTAACCGGACCCGCCCCCCCCCCCCGTTCCCCCCTTCCTGGCCGACATTTGCGTAAGCCAAAGGTTGACATCCTTCATTCCCCACGAAAGTTGCCGATTCTCCTCCATCATATCGCGAAACTCCTCATCGTAATTAAGCCAGGCCCACCCCTCGTGCGCCTGGGATGCCGCAAAAATAGCGTCGGCATAAGCCAAAAGCTCCCCGTACCGACTTGGGTCATCACGCCCCCACACGCTCGCTAAACGCAAGAAGGCACGGGTCCAATTCAAGGTGTTCCTGGACACCTCCCGCACCCACCCCGCCTTCTCATCCTCCTTACGTTTTGTACGACTCTCCCCCGAGCATTTCCGCCCCTCTAATAGCCGGAAAATGTCAAGGTAACGCCTCTTCAGGATCCGCCGCCTCAACTTGCGCGGAACACTCTCCCATAATTCTGCGCACCGCACCACCGAGGACCCCACCCCCTCACGAGCCCTCAGCCCAACGGTGGAGGACGCCGAGGAAGTGTCCGAGGACCCCGACGACGACGACGAAGACGACGCACTCCGCCTCCTACGCCGCCGGTGCTTCCGTTTCGCCTTGGCTTCTTGCGCTGGCTGTACAACTTCACCCGACGGCACCACCTCCCCAACCCCTTCAACGGTAGTCCCGGTACACTCACCTGCCACCGCCTGCTCCGCCGTCCCCTGCTCCACCAAGGTAGACCCAGTCTGCTCCACCGAGGTCAGGCCGGTCTGGCCCCCACCGAACGACATCGCTGCCTGGCCAATGCCCGCTCGACCTGCTGCAGCCACTGCACACCCGGAAACCTGCAACGGGAGAGAAGAGCCAACACACGGGGAAGGAGGAGCACCGACCCCCAGGGGAGCCATCCCGTAAGCCCCAGCCCCCACCCAGCTTCACCACCCTGAACCCCCCCGAGGACCCTAACCCCCCAGCTGCCCAGCCTGCCGCCCCCCATGGAAGCTGCCCCACACCACCCTGGAAACCGGTCCCCCACCAATCCCCTCCCCAACCCCCCACCCATGGGCCCACACCCATAGCTGTCCCAGACACCGGGGACCAAGCCTGCCACCCCTCGCCGTGCATTCCCGGCCTACCCCTCCCAATCGGAATGGGCCCATAGGCTCCAGCCGGGACCTGAACCCACCCAGACCCCCCCCCCCGCACAACCTCTCCCCCCCAACGCTTGCGTTTGCTAAACCCCTTCCCCCAACCCCCCCCCCACCACCCCGTCATTCTCCCCCGCCCCAGGCCCCTCAACCACCACTGGAGGGTCCATTGCCACCCCCGAACCACACGATGCTGCCGCAGTAGCAGGCAGAGCCCCGCGCTCCCCAGCCCCTGCGCTTCCCAGCCCTCCTCAAATTTCCACGGCCAGTTCTGGGCCCTCGCGCAGCACCCACGCCCCGGGACCCCTACGCGTTCCCCTTAGCCCCTCCACCCGACTCCCCCTTTTGCTTGCACTTGCCAGCCATGATCCGCTCCTCCAGCCGAGAGGCAGAGTGCTTCTGCTCCGCTCAGAAAACCGAGGCTGACAGCAAAGGCAGAGAAGATGCCTGATCTGGTTTTTTTTTTTTTTTTGAAGCCTCCCGTCGCAATCGCCCGCCGCCCAACTGGCCCCGAATCAAACCGCCCTCCCCCGACAAAGCACCTCCCGAATAGCAACCCCAATGAGCCACTCACCGGACCCGAAAAGAACACGTCCGATTACCGAGGAGCCGCGGAGAGAAGAGGACGGCCACGCGGCTCCTCGCAGGCACTGCTCCGCCCCCTCCTTTCGCGCAGGCCAATGAAATCGCTCCGACAGCACGACGGAGCGATTTCAGATGCCGCGCACTCCTCCCCTCTCTCAGCCCCTTCCCCCCCCCATCAATAAGCTGGAGGCCGAGGCCGGGCCCGGGCCCAGGTTACTGACGGCCGCGGGACCCGGCCCGCGGCCTCGAGCATTAACTAGAGAGTGCTACTATCTTTTTTTTTCTTTTATTTCTATTACTTGGGATACTTGCTATTCCCCCACAATAAAGATAATCAAGTTCCCAATCTTTACCTCCCATAGAACTCTCTCTGTAAAAATCAGTGTTTTCTTTAGGTATGTGCCAGAGTATATCTTTTACAATTGTCAATCAGTTCAGGAAAAACTATGCCAATTGACAATAAATATAATTCTTGAAATAAGGCAATGCTTTTTTTTTTTTTAAATCTCTCACGCATTCAATCCTTCATTCTTTCAAATATGCCCTCTCTTCCTCACAAAAACAGTTCAATATGTTTCAAGATTAAATAAATCCTGTGAGTAGTACACCAATTTAAAAGCAGCTTACTTTTAGGGTTTATCTCAATGTGTTATGAGTTTTATACCTTTATTTATTTATTTTATTTATTTATTTATTTAACATTTTTTATATACCGCACTATTCATCATCAGTGCGGTTTACATTGAACATCAACATACCTGTCAATCCATGACTGATCTAGGTTTACAGATAACAGGGAAGATAAACTGGGTGTTAACTGGGGAATAACTATCTACATAATTATACATAATTATATATACATTGAATTTAGTCCTACATCTCCTTCATTGCCTGAAGGACTCCAATACTATTGAAAGCAAGTCACACACTATTAATCTGTTCACCACAAAACTACTCAAAATTAAACTCATTCTTCAAAAAATCAATTCAAATTTTCATTCAGCTTGATTTTAAAAACTGCTTGAATGAGTTACACAGCTTATCCAGCCTAATTCCAGTCACCAAGGAAAAGGTTTCCAAATTTAACTTAAAATTTTCTCTACAGCTTTAATTCCAGTTTCTTACACACTTCTTCTGCAAATAATTTTTGCAATTGTTGTTAAGTGCCATTGAGTCTGTGTTGAGTCATGGATATTTGTCCTAAACTGTGTTCGGTCTTCAGTCAAGCAGCTCATTGTTTATTTATTTATTTATTTATTTAGTAAATACTTGTATACCGCTGTTTCCTACGATCAACAGCGGTTTACTTTACAGAAATCATAATGCATTGTATAATACATTGAGATTTTTAGTTTTACATTTTGATTAGACAATGATTTACGTAACGCGGGATAAACAGTTGGATACAATATACAGTTGATTATTATAGCACACAGATCAGGGTATACATTTGATTTCAGTAGGTTGGGGGGCCAAATATACATTGTTCACAGACTGGCATCCATATCTACTGTTATTGTATCGATCCATCTCATTGCTGGCCTTCCTCTTTTACATTGACCTTCTACCTTGCCAAGCATGATGTCTTTCTCTAATGATCTCTCTCTCTGCATGATGTGTCCAAAGTATGAAAGTTGAAGTCTTGTCATCTGAGCTTCTAAAGAAAGCTTATTTTTGATCTCCTCTAGTACTGACTAGTTTGTTCTTCAGGCAGTCCATGGTATACACAGTATTCGTTTCCAGCACCATGATTCAAAGGCATAAATTTTCTTCCTATATCTTTGTCACTGTCCATCTTTCGCATACATATGGCATAGGAGGCTTATCAATAGCTTGGGGACGGGTCCCAAGGTGGTAAATTGGATCAGAAATTGGTTGACTGAGAGACGACAGAAGATGATGGTAAATGGAACTCACTCGGATGAAAGGAAGGTGATTAGCAGGGTGCCCCAGGGTTTGGTCTTGGGACAGGTACTGTTCAATGTATTTGTGAGTGATATTGCTGAAGGACTGAATGGAAAAGTGTCTTTTTGCAGATGACATGAAAATTTGCAACAGAGTGGACTCCCCTGAGGGAGTGGATAACAGAGGAAAGATCTACAAAAGCTGGAAGAATGGTTTAACGTTTGACAGTTAAGATTTAAAGTGAAGAAGTGCAGTGTCATGCACTTGGAAAGCAGAAATTCAAGGGAATTGTATGCAATAGGGGACAAGAGGTTGGTGTGCATGGACCAGGAGAAGGACCTCGGAGTGATTGTTTCTGAGGATCTCAAGGTGGTGAAACAGTGTGACAAGGCGGTGGCAAAAGCCAGACGGATACTGGGTTGCAACAGAGAGGACTTACCAGCAGAAAGGAAGAGGTACTAATGCCACTGTACAAGTGTTTGGTGAGGCCTCACTTGAAATATTCTGCTCAATTTTGGAGACCATATCTCACAAAGGATATAAAAAGACCGGAAATGGTTCAGAGGAAAGCGATCAAAATGATTTGGAGCCTGCATCAGAAGATGTATGAGAAGAGATTTGAAGACCTAAATATGTACACTCTGGAGGAGAAGAGGGATGGGGAGATATGATTCAGACCTTTAAATACTTAAGAGTATTAATGAAAAAAAAACAAAAAAAACAAACCTCTTCCAAAAACGAGGAAGCTGTAAAACTAGTGGGCATAACATGAAGCTGCAAGGGTGTAAATTGAAAGACAATGTCAGGAAATACTTTTTCACTAAAAGGGTGGTGGATGCTTGGAATGCCCTCCTGATGGAAGTGGTGGGGGCAAATACAGTGACAGAATTCAAAATGGCATAGGAAAGACACAGTTTATTCCTTTATAGCAACAGGATAAAATCAAAATAAACATAACTATCTCTTATATCTCAATAAATAGTGCTGACCTACACAGAGTGGTGGGTACACCCCTAAACAAAGGCATGGGAGGGGCGACCTGCACGGAGTGGCAGGTGTACCTGTTCTTGCCACCTTGCTAGGCAGACTAGATAGACCATGCTGGTCTTTATCTGCCAATCAACGTGAATCCTTGAGCATCTTGTGACATTCCAATTCGAGGATAGAATATTTTCTTTAACTCTCATAGCTTTAGGAAAACTGATCTTGTTCTTCCTCTAATAGTTTCTGATTCAATTTCCTTGCATGCGTAATTGTAGTACTTCTCCTTGTCTTGTCTTGCTACACATTACAAATCTCTGTTGAGTTCTGCAATAGCCTCTTTTTCTTCTCTGGCTTAAACTTCTCTGCATTTGTGGGCAATTTTCAGTTTCTTCGGTCATCCATTTTGGCCATTTTTGCTTTTTCACCTTTTGTAGAGACTTCTTACTTTCTTCCAACAGAACCTTCGTGATGTCATCCCATAACTCTTCCGGAGCTTTGTTATTTGTATCTAAAGCAGCAAACTGATTTTGCAGGCAGTCTGTAAATTCTGGTGGTATATTCACATGATCATATTTTGCTACATTCATGAGTGGTTTGCTCTTTTTCAACTTTAGCTTGAGTTTGCATACTAGTAGTTGGTGATCTGTACCACAGTCAGCTCCAGGTTTTGTCTTTGTTGATGTTATAGAGCTTTTCCATCATTGACTTTCACAGATGTAGTCACTGATGTAGATTGTACTTGATTTTTGTACAATCCATTGGGTGATGTCCATGTGTGCAGTCGCCATTTGTGTTACTGGAAGAAGGTGTAAGAGGTGAATTGATCATTGGTCTTCCAGATTTCAATCAGTTTTTCTCCAGCTTCATTTCTGTTGCCATCTCCATATTTTCCATTCACTTTGCCTTCATCTTTGTTGCCTAATTTTGCTTCCAGTAACCCATGACTATCAGGATATCAGGTTTGCATGTTCTGTCAATTTCAGCTTCTACTTCTTCATAGAACGCGTCAACTTCATCCTCTTCTGCATCTGTTATTGGGGCATATACTTGAATTATAGTTGTGTTGATAGGCATTCCTCGTAGATGAAAAGAAATTAAGCCCTCACTGATTGCATTGCATTTCATTACACTTCTTGCAGGTTTCTTCTTAATTATAAATGCAACACCATTTCTTTTTTCTCTTTCATTTCCAGCATAGTAGACCATATGATCATCAGATGAAAAGTGCCCAATGCCAGTCTATTTCAGTTCGCTGACACCCAACAGATCAGGTTGTTCATGTTCCATTTCATTCTTGACTACCTCCAACTTCCTTGGTTCATGCTTCTTATGTTCCAGGTCGCAATATGTAAGACATCTTTGCAGCTTCTCATTTCATGCGCAGCTACATCAGCAGTCAGACAACCCAAGTGCTTTGATCCAACCACATCATAAATGCTGGTTTTATCTGAAAAGTATTTCGCTTCTCCCCAGTAGCCAGTTGAGTGCTTCCAAGCACTATAGTGCAATTTGTTTTGTTGTGGCTATCCATTGGGTTTTCATGGCAAGATAAGGAAGTAGATTTCCAGGTCTTTCATCCATGCAGGTAATTCTAGTGTTGCTGCCATTGTCACAGAAATGTGATCCTCCTCTGCCAACACCTTCCCATTCTGCTGCTGCCCAGATGGGTGGTTTGTCTTGGTCTGGTACCTCGGCTTTGGTCTGTCCATCTTGGGAGACCCTGTCAGTAATTAAGATACCAATAGCTTCGCCCTCAGCATCACTGATGCACACAAGCCTTTACAGAACGACAAGCTATAAACGAAGTAGTTCTTAATTACTTAAAATTCTAATATCAATTAAATCCTTTTACAGCACTTCTATACGGACATACTCTGGCACACCATACCCCATCAGAAATCTTCTTCTTAACCTCCAGCTAAATTTCCTGCACCAGTATTATATATGGACTTAAAAAGTGTTCCTCCACCTAGCTCCATTTGAAAACAGTTCCCTGTTTATAGCTCTGTTCCAAATCACACAGCAGTCTGTTAGTGTTTTAAAGCCCCTAACAGACTTTTGCACACATAAAGGTAATTTTATAAACTATTTCCTTTAAAGTTTGCTTGGAATCTACATCATTTATTCAGATTATGTCATCGGCTTTATGTCTCCTGTGAGCTCTTTCCATGCGCTTTACAATCTCAGATGATTTCTGGTATCCTGCAGGCGGACACCATAATCCGGCACGCAACTTATAAACACGTTCCTATGTGTACACATTAACATTTAATCCATTTTACGTTGAGTACATGTTTATTTCCTTTATTTGCGTCTGTGTTCTTTATTTTGAGTTCTTCTGACACTTTTACTTAATTTTTATTGCTGCTTTCACTTTGTTTTAATTCATTTTTTATTTCTGCCACTTTTGCTTTTATTTTGCCCACAGGGGCTTTACCTTGCCCCTCTGACCCAATTTGGGTCCTTTGCAGTCTTTTTGGTGCCCTTATTTGCTTTAAATTGTATTTAATTATACTTTTTTTTCTTTCTTCAGAGCTCATCTCACTCAGTGCTGGCCCCCTCCCCTAGCAGAGCACTTTTACACATGCATGATTGCGCAATCACACATCCGCGGGCGCTTCAGGATTTAGGCCGGCAGCTTATAAACTTTAAGGGGTCTGTTTACTAAACGGTGGTAGCGGACTCCGTGCGATATTGGAGCTGCGGCCCCATTGAATCGCACGGAGTCCGCTATTGCGGTTTAGTAAACATGCCCCTAAATTTAACATTTGGCCAGCTTAGGTTTGCCAACTTTTTGAAAGAGAAAACCCGTCACTTGTGGGTAGCCATGCTCTGCCCGTGCCAGCCTCGCCCCGCCTCACCCACCCTGCCCTGTTCCCACTCTCTGCCCTGTCCACAAAAGAATTGCAGAGAGCAATGGTGCAAGCTTTAGAACCTGCAGGCTGTATCGGGGGGGATGGTGGGTACAAGAGGTTGAACTCTTCAACATTCATCCAGCCACAATCCCCTTCTCAGGCCCCTTCAGCACATATTCTCTCCTATATGCCATTAAATCCAAACACATATTCTGGATCCATTAAACCCCGCCCTGTGCCCCTTTCTCAACAATATGTGCAGAGCAGAGCTAGAACATCCCCATAAAACTTATTGTATGAGAAAAAAATCCCTCTCAATACCAAGCATATTGTGAATTATTCAGGGTAAGCCCCAGAGTTGATTCAAAGTGGCAAGTGTCTGTGAAATGTCTCTCGTCTGTTCTCTTTCTCCCTTTCCTGTCAACAGAAAAGGAATTCCTTTTTCTCCTTTAACTTTATTGTTTTGATTTTACTGTAAATCGCTTTGCCTAACCTGAAAAAGTGGTACAGCAAGTATAATTAACCATAAGTGTTGGCACCCTAAGCAAATCTAAACCTGTATGTCCCTTCCCCCCTCCCCCCCCCACCCCCGACTGTCAGAATTTATTGTTTAGCTTTGAATGGCCTACCCTCTGCTGACCCTCAGAACTGATTGCTTAGGTTGCCTGATTTTTGGGCCGGCCCTGGAATTAATACAAAAAAGTCATTTGGGACCAAGAGCAAATCTACCATGCCAGTACCAACTTTCAAAACTCATACAAGGACCCTACCTAGAAAACATCAGCACCGTAAATATTGCAGTGGGCCCTAAAACATCAATAAACCTATCAGGAAAGCTGAACTAGCCAGATTACGACACATTCTTAAATGAAAATTCCAGGCTAACAGAATACCCAGTCTTGGTCACACACACACACACACACACACACATTACAAATAGGCCTTAAAAACATAAGAATATAAGATATGCCATACTGGGTCAGACCAAGGTCCATCAAGCCCAGTATCCTGTTTCCAACAGTGGCCAATCCAGATCACAAGTACCTAGCAGGTTCCAAAAAAGACACACAGGTTCCACAATGCTTGCCCCATGGCAAGCAGTGGATTTCCTGGGTCCTCTTTACTAGTTGTTTATAGATTTTTCCTCCAGGAACTTGTCCAAACCTTTTTTTAAACCTAGCTACACTAACAGCTTTTACTATATCCTCCGGTAACGAATTCCAGAGTTTGATTACTCGTTAAGTGAAAAAATATTTTCTCTTATTAGTCTTCACCAATAGTGACCACAAAGTGAAAAAAGAAATATGTAGACAAAAATTAAACTAAAACCTCAGAAAGATAGACACCACTTGTAGTGCAACACCAGAGAAACCAAAAGAAATGCATTTCCCCCTATATTGTACAAAACAAAAGACAGCAGATGTCAGGATCTCGAATAGATTCACTCATACCTCTCATAGCATAGCCAATGGATAAAGATCAGACATTGCACCTCATCCCCTTACACCCTGTCACAAGGAGTACCCCAAAGATCCGCATTCTCCTCACTGCTTTTCAGTATTTACATTCGACCACTGTGCACAACCATCCAGAATTTCAACATTGGATACAAAATCTAGGCTTATATACTGCTTTTCTACAAGTCAAAGCAATGCACATTCAGGTACTGTATAGCGTAGTTACTCACCTGTAACAGATGATCTCCGGGAACAGCAGGAATAAGTCTTCACATATGGGTACCGTCGACACCGACGGAGCCTGCGCAGGAACGCTCCCCAGCATCCAAAAGGAAAGCTTTGGGAGCACCCCACCACGCATATGTGCTGCCTTCCCACCCAACTACCTCTCTCACTTCAGTTGAGTTGAAAGCTGAGACCAAAGGAGAGAAGTAGAAGAAAAATAGGAAGAGAAAGAGAAAGACAACTCCTAGGGGAGGTGGGTGGGTTGTGAAGACTTATTCCTGCTGTTCCCGGAGATCACCTGTTACAGGTGAGTAACTACGCTATGTCCAGGAACAAGCAGGAATGTAGTCTTCACATATGGAGACTCCCCAGCTAAAAATGCCTAGGGATGACCCCAGCATGTTGCGGATCTATGTAAGATGGGCCATGCTTCCTCCCAGGGACCTCAGGCATCCAAGAGTGGACGGTGGGAAGGAGTTGATCTAGGAATGGAAGAAATGCTGTAGAACAGCCTGACCGAACAAGGCATCCCAACGGGAGTCCTTGTCTAAACAATAGTGGGCAGTGAAAGTATGTACAGAAGCCCAAGTTGATGCTTTGCAGATGTCATCAATGACAAATGAACGAAGATTAGCTGTTGAGGCTGCCATGGCTCTGACATTATGAGCCGTGACATGGTCTTCAAGAGGGATTCCTTTACTCTGATAGGTAAAGGAAATACAGTCTGCAATCCACTTAGAGAGAGTTCTCTTAGTGACTGGAAGTCCTAAATGACTAGAGTCAAAAGCCAGAAAAAGTTGAGAAGACTTTCTAAATGGCTGAGTTCTGTGAAGATAGAAAGCCAGAGCCTGCTTACAATCTAAGGTATGAAGATTTCTTTCCGCGCTGGAGGCATGAGGCCTAGGAAAGAAGACTGGGAGATAAACCGACTGGTTTAAATGAAAAGGTGATATCACCTTTGGCATAAAATGAGGATGAGTCCTCAAGACTACTTTGTCATGATGGAACCTCGTATAAGGCGGGTCAGCCACTAAAGCTTGCAGTTCACTAATGCGTCTTGCAGAAGTGATAGCAATTAGGAAAATGACTTTCCATGAAAGAAACTTTAGCTCTGAAGTCACTAAAGGTTCAAAGGGAGGCTTCATGAGTTGACCCAGAACAAGATTAAGATCCCATGCCACCAGAGGTGGTTTGATGGGAGGTCTAGTTAAAAAGGAGACCCCCTCATAAATCTTGAAACACGAGGATGAGAGGAAATCGGTTGTCCATCAAAGGGTTTATGAGATGAGGCAATAGCACTAAGATGGACCCTAACAGAATTGGTCTTGAGACCTGAAGCTGATAAGTGAAGGAGATAGTGCAGAAAGGACTCTACCGGTACCAAGAGAGGATTAAGTCCCCTCTGGGAACACCAGATTGAGAACCTCTTCCACTTAAACGCGTAAGAACGCCTTGTGGAAGGTTTTCTGGAAGCCAGAAAAATATCCTTCACTTGTTGTGAAAGGCCTAGATCTTAAGTTCTATGCTTTGAGTAGCCAGGCCTTGAGATGAAGGGATTGAGGATTGGGGTGCAGTAGGGATCCGTTGTTCTGGGATAGAAGATCCGGAGCACTCCCCAACTCCAGAGGAGTGGCTCGAAAGAGACCTAGGAGAAGAGGATACCATGTCTGCCTTGGCCAGCAGGGAGCTATGAGTATCATGCAACCTCTGTCTCTCTGAAGTTTGAATAAGGTTTTGGGGATCAGGGGAATTGGTGGGAAGGCATAGAGAAAATCCTGGCCCCAATGGAGCAGGAATGCATCCCTCGCCTGACAATTTTGAGCTGGGAGTCTGGAACAGTACCGGGGAAGTTTGGAATTCCGTGGACTTGCAAAGAGGTCTATGTCTGGTGTTCCCCAGACTTGAAACACTCGGGCAAGTTGATATGAGTGGAGAGACCACGCATGTGGCAACAGGACTCAACTGAGCCTGTCCGCCCAAACGTTTTGAATGTCTGGAAGGTATACTGCCAACAAATGAATGTGATGCTCTCTGGCAAAGGCCCACAGTTGCAAAGCTTCGTTGCATAATTGCAGAGAGGCTGTTCCGCCTTTTTGTTTACGTAAAATATGGCCACTTGATTGTCGGTTTGCACCAGAACTGGCTTGCTTACGAGATGAAAGCAAAAGACTTGAATAGCATTGGAAATGGCCCTTAGTTCTAGGAGGTTTATTTGAAGAGAAGCCTCCTGTGGGGTCCAAAGACCCTGGGTAGACAAATCGCTCAAGTGGGCTCCCCAACCCAACTTGGATGCATCTGTAGTCAGTACAACCTGAGGTAGGGGTTGCTGAAAAGTAGAGCGTACTGTAAGGTTTCCCAGAGATTGCCACCAATGCATAGACACAATCATGCGTGTGGTAACTCTGATCTTGCCTGACAGGAATCCTGAGGCCTGGGACCATTGGGAAGCTAAGGTCCACTGGGCCGCTCGCATATGAAGGTGTGCATAAGGAATCACATGGAGTGTAGATGCCATGTGTCCTAGAAGTCGAAGCATCTGTCGAGAAGTGAGGAAGGTTTGTAGCACTGCTTGAGATGCTAGTTCAATGATGCGAAGACAACGAGGCTGAGGCAGGAAAGCCTTTGACTGCTGTGTGTCCAAGCGAGCCCCTATAAACTCGAGGGATTGAGATGGGGTGAGCTGGGACTTTGGAAGGTTTATGATCCATCCCAAGTACTGTAGTATGTGCATTGCTCGGGAAAGAGCATGACTTGCCTCTAGAGCTGACAGTGCTTGGATGAGCCAATCATCTAAGTAAGGGAAGACACAAATTCCCAGAGTCCTCATAAATGCTGCTACTACTGCCATGTATTTTGTGAAGACCCTTGGAGCAGAGACCAGCCCAAAAGGAAGGACCTTGTATTGAAAATGTCTTCCCCTGACTAGGAATCAAAGGAATTTTCTGTGATCTGCATGAATAAGGATATGCATGTAAGCATCCCTTAAATCTAGAGAACATAGCCAATCTTGCTCGTGAAGGTATGAAAGAAGAGTGCCAAGGGAGGTCATCTTGAACCTCTCTCAGACTAAATATTTGTTCAGTTCTCTGAGGTCCATGATTGGCCTTAGTCCCCCTGACTTCTTTGGAATGAGAAAATAGGGGGAATAGAATCCTGTGCCCTGCTGGGACTTTGGAACCTCTTCTATAGCCCCTTGAGCCAGAAGAGTGGTGACCTCTTGTCACAACAGGTCTGAGACCGGTGGTTGAGATTTGAACTGTTTTATTAGCGTGGATGGGGGCAAGCTGAGGAAATGGAGCTTGTATCCCAGACTCACAATAGATAGAGTCCAATTTTCTGAAGTGGTTTGTTGCCATCTTTTGGCAAAATGGCAAATACGGCCTGGAATATTTAAAGGTTCTGGGCTTGGAACAGGAAGAATGGCTAAGTTCTCTAGACAACAGTCAAAGACCCTGAGGAGGCTGGGTCTGCTGAGCCTTCTGAGCTTGTGTCTTTCTTTGTCTAGTTTGTTGTTACCCCTTCCGGGGAACATGTGTTTGCTGGGTGGAAGATGGATAGAATTTCTTTTTCTTAGAGAAAAAAGTTTTTTTTTTAACTTTTTCTTGGCTGGGTTAGCTGTAGATTTTGACAACCTGTCTAAAGTTGTATTATTAGTGTCAACTGCATTAGCTTTAAGCTGCCAATCCTTACCAAAAAGATTTTCTCCTGTGCAAGGAATGTTACCCAGCTTATCTTGCACCCATTCCTTCAAGTCTGAAGCTTGGAGCCGGGCAATATGACGGGCTCCTATGGATATAGAAGAGGTTCTGCTAATACATTCAAAACAGTCAAAGGTAGCACGATTCATAAACTTAGAGACATTTTGAGCATGTTTGACCAGAGTCAAATAATCTGTCTGTTTATCCTCTTGAAGAAAAGGGTTCTAAAGCTGCAAGTCTTTTGTAACCTGCTCAAGAAACATTCCCATGTATAATATATAGGAACTGATTCTTGCTGATAGCATGGAGGACTGAAAGCATCGACGACCAAAGGCTGTGTACACCACCTTGATTGAAGGATAAGGCAGGATAGAAATACCCTTTAAATAAAAATAAATACAATAAATCCAGTGTTCTAGACTCACGACCTGGTGGATTGGAAGAGTGTCGTTTAGCACTCTTAGGGGTATGTTTACTAAACCGCGCACACGTGCGCGGTGCACAAGAGCAGACGCTAATGATGCACTTAAGTGCTCTTAAGCGCCGCGCATGCGTGCGCGTCACATTAACGGGCCGGCGCACGTGTACGGGGCGCTGATGTGCGATAGGGGCGGGGAAACGCTTACGGAGGGCGGAGGAAGGCTCCCGAGGGGCGGGGGGACAGGGTCAATGGGTGGAGAGTGGGAGGGGAGAGGCTCCCCGCACAGGAGCGGGGCTGAATTCGGCATTAAAAATACCGCGAGTGAAACCCTCGCGTTAGAGCCGATTTAAAGAGAAGAGAAACCATTTCTGTCAGCAATGTACAGCAAAACCGGGGAAACCTGCAAAACGTGAGCAGTGTGATACATGTGCACAGAACAAAACAGCAAATAAAACTTGAAAATGACCACAACAAATTTCAAATAAATTATAATCCAGAAATGATTTTTGGAAGGGTCTACGCTCCGTAGACTCGTTCAAAAATCACTGCATTTTAATGGAGCTTTCCTGGGAGTGTTTTTCATGTTGCCCATTGATATCACTTTTGCCCAGCTTGGTTTTGTTTTTTTCCCCTTTTTTTGGAGGTCATTTTTGAGGTTTAATTGCACCCCTGTCCCCATACAAGGTAAACGAGCCCACAGTAAAATTGTGCAGAGCAGGGTGTCTGACTCGTGCGGCCAGGTTTCCTATCTCCAGAGACTGCACTGTTTCTGTGGCTACAGTGTGGTGCAGCAGACACAGCCAGTGCTTATAGGACCAGAGGGTCGCAGGTTCAAACCCCAGCTGGGGCTCCTACCAACCCAATCCCCATAGTTTTACCCACCACCAAACAGTGATAGTACAGACACCCCTGTATGGCAGAGAACATAAGCATGGTTCCAACACCTATATTTTACCCTACACCGCACACAAACCATAACAATGGCCATTACCGACAGCCGAGTCCCCCAAATTCAGTCCTGGAGTGCCACAACTCAATCAGGTCATATTTTTTTTCCAGATAGGGACATGTCTGCATTTTGGCAGACGGGTACAGGTGGTGGAGGGGGGAGTGGCTGCAAACCACAGCAGACAGTGGCCTAGGCCTGTGCAGGCTGGCACCGTCCACCGTAACAGACAGGCTCTGTCGGATGTACAGTCATGGACTCCCCAGGGAACACAGCATATCTGTGGCAACATGGTGGTGCAGTGCACACAGACAGTGTGTGCAAGAACAGAAGGTCACAGGTTCAAAGCCCAGCTGGGGCTACTGCCAATCCAGTCCACATATTTTTCTTACAACTAAACCGTGATAGTAAGGAGAAACCTTTATTGCTGAGAACATACGCATGGTTCACACACCTATATTTTACCACACCAAACACAGACACCATAAACAGCCACATTACCCAGAGCAGAGTCTCCCAAATGCAGTAATGGAGGGCCCCACACCATTTAGGATCCATGCTGCCTCTGCTAAAGATGCATGTGCTGCATATCTATGCACCACCCCCATGGTATGCTGATGTAGCTCATGCATATTTCTGAGGGACAGCATGAAAACCCGAACAGTGGTTGGAACACCAGGACTGGAGTTGGGACACTCTGCCGTAAAGCAGCAGCCAACAGGGCCAGACACCCCCCCCCCCCCCAGGCCGCATTGGCCAATGCCTCCTAGAGAGGCAGGACATTGGGCCCTGCCTGTATCCCCAATACTAGCAGTTGCATACCTTAGCACTGCCACCCTACACCTGGGTATATGGTACACAGCTATCAAACGTTGCCCATGATAACTGGCAGATATCAATTCCTACGTTAAGCACATGTTGCTCATTGATCTCCACCATAACAATCATTGTGATGTCTGCGGTGTGTGCTGCAGGTCTGGTCTCTGACAGTGTTTACCACCCTGGGGAGTGACCCCCAACAGTAGTGGGTACCATATCCATGCCTGTACTGTGCCCAGGACTGGTGTGGTGGGTATGGCTGCTGAACTCCTCTATAGTAGCACAATGCTGGCATAGGTGTGGGGGTGGCTGTCTGCCTATCCAGTGTGTGGTGGCTGCAAACACCTTCCACAGCCCACACTGCCAGCAATGTTGCCAGTATTGGCTGCCAATCTGCATAATGAGGAGCAAGGTACCATGGGTATAGGCCGGACAGGGTGGCCTGGCCAGGGTGCATCTGCACAGGGCATAGGGCACTGACTGGGACATATTAGTGCCCGGACACCACCTACACAGACAGGGTGACCTCAGTATGTCCTGCTGAGAGATCACTCTCACCCTGACTGTGCAGTGACCACAGCATGGCTAGGCACCCCCATAGTGCTATATAGTATTTCTCTCATGTGATAGATATGGGTTTTCTTTTGGGGCCTAGTCACTGATGTAACTGCTTGTTGTGTATGCTGACATCCCAGTTGTGGGTGCATGCATCTCCAATGGGAACATGCACTGTGGACTAACTAGCACACTGTTTGCAGCTGGTATGTGTCTTGATGGAGCAGCTTGTGGGGTGCAGTGGCTGATGACTTGCTGCAGGAGACTATCAGATAGTGGTGGGGTGAAGCTCACCATATCCAGGCCTAATGTCTGTCTGCTATTGTGGTATGGATGTGTATAGAGCTGCATTGATTGCCCTGTGGGGTGTCTGTTCCTCAACTGGACCCAGGTTGATGGTCACCTTTGCAGGGAGGTAGAAGGTGGATCTATTGATAGGGTGGTGGTGCATAGCCCACCTAGGGGTTCATAGGGGCTGCAACTGACTGAAACAGACAGAGATATCCAAGGTGTTTGTGCAGAAACTACCTATCTCACACATTAACACTGCTTTGGACCTCCAGCATGGCCTCTTTCAGCTATGGAAGGTGTTGTGGACCTAGTCCTGGGCACCTCATTGCACCCTCAGGGTGAGCACAGTACCCGCACAATGTGATGGTGTGTAGCTACTCTGTGCCAGTAAAACACACGGTCAGTACCCCCTACCAGGCCGAGGTGCTGTGTGGGTGCACATGGTCACTTCCCCCTACCAGGCCGAGGTGCTGTGGGTGTGCATTGCCCATCTTGTGTTAATCTGTGGACAGCTGATTTGCATGTGCAGTGCATCATGGGTATGGGTAGGCTAACCCTATCCTGGTGACCACAGCAGACTGTCTGTGTGGTGACGTGCATGCTCTCTGCAGCCAGCCAGGGGCTTGTTAGCAGCTATAGAGCTGTAGCCCAATGGTTACTACACTGCCTCTAAAACCAGAGGTCATGGGTTCAAACCCACAGTGGGGTTATTTGATACAGTTGTCCAACACATTATCTTTTTTTAATGTACATATTTTGTTGCCAGCAAAAACACCCTCAGCGTACTGTACCCATAAGGTGCCTCTGAGGGTGCTTTATAGGGTGCCCTATAGGGCACCTTATGGTGCCCGTCCATATAAGGTGCACTATAAATTCTCCTGTGATGCAACCTATAGGGTGCCCTATAGGGGACATTTTAGGGTGCTGTGGCAGACAGTGCAATTTCTAATGTGCCCTATGGAGTGCCTTATAGGGTGCCTTATACGGCACCTTCAATTACAGCACGTGAGGCCGTGTTTGCTGGCAGCAAATAATAACATAAATATAAAGTGCTGCAGGACAAATATGTACAATGCAAAGCTGATGCCACAGCCAGCCTTACGTATTAGGCACACTGGGGAGCAAACTCATGACCCCTGTATCAGCAGTCAGTGCCTTAACCATTGTGCTCCACCTCTGCTCCTCCTTGCCTGTCAGCGCACCTATGTATGCTTTTCATTCCTTAAACTGCACAGTGCTGCCATAAAAAACAGTACACTGACCTTGCGGTACCTCATACGGCACCCTCTAAAGCGCCCTATAAGCAACATTCTAGGGTGCCTTGGCTGACAGTGCACTTTAAAATGTGCCTTATAGGGCACCTGATGTTAACACGCTTTGGGAGTGCGTTTGCTAGTAGTGGTAATTAAAATATGACTAAAATGCCTCCTAAAGCAATCTTCCCCATAACATGTTATGCCTCAGCCAGCCTTGTTCATTGGGCACTTTGAACCCCTGATCCCTGCACCATTGGTCAGTGTCTTAACCATTGTGCTGTGGTTCTGTTCCTGTGATTGCACATCAGCGTGCTGCCTTATGCTGCCCAGTATTAATATGCCGCCAAAAACATTAGCGTGCCGCCTTATGCCACCCATTATTTCAATGCCTCCTAAATTAACGCCTCAGCCGGCTGTCTTTATTGGGCTCTGATCCCTGCACCATTGGTAGGTGCCTTAACCATTGTGCTGTGGCTCTGCTCTTCTGCTTGCCCATCAGCGTACCACATATGCCTCCCGCGCAGCCATCTGATGCGCTAAGGTGCGGGGCGCACAAGGGCGCCGCGCACCTTAGCGCATATTTAAATTCCGGCTTTTCTTTTTCAGGATGGAAGCCCACTCCTTATATGGCATCCGCACTCTACCGTGGCCTGCACTCTACCGGGGTTTTAGTAAACATACCCCTTAATCCGCCTCATGGCGGACTCTACCACGGCTAAGGGGAGATATGATAGAGGTCTATAAATTAATGAATGGAGTGGAACGGGTAAACGTAGATCGATTGTTTATGCTATCAGAATATAGAAAGACTAGAGGACATGTAATGAAGCTACAGGGTAAACTATTTAAGACAAATAAGATAAAACATTTTTTCACTCAATGTGTAATCAAACTCTGGAATTTGTTACCTGAGGATGTAGTAAGAGCTGTTAGTGTAGCTGGGTTTAAAAAAGGTTTGGATAAGTTCCTGGAGGAAAGGTCCATAAACCATTATTAAAAAGGGACCCAGGATATCAGTGCTTGACCCAATACAAGCATTGTGGAACCTGTGTCTCTTGGGGATACCGCTAAGTATGTATGACCTAGATTGGCCACTGTTGGAAACAGGATACTGGGCTAGATGGACCTTGGTCTGACCTAGTATGGTATATCTTATGTTCTTATGTTCTTACCACCATAGAATGATGTAGTAATTGAGTCTTCTGAAACCCTGGGCAAGGTGGTACTCGATACATAGTATCAAGATGTCTAGAATGTGGAGATACTGTTAAAGGAGCTTCCCATATTCTTAACATTAGATCATGTAAGATCTGGTGTATAGGAAGCATAGCTGCCTCCTTTGGAGCCAAAGGATATTGAAGAATTCGTAATTCTTCTGCCCTAGGCTCCTTTTCTGTACTACTGTAATGGCAAGACCCTTTGCCATATCACGTACAAAATCATGGAAAGACATATCCTCAGGAGGGGACATTCTGAGTTGAGTAGAAGGAGTTTAATCTTGTAAAAGTTCAGCTCTGGTACCAGTGGAATCATCCGAGTCATCGGAATCAGAAGACTCAAAAGGAGGAAGTACCAGGTTCTCCCGAAGCAGATGGTGTCGGTACCACTCGATGTCGGTACTGTAACGAGTCGGTACCTGATCCCCCATGTTGGAGAGAGATTCCAAACTCGGCATCAGGGGAAGCATGCATGTTGAAGCAGGTACCTAGGGCACTGGCACCGATACCAGCATCAGTACCGGTGCCTGAGGAACCGTCTGCAGCGACTTTAGCGGTATCGAAGTAGCCAAAAGAGTCGCTAGACTACATTCGATAGCGAGGAGTCTTTTGTCCACTGCCGATGCCGGGCTGTCAGTACCGGTGGTAGCGGCCACAACCCCCGAGCGTGGTAACAGTAGTTCCATCGAGGCCGAGGCCTCGGGAACATCCTGGAGCCCCGATAAAGCTTTAGAGCCCAAAGACTCCCGCCGGGGCTTTTTTGCCGGTGAAGTATCCTCGAGAGCAACACCAATGGCATCTCGATGTTTAGAGGGAGATCTACCCTTCGAGGACCGGCTAGTCTTAGAAGACTTGTATTTAGTTACCTGAGATCCCTGGGAATAAGTAGAAGCCCTGGAAGACATCAATGCTAAAGACATTGTGTCTGAAGCAAAAAGGGCACCGAGTTGATTCGCTCGATTCTGAAGACTTCTTTTAGTCAACTTCCTACAGGAGAGACAGTGCTCAGGGCAATGGTCAGGACCTAAACATTTAAGACACCAGTCATGGGTGTCGGTAATAGAAATTGTACTGCCACATTTTGAACATTTTTTAAAACCAGTAGCTGGTTTTTCCATGGTAAGGGAAAAGAGGGCCTAATGCCCAAAATAGCGCCAAGCACCAAAGCAGGGAAAAATCTCTGAGAAAAGCACTAAAATTGAAGTATTTTTAGAAGAAAAGAAAGAAAAGCACCGGTGGTACCAGTAGGCGTCGATGGAAGGCAGACGCAACCACAAAAAATATAAAAATAATAGAAGATTTTCTGCGGTGACAGAGTATGAGTCCTGTCGGCTCCGCGGAAAACGAAGAACTGAAGTGAGAGAGGTAGTTGGGCAGGAAGGCAGCATGCATGCATGGTGGGATGCTCCCAAAAGCTTTCCTTTTGGACGCTGGGGAGCGTTCCCATGCAGGCTCCGTCGGTGTTGATGGTACCCATATGTGAAGACTACATTCCTGCTTGTTTCTGGAGATATATATTTCCTTTGTCCCTGAAGGGCACACAATCTATGCTTTTGTAAATGAGGCAATGGAGGGTTATGTGACTTGCCCAAGGCCACAAAAACACATGTGGGACTAGAAACCCCAGTTCTTCCAGCCTAAGATTGCTGTCCTCTAGTGTGATTTGAACTCCTGGCCCTTCTGGTCTGAGGTAACGTGCCCCAATCACTAGGTCTTTCATAATGACATTTACCCCAGTCTCCACGACTGCTCCCTACTACTCAAGTCTCACAGCATGCTTTAAAGAAAGTCAATTGGCTTCAGCTCTGCAACCTGGCAGTCATCCTCAGCAAGACGGACATTCTTCACTTCACCAGGGATCCCACTTTTACACCACCCACATCCATCAGAATTTACAACATGGATCTTCAAGTCAAAACCCAAGTCAGATACCTCAGCATCATCCTGGATCAGCAACTGAACTTACAAGCCCACGTCTGGAACACCACTAAGATGGTCTATTGCAAACTCAGAGCTCTACGCAACCTATGTCTCCTCCTTTTAACAGAAAACGTCTGCTTAGAGTGCCAAGCTACCATCACACCCCATTTTGACTATTGCAACTCTGTATTCCAGGGACTTCCTAAACACACCATCCTACCACTTCAGTTTGCTCAAAACACCACAGCACACACCATCTTGGGAGCCCCCAGACACACCCACATCATGCCCATATTAAAATCCCTCCACTCCTCATTCTCTGTTATTCTCTTAGGGTCATGATCCCAGTGCTTTTCAGGGACAGTGATGTCATAGTGTTTCCAGAGGAGGAGGCATGCTATGTTGTTAAACCTTTCTGTATTGAAATTTTCCATCATCAGAACATCACAGCCTGCTATTAGGTGAGTCACTGTTTCCAGATCTTTCTTACAGAATCGGCATATGTCTATTTTGCCAGTTTTTTCAATGCTCGCAGTAAACCATCTCATCCGTAATCCGCTGTCCTGGGCTGCAATTATCAATCTTTCATCTTTTGGTTTCGGTTCACCACCCCTTAACCATTCATGTGTCCGTTCTTGATCGACAAAAGGTTCTTGGAGTAACACTTTCTATTTTCCACTGTATTTGTGCATTTGCCACTTGTTTTTCCCCTCTCCTGATATAATTCTTTGAAGAGTTTTTTTCTTTTGTTTTGCAAATTCTGTTACTTCCATGCCAGTGAATTCTCACTCATTTCTTCTAATCGTCAGAACGCTTGTCCAAGTTTGATGATGGAGACAGATTCTGGACGTTTACTTTCATTTTTACTTTCATATTTCAACACTTTTTGCATATTTGGATCCAATGAGGCTGTCAGGTTGGCTTGGAGGCCTATGATGGTAGCACCTTTGTGGGTACCTTAAGCTTATTATTGTATGACTTTCATCTTCCTTAAAGGCCATGCCATTTCATCCGCACCCCTTCTAGCTGCATGGATCTGCAACCAGTATACTTTGGCTTTTTCTGGGTTACTCTTCTTTATCCTCATATCTTCCATCCTTTTTGGGTGCCTTAGGCTTGTCATTGTATGACTTTCGCCCTCCTAAAATGCCATGCTGGATGGTCACCAACCTTCTATCTGTGTGGTGCTGTGCTCAGTGTTGCTTTGGTGTTTTCTGAGCCACTCCTCATTCTCCTTCTGCTTTGCATCTTTGTGGGTCCCTTTGGATTATTATACACCTCTGTTGACATCCGGTTCCTAAGAACACAAGTCCAGGAGAAACTGAATCTGGCATGATGGGGGGGGGGGGGAGGGGGGCACTATCCACCTACCACTATCAAAGAGCCTTGAGCTTTTCCTTTCAGAGTTCTTTTCAGATTTCCATTACTGTACTGTTTGGAGATTCTAGCAGGAGAGTGCAGCTACTGTTATATCCCTGACCAAAGAATGGCATTTCTAAAGAAAGGATGAGCATGGAGAATTGATGGAATAGGGGACACTCGCCTAGTTAACTTGATACCTGATTCAACCCTAGCTATCATGGGGTGACAGATTGGCATCACCTCACTTACATGGCCCGGGTTTGTGCTACCTCTTCTGCTCTCCCCTACTGCTTTAGGGTCTTCAGCCAATGTTGGTGCTGCACCTGTCCTCCTGAGATTGAGTTAGGGCCTTGCAGTTGACCTGGGTGCTGTGCTGATCTCCTTGCTATTTTATTCCTCTCAAAGTGCCTTGATATGCTTGCATCATTTGTAGTCCTGCTTTGCCCTCTTCTCCTATCTGAAATGTTCACTATGCTCTTTGTCCTATGTGGTTTCTGGTACTCAGCCTGCCACTATTCAGACGCTGTCCCCTCTTCTGTTGCCACTGGGGGTTGTGACACCATTGTTGACTTGCAGTGATGGTACAGATGCCTGCCATCAAGTTTCAAGCAGGATCGTTTGACAATAGTTAAGAAAACCTGTTTCATTGTAAAATAGCTTCTCTCATACACTTTATCAGGAATGAATGGGACAAATACAAGAACGATTTGGTTCCGGAAGACAAACTGAATGGATATGTTATGAAGAACAAAACAAGCCTATAACTCTTTGGTGTTGCTTATATTGTAGCATTTTTTTTAGGCATGCAAACTATGATGATTAAGTAGATTGCAGAAAATGTATTCTACTGAATGTTAACATTTAGGATTTCTAGTTCTCGTCATTCAGAAAGATGTTACATGAATTTGAGATAGTGAAAATAATTTTTATTTTTCTGTAAACCTTAGGCATATTAAATTAGATGTAGGTGCACAGTAGATGATGTAAGTTTGCTTATTGGTAATGCATAAGTCAAAATGGATATGATTATGCAGTGATGACTTTGATATAATGCATAGGGTAAAGCAGGACGTCATGCTAATGAGACATCTTTGAACTTTGCAGTGTATTTCATTAGCAAACATTTCCTTATTTATTTTACAAGATTGGTTGATCTGACCCATGCTCATGTCCTAGATACATTCAGGAGAATGACAGCTGCAGCTCTCAGCTGTACACCAGACCTTTGTTGCTCATTTAATGATAAAGCATCTACAACCTTTATGAGCATGTTTACTGAAATGCCGTGATCGTCTTTGCAGCTACCACGTGACATATGTAAAGGTTTTGTGCTGTATGTGCGGGGGGGGGGGGGGGCAGCATCTGCCCTACAGATACTGCAAAGGGCAGATAATTACTGCACAGGCCCGTGTTTTCTGTATTAGCTTTTCCTGATGCAGAGAATATGGGCTCTGTCCTTCCCAACTGGCAGTGGCAACATGAAGATCACCCCATAACCCTCCTCGGGCCCCTTCCCTTGCCAATGTGTGCTGGTGCCACACACATTGATGTCTTATCGCTAGGGGGCAGCACCACAAGACTGATGTCATTTTGTAAAGCACTGGAAACAGGGCAGGAGCAGGGGGGACTGCTTCTGCCCCCTTTGAGGTGGATCGCCAGGAATACTTAAGGTAAGAACTGGAGGGTATGGGGTCTGGGGGGATCCTGACTAGCTGGCCAGGATCCTAGTTCCGGGGGGGGGGGGGTGGGAGCAGAGAGCATCTGACGGGTTAACGAAGAGCTGTGTTTTGGTGAGGTGACAGGCGGCCCTGATGACTGCCCCAGATAGCATCCCATAGGGGTTTGGAGCTGTCTGGGGGGGGTGGGATGAAAGAGGGGGAATAAAAAAATCTGTGGCATCGGCACCCTTTGCAAAGGGGACCCAAAAGGAGTCATGGGGAGGGGATCAGCATGCTGACACTACCGCTGCTGCCACGCGGCAGCATCCACAAAGCAGCATCAATGGCTAGGATGAAGATAACGCCACCTCTTGAGATGCCGCTAGCCGCAGCCGTAATAGTGGGAATTTGGGCAGTCAGTGTGTGTGGCAATTGTTCACGTGCTAGCTGCCTCCTATCCTGATGCCTTTTCCCCACCCCGTTCCAACCTCCTCTCCTCTCATTTTCTGTGCAGGATGCAGCTGCCATGGAAAGTTTCCTGGGGTAGCTGCATTTTGACCGTGTTAGCTATCGCCGTGGCTTGAATTTCCCTGTGTTAACGCTGCAATGACAGCTAACACCCTTTAGCAAACATCCCCCTTACTGTTTGCAGAGGTCTCGCAGCATGGTAGCAAGTAATGCGACAGAGTTCCCTCCTGAGATCTGTGAGTCACTCTTTTTTCAGTCATCATACGTACTAAGAGGTTACTAAAGAGTATTCCATAGGCATCTTCTCCAGGTGCAGATTGTCTTGGTGATGTATTTATGCTATTGTTCCAGTCTCTATAAATGAATAACACAGGTACACCAAAAAAAAATTTTTTTTAAACTGCCTCTAATGTTTCGATTGATTTTTACGTTTTTTGGTGCGCTGAATCCAAATCTGGTAACCAATTTGCTCCATCACGTACAGATTTTTTGCTACATTGGGTTAGCAGTTTGAGGTGAACGTTTCAGATTGAGTGCGATCGAGATAAAAGTTTCTTGGATGAATTCTTTATACTAATTGTTTAGTAGTTATTCAAATAAGAATAAAGAAAATTGTAACAAGGCAGCACATAAGAATAGAGTAATGTCAACAAAACACACTGTGATGGTAGCAAAATTGTCTGCACTTAAAACAGCCACATACATGTGCACAAACATTGAGCATGTAAGAGCGAGGTTAGACACAAAGCAAAGCAAAGAAATGTGCAAAAAATGTTGTACAGGTATGTATGTAAGAATAGAAAACGCAAACCGCACCATTGCAATACATGAAGACAAACACCCGATGGTGTGAAAATAAAATTCTAATAAATGAGATCCGACACTGTGGTAATAACTAGCAAATTTTTATTTCAAAGTTTAGTAAAAACACGATATTTGTCAACACAGTTTAGATTTTAAAGTCATTCTTGGGTCAATCAATCTCCTGGTGGGCCCGTTTCTTCTTCCCCCGAATGCTTCTCTTGGTGCGCTGCTTGGCGTATTTTTCATCTGGGGTTTCCCGCAGCAGCAACCAGCAGAAATCAGCCATCATAGTGGTGTTCCATCTTCCTTGGTACCTTCTCTCTGCGTCCTTGATGTCCTGGTGAAACCTTTGACCTTGTTCTTCACTGTACGCCCCCAAGTTTTCGGGAAAGTAGTTCACATGGGAGTGCAAGAAATGGACTTTCAGGCTCATGTTACAGCCTTGTTCTTTGAAGGCATTGAGCATCCTGGCAACAATATCCTTATAGTTCTCATCTCGCCTGTTCCCCAAGAATTTGAGAACAACATCCTTGAAGGAATCCCAGGCTTCTTTTTCCTTCTCAGACATCGTTTCAGCGAATGCTCCATCTGAAATGAGTTTCCTTATATCAGGGCCAACAAACACTCCTTCCTTTAGCTTTGCTTCAGAAACTCGGGGGAACTTTGAGCAAAGGTACCGAAAGCACTCACCATCTTTTGGAAGGGACTTGATGAATTGCTTAATGAGACCCAACTTAATGTGGAGAGGTGGTAATAGAATTTTATCACGAGGTACCAAGCTCTCATGAAGAACATTTTTCTCACCGGGTCTCAAATACTCCCGAATTGGCCAGTCTTTTTTCCGCCAGTGTAGGTCGCGGGCCCGGCTATCCCACAAGCAAAGGAAGCAGGGATATTTGGTGAAACCGGATTGCTGCCCTAATAGCATGGATAGAATTTTAAAGGCTCCACAAATCATCCACTTATGCTCATCATAACGAATCTTCTGAAGAATCAGGGCCAAATTCTTGTATTTTTCTTGGAGAATAACAGAGTGAGCAATAGGAACTGAAGCGAATGTGTTGCCATTATGAAGAAGAACACCTTTTATGCTGTCTTTTGATGAATCAATGAACAGCCGCCATTCAGCAGGATCATACTTGAGTTTAAACTTTTCCATCACTCCGTATATATCGTTGCAAAATACCAAATCTTCCTCTTTGCTGAAATACTTCAAAAATCGTGTCTCGCGGTTGCGGTACCAATAAAAAGTTGTTCCTGGTGACAATAGATTTTTCTGTTTAAGCCGAGAACCTAGCAGTTGGGCAGCATCTTTTGGGAGTCCTAAATCCCGGACTAAATCATTCAATTCAGCTTGAGAGAAAAGTTCAGGTTTCGGATCTGGTTCAGTTTCAAACTTGGAAGTACTGGAATCATCGGGAAAAGCCATCTGATGAGTCTCATCATGATCAGAACCGTCCACACAAATATGATCCAAAGATTTTGGTGGTTCAGGCACAGGTACTTCGTTGCTATGAGGCATAGGCCTAATTGCTGAGGGAAGGTTGGGGTAACTTATTACGTTCTTATTTTTTAAGTTGTATCCCTTCACAATGCAAGAGCAAAAATAGCAGTCACTGCTGTGGTCTCTTTGTTCACGCCACATCATAGGTATTCCGAAACGAAATGCTTGTTTTTTACCTTTCATCCATAAGCGTAGATCTTCCTCACATGTCTTGCACACTTTGTGAGGAGCCCACGGTTTGTCTTGATCGTCTAACTTCAAAACGAAATAGGCGAAATATACTTTTTTAATAAATGCAGAAATGTTCCTCTGCCGCTTTTTCACGGTATAATCCCCACAAATAAAACAAAAACTGTCCGGAGAGTTGACGCAACCTCTGGCTCTGTGAGCCATCACAAATACACAGCACTGCAAACTACAACTGTAGTGAACCACTTCGGAATAAAGCTGGATTACGACTGAGCAAACAAAAGGTAATAATGAACTTGCAAGAAACTGAAATTTGACAGGAACATTCATGTCGCAACCATCGTGTTTGAGCGAGCGAGCGAACGAGGCGAGGCGAACAGGAAAGAACATGCGCCAGCGCGAGTACTGGATTTAGCCCCCGCCTCCCAATTGTCCTGTTAATGTATAAAATGAATACAAAACACTCTAAAATATCATGAGGGAGTGTTTCTAGTTAGTTAACCATTACAACCTCTATTTTGGGCCAAGAAAATAAACTGCAGTCGGCTAAAAGGAAATTATGTGAACATTCCTTATATGGGTAAGAAATCTAATTTTGCAAGAAAACGTGACGTGATGGAACATTTTGGCTCTTTTTCCTGGATTCAGCACCCCAAAATCTATAGGAATCAGTTGCAAAACTGGAGGCAGTTTTTTGGTAGTGTACCTGTGTAACCAATAGAGATGAATTAATAATCAACTGCTCTGGTCACCAGGTGTTTTTTTAAATGCTGACCGCCATGGCTAAACCTTTGGACAGTGGCTGGTGTTGAAACTCCAGCTACTGCAGTCAATGCTGCTGCTGCCGGTATAGAAGAAATATTCATCAATCCCATATGGATGGGTTAGTTATAGGGCAGTGTATTTGCTCTACTAAGAGGGTCTTTTACTAGCTGACAGCACATATTCTGGTGCGTGCCAAAGGTGCACTGAGACACACATTGACAGCTATCAAGGGACCATGACAGGGCGGAATGATTCCCAAGCTAACTGTGCAACCCACTGTAGGGTTGCAAGTGGGTGGGTTGGGGGGAGGGAAAGGATACGGTGAGCTCAATGCAGTTAGTGTCAGGTTTACAGCATGTGCTAACTGCAATAACATGTTTTCCCCTAATGCCACTTTGATAGGTGGAGTTAGGTGCACTTGTGCCAATGTGGCCCTTTGCGTGAATGGTCAGAGAAATGCTTTCCACACTGCTGAAAGCAAATGTGATGGTGTTCCACCTAACGTACAATGATTTTGGAGCTATTGGTGCATTAAGTGTTACACCTTCTAAGATATTCCGAAAGTTATTTGTATAGTGGCACTGAATATCACCGCTATACCGAGAATCTCTGACCACCCAAGACTTCCCCAGCACTATCCAAGTGGAGTCACATTACATTTATTTATTTTTTATTTTATTTAACAAGTTTTTTATACTGCTTTATCTTAAAAATCAAAGTAGTTTACAATATAACTCAAAACAAGTACAGAGAACTCATGTCGTAAACATGGGTTGGGGAGACATGCGCGAGGCTCTGGAGCATAACTTATTTATAGTTAAACATCTGTACACAGGTACAATTTTTTATTGGCATGTGTTATGAGGTGGAGGCCTAAGTGTCATCTCTGAAGTGGTGAGTGAAAAGGAAGGTTTTGAGTTGTTTCCTGAGGTCCTTAGTGTCCTTGGTTGTCCTTACTTTCTCTGGCAGTGAGTTCCAGATGATGGGTGCTGCTAGTGAGAGAGCCCTCTTCGTTGTAGTCTTGTTAGTTTTGGTGTATGAGTTGGGAGTTGGAATAGTTTCTCTGGTGTTCTGTCTCTTAGGTCTGTTGTTTAATTTTGTGCAGAGCAGGTCCGTAGAGTTCCGGCTGACATATTGTTTCTAATCTTGAAGATGGTCAGCACTGTTTTGTATTTGGCTTTTGAGGTGATTGGAAGCCAGTGTAGCTGAAACAGGAGGGGTGTTATGTGTTCATGCTTGGCTGAACCTGTGATGATGTGGGCCGCAGTGTTCTGAGCTAGTTGTAGAGGACAGGTGGTTTGAGATGGAAGTCCTTGGAAGAGGGAATTACAGTAGTCCAGAATGGGGGTGATCACTGCTTGACAGACGGTGCGGAAGTGATCTTGACGGAGGAGGGGATTTAGTTTTTGGATAATGGCCAGTTTATTGAATGCATTCCTGGAGGTTCTGTTGATGTGAGCTTGTAAATTTAGGAAGTGGTCAAGGGTGGCACTTAGGTATTGAACGTCTTCTTTACTGGGATTGGAATGTCCGCTAGGATGATTGATGTTGGGGTGTAAATTAAGTGTTACATGAGATAAATAGTGCGTCAGATTTTTTGAAGTTGACTGGTAGTTGACTGTTGGTGGAGAGCCAGTTGCTCATCTCTTGAAGACAATTTGTGATTGCTTTATAGTCCGGTGTGTCAAAGTGGATTGGGGAATAAACCATAATGTCGTCTGCATAAATGGCATAGTGGATCTTGTGCTGTTTGAAGATATTGCAAACTGGCCGTATATAGATGTTAAAGAGAACAGCGGACAGGGAGGAATGGAGTGGAGGTGTTCAATCCAACTCAGACCATTTATTGTCTTTCGCTGAGATAGGATTGAAACCAGTTCAGGGTGGTGTTATGTAAGCCAATGTTGGCTAGTCGATTTAAAAGGGTGATGTGTGATACGGTGAAGAAGGCTGAGGAAATATCAGCAAAGATGAGTAAGAATCCAATTTTTATGTTGTCAATTCCTCTGAGAAGTATGCCAAATAGGTGAGGGAGGAGAGTCTCGATGCTCTGGTTAGGGCAAAAGCCATGTTGGTGTGGAACATAGAAACATAGAAATATGACGACAGAAAAAGTCTACATGGCCTATCTAGTCTGTCCTTCCATATCAACAACTACAACAGTCTCCTTTTTTCCTTTAGAGATCCTCTGTGTGTGTCCCATGCTTTTTTGACCCAGATACTGTACTCATCTCTACCACCTCCACTGGGAGACTATTCCATGGATCCACCACTCTTTCCGTAAAGAAATATTTCCGCATATCACTCCTGAATCTATCCCCCTTCACCCTCAACCTATGTCCCCTCGTAGCAGAAATTGCTTTCAAATGAAAGAGGCTCTCCCCCTGTAGATTTATGCCATGGAGGTATTTAAACATCTCAATCATATCACCTCTATTCTGCCTTTCCTCTAAGGCAGGGGTGGGCAATTCCGGTCCTGGAGGGCTGCAGACCAGTCAGGTTTTCATGATGTCCCTAATGAATATTAATGAGATCTATTTGCATCCACTGCCTTCCACTGTATTGACATAGGTCCATGAATATTCATTAGGGACATCATGAAAATCTGACTGGTCTGCGGCTCTCCAGGACCAGAATTGCCCACCCCTGCTCTAAGGTGTACATATTAAGATCCTTAAGTCTGTCCTCATATGCTTTATAATGAAGACAACTAACCCTTTTAGTAGCCACCCTCTGTACTGACTCCATCCTGTTTATATCCTTTTGAAGGTGTGGTCTCTAGAATTGCACACTATACTCCAAATGAGGTCGCACCAAAGACTTATACAGAGGCACTATCATCTCCTTTTTTTCTGCTAGCCATTCCTCTCCGAATGCACCCAAGCATCATTCTAGCTTTTGCCATCACCTTTTCTATCTGTTTAGCTACTTTAAGATCATCAGACACAACCACGCCTAGGCCCCGCTCTTCTTTAGTGGACAAAAGTACTTCACCCCCTATACTATATTGCTCCCTTGGATTGCTGCAGCCCAAATGCATGACCTTACATTTTTTAACATTAAATCCCAGCTGCCAAATTCTAGACCATTCTTCAAGCTTAGCTATATCCCTCCTCATGTTATCTACACCTTCCTGGGTGTCTACTCTATTACAGATTTTGGTATCATCCACAAAGCGGCAAACCTTACCCGACAGCCCTTCTGCTATATCACTAACTAAGATGTTAAAAAAAAAAATCGGACCAAGGACAGATCCCTGGGGCACACCACTGGTAATATCCTTCTCTTCAGAGTGAGCTGCATTTATCTGTACTCTTTATTTATTTTATTTATTTATTTATTTAAAGTCTCTTTTATACCGCGCTATTCAGCATCAGTGCGGTTTACAATAAACAACGAACATACACATTTCCAATAGTACTTTGTGTTTACATATGAACAGGAAATTCAACTTGGCTAACAGGGTAACTATATACAATAACAATATATACAATTTACAGGCTGGTCATGAGTTCGTATGGTTTCAGACAGAGGAGATTTGTGAGGTTTCGGTAATTGGTGCTGAGCTTTCATTGGTTTCCGGGTAATGTAGGAGGAAGAGGTAGTGTTTCACAGCCTTCCTGAATTGGAATATGTCTGGGATTGTTCGGATGTTGTGAGGGAGGCTGTTCCAGATCATTGGTGCATAAAGTTTGAATGCCCTGCTGGATGTTGACTTGGTGCATTGAGTCATTGATCTTGGGACTATCAAGGTGTTTTGTGCTACTGACCTTCTGTCCCTATTGTGGGGCGTCCTCTGGACTATCTCTGTTAGTGATGTTGACGAGAGTCCATTGGTGGCTTTGAAGGTGAGTAGCAAGGTCTTGAATGTAATCCTTCCTTGAATCGGGAGCCAGTGGAGTTGTTTCATAATGGGTGTGACATGGTCTTTCCTGGATGCTCCGTGTAGTACTCTTGCTGCGGTGTTCATTGCCATTTGCAGTGGGTTCAGAGTGGTTTGGGGGAGTCCTTGCAGTATTGCATTCGCATAATCGAAATGCGGAATTATTAGTGCCTGAAAGATGGTCCTGAAATCATCAGGCTCCAGCAGAGATCGTAGGTATCTAAGGGATCTAATTTTATGGTATACTGCCCTTACAGTGTTACTTATATGCGCCTGCATATTTAGGTTCTGGTCTAGTGTGACGCCAAGGTATCTGATCGCGGATTTGATCTGGAGGTCAGCTTCCTTCACCTTTAGTACTGTAGGCGCAATGAAGTTACGATTTCTTGTAATGAACATGACCTCCGTCTTCTTGTGTTGAATCCGGAGGTTTTGGGATTGTAGCCAGTTGTATATTTCATTTATGCAGCATGTTATTGGTGAGAGGTCTGGGTTGTCTGTTGCAAAAGGCATGTATAATAGCACGTCATCTGCGTATATCATGCAGTTTACGTTGAAGGACCGGATCAGGTTGCAGAGAGGTTGCATGTATATATTGAACAGCAAGGCAGAGAGGGAGGATCCTTGCGGGACACCTTGGCTTTGGTGGAATGGTTCTGATGATGTGTCTTTGGATCGAACCTGCTGCCATCTGTCAGAGAGGTAGGACCTGCACCACTCAAGCACTTTACCGGAGATTCCCTTTTCTTTGAGGCGTTCTAGGAGGCGTTCATGGTTCACGGAATCAAACGCCGCCGCGATGTCAAGGAAGACAAGGACAAAGCCTTGGCGGGTATTGTCGATGCCTGATATTATGCTGCTGAAGAGTGTGGTAAGAAGGGTCTCCACCCCGTGTGCTTCTCTGAATCCGTGTTGGCATGGATCCAGTGGTGCATTGGAGTCAATGTGGTCTTGTATTTGTCTCTGAACTTCCTTTTCCATTATTTTTGCTAGCATCGGTATGCTTGCTATAGGTCTGTAGGATTCCGGTTTCTGTTGGTCGAGTTTGTTGTTTTTTAGTAGAGGTCTTATTGATGTGTGTTTGAGGGTGCGTGGGAAATCACCTGTTGTGAACGATTGTTGCATGAGTTTGTTGCCTCCCACCCAACCAACCAATTTCTAACCCAAGCAGTAACTTTAGGGTCCATCCCTAGGGTGCTCAGTTTGTTTATAAGTCGCCTGTGAGGAACAGTGTTAAAGGCTTTACTGAAATCTAAATACACCGCATCTAGGGCTTTCCCTCAGTCCAACTCCCTGGTCACCCAGTCAAAGAAATCAATCAGATTTGTTTGACAAGTCCTGCCTCTGGTGAATTCATGCTGCCTCAGATCCTGTAATCCGCTGGACTCCAGAAACCTCACTATTTTCTCTTTCAGCAGCGTTTCCAATAATTTACTCACCACCAAAGTTAAAATAACCAGCCTGTAGTTTTCAACCACATCCTTACTTCTGCTTTTGTGTAAAGGCACCACATGAGCCTCTCTCTAGTCCTAAGGTTCCACTCCCAACTCCAATGAGGCATTGAAAAGGTCAGTCATTGGAGCTGCTAGAACGTCCTCAAGTTCCCTCAGTATTCTAGGTTGTATCCCATCTGGTCCCATCACTTTGTCTACTTTAAGTTGAGCTAGTTTCTCATGAACACAGTCTTCTGAAAATTGTCCAAGATGTCCCTCGCTTCTGTTCCTGCTTGTGGGTGTTTTCTGAGGTCCTGCTCCTGGTTCTTCATCTGTGAACACAGAACAGAAATATTTGTTAAGCAATTCTGCTTTATCCTCATCAGCTTCTACATATTCCTCCCCTTCACCCTTGAGTCTGACAATACCACTTTTGCCCTTCCTCTTCTTACTAACATATCTGAAAAATGTCTTATCCCTCCATTTTATTGCATTGGCTATTTCCTCCTCTTTTAGAATCTTTGCTTTCCTGACTACTTTGCTAGCTTCTCTAAGTTTTTCCAAATATAGATACCTGTCTTCCTCTCTCTGTGATCTCTTGTATTTCATGAAGGCCTTCCTCTTTTTCTTCACCTTTTCAGCTAGTTCTTTCAAAAGCCATGTGCATCCAGGCCCCTGTGTGCCTGATCGGAATTGAGATGCACAGAGGTAGACCTGATTCCGATCCCATGTGGGCTAGATGTGCTCCGTGGGATCAGAATCGGGTATAGGGACTGTACGTGCAGGCCAGGACCCGATTCTGATCAGCCTGCACATTCAGAGCCATTTCTGGCTAACTCAGTCAGGCTCCTGAATGGAACCGTGGTGCCATGGTGTCCCGTTGCTATGGCACCATGGCTCCATTCAGGAGCCGCAATCCCCACCTCTGACCACTCTTTCCTTTCCCCGCAGCCCGACTCTCGATCTGGCCTTCCAAGGCCAGGATCGAGCTGCAAGGAACCCCCTTCACCCCCTCACATTACTTGCGCTGCTTGGGCCTGCCGTCTCCCATCCAGTCTGCCGATCCCGGCATACAAGACCGACTTCAGAATTGGCCCTGTATGTCCTGAGTCACAGACTGCCCACTGCCCGCCCTAATTCCACCTCCTCAATGCCCCCTCCCACCCTCATCTAAGCTTCCTCGTAGAAACTCCTTGTTCATATGGTGAGGCTTTTGACAGGGCCATCAGGGGGGGCGAATAGCAGGGACAGACGTCCATCCCCGCTATTCGCAGGAGAGAACAGACCCCATAGTGTCTAGGTGGTCTTTGAGGATCTTTGGCCGCGCTGTTCATATCGAGCCACTGGATATCCCAGAGAGCGGCTCTTATCCAGATAGCAGGTGCATTTGAAGTTCCGTAAATATGTACCAAGCTTCACCTAAATTCTGTCTCTGCTTTGACTGGCTTTGTCTGCCGCATTATGAAGCTTTTTACACTACAGACATTCAATCATTTTAACATAACTTGAAAACACAATGGAAAAAGTCTGTTTGGTTTGAGTTTGTTTGAAAATAAAGCAAATTGATTTTTATTTCATTGATTTTGTTTTTGTTTACCATTCAGGTCTGTGAGGAAACAGAAACGCGGAACGTTTGTCCTGCAAGCTAGACCGTATACAGCGAGAGGTGGGGGAAAAGCAGGTTCTCAGCTTGACTCAAAGTCAAAGGGAAGTAGAGGCTGCCGCAGCCAGCATTTCTCAACCGTTTGTGCGAAATCTTTCAAATAGGAGAGAAGCAGCTTGTGATTCTCCTTGCTTCTATTGTGTTGAGGTAGAGAAATTGTTTGAAAAATGAATCCAGAGAAAGGATTCTGCCTGTCTGTCTCTGATTCGAGACGCTATTTAATATGCACTGGGTACTATCTGCAGTCCTACGAGAACCTCTAAGCTTTGAGCCTTGAGCTTAGCTTGCGGCTTTATTAATTTAGACTGACACAGCATATTGGCAAGGCAGTTGAGAGCAGAAACAATCACTGTTAGACTTTTTTTTTCTAATGATCTTTAGGAAAAGATACACAGTCTGCATTTTCAGTGTACACTGTGACAGCATGCTCTCTCTCTCTCTCTCTCTCTCGCTCTCTCTCTCTCTCGCTCTCTCTCTCGCTCTCTCTCTCTCTCTCGCTCTCTCTCTCGCTCTCTCTCTCTCTCGCTCTCTCTCTCTCTCTCTCTCTCGCTCTCTCTCTCGCTCTCTCTCTCTCTCTCGCTCTCTCTCGCTCTCTCTCTCTCGCTCTCTCTCTCGCTCTCTCTCTCTCTCTCTCTCTCGCTCTCTCTCGCTCTCTCTCTCTCTCTCTCTCTCTCTCTCGCTCTCTCTCTCTCTCTCTCTCTCACAGTAATGTCTCCAAATGGCTTAGTGACAGGAATGAACTTTACCCCTAAGCCAAGTGTAGAGACCTCTAGCGGCTCCACTACTGATACGGTCACTGTTTGCTTAAACACAGAACTTTCCGGGCATTGAAGAATTGCAATGAAATGAGGGCAGAGAGAAAAGTTCCTTCCTTTCCCACAAGGTTTGTGGCGACAACAAAGTGGAAAGAAGCCAGAATAGCTGCATTCTAGTGAGGTACCAGGTAGAGCCAAGGGATCTATGCTCTTTTGGGGTTCCACAAGAGAAGAAGAGGATAACTGAAACACCCACCACTGCAACTTAGCAGGGGATATCTCTATTATCCTCTGGATCTAGAACCCGTCGGCACTGAAACTGTTCCACAAGAGAATGATGAAGTTATTGATCAGAGTTCTATTGAGGAATTGTCCAGTTGGCTCAAAGGAATGCCTGACATTGGACCAGCAAGTGACAGAGTAGTGTCTTCTTTATACTTAGAAAACTTGCTGTGTCACAGGGGCCTATGTTGTCCATAGATACTAGCCTTCAAGAGTCCAAGATGGGTGGTGGTGTTGCCAGGCAGAGGGTAGTTTGGCCCAGGTAGAGTCTGCCATCACTGAACACCATAGTTGTTCCTTCCCCTGCAAGATGCCACTATGAATGAAGTTGCATATTTCTAGGGAAAAAGCAGGGACTGCATGATGCAAAAGCTCCACAAAGCTACCATGGGACTCTACTCTGGCTTGGCTACATCTGACCCAATACTATCCATAACAGGATGACTTCAAGACAAAGCTACATATTGGAAGATGGAAGATTGGGATGCTCAGAGTGGTACTGGCTCTGAAGCAGCCTTAGTGTTAAGTGCCTACATGAACATTGTAATGAAGGACCCTGACACTGGGTTACTTTTGAAGATCATGCAATGCTATGTATATCTAGAGTTACATATGCCTGATGAAGGATGAGTTATTGGGTGGTCCCCAAGATGATCCATTTCTAGTCACGAGTAAGAAATTACCTTATTTTCAGGTGGCAAGTAGTGATAAAGAAGGAGGTTTACTTGAAAGGCCCATATGATACTAACAATATGAGCTCAGGGGATGTACCACTGTAAATTTAGGTGTGATGCTGATTGCTGCAAATCTTAAAAGAGATTTGGACTAAACCCAAATGTCCTGGAAAGAAGAAATTGCCACCTTGCTCCACAGCAGAAATATATATATGGAGGTTGACTGAAAAATATGGCATGTTTCATGCTCTAGTGTGACCTTTGCTGTTATGTTGTGGTAGATTTCAAGAATGATGAGTAGGCCTTGGATGAGATTCATCAGCATAGCTAACGGGATCCTATTTACACAGGTTTCTTGAAAGATCCACTATTTCAAGCAACTCTGTGCAGTATAAGTACAGAGAGGGGGAAGGAAACAGTCTGTGGCGGTGATGGTGGTACTGTAGATGCAGATGGAAAGCCATACTCTATAAGCCGCAAAAATTTTGAACTTTTCATGTTATACCATTGTCCAGTGTGGATGTGCAGCTGTTTCACGACAAATGGCAAAATGTGGAAAATAAGGCCTTCTTCAGTTGGACCCCCTCTAAATGAAGAAAACTGGCATGGGTCCCAGAGGCCTAATGGGTAAAGCATTGGCCTCCTTAGTCAGAAATTATGGGCTCACTTTAAACAAATTACACAGTAGAATCTCTATGAATAGAAATCCCATATGAAAAGGGGAAGGCGATGGCAGAGAGGGTGTACTACAGGCTGTCTGCCCAGAATGAACAGATGGAAGATGAAATGCTAAAAGAAATCAGGGAAGCTAAGAAAAGTTACAACACAGTAATAATGGGTGATTTCAATTACTCCAATATTGACTGGGTCAGTGTCACAGCAGGATATGCTAGGGAGATTAAGGGGCTTGTTTACAAAGCCGCGGTAGCGATTTGCAATCGTTATCGGAGCCGCGGCCCCATTGAAATCAATGGGGCCGCGGCTCCGATAACGATCGCAAACCGCTACCGCGGCTTTGTAAACAAGCCCCTAAGTTTCTAGATGAAATAAGTGACTTCTTCTTGGAGCTGCTGGTTCATGAACCAACAAGAGGGAAACTATTTTTGACCTAGTCCTTAGTGGAACACAAGATCTGGTGCAAGAGATAAGAGTGTTGGGATCACTTGGCAATGGTTATCATAGCATGATCATATTTGATTTAATAAATGGAAGAAGGATGGCAAGGAGATCCATAGTACTACCTTCTAATTTTCAAAAGGCAGACTTTAGTAAACAGTAAAATAGTTAAAAAAAACCTAAAAGGAGCAATTGCAAAGGTAAGGATTTACTTCAAGCATAGGCATTGTTTAAAAATACTATCTTGGAAGCCCAGACCATATGTATTCCACGTTTTAAGAAAAGTGGAAGAAAGTCTAAAAAACTGCCAGCATGGTTTAAAGGTGAGATCAGAGAGGCTGTTGTAGCCAAAAAAGCATTCTTCAGGAAATTGTAAAAGGAGCCAAATGATGAAAATGGGAAACATAAGCACTGGTAAGTTAGATGTAAAGCATTTATTTATTTTATTTATTTATTTATTTATCTATTTCTTCTATACCGCCCCTTCCAGAGATCAGGGGCGGTTTACATGGAACAAGTAAACAAATTTGTATACTAATGTATACATTACATGGAACAGAGATTTTTTTAACTTTATACAGATAATAGTTATTAACAGAGATTTATAACATTGTAACTTTATACAAATAACTGTGCATTAATTGTCAAAACTATTTACATTTTATATACATTAATAAGTTTCTGTAGCGTAGTGTTGATTAGAGTTTTTCTACCTTTTTATAGGTAGTCAGAGTTTTCTACCTTTCATATGTGTGTGTGTGGAGGAATTTATTTCCTTTTTTCATCTCTTGGGAGTATTTTGGGGTGTATGTGGTGGGAGTATGTGGTGGGTGTATGTGTGTGGGTAGTTGAGTGTGGTTTTAGGGCTTTGTGTTTGAGTGTTTGGGGATGGTGTGTGGTTGGACTTGGGGATATGGGATTTTATAGTGTTCGGAAAAAAGGTATGTCTTGAGTTCCTTTCTAAATTGGGTGAGGTCTTTTATGATCCGAAGGTTTATTGGGAGATTATTCCAGAGCATGGGGGCAGTGAATGAGAAGGCTCTGGTGCTGGTGGATTTTTTAGTTTTTTTGAATGAATTTGGTATTTCAAGTGAGTGTGTTGCGTTTAGTCTGTGAGTTCTTGATTCTGATGGGGCATGTAATAGCATGGATAGATATGATGGGGCGATGTTGTTCAGGAGCTTGAATGTGATTAGGAGGATTTTATATCTGATTCTGCTGTTTATAGGGAGCCAATGCAGTTCCAGCATTATTGGGGTTACATGATCTACTAGGCGGGCTTTTGTGACTACTTTGGCACAGATGTTCTGGGCTCTTTGGAGTAGGTATGTACTTTTTTGTGGTAGGCCAATTAAGAGACTATTACAATAGTCGAAGTGTGGGGTGATGAGTGTGTTGACAACTGATCTAAAGTCATGGGTGTCAAGAAGGGGTCTTAGGTGTTGTATGGTTTTGAGTTTGTAGAATATGGTTTTTACCGTCTGTTTTATATGTGGTAGCATGGTGAGTGTATGGTCTATTATTACCCCTAGGTATTTTACCTCTTTTTTGACGGGTATAGTTGTATTTATGATTGAGATTGATGTTGGATAGGTGTCCTCAGTCACGGGTGATCTTGTTACGAACATTGCCTCAGTTTTTTTGAGGTTGATGCTAAGGTAGTTAGATTCCATCCAGGAGGTGGTCTCCACCATGCATTTTGATAGGGCATCGTAGGTAGGATTTTTTTGGTGGATATGGGGAGAGCAAGCATGATGTCATCAGCATAGATAAAGTGACTAATTTTGTGTTTTCTGAATATTTTTGTAATGGGTTGGAGGTACAGGTTGAAAAGGAGGGCAGAAAGGGCGGATCCCTGGGGTATTCCTTGTCCTTGGGGGAAGGTTTCTGACACTTCCTGGTCTATTTGAACACGTATTAGTCTGTTTGTGATGTAAGACTTAAACCAATTGAGTACTGTCCCACCTATTCCTAGATTTTCTAGTCTATTGATCAAAGTAAGGTGGTTGATGTTGTCAAAGGCGGCAGAGATGTCTATGAAGAGGAGTAGGAAGCCTTGACTGCTATCATCTGTGCCTTTGATGAGGAAGTCTATCAGTGTAGTTAGAAGGGTTTCTACACCGTGGTAGGGGCGGAAGCCAAACTGGTGAGAGTCTAAGGGTTTGTGTTCATCGATATGGTCTTGTAATTGTAATTGGACGTTTTTTTCTATTATTTTAGCTATAAATGGAATGCTGGCTATCGGTCGGTAAGAGTTTGGGTCTTTTGGGTCAAGTTTATTGTTTTTTATTATTGGTCAAAGCATTGTGAGTTTTAGGGCGTTGGGCATGATGCCCTGGACAAGGGATTGGTTCACCATTTGTTGGATGTTTTCAGCGAGTTCTTCCTTTGTGCATTTGATCCATGACACAGGACATGGGTCAAGTGGAGAAGTTGTGGTGTTGATAAGTGTTATGATCCTAAGAAGGTGTTTTTGATCTATCGTGTTGAAGGAGGTCCATGTGTTATTAGATTCAGTGTTTGTAGGTAGTGTTATTGGTATGGTGTTGGATTTGCACTTTAGTTTTTCTGCAAAGTGGGTTGCTAAGGTCTGTATGCTTATAGCCGACTGTTTTGGCTCTTGGTTTTTAGCTTTTGTCAAAGTTTTTACGATTGCGAATAGTTCTCTGGGGCGGTTGATAGCCATGTTTATTACTTTGGAGTGGTAATCCTTTTTTGACTTGTTAATTGCATTTTTGTAATTGTTGAGGGTGGTCATATATTGGGATTTGTTTTCGTCAGATTTAGTTTTCCTCCATTTCTTTTCTTGTTTCCTCAATTGTTTTTTTATATTTGCTAGTTCTCTCGTGAACCATTTTTCTGTCTTTTTTACTTGTTTATGCATGGTATGTGTGGGGGTAGCTGCTTTCTGGACTGTTTGATTCCAGTGGTTTACAGCGGATTCGATGTCTGGGAGGTTTGTGTTGAGTATGGGTAATACTTTGTCAAGGAAATTAGCTTTGTCAAAGTGTGTAAAACGTGATATGTGGGGTGATGAGTTTGTTGTGTTTAGTGTTGCTTGAGCTGGGAGGTGGAGTGTGATAAGGTAGTGATCAGACCATGGTACCTCTGTTATTGTTGGAGGGGTATGTTGGTGTTGGTTATTAAGAAGGGAGGAGGGAAGGAAGATGAGATCTAAGGTGTTGCCTTTTATGTGGGTGGGAGCATGTATTATCTGAGTGTAACCCATTTGGGTCATAGCATCTATGAAATTGTCTGATTGAGAGTTATTCAGGGAAGGGAGATTCAAATCACCTAGGATTATGAGAGGTTTGTTTGGTGATGCTGTGCATGCAAGTTCTAAGATGGAGGAGAGGTTTTTTTGATCAGTTGAAGGGGGTCTATATATGAGAGTAAGTGCAAGGGTTCTATTTTCTATGTTGATGATGTCTATTCCATCTATATTGTTTAAGCATGTTAAGGTGAATTGTAGGTCTTTTTTAGCGAGTATGAGAGTGCCACCTCCTCTTTTTGCATCCCGATGGCAGCTGAATGTATCATATTGATGTGATGTTAACTGGTTTAGTAGTACGGTGTCTGTGGGAGTGAGCCATGTTTCAGTAATGCAGATGATTTCCGGGTTTGTGTCTTTTATCATGTCGTTGATGATTGGTATTTTATTTCGTATGGATCTAACGTTTATTAAGATGAGCTTTGTTTGGGTATCTATTTTGGTTGTGTTGTCGCTTAAACCAGTGTGTGGCTGGTGTTTTATTTGGATGAGTCTGCGATGGTGTCTGTTTGAGTCATTGCTTGAGTAATTATTGTGAGTGTGTGTAAAGGTTGAACAGTGTGGTGTGTTTTGGTGCGGATTGTGGGTAGTGATAATGTTGTTATATGGGTTTCTGTAACGATTATGTATGATGGGGATATGATTATAGGGGTTTTGATTGGTTTTGTATGAGTAGATGTGTTGAGTTAGGAGAGTTATTAGAATGAGAGTGAGTGGGAGGTTTACCTGTCTTGTGGGAGACATTGTGTATATATTTTGGTGGGCAAAGGAACTCTGAGAACGGGGCTCTGGGAATGGGGACTAGTGGATGTGTCTGTGTATTGATGGTATATAGCTGTCTGTGACAGTTTTCGATGAACTGGGTGACTACTGGCAATAGTAGATGACTAATAGGATACACTCTATAGTGTTGTAGCTACTGGGTTACAAATAACAATACAATAGTATATGTGCTACAGATGACAATATAACAATGTATCAATATCCGAGAGGAGGGTGAGAGAACTAGTTACTGTTAACAATTAGCTACTAGTATTAATACAATGTGTGATTAATTGCTGTTAGTGATAGTCTGAAAACCTGGAAACAGTTTTATAAATGAGATAGCTACTGGCAACAGTATTTCTACAGTATTATACATGTAATGGCTGATTGGTAACAGTAATGTGAGACTGTTACTGACAGCTGCTACTGACAACAGTAATGTAAGAGGTAAGCATTGATAGGACAGGCAAAGAGAGGATTTGAAAAAAAAAAGCTTGCATGGGAATAAAAACACATAATAAAAACATTTTCAAATACATTTGTAGCAAAAATATCTGTGAGTCAATAAGACTATTAGAGGGGTAAAAGGAAGGACAAGGCCATAGCAGAAAGACTGAATGAATTCTTTGCTTTGGACTTTACTGAAGAAGAAGTAGGAAAGTTATTCATGCCTGAAATGGTATTTAAAGTTGATGTATCAGAAGAATTGAAAGAAATATTGATAAACTGGGAAGATGTATTACAATACAATATTCCAAGTGAGGCCTCATCAGCGACTTGTACAGTGGCATTAGTACCTCCTCATTTCTGCTGGCAATTCCTCTTTGTATGCAACCCAGCATCCTTCTGGCTTTTGCCACCGCCTTCTCACACAGTTTCACCACCTTGAGACCCTCAGAAACAATCACGCTGAGGTCCTTCTCCTGGTCCATGCACACCAATCTCTTGGAGGAAAGGAAGGTGGTTAGTGGTGTGCCCCAGGGATCAGTCTTGGGACTGGTACTGTTCCATATATTTGTGAGTGATATTGCTGAAGGACTGAATGGAAAGTCTGTCTTTTTGCAGATGACATGAAAATTTGCAACAGAGTGGACTCCCCTGAGGGAGTGGATAACATGAAGAAAGATCTACAAAAGCTGGAAGAATGGTCTATTCTTGGCAGTTAAGATTTAATGCAAAGAAGTGCAGTGTCATGCACTTGGGAAGCAGAAATCCAAGGAAAATGTATGTGATAGGGGGCGAGAGGTTGGTGTGCATGGACCAGGAGAAGGACCTTGGTGTGATTATTTCTGAGGATCTCAAGGTGGCAAAACAATATGACAAAGCAGTGGCAAAAGCCAGGAGGATGTTGGGTTGTATACAAAGAAGAATTACCAGCAGAAAGGAAGAGGTACTAATGCTACTGTATAAGTCACTGGTGAGGCCTCACTTGGAATACCGTGTTCAGTTTTGGAGACCATATCTCGCAAAGGATATAAAAAGACTGGAAGCAGTTCAGAGGAAGGCAACCAAAATGATTTGGAGCCTGCGTCAGAAGATATTATGAGAAGAGACTTGAAGACCTAAATATGTACACTCTGGAAGAGAGGAGGGACAGGGTAGATATGATTCAGATCTTTAAATATTTAAAAAAAGTATTAATGAACAAAAATCTTCTTCCAAAGATAGGGAAGCTGTAAAACTAGAGGGCATAACATGAAGCTGTAAGGGGGTAAACTGAAAGGCAATGTCAGGAAATACTTCTTCACTGAAAGGGTGGTGGATGCTTGGAATGCCCTCCCGATGGAAATGGTAAGAGCAAGTACAGTGACAGGATTCAAAATGGCATTGGACAGATACAGTGAATCCCTTTATAGCAACAGGATAAAATCAAAATAAACAGAACTATCTCTTATATCTCAAGAAATAGGGGTGACCTACACGGAGCGGTGGGTACACCCCTAAACAAAGGCGTGGGGAGGGATGACCTGCACGGAGTGGCAGGTGCACCTAATCTTGCTGCCTTGATGGGCAGACTAGATGGACCATAATGGTCTTTATCTGCCGTCATATACTATGTTACTATGTGATCATTTGATAAACTGAAGAGTAGCAAATCACCTGGACCAAATGATATACATCCAAGGGTGCTGAAAGAACTGAAAGATGAAATTGAAGACCTAATATTAGTAATCTGAGAACTATCATTAAAATCATCTGTAGTGCCTGAAAACTGGAGAATGTCCAATGTAATGCCAATTTTTGAAAAGGGTTCCAATTGTGAACCAGGAAACTACAGACCGGTGACTCTGACCTCAGTACCAAGTAAAATGGCAGAAGCCATTATAAAGAACAAAATTACTGGACATGTAGATAGTAATGGTTTAATGGGAGAAACCCAACATGGATTTAGCCAAGTCTTGTCTTACTAATCTGTTATATTTTTTTTTAATGTGTGACTAAACAGACAAAGGTAAGCCAGTCGATATAGTGTATCTAGATTTTCAGAAAGCCTTTGACAAGGTCCCTCATGAGAGATGCTCGGTGAAATTTAAAAGTCATCGGATTGGAGGCAGTGTGATATTGTGGATCAGGAACTACTTAAAAGAAAGCAGAGAGTAGGGCTAAATGGCAAATTTTCTCACTAGAGAAAGGTGAATAAGTGGAGTACCCCAGGAATCTGTGATGGGCACACTGCTTTTCAACATATTCATATATGATTTAGAAATGGGAATAACGAGTGAGATAATCAAATTTGCAGATGACACAAAATTATTCAAAGTTGCTAAAACACAAGAGGATTGTGAAATATTGCAAGAGGACATTGATAAATTGGAAGACTGGGCGTCCAAATGGCCGATGAAATTTAATGTGGACAAGTGTAAAGGTATGCACCTAGGAAAGAACAACCCAAACTATGTTTACACAATAAAAGGTTCCACATTAAGGACCACCACACAGGAAAATGATTTAGGAGTCATTGTGGATAATATGTTGAAACGCTCCACCCAGTGTAAGCAGTGGCCAAGAAAGCAAATAAAATGCTAGGAATCATAAGGAAAGGAATGGAGAATAAAACTAAGGATATTATAATGTCTCTGTATCTTTCCATGGTGAGACCACACCTTGAATACTTTGTGCAATTCTGGTCCCCATATCTTCAAAAGGACATAGTAGAATTAGAAAAGGTACAGAAAAGAGCCACCAAATTGGTAAAGAGGATGGAAAGATACTCCAGTGAGGAGAAGCTTAAAAGGTTAGGGCTCTTCAACTTGGAAAAAAGACAGCTGAGGTGAGATACGATAGAGATCTATAAATTAATGTATTGAGTGGATCGGGTAAACATAGATTGATTATGCCATCAAAAAGTAGAAAGACTAAGGGATATGCAATAAAGCTACAATGTAACCCATTTAAGACTAATAAGAGAAAATATTTTTTACAACGCGTAAACTCTAGAATTCATTACCAGAGGATGTGGTAAAAGCTGTTAATGTAACTGGGTTTAAAAACGGTTTGGAAAAGTTCCTGGAGGAAAAGTCTATAAACCATTATTAACGAGGATTCAGAAAATCCACTTCTTACCACAGGACAAGCATTGTGCAACCTGTGTACCTTTTCGGGAACCTTCCAGGTACTTGTTACCTGGATTGGCCACTTTTGGAAAAAGTATATTGGGCTTGATGGACCTTGGTCTGACCCTGTATGTGGCATTTCTTATGTTCTTATGTGTCTCAAATTCCCTTTTGTTTTCAGCAAAATTAGAGGTTATGAGACTACGGAAAAAGAATGTTCTCAGTTATCCAGTGTGAGGTTCACCAGGAATCAAACCCCTAATTTTTAGGAGTAAAAAGCAAGGCCTTGCTGCTGAAGCCAATGAATAGTTATACTCTGGGCAGCAGTCGGAAACATACACCCCTGGAAGAATCCATGGGACCACCATTCAGTCTCTAATTAAAACAGACCCCTCATGCTGGTCCAATATGTTCTTCTCGTCGGAGGTCATGTCATGCATTTTGATGCCCAGAAGATAACACAGGTACACTACCAAAAAACTGCCTCCAGTTTTGCAACTGATTCCTATAGATTTTGGGGTGCTGAATCCAGGACAAATAGCCAAAATGTTCCATCACGTCACGTTTTCTTGCAAAATTAGATTTCTTACCCATATAAGGAATGTTCACATAATTTCTTTTTAGCCGACTGCAGTTTATTTTCTTGGCCCAAAATGGAGGTGTTGTAATGGTTAACTAACTAGAAACACTCCCTCATGATATTTTAGAGTGTTTTGTATTCATTTTATACATTAACAGGACAATTGGGAGGCGGGGGGCTAAATCCAGTACTCGCGCTGGCGCATGTTCTTTCCTGTTCGCTTCGCCTCGTTCGCTCGCTCAAACACGGTGGTTGCGACATGAACGTTCCTGTCAAATTTCAGTTTCTTGCAAGTTCATTATTACCTTTTGTTTGCTCAGTCGTAATCCAGCTTTATTCCGAAGTGGTTCACTACAGTTGTAGTTTGCAGTGCTGTGTATTTGTGATGGCTCACAGAGCCAGAGGTTGCGTCAACTCTCCGGACAGTTTTTGTTTTATTTGTGGGGAATATACCATGAAAAAGCGGCAGAGGAACATTTCTGCATTTATTAAAAAAGTATATTTCGCCTATTTCGGTTTGAAGTTAGGCGATCAAGACAAACCGTGGGCTCCTCACAAAGTGTGCAAGACATGTGAGGAAGATCTACGCTTATGGATGAAAGGTAAAAAAACAAGCATTTTGTTTCGGAATACCTATGATGTGGCGTGAACAAAGAGACCACAGCAGTGACTGCTATTTTTGCTCTTGCATTGTGAAGGGATACAACTTAAAAAATAAGAACTGTCACAGGGTGGACTTAGGGCAGCCTGAGAAAGTGCAGAACAGTGTGAATGATCACGGTAAAAGTGACGAGATAAACAGAGGAATGTTTGATGGTTGCCAGGGACAACCTAGGCACACGTGCACAGAGCCCAGAAAGACACACCCAGAGAGCAAAGCAAGGGAGTTTGTTTTACCCAATAGAGTGCAGCTGAGTGAAGGTGGAGTCAAGAGACACGCAGATAAAATAGACTCCCAAACAATTAGGGATAGATTGAGAAACAGGGAACCTTGGAGAGAGAGGAAATCCTTGAGAGAGGAGTTGAGGAGAGAATCTCTGAGAGAGGAATTGGAGCAGCAGCAGATACGGTTGAAGCCATGCAAAGCCTGGAGCTGGCATGAGGAAGATGACGACAGTGAAAGTGAGTCAGTAAGGCAACAGGGGAGCCGGTGTGAAAGTTGGAGAGAATCCAGAGACCTGGGTGGTTCTGGGAGAAGGCAACACCCTGACAACGTGAATGTGTTTGGAAGGCAAGAGAAATATAAGAAGACTGCAACAGCAGGTACAGGGGCAAAGAGTGAGTACAAGGGCTATTTGCTATCTGAAAGGGAAGAGCCCTGGAGGCATAGAAATACCCACATAAAGCCCAGATATTCAGAGGCTGATAATAGCTTTTCCCCTGATTATAAAAGCACTAAGAGAAGGGGGTTTCACTTACCAAGAAAAGCTGAAGAAATCCCTTATCACCGTGAGCTCCCAGCTTCTAGGGAAACACCGTTACACCGTTTGCAATCAGGCACAGCTGAGCTTGGAAAGCTAGGACAGACCCGGCCGGGAGCCTATCGTAATTACCCAGCTAGTAGGTCAAACAAGGACCTGAGGTATTCGTTAAGGCACCAGCAGGGGCAGGGCTCTGGAAGACACAACTCAGAGCTTTACGATATTTCCCAGAGGGGCAGTTCTGCACAAGGGAAGAGAAACTTCTTAAGTGACGAGGCAAGCCTGCCATACTTTTACCCCACGTTTGAAGTGAATAATGAAGATACTAATGAACAGGAGTTAATGGAGTATGAAAACTCAGAAGCATTAACAAGTCCAGAGATGATGGATTGTTCTCTCACTGTAATAGAGCCAGAATTCTCACTGAGGTAAATGTGAATGTGTGACCTTAACTCCAGTATATAAGAGGCAAGGCTGCAACTCTCTCTCTCTCTCTCTCTCTAGCCAAACAGACAATTAGGCTGTTTGTTATTTGCTTTTGTTTAAAAGTTACAAGCTGAAGGAAGCTATTTTTGTTGTCTAGTTATATTTTGTTATAAGCCAAAATAGGCTATTAATTTCTGTTGTATTTGAAAGAAGAAACCTCAAGGGACGGGGAATAAAACCCTAAAAACAAAAGAAAGTTTTCCTGTGTGATCTATATATATATAAGCAAGGCACAACTACCACCCTCAGAAAGCCCAACAATACCAGTAGTCACCGCTGGGGCAGATGAGGTGTGACATATAAATGGCGTAGAACTGAGGATAATTTTTCGGGGGGCATAAGAAGTTGCCTGAAAAAGGAAAAAAGAACAGTGCTGAAAACCAGGAAAAAAAAAAAAGTCTGATCCAGGAAATATTGGAGAGGATTCGGCTGGCAGACCGGCCAGCGGTGGAAAAGACCTTTTTCTCACATGCTGGAGTCTACCAGGAAACTGAGGTATTGGTAACCTGGGTGGACGGGAGAGGATACTGTGAGAAAAAGGGGTGATATAAAGGGAGAAAAAAGAAACCTTTTTCTGTGTGTTTTGTACCGCACTTGGTGGTCTTTTTCTCTTTTATTTCAGGTGCAGAGAGAAAGGAAAAGAGGATGGATCCCCAAGATATGCTGGCCTGGATGGGCGAGCAACAGGAAAAGCAGGCCAAGATGATACGACACCTGCAGGAACAATATATGGCGGCTATGCAGGAGCAGCAAAGACCGCTATTAGAAGCTATGACTGCGCTACTAAGGAAGTCTGCAGAAAAAGAATCTACAGTACCGCAAGTAGACATTCATACAGGTCTTGCTTTGAGACATTTGGGGCATGAAGATAACCCCGATGACTTTATTGAAGCGTTTGAGCGCATAGCAGGGAACTTAAAGTGGCCTACAGAACAATGGGCGATGCGATTCGCCATGACTCTAAGCGGAGAGGCTTTATCTGCTTTTAAGGCCATGCCAGCTAGCCTAGCTAATAATTATGCTGAAATTAAAAAGGCAGTAAAGGATCGCCTTGGTCTAACACCTAGGCATTATAAATGGTTGTTCAGGGAGGCAATAATGTTGGAGAGTGAGACTCCAAAGGCTTTGTGCCAGAGGCTCAAGAGCCTGCTTTATAAATGGTTAGACCCTGAGAATAGGATGCTGGAGTCTGTATTAGATGAGCTTGTTTTAGAGCAATTCTTGTTAGCCATACCACAGGAAATGAAAATGTTCTTAACATTACAAAATTGCTCAAATACTGAAGAAGCAGCTAAAATGGCAGAGGTGTTTAAGGAAGCAAAGCATGCTACTGTGTCAAATATGAGCCTTTTAAAAGGTACAGAGGTGAATGGGACGGATGAAAGAAAAAGTATACACCCAGGAGAGTGAATGAGTTTAACCCTAGTAAGAAGAGCGTAGAGAGGAACACTAGGAGGTGCTATAGGTGTGGCAGACCAGGCCACATGGTAAAAGAATGTCAAACTAAGACCGTCCTTATGGTAGGGGCAGAGAAGCCAGTGCCGAAAGGCATATGTTTGCAGGTACAAGTTGAGGGAGAAAGTTCTTTGGCTATACTTGATTCTGGGGCAGAACAGAGTTTAATTGCCCAAGAGTTTTGGGAAACTTTGAAGCAGTCTCGCCCGATAACCCCAAAACAAGTAGCAATAAAATGTGTACACGGTGCACAGCTTCCCTATCCCCTACGTCTAGTAAGCGTCAGGGCACTAGGGGCAGAAAGAAAGTTACAGGTAGCAGTAGTCCCTGGGCTACCCCAAAAACTAATTTTAGGACGGGACTGGCCTTTGTTTCCAGGTATATTGAGCCAGGGGGTAGGCATGAAAATGGGATTGGTCTCCACACGATCCCAAGCCCCGGTAGTTGAACCCCATGAAGCCCCGGTAGTTGAACCCCATGAAACCCCGGTAGTTGAACCCCAAGAAATCCCGGTAGGTGAACCTCAAGAAGCCCCAGTAGAGGGAGTAGAAACACCTACAGAAGAGGAGGTCAAAGAGGCTCCTGAGAAGGGGACAGAAGCGGAAGAGAGGGATCCACTACCTAACCATGATGAGTTAGTTCAGAACCCGGTGGGGGAAGGAAAGAAAACCAGGGCTACCAAGTGACAGGAAAGGGATAAGAGAGCCAAAGGAAGAAGGGAACTAGAAACAGGGGAAGGGTTACCCTGGGTCCCCGCTGCCCTCGTCCAAAAGTTTCCATCTTTCCGATGGAGCAGAGAGCAGACTTGGCCTTAAAAAGAGCTTTCGAGTGGGCCCAGATGGATCGTAATACATTACCACGATTCTTACTCGATGAGAATATTTTATATAGGGAGAGTCTAGATCCCTATACAGGAGCTGTGAGGAAGCAGCTGGTGGTGCCAGTGGCCTTTAAGGCGGTAGTTTTACGCTTGGCACATGACCATCCAGTTGGGGGACATAAAGGTGTCCAAGGGACACTGGATCAGATTTTAGCACGTTTTTATTGGCCAGGGGTGTATCAAGAGACCAAGCGGTATTGCGATGCTTGCCCTGCCTGTCAAAGGGTCTCTATATCCAGACCCAAGGCTGCACCCTTGATACCATTGCCCACAATAGCTGCGCCTATTAGGCGAATGGGGATAGACATCGTAGGCCCATTGATAAAAACGCCTAGGGGTTTCCAGTATCTATTAGTTATTGTAGATCATGCGACCCGATTCCCATGGGCTATACCCCTTAGGAATATATCTGCTAAAATCATAGCGCAGGAGCTAATAAAGCTGTTCTGTGAGGTGGGGTTTCCCCAGGAAATCCTAACGGATCAGGGTACCAATTTTGTTTCTAGGTATCTTGCTAGAGTCTGGGAGGCGTTCGGTATACGCCACATAAAAACGTCAGCGTATCATCCCCAGACCAATGGGTTGGTGGAGCGCACCAACCAATCAATAAAGCATTTGTTGCGAAGAGGCCTAAGAAAGGGGGAAATGATGGAATGGGATACATTACTCCCATTCGTGATGTATGCCTGCAGAGAACGAGTTCAAACCTCGCTAGGAGTATCTCCATTTGAACTTCTGTTTGGGAGGTCGCCAAGGGGAGTATTAGATATTTTAAAAGATGAATGGGTAGAACCCAGAGTACCCGAGGTGGGGATCCCACAGTTTTTAAAGGAATTAAGGACGCTTAAGGAAAACGTCCCAAGCCTCAATGGAGAACTTGAACCGTAGCAAGCAGCGCCAGAAAAAATATTACGATAGGGATACACAGACCAGAGAACTGGCCGCAGGGGACAAGGTCCTCATACAAGTGGCGGACCCCGGTCCGAAATTTGAGTCTAGATGGAAAGGCCCAGCCGTGGTAGTGAAAAAAATAGGTTTTGTGTCATACCTAGTGAAAAATGAAAGCGGGCATAGGCAAATATACCACATCAATGTATTAAAACCGTGGAAGGAAAGGGTGGCCACAGCTAATTTGGCCTACCACGAGCAGCACTGTAGAACCCCGCAAGGGATTACATGCTGTCCGCTGAAAATTGCGGCAGCAAGTAATGTTTTAAGGGGGGGAATGTGTCACAGGGTGGACTTAGGGCAGCCTGAGAAAGTGCAGAGCAGTGTGAATGATCACGGTAAAAGTGACGAGATAAACAGAGGAATGTTTGATGGTTGCCAGGGACAACCTAGGCACACGTGCACAGAGCCCAGAAAGACACACCCAGAGAGCAAAGCAAGGGAGTTTGTTTTACCCAATAGAGTGCAGCTGAGTGAAGGTGGAGTCAGGAGACACGCAGATAAAATAGACTCCCAAACAATTAGGGATAGATTGAGAAACAGGGAACCTTGGAGAGAGAGGAAATCCTTGAGAGAGGAGTTGAGGAGAGAATCTCTGAGAGAGGAATTGGAGCAGCAGCAGATACGGTTGAAGCCATGCAAAGCCTGGAGCTGGCATGAGGAAGATGATGACAGTGAAAGTGAGTCAGTAAGGCAACAGGGGAGCCGGTGTGAAAGTTGGAGAGAATCCAGAGACCTGGGTGGTTCTGGGAGAAGGCAACACCCTGACAACGTGAATGTGTTTGGAAGGCAAGAGAAATATAAGAAGACTGCAACAGCAGGTACAGGGGCAAAGAGTGAGTACAAGGGCTATTTGCTATCTGAAAGGGAAGAGCCCTGGAGGCATAGAAATACCCACATAAAGCCCAGATATTCAGAGGCTGATAATAGCTTTTCCCCTGATTATAAAAGCACTAAGAGAAGGGGGTTTTCACTTACCAAGAAAAGCTGAAGAAATCCCTTATCACCGTGAGCTCCCAGCTTCTAGGGAAACACCGTTACACCATTTGCAATCAGGCACAGCTGAGCTTGGAAAGCTAGGACAGACCCGGCCGGGAGCCTATCGTAATTACCCAGCTAGTAGGTCAAACAAGGACCTGAGGTATTCGTTAAGGCACCAGCAGGGGCAGGGCTCTGGAAGACACAACTCAGAGCTTTACGATATTTCCCAGAGGGGCAGTTCTGCACAAGGGAAGAGAAACTTCTTAAGTGACGAGGCAAGCCTGCCATACTTTTACCCCACGTTTGAAGTGAATAATGAAGATACTAATGAACAGGAGTTAATGGAGTATGAAAACTCAGAAGCATTAACAAGTCCAGAGATGATGGATTGTTCTCTCACTGTAATAGAGCCAGAATTCTCACTGAGGTAAATGTGAATGTGTGACCTTAACTCCAGTATATAAGAGGCAAGGCTGCAACTCTCTCTCTCTCTCTCTCTCTAGCCAAACAGACAATTAGGCTGTTTGTTATTTGCTTTTGTTTAAAAGTTACAAGCTGAAGGAAGCTATTTTTGTTGTCTAGTTATATTTTGTTATAAGCCAAAATAGGCTATTAATTTCTGTTGTATTTGAAAGAAGATACCTCAAGGGACGGGGAATAAAACCCTAAAAAGAAAAGAAAGTTTTCCTGTGTGATCTATATATATATAAGCAAGGCACAACTACCACCCTCAGAAAGCCCAACAATACCAGTAGTCACCGCTGGGGCAGATGAGGTGTGACAGAACGTAATAAGTTACCCCAACCTTCCATCAGCAATTAGGCCTATGCATCATAGCAACGAAGTACCTGTGCCTGAACCACCAAAATCTTTGGATCATATTTGTGTGGACGGTTCTGATCATGATGAGACTCATCAGATGGCTTTTCCCGATGAGTCCAGTACTTCCGAGTTTGAAACTTGAACCAGATCCGAAACCTGAACTTTTCTCTCAAGCTGAATTGAATGATTTAGTCTGGGATTTAGGACTCCCAAAAGATGCTGCCCAACTGCTAGGTTCTCGGCTTATACAGAAAAATCTATTGTCACCAGAAACAACTTTTTATTGGTACCGCAACCGCGAGACACAATTTTTGAAGTATTTCAGCAAAGAGGAAGATTTGGTATTTTGCAACGATATATACGGAGTGATGGAAAAGTTTAAACTCAAGTATGATCCTGCTGAATGGCGGCTGTTCATTGATTCGTCAAAAGACAGCATAAAAGGTGTTCTTCTTCATAATGGCAACACATTCGCTTCAGTTCCTATTGCTCACTCTGTTATTCTCCAAGAAAAATACGAGAATTTGGCCCTGATTCTTCAGAAGATTCGTTATGATGAGCATAAGTGGATGATTTGTGGAGACTTTAAAATTCTATCCATGCTATTAGGGCAGCAATCCGGTTTCACCAAATATCCCTGCTTCCTTTGCTTGTGGGATAGCCGGGCCCGCGACCTACACTGGGGGAAAAAGACTGGCCAATTCGGGAGTATTTGAGACCCGGTGAGAAAAATGTTCTTCATGAGAGCTTGGTACCTCGTGATAAAATTCTATTACCACCTCTCCACATTAAGTTGGGTCTCATTAAGTAATTCATCAAGTCCCTTCCAAAAGATGGTGAGTGCTTTCGGTACCTTTGCTCAAAGTTCCCCCGACTTTCTGAAGCAAAGCTAAAGGAAGGAGTGTTTGTTGGCTCTGATATAAGGAAACTCATTTCAGATGGAGCATTCGCTGAAACGATGTCTGAGAAGGAAAAAGAAGCCTGGGATTCCTTCAAGGATGTTGTTCTCAAATTCTTGGGGAACAGGCGGGATGAGAACTATAAGGATATTGTTGTCAGGATGCTCAATGCCTTCAAAGAACAAGGCTGTAACATGAGCCTGAAAGTCCATTTCTTGCACTCCCATGTGAACTACTTTCCCGAAAACGTGGGGGCGTACAGTGAAGAACAAGGTGAAAGGTTTCACCAGGACATCAAGAACGCAGAGAGAAGGTACCAAGGAAGATGGAACACCACTATGATGGCTGATTTCTGCTGGTTGCTGCTGCGGGAAACCCCAGATGAAAAATACGCCAAGCAGCGCACCAAGAGAAGCATTCGGGGGAAGAAGAAACGGGCCCACCAGGAGATTGATTGACCCAAGAATGACTTTAAAATCTAAACTGTGTTGACAAATATCGTGTTTTTACTAAACTTTGAAATAAAAATTTGCTAGTTATTACCACAGTGTCGGATCTCATTTATTAGAATTTTATTTTCACACCATCGGGTGTTTGTCTTCATGTATTGCAATGGTGCGGTTTGCGTTTTCTATTCTTACATACATACCTGTACAACATTTTTTGCACATTTCTTTGCTTTGCTTTGTGTCTAACCTCGCTCTTATATGCTCAGTGTTTGTGCACATGTATGTGGCTGTTTTAAGTGCAGACAATTTTGCTACCATCACAGTGTGTTTTGTTGACATTACTCTATTCTTATGTGCTGCCTTGTTACAATTTCCTTTATTCTTATTTGAATAACTACTAAACAATTAGTATAAAGAATTCATCCAAGAAACATTTATCTCGATCGCACTCAATCTGAAACGTTCACCTCAAACTGCTAACCCAATGTAGCAAAAAATCTGTATGTGATGGAGCAAATTGGTTACCAGATTTGGATTCAGCGCACCAAAAAACGTAAAAATCAATCGAAACATTAGAGGCAGTTTAAAAAAAATTTTTTTTAGTGTACCTGTGTAATTAGACACTAGTCTCTACTTTACAGTAATTGTACAACTCCCTTGGCTTAATCCTTTTTGCTATCCGAAATTTATCCAGATTGCTATATGGATATTAAAATGTATGCTGAGGAGTCAATCTTAGAGGAAAGGGGCTGCTCTCAGGTGCAGCTCGTTATCCAAATCAGTCATACACAGAGGACCTGAGATTAATTACTTAAGCTTCAGGTACACAAGGTGTATTAGGGATATTAGATATCTGAGATTAATTGCTTAAGCTTCAGGTACACAAGGTGTATTAGGGGTATTAGATACACTTTTATAGGTATAAGCATCCACACCAATCCTTATTATATACAGAATTTAAAAGACCTAAACACAAGCTTTAAACTAAGATGCAGAAAGAAGTCCAGCAACGAGATGGGGGTTCTCCGGTCTTTTGCATTGAGTGTCACATGTATGATTTTCTCCCAGTTGGTGAGAGGTCTTACGCATGCACTAAGTGCAAAGAACTCTTTGCTCTCAGGGAACGAGTCCGTTCTCTAGAGGCTAGAGTAGCAGACCTGGAAGACATAAGAAAGACAGAGAAGTACATGGACAAGACCTACAGGGATATAGTCCTGAAGTCCCACCTCCAGTCTGGCAGCATCCCTGTTGCCATGGAGGAGAGAGGTCATGTGACAGGAGAGCATCACCCTGGTGTGGCAGGAAGTGATCCTGTAACTAGGACCTGTCCTCCAGGTGATGTAAAACCCTCTCACACCGAGGACGTTTCTCCAGGGCCATGTCCCCATGAGGGGAGGGTCAGGACAGCTGTTATAGTTGGTGATTCAATCATTAGGAATGTAGATAGCTGGGTGGCTGGTGGACGTGAGGATCGCCTGGTAACATGCCTGCCTGGTGCGAAGGTAGCGGACCTCACGCACCGCCTAGATAGGATCATAGATAGTGCTGGGGAGGAGTCTGCTGTCTTGGTACATGTTGGTACCAATGACATAGGAAAATGTGGTAGGGAAGTTCTGGAGGCTAAATTTAAGCTTTTAGGTAGGAAGTTGAAATCCAGAACTTCCAGGATAGTGTTCTCCGAAATGCTTCCTGTTCCACGTGCAGGACCCAAAAGACAGGCAGAGCTCCAGAGTCTCAATGCGTGGATGAGACAATGGTGCAAGGATGAGGGTTTTGGATTTGTTAGGAACTGGGGAACATTCTGAGGAAAGGGGGGGCTCTTCCGAAGGGATGGGCTTCACCTTAATCAGGATGGGGCCAGACTGCTGGCATTAACCTTTAAAAAAGAGAGAAGCTTTTAAACTAGAAATTAGGGGAAAGCCGACAGTCACCCAGGAGTGCATGGTTCGGACAAAGGTATCCTTGAAGGATACTACCAAAAGCAGTGAGGTTCCAAAAGGGAGTATAGTAGCCCAAAAGCCCTTGAATAAGGAGCAGACAGAGCATAAAGATTCCAAATTACCCCTGCCTACCAATAGCCAGATTAATATGAATAAAATACAGTCTCTAAAATGCTTGTATGCCAATGCTAGAAGTCTAAACAATAAGATGGGAGAGTTAGAATATATAGCACTAAATGAGAGGTTAGATATGATTGCACTCTCAGAGACATGGTGGAAGGAGGATAATCAGTGGGACACTGTGATACCTGGATACACACTATATCGTAATGATAGAGCTGATCAAATTGGTGGAGGGGTTGTTAGAGAGGGCATTGAGTCAGAAAGGATTAAAGTTTTGCAGGGAACAAAATTTGCTGTAGAATCTCTTTGGATTGAAATCCCATTTATGAAGGGGAAGGTGATGGCAGTTGGAGTATACTATCGACCGCCTGGCCAGAATGAACAAATGGATGATGAAATGCTCAAAGAAATCAAGGAAGCTAACAAAAGTCACAACAGAGTAGTAATAATGGGTGATTTCAATTACCCCGGTATCGACTGGGTCAGTGTCACAGCAGGACAAGCTAAAGAGATAAAGTTTCTAGATGGAATAAATGACTGCTTCTTGGAGCAGCTGGTTCATGAACCGACCAGAGGGGAAGCCATACTGGACCTAGTCCTTAGTGGAACGCCAGATCTGGTGCAAGAAATAAGGGTGTTGGGACCACTTGGCAATAGTGATCATAGTATGATCATGTTTGATTTAATTAGTGGAGGACAGATAGTAAAGGCATCCACAGTACTACCTTTTAACTTTCAAAAGGGAGACTATGATAGAATGAGGAATATAGTTAGGAAAAAACTAAAAGGAGCGGTTCCAAAGGTTAAAGACTTACAGCAAGCTTGGGTGTTATTTAAAAATACTATCCTCGAAGCCCAGACCAGCATTAGGAAAAGTGGAAGAAAGTCCAAAAAACTGCCAGCGTGGTTTAAAGGTGAGGTCAGAGAGGCTGTTGCTGCCAAAAAAGCAACCTTCAGGAAATGGAAAAAAGAGCCAAATGATGAAAACTGGAAACAGCACAAGCACTGGCAAGTTAAATGCAAAGCATTGATAAGGCAGGCAAAGCGGGAATTTGAGAAGAAACTTGCTACGGAAGCAAAAACACGAAATAAAGACTTTTTCAAGTACATTCGTAGCAAAAGGCCTGTGAGAGAGTCAATTGGACCATTAGATGATAGAGGGGTAAAAGGGGCAGTAAGAGGAAACAAGGCTATAGCAGAGAGACTGAATGAATTCTTTGCTTCGGTCTTTACTGAGGAAGATGTAGGGATGTTACCCAAGACTGAAGTGGTATTTAAAGGTGATACTGCAGAGGAATTGAGAGAAATATCGCTACACCGGAAAGATATATTACAACTATTTGATAAACTGAATAGTAGCAAATCACCTGGACCGGATAGTATACATCCCAGAGTGTTGAAAGAACTGAAATATGAGATTGCAGACCTGCTATTGGTAATCTGTGAACTTTCATTAAAATCATCTGTAATACCTGAAGATTGGAGGGTCGCCAACGTAACACCAATTTTTAAAAAGGGTTCCAGGGGTGACCCAGGAAATTACAAACTGGTGAGCCTGACGTCAGTACCAGGGAAAATGGTAGAAACCATCATAAAGAACAAAATTACACAGCATGTATATAGTCATGGCCTAATGGGAGACAGCCAACATGGCTTTAGACAAGGAAGATCTTGTCTTACTAATCTGATATGTTTTTTTGAAGGTGTGCATAAACAGGTAGACAAAGGTGAGTCGGTTGATATAGTGTATCTGGACTTTCAGAAAGCTTTTGACAAAGTCCCCCATCAGAGACTTTTGGCGAAGCTAAAAAGTCATGGGATAGGAGGCAGTGTACTATTGTGGATCGGGAACTGGTTAAAAGATAGAAAGCAGAGGGTAGGGCTAAATGGCCAATATTCCCAATGGAAAAAGGTGAATAGTGGAGTACCCCAGGGATCTGTACTGGGTCCGCTGCTTTTTGACATATTCATAAATGACCTGGAAAAGGGAATAACTAGTGAGGTTATCAAATTTGCAGATGACACAAAACTGTTTAAAGTTGTTAAAACCCAAGAGGATTGTGGAAAACTGCAGGAGGATCTGGATAAATTGGAAGACTGGGCATCCAAATGGCAGATGAAATTTAATGTGGACAAGTGCAAAGTTATGCACCTAGGAAAGAACAACCCACACTATAGTTACACGATGCAAGGCTCCACATTAGAAACCACAACCCAGGAAAAAGATTTAGGAGTCATCATGGATAACATGTTAAAACCCTCCGCCCAGTGTGCAGCGGCGGCCAAGAAAGCAAATAGAATGCTAGGTATCATAAGGAAAGGGATGGAGAATAAAACAAAGGATGTTATAATGCCTCTGTATCGCTCCATGGTACGACCGCACCTTGAATATTGTGTGCAATTCTGGCCACCGTATCTTAAAAAGGACATAGCGTTATTAGAAAAAGTACAGAGAAGAGCCACCAAATTGGTAAAGGGAATGGAAGGCTGCTCCTATGAAGAGAGGCTAAGAAGGTTAGGGCTCTTTAGCCTGGAGAAGAGACGGCTGAGGGGAGATATGATAGAGGTCTATAAATTAATGAATGGAGTGGAACGGATAAACGTGGATCAATTGTTTACGCTATCAGAGTATAGAAAGACTAGGGGACATGTAATGAAGCTACAGGGTAAACTATTTAAGACAAATAAGAGAAAATATTTTTTCACTCAACGTGTAATCAAACTCTGCAATCTGTTACCGGAGGATGTAGTAAGGGCTGTTAGTATAGCTGGGTTTGAAAAAGGTTTGGACAAGTTCCTGGAGGAAAGGTCCATAAACCACTATTAAAAAGGGACCCAGGATATCAATGCTTGACCCAGTACAAGCATTGTGGAACCTGTGTCTTTTGGGGATATTGCTAGGTACGTATGACCTAGATTGGCCACTGTTGGAAACAGGATACTGGGCTTGATGGACCTCGGTCTGACCCAGTATGGCATGTCTTATGTTCTTATGTTCTAATGCTGACCCCTGGCAATGCAGGAGCCCCTTGGTTTTCTTGGCAAGGAGTGACTAAAAGTAGGTTGCCAAGCCTTTCTTCCAAGGCAATGGAAAGCAAAGTGACTGACCTATGGCCACAAGCACTGTCAATGGAATCAAGCTCTGGCCACTTGGTCACCAGGCTACTGCTCTCACCGGTATGCGTCCCTTGAAGCTGCATCCATAGAGAACTGACTATCACCGCTCTTCGTATAGTTAGGCAGAACATCCACGCTCGACCTCAGCACCACCCCAGAATTATGTGGATAATGCTTGGGGGTTGGTAATAATTTTCAGTGGCATTCTGGGGAGTCATTTTAGAAGACCTATTAGTGGGAGGATCCTCAGATCCATTTTAGAAAGTCGGGTATATAGACGTCCTTGGCACAAGTGCGTCCATGTAGAATGGTGGCACAGTGGCGGTGTGGCCTGGTGGAGCAGTGGGGATGCATGTAGTGGTGCAATTTCAGAATGAGACAAGCATATCTAGCCCTGGTTGCTGAGGTGTCCATGCCTATATCTATTTCTGTATCGGTTCTGTGATCTATGAAAAGGTTACACTTCACAGTAACATAAGAATAATAATATACCCACCTTTCACCTCATTCACTTTTTCATTTTTGTTTTCAATATAAGTATAGCAGCATACTACAACAAACATTGTAAAGAAGAGACCATCAGAAAGGAGGGGGGGGGGGAACTAAAATCTCTCTTCAGCATTATATCATCCTAGATTTCTGTCATCGGTCCCTTCATAAGCAGAATCTGTATCTGTGACCATAAATAAGATGCAAAAAGTTTTCATTTCATGACTACTACACTTCAGAAAAATGCACTTTCATCGACACAGTTAGTATTTCCTGGCCAAAGAAACCTTATAATTGCATTTGTTTTTTGTGCTGACTCCTGGCAATTCAGCTGCCTCTGGGTTTTCTTGGCAATGTATCACCAGAAGTAGGTTTCCAGGCCTTTCTTTCAGAGGCAATGGAGGGTAAAGTGACTTGCCCAAGGTCACAAGGAGTGCCACTAGGAATCACACCCTTGATCTTCTTGGTATTAGGCAGTTGCTCTATAAGCACCTGCTCCAAATATATTACAGACATACTGCCGCATGTCCGAGTATCTAAAATGGCAGCCAGAACATGTTAGTCTCACAACATAGATGTCCCCGCTTCTGAACTACCCTTGCCAGAGCATCTACATACCTGGTTCTGCAAGTGTTCAATTTGGGGACAGCCACGTTTGGAAAATGGTGTATTCCCATTCACGTACCCAGCCTTGCTACTGTGTGGGGCCCGTCACCAGAAGCAGTTATAGGGATGTTCATCTTTCAGGATGGATATAGAGCGATTTTGTACAGCACCTGTACATGCCTCTCTTCACTGTTTCCATTCCCCCCGAATATTTGGACATTGTGCTCTGGATGTCCCAGAGTCTTCTTAAATATCTCTTCTAAAATCCCACTTAATATGGTTAGGGCCACTGAAAATTGATGGATAGGGCACCCTTTATCTATTTTGCTGTACAGTATATGACTAATATTTTTCTGTCTGCACTTCTCTAATACTGATTTTCTAGTAACTATTTTGCTTTTTAAGTGAAAGTCCTTTTTATGACCTCTGAAGAGAGGATGGTGCCTAGTAACTATTCTTCATTTATAGCTGCTTTTAGGATCCAGACAGGGTTGTCATCCCCTGGGAGTCTTACTGTTGGTTAGGAATAATGTGAACTCTTTTATTCAGATAGTGTATAAATTATAAGGTATGATCAGGTCTCCTCATCAGAGACCTGACAGGACATTTTGAGGTGTTTTTCTCTAAAATAAGGACTGTCTGACAGATTAAAGGAAGGTTTTACACCAAGCCTGTGATCTTACAGTGTTAATGTCAGACATGCACAAGATATTTTTCTGTCTCATTAGGGCTGCGGGACATTTCTATATTGCCAAGATGTTTTATGAGTAATGGTTAATGTTTATGGTTACAGAAAACAGCGTTAAACTCGCACAGTGAAGGGATGCAGTAGTGATTCACATTTGTTAATTGTTATACAGTGAGTATTTTCTAGGATTTCATTGAACTCCACCTGCCTGGGAATGTCTGATGAACTCTATGCCTATGGACCGTGTTTCTGGTTTTCTGCCTGATTTCATTCAGAAGAAGCGTCTGTGTATTTTCCATGGAAAAAAATGGTTCTAATTTACTGTCCTCCATTCTTTTCTGCAGAAGCAGGAGATTGTAGAGACCTATAGAGGCTCTACTAAGTATATGGCTAGAGGCCAATTCAGATCCGGGGATGTCTGGGCTGTCCGGTTGTCCAAAAATTGGACATGCCCCTAAGACACCCGATACTACTTTGACTGGTAGAAAAGTGGTATATAAGCCTGGTTAAATAAATAGTACTGTATACTGAAACCCTCTGCTCAATGTGCAGCTGTGTCTAAGAAAGCAAATAGCGTGCTAGGAAGGACATCCCTGCAAGTAAAGGCTTAAAAGGTTAGGGCTCTTCAACTTGGAATAGAGACAGATGAGAAGAGATATATAAAATAATGAAGGGGGTGGAAGTGTAAATGTAGCTTGGTTGTTTACTACTGCTTGCATGACCCCTTAGAAAGACTAGGACATACAATGTAGCTCATTTAGGAGAAAACATTTTTTCACTCAATGCAAAATCAAACTCTGGGATTTGCTACCAGAGGATGCAGCAAAAGATGTTAGTTTAGCTGGATTTAAAAAAAGGTTTCAATGAGTTCCTGGAGGAAAAATCCATAAACCATTATTAAAGAGGACTGGAGAAATCTAGTGTTTATCCCAGGGACAAGCAGCAAGGTATCTGTGCACCTTTTGGGAGCCTGACAGGTTCTTGTGACCTGAATTGGCCACTGTTGGACACAGTTTACTGGGCTTGATAGACCCTTGGTGTGATTCAGTATGGCATACCTTATGTTCTTAGAAGGTCAACGGCATTTGATTATTCTACTTTGACCATATATTCAATAGTTGTACCGTGCAGGCTGCTATTGTCTCAGACCTCATAGAAATAAGCTCTAAACTCAACTTGGCCACTGGCCTATGTCATGTAGATAATAGGATAATAGTAGATAGAAAAAAATGTATACCAATATTTCCATTTAGGCATCATGATACTGAACATTTTCAAATTATTGGAATCCTAAAATCAGCAACTTCCTTTCTGTCCACTTTTTCAGGCATTTAAGTATAGATTCTATAGATAAATTATATTTCAGGTACCCCTGGTACCTTTTCAATGGGATATTCATCATCTCTTTCCTTAGAATCTGATTGCTTTAGGTTCCAAAATACCAGCACAAATGGATTCCTGATTAATAAGAATGAGGATATATGCTGTTATCTCAAGCGCCTTCAAGTGAAGTACAGTATTCTAAATCATGTCAAGTAGACTGCAAATTATTTTAAGACCTGCAGCAGTTAATGTGAATGTAATCAGGAAAGTATTTGATGAACCTCTATATCACATTATGGACATGATTTCACTATTTCCACATTCTTTGAGAAGAAGGAACAATTACTGAAAGAGACAGAAAGCAGACAAAGACAAAGCTATCTCTGCATCATTATTTTGTTAATGCTTCAGTTTTAGGACTTTTTTTCTCACTAACAAAAAGATGGGAAGATTTAGAGTTTAGAAAAGTAAGTAAACTGGTAATAGTGTAGAACTTATTGTCAGAGAAAGAAATTATACTTAATCGTGTTTATTTGTAAACATAATGCAGAATCCAAAATATAATACTATTTAGATTTAACATGGATGAGTTCCTTTCTATCACTGTAATAGGGAAGTTGCATGCCAATAACTATGGGGCAGGTTTACTAAAACACATTAGGCTTTCACAGCTAATACCACAAAAAGTACAATAACCTTGGGCAGCCCGGACAGCTAGTTTGCCTGAACACTCTCCATCTCCGCAGACCTCACCCACCCCATCCCAACCTCTCACCCCCTTCCCTCTAACACAGCGGTTCTCAACCTGTGGGTTGCGACCCCCATGGGGGTCATCACAGGATTTAGCGGGGGTCGCCTCACTCTGCCATTAAAAAAAAAAGCAGCGCACAAGTTGCTGCCGAGTCCACTCCTCGGCAGCGGCAAACTCACCGCTTCCCTTCTAATGCAGCCGCGGCTCCCTGCCTCTTAGGGAACCACGGCTATGCCTGTAAAACCATTGCTGAGCCCTTCCTGCCTCTCAACGGGCTCCGTGCAGCATTGTCCTGCCTCCAAAGGAAGTTGTTTACCACTTTCTTTGGAGGCGGGACAATGATGCACGGAGCCCATTTACAGCGCCTGTTGGCTCGGGACTCCCCCCCCCCCGACACAAGGTAGCCTCTGCTATCCTTGTGCCGCCCCCCCATAATAAATTCAGCTGCGACCCTGCAAGCCCCCGCAGGCAACACCTTCCAAGGCCTCTTGCCAGTCATTCAAAAGAAGGTCTTGTCCAACCGGAGACAAATGCACCCCGTCGGCAAGGTAGAGACCCGCACAGCCCACTTCAATCCACGGTTGCTGCACTTATACAACCCCACTCTTCTGAACACACCGCCCTATCTGGTGGCTCACTTTCACAAGACAGCAGGACCATCTGCGCTGAGACTGGCAAGTTGGCCTTGGGATAATGTCAGAGCATACTAAGAGCACTCCTGGCAATAAGGCATAAATGGCAGTGAAGTCCCAAAGTGCTGCTCATATGAGCTGCTTGCAAGTCCATTCCGATAAATCATTGCCTCCCAGATGTAGAAATATTCTGGCAGGCGGTCGCCTATGCCTGGCCAAAGCACTGACGAGGGGTAACAAGCAACTCCATCACATGCCATGTTCTCACATCCAAACCAAGTGAAATCCCTCAGATGCCATCGCAAAATGTGGGCCCAGTGGATGTGCCACGACCCGTCATCCAGCCCAGAACATGAAAGAGTGGCCTAGCATCCACCACTCCTCAGGGTAAAGACTGCCATCTGTAAGAGAAGAAATCTGTTTGCCATCTGGAAAACAACACAGCCATTAAACACATCCCCCCAACTCACTTCAACGTGACCCCCCAACTCATTCCCTGTCCCCTTGGGGGCACACATAACCCAAATAAGATCCGGACCACCATCTACCTATTCGCTGGATTACAGCCTCGCTTAGCCCTGCTGTTGCTGCACTAGTGGCGGCCCCTACTCAGAATGAATGCAATCCTGGCCCCCCACAGAATCGGAAAACAACTGCAATTCCGCAATGGAGATTTCTTCCAATTGCAACAGAGCACAGCCATTATATTCGACCTAAAAGGCGTCCCATATGTGCAAGTCCTCCTGCATACCCAGTGAAATCCAGATGTAGTGGTGAGGCTTATGCACTCCCCACAAAGCCAATGCCAAATGCCTAGAAAAAGGGTACCCCATCGGAATCACTTGGCATGCAAAATTGAGATGTCCAAACAACGATTGTATGACAGGCAATATTACTTTCCGCACCAGGCCAACCTCAGTTACTAAAATTTGCAATGTGTCAGCCTTCGAGCAAGGCAACCATACCTCAAGAGCCACTGAGTCGATTTATATCCCTAAAAACATTAAGCATGTAACCGGGCCTAAAGTCTTTTCTGCCACCAAGGCACCCCAAAATCAGAAGCCATTCAGAAAATGTCCTCAAAAGCATCACAGAAACGCCCAACTGGCCAGGTGCCATGAATAAAAAATCATCCAGATAGTGCACCACATTGGACAATGCTGTCTGCTGCTCAACAACCCAGTGCAAAAAAACTGCTGAACAATTCAAAATGTGAGCACAAAATAGCACAACTCATAGGAATGCACTTATAAAAATAGTACCAGCCCTCAAACTGAAAACCCAATAACTGAAACATGGAAGGGTGTACCGGAAGGAGACAAAAAGCGGACTCAATATCCACTTTTGCCATAAGAGCTCCCACTCTGTATTGTGCACCAACCCGACTGCACTGTCGAAAGACGCATAGCGCATGGTACGACACTCAGAAGTATGTGATCATTCACCGAGTCCCCCGCCGGGCAAGATACATTTTGTATGACTCTGAACTTACCCGGGTCCTTCTTCAGTACCACCCCTAAGGGAGAGATGAGAAATGGCCAAAAAGGAGGTTCTTCAAAAGGTCCGGCAATCCTGTCAAGGGCACACTCAGCCATAATCTTTGCCCTCACAACCTCCATAAGGCACTGAGATGATGCCACATTTGGAGTAGAAATGTCCCACATTGACCCCAGAAAGGGAATGTGGAACCCATGTTCGAAACCCTCGAGCAGCTGCCCACCCTTTCCCCAATTCTCCATAAGCCCGCAGCCAGGGCTGCATGACCTCCACTCTCACAGGAGTTGGAGCCAGGATGAACAAATGTTGCTCACTTAGCAGGCTGAGGGGCACACTTTTCTGACTGTACTTGACCACTGCATGACCGCTCCCACAAAAGGAATAGGCGTGTCTGAACTTGCAGTCAGTGAAAGGACAGGACATCCTGTTGAAACGCCAACAGACATCCCTGTGCTTGTTTTTGGGAGCCCGCTCCGACTGTGCTCTGAAAGGACCAACTCCCCCCGCCACCCTGAAGTTACCCCCTGGAAACTGCTGTTCCGCTCCCCGCTGGCCCACCCTTAGCCGACATCTGTGTAAGCCACAGGTTGACCTCCTTCATCCCCCATGACAACTGGACATTGTCCTCCATCCTGTCCCGAAAATCCTCATCATAATTCAACCAGGCCCAACCTTCATGAGCATGGGAAATAATGACCCCACACACTGACCAGATGAAAAAAGGCCCTTGTCCAGTTGAGGGTATTCCTGGAGACTTTCTGAACCCTCCCAGCCTTCTCGTCCTCTTTACGCTTCTTACGACTCTCGCCTGACCGCTTCTGACCTTCTAACAACCTAAAACTATCAATGTACCACCACCGCTTTATTCTATGATGCAAGTTCCATGGAACGCCCTCCCACAGCTCTGCATATGTCACTAGATTAGATGCACCCCTCCGAGTCTACTCATGCAACACTTCCATGGCCGGGGGAGGTGGCGAAGAAAAATCGGACGAAGTCGAAGATGATGATGAAGACGACACACGCTGACACCTATGATAATGTTTGTGATTGGCCTTTGCCTTTTTTCCCACGCCCGTCACTATGGGCTCAATGATGGAACCACTCACCCTGGACACAATATGCTCACCTTCTGACGGGGGCCCACGACAGGTGTCTTCCGGGGCCTGGACCACCTGGCTCGTGCACTCCTGTGCCGAAACATCCTGGGCCAACCTCCCCGTCTGCTGCTGGTGTGCCACTTCAAAGCAGGTTCACATACGCTCCGCCCCTCCACTGGTCCTCTCTGGAGCAACCTGTGGGCCAGGAGTATAAGAAGACCTGCCAAACATTGCACAAGTTCACATATGATGGTCCCTGTCCACCTGCATCCCAAGAGCCTGCCTCACTACGTTCCCCGGCTCCCCCACCCCACCCCCGCAACCCATCACCCTCCACCCCACTCACAGAGGTACCCTGGGGTCCATGGGTCCTGCCCTAATGGTGGAGAGAGCACCACCCCAGTCCACCGGAAGATGTCCACCAGCCATCATGCCAAGGCAACCCAGCCCATCTGGTGGCCCCAGGATAAATGCTCCCCCCCCACCTGCTCCTCTCCATCTCCCCCCCCAAGACACCTGAAAAAGGCCCATGCCCAGCCAGTCCCATCGATGCTTCCCTACACCCCCCCCCTCCCAGCCAGATAGCCCATCTGCACTGTTCTGCTCCCCTCCCGCCTCCCAACAAGAGGGCCAGACTACCAGAGTGCAACCATTGCCCCGCACACCAGCATCACCCCCAGCAAAATCCCCTTCTCTAGCCCCCCTACCAACCCACAGCCCCCAGCCTACTGCCACGGCTTGCACTGCCCCTCCAAGTACCTCTGCTCTCCCTACCAGTCCTCCCCTTCATGGGAATCCCAGCACTATCTGCCCCCCCCCCATCCCAAGTACTGCCTCCCCCATAGCTCCAGCTGCTGCTGCTGCACCACCCCTACCTCTGGCCACACTCTGTATCCCAGCTCCAATCCTCCCGCACCGCTTTCCTCCTCTGCACTGCTTCCTCACCGTGCTCATGCTGCCCTCTGCCTCGCCCCCGACTCCTACCCCCCCTGATGACAAAGCTGTGCAAGCTTTCCCCTTTTCCCTTCCCTTGGTACCTACTGACCCCGCATGCTTCTTCCTCACCTCTGATAAAAGAATAGGGCCTTCCCACACCAGATGCCGCAAAGAAGAAGCTCTCTTAGCCACGCTGACAAGCACTGACCATCCACAAGGCAAGATCCAACCATCCGCCGTCACCACCAATGCACTCTGGCTGGGCGGGAGCACGGAACCTCGCTCTTGGCACTCCCCCAGCTAGCCAAAGCATACAGCACCACCAATGAAATCGCCCTGCTCACTCACGCAGGGCAATTTCAAATACCGCCTTGTGCCCCCATTGCCAGGCAACACTCCCCTCTCCCCCCCCCCCCCACATCGCATCGGGCCTCTCCAGAGCATTGGGCCGCAGGAGCTGGGGCACCTGGTTACTGATTGGCCGCCGGGACCCTGGCCCTGTGGCCTGCTCCATATATCACTGTGTTAGCTGCAAAGCCGTGCATTATTTGTGTGTGTGTGTGTGTGGGGGGGGTGCATAGCATTTCCCTAGCAGATACTACACCACAGGTGCAGAGAACATGGTCAGGCAGCATCATTGATGCAGCACACGCATCTTAATCACAGCACCAGGTCTCCAAACTGCAATTAGATCACAGGTTTAGCTCTACACAGTGCTGTAAAAATACCATTCTTCCACAACAATTAGACCCTTCAGACCTCCTAACCTGCGAGAAGCTTAAAGAGCCATCTTAAACCTTTTACCCAGCACTACCAATAGCGGGACTTTAAGAAATGTTCCCAAATGATATCCAAAACCAAACCTCTCTCACTTTGACACACTGAAAGTGCATCATTGACTGTGTACTCTTGGGGCTTCCCTTGCTTGAACCCAGTATCCCTCCGCGGCACACTTGTGCCTGGATCTGCTCAACCCCTCCCCTCCCAGAACAGCTTCTGACATACTCAGTGGCTCTAACTTCAGCAGCCCTGAAGCCTCAGAGTGGCAGTATTTTAAATAACTTTATTTCTTTACCATGGGTTATATTAGCATTATTTTTAAATCTCTTCCCCCCACCCCCAAGAAAAAAAATATATCGGGCCCTCAGTTGCTCCCATAGATGCAGGAGGTAATTCTATTTAATTTAGGTCTCCTCACTCTCTATTTTAAATTTATCATATACACATAAAAGACCATGCCTGCTCCAAAAGTTTACTATCTGCTAAGACAGACAGCACAAGCAGGGGACTAGGGAATTCTTAAGGAAAATTATTACAACACATTGGGGTGTAGACAAGATCATAAGGGGGTCAAGATCCAAAAACAGCCTAAGTGAATAGGGCCAGAGGTGGAGTCTGATGTACAGACTCAGTCTACCAGGTTGGTTTTCGGCTCTCCAGGACTGGAGTTTGACACCCTTTTAAGACGTAAGACACACGCATTCAGTCACACTCAAATGCACACATGTACTTACTATCCACTCTCATGCAGCCGGGACCTGCTGCCTCCCCCCACAGGTGCAAACCTCTGCAGCTTCATGCCACTATCTAACACTCTGCCCCTGTCAGCGCCCAGCTCCACGCCACTGCTGGGTCCTGTGGAAACGACAATACATCAAAAACAGAGCAGAACTTGCAAATTATTTTAGACTTGTCTCTCCTATTCTGACGTAAAGACGTAAAATTCCTGTTTCTAAGGGGTGGGACCAGCAGAGCCCTAAGTGATGTATCTAAAATAACTTGCAGGCTCCACTCTCTTTTTGATGTATTGCTGCTACTGTGGGCCTGGGCTGTGGTGGTGAAAGTGAGCACTGGCAGAGGGATGGGTCTAGATAATGGCATGGGTCATGGTGGAGCTGTGGAGATGGGCACCAGTGAGGGGGGGATAAGCTAGATAGTAGTTTTATGGGGGTGGGGGGGAGAGAGGGAGGAGATGGTGAACATGGGAAACAGAGAGACCCGGGCTGGGGGAGGAGGAATAGGGAAACAGTTACAAAGTGATGTTGGACATGAGGGGGGTTAATGCTGAACACAGAGGAAATAGAAACATAGAAACATGATGACAGAAAAAGACCAACAGAATGTCGATGGTTGGACACAAGTCACCAGGGCCTGCAAAATCACCAATCCAACTTCTCCAGCCCTTGAATTGAAGAACCATTATGCAGCCCTGGAAGTGGAGGAGGTGAAAGCATCCCTAGAAAGGGAAGAACCAGAGTTCAAGTACCCCAAAGTTGCAGAATCAGTGACCAGAAGGAAACGAAGGGTAGTGGTGTTTGGAGACTCTCTTCTGAGGGGTACTGAGGCGTCCATCTGCCGACCAGACTTGATGTCCAGAGAGGTATGCTGTCTCCCTGGTGCCAAAATCCAAGATGTTACGGAGAGTTTGCCGAGACTCATCAAGCCCACTGACTATTACCCAATGTTGCTAATCCATGTTGGAACAAATGATACTGCCAGGTATACCTCGGAATGTATCAAAAGTGACTTCATGGCTCTGGGACAGAGGGTGAAGCAGTTAGATGCACAGGTGGTGTTCTCTTCAATCCTCCCTGTTGAGGGTAAAGGCCAAGGCAGAGAGGCTCGCATCCTGGAGATGAATGCATGGCTGCGTGGATGGTGTCATCGAGAGCGTTTTGGTTTCCTAGACCATGGGATGCTGTTCCAAGAGTTGCAGAGCAGAGATGGCATCCATCTGTCCAAGAAAGGTCAACGCATCTTCAGTAGTAGACTGGCTAATCTACTGAAGAGGGCTTTAAACTAGATTCATTGGGGATAGGTGAAGAAAGCCCCCAGGTAAGTGAAAGCCCCCAGGTAGGTGATACATTAAATACCTTTATGGAAATGGGTAACAGGGGTAACATATGGAAAGCAGTGTGTATAAATGCCCGTAGCATGGGAAATAAGATCCCTGATGTTGAAGCTTTGGTGTGAGTGGCTGACTTGGATTTAGTGGCAGTTACAGAAACATGGTTCACAGAAAACCACGACTGGGATGTAACTATATCTGGCTATACTTTATTCAGAAAGGACAGGGTAGGAAGAAGGGGAGGAGGAGTGGCACTATATGTAAAAACTACTATTAAAGCTTTGGAATTACAGAGCTTAAAAGGGAGAGAGGAGGCATTGTGGGTTAAACTAGAAAGAGGGAAAGAGAAATCTATTTGCATTGGTGTGATATACAGACCTCCCTCACAAGAGGAAGAGGTAGACAGAGAGTTAATTGAAGACATACGCAGCATTGCTAGGAAAGGGGAAGTGCTACTGATTGGAGATTTCAATATGCCAGATGTTGATTGGCACATTCCTGCTGCAGTATCATCTAGAAGTAAGGAGATCCTGGATTCTCTACAGGGAGAACTATTCAGGCAATTGGTAACAGACCCCACACGTGAAGGGACCATACTGGACTTGGTGCTTACCAATGGTGAAAGTGTTTCTGATGTTGTAGTGGGGTGGCAGGGGAAATGCTGGACATGGTGAATAGGGACATGGGGGGATCAGATGCTGAACATGGTGGGGGGTGGTGACAAGAAGATGCTGACACATGCAGCTGAGGGATTAGAGTCACAGAGGAAGTTACAGAGACACAGAGAGGGAATGCTAAACACGTGAGTAGGGCATAGGGTGATGGGGCAGATGTTAGATGCAGGGGGAGTTGGGACACAGAGGGGAGTTGTTGGACATAGGAGGGGGGAGATGGGCATGGGGGGAGATGGAGTAGGAATATAGGGGGATGATGCTGGGCATAGGAGGGAGATAAGAACACAGAGGGGGGCATGGGGGTAAGTAGGAAGACAGCTGGGAGGTAACCATAGAAATGGGGAGAGAGAGAAGGGATCTTGAATGAAGGGGAAGGAGAGTAAGAAGAGATGCTGGAAGGAGAGAGAGAGATCGAGATGGATTGCTGGAAGGAGAGGAAATGAAAGGAGATGCTGGTTAAGGGGGCAGACTAGGGAATAAGGGGATAGAGAATAGACTAAATTTTGGCATGATCTTTCAAGGACATGAGTCCACTTCATCAGATGCATGTAAGTGCTACATTCTTCCAGTATTGTATTTATTTGAACAATTATATTCTGCGTATTAAAATTTAAGCAGATTCCATTAAAACACTCATAAAATTCAAAATAACAGAAAACCATAATATAACAGTGCACCAAGACAATAGCAAAAGACAGATAACCTATTTTAAAAAATAATCACTCCACTCCCGTCTCCTTGAGATGTGCACCTTCCAAAGTTTCAGAAAGTTGCCTGAAAATGATATACCACACACTGCTATAGTCAAATTTATTTTATTTTATTTTATTTAGCAATGCTTATATACCGCTTTTCACCGGCACAGTATATATTTCCCTTGTTCCCGAAGGGCTCACAATCTATGTTTTTGTACCTGAGGCAATGGAGGCTTAGGTGTCTTGCCCATGGACACAAGGAGCCCTTGTGGAACTGGAAACCCCAGTCCTTCTGGCCCAAGGTTACTGTCCTCCAGTAAGATGTGCACCATGGTCAAAGGGGTAGTACCATAAAAGTTCATGAACAGTGACTTGATGAATACAGGACAGGCCAGCAAATCAACTGAAGAGGAGGGCAAAAAGGGGGGATGAGGATCCAGAGGTGGAGGAATTCAAGATTGAACTCCTAATCCACATAGAAAAAGATGAATATGCTGGGTTCCAGGCAAGGGAAAGGATACTTAAGTTAAATTTAACATCTATGGTTAAGAGTATGACAATTAAGATCAATAAGGCCATATCCAGTACAAAGGGACTATTCATTGACATCACTGAAATACAATATTGTGCGGCTAAAATTATTACTGCAAAAATATTACCAACTAAAATGCAGGACCAGAAGAAAAAGAGAACAATAACAGTTCCTCTTTGGAAAAAGCTCATCGAAGGGATATCCCTGATAGATGGGTATCTAAAAGGATTAAGATCATCAAGGGTATCGAGGAAGATCCAAGACATCAAGCTGAGGCATGCTTTGCATTAATAGAAGAAGACCTGAAATTTATATTTTCCAACAATAAATTGAAAGTAGCGGCAGAAGCGCAAAAACTGTGACGATATGAATAAAACAGAAAAGAAAGACATCAAAATAAATTATTTAGAGAGAACCCAAAACAATTCTACAGGGAAATGGGAAAGAACATTAATATGGTAAAAGTACCACCTACCAAAGCTGAAACAGAAACCTTCTGGAAAAACCTATATGAGGACTCTATAGAGCACAATCAAGAAGCAGAACATCAAACCATTGGAATGGCCTGCATTAACAATGAAAGAGCTGGAAAGCAGGTTAAAATGAGCTTCAAACTGGAAGAGCCCCGACACAGATGGAGTAACCAGCTTTTGGCTCAGTTCACTCCATCAAGACCTGGCAAACTGCAAAAATAAAATTTTCAAGCAGCCAGACTTAACACCACAATGGTTTACTCCAGGAAGAACATTTTTCCTTCTGAAGGGGGACCTGAGTAATATTCCCAATAATTACAGACTAATAACTTATCTACCTACAACTTATAAACTATTCACTGCATTAGATGCAGACAGAATATATGATCATATCGAGTCCAATAATGGCAATAAAGCAAAGGGGCAATAAGAGGGGAGCTTATGAAACCAAGGACCAGTTAATGTTGAATTAGGTCAACATGGCCAGTACTAAGAAATGCAAAAATCTCAGTATAGCATGGATTGATTATTTATTTATTTGACGAAGCTTATATACCACTTTTCTACTAGTCAAGATTATAAGAAAGCTTTTTACAACTTCCCACACTCTTGGATAATAAATTACCTTGAAATGTATAAAATAAATCCTGGTTTGATAGAGTACATTGAGTTCACCATGACAATGTGGTAAACCACACTCTTTTTGAAATATTTTGAAGATGGTCAGTACATCATTCCTAACATTAAGATCCAGCGAGGAATATTTCAGGAAAATTCCCTGTCGCTCCTTTTGTTTTGTGTGGCGCTTAATCCAATGAGTACTCTCATCAACTCTTTGGAATATGGATTTAGTCTTAATCATGAAGAAGGTAACAATACAGAAACAGCATCTCATTTATTATTTGTAGATGATCTGAAGCTCTACAGTTCCAATGACCAACAATTAGCAGAGCAACTTTGTGTGGTGAAAAGCTTTTCTGATGACATCAGAATGATCTTCAGCCTTGACAAATGTGCTAAGGCAACTTTTTTTAGAGGAAAACATGTCACTGGCTGAGGGCTGTGAAATCAAGGATCTTGAACAGAAAGGGGTATATAAGTATCTTAGAGTAGAGGAAGGAACGACACTCAAGCAGAAATTACTGAGAGAAAAGATCAGTAAAGAATACTACAGGAGATTAAAATAGTTATTCAAAAGTGCTTTAACATCATGGAATAAGATACAGTCCACTAATCAGGTGGCAATTCCTGTATTCTCATATAGCTCTGGGATTATGGACTGGCCTCTCAAAGATCTTGAAAAACTGAATGTGCGAACAAGAAAACTCCTCCATGCCCATATCTGCCAAGACTGTACATTCCTCCCATAGACTGTACATTCCTAGAGTTGAAGAAGGGCAAGGCCTTAGAGATTGATTACACATGCAGAGCTACTATCATAGGCCTTCAGGCCTACCTAACTGCAGCACTGGATCCAAATATTCAAGAAGTGCTGAAATATGAAAGTAAATGTCCAGAATCTGTCTGCATCATCAAACTTGGATAAGTATTCCAATGACTGGAAGGAATACATAAGCATACACAGGGAAAGAAGTTATAGAATTTACAAAACAGGAGAAAAAAACTCTACAAAGGATTACATCAACAAACGAGGAAAAACAAGTAGCAAATACACAAATACAGTGGGAAATACAGAGTACTACTCCAGGAACCCTTTGTCGATCAAGAACGAACAGACTTTAGTAAACATGCCCCTAACTGTTAATGTGACAGATAATGCAGCTCAGTTAACTACACTGCATGATATCTGCTATGCAGTTAACACATGGTACTGACTTTGTTCCTGCATTAACTACATGACAATTAATGTGTGATACTTAGAAAAACCTTTCCACACCATGGTAATCAGAGGCTATATAGTAAGGCCTATTCATCCTTATATAGATATGAATATGGGCCACAGTGAGTCCTGCATGATATGGGAATCATAGCAAGAACTGCTGTAGATCATCTATATACAAATATATGATTCATATGTTCATTAGTGTTGATAAATCTTCATTGACTGCTGTAGGACCTGTTTCCAATCTTCCATTTCTTTCTAAGATTTATAGAATTTTTTCCCAACTTTCTATCAATAAACCTAATCAAAAAACAAAAACAAGAATACCACACAAACTTAATCTTAAAATCCATCTACAAACCTAGAGAACTATTTGACATTATCCGCACACTAACAAAGGACTCATCAGACAAAGAAGAGATCTCCATACAACCTCAAATAATTGCAGACTATCTCATCAAGAAGAATAAACCTACCCAGAAGCCCTCCTCCCCCCCATAACAACCACAATATCTCAAAGGCAGCACTCAAACTCACACATGAATGGAATGAATTCCACATCCCCAATTCGGATGAGATTCTCCTGACAATATCTGCTCTAAACGCCAGCACGTTTCCATCTGACCCTTACCCAGTAAAATGGATCAAGTCAGTCAAAGAAGAGGTTATCAGCTACATCCACAACATAGTAAGCAAGTTTCTATCACGAGGCTATATGTCCCATATCCTCAAGCAAACAACTATCCGCCCCATCCAAAAAAACACACCAACAGACAGCTCAGACCCTGCATCCTACTGCCCAATCTCCAGCCTTCCTTTCCTATCCAAGATCATTGAAAAAGAAGTTCAGAAATAGCTACAAGATCACATCGACCTACATGCTCCGCTTGACCTGCACCAACATGGCTTCCGCCCCATCCACAGCGTGGGGACTCTCCTCACTCACTTACTCGACACACTACTCAGAGGACTTGACAATATAAAAACTGGCTTCTTACTTGTTTTCATCGACATTTCCTCAGCATTTGACACCGTATCTCACAGCATCCTAATAGAGCTTCTAGCCCATGGGTTTTCAATCCAGTCCTCGAGGAACCCTAGGCCAGTCAGGTTTTCAGGATTCCCACAATGAATATGCATGATAGATCTGAATACAATGAAGGCAGAACATGCAAATCTTTCTCATGCATATTCATTCTTTGAATTCTGAAAACCTGACTGGCCTAGGGTTCCCTGAGGACTGGGTTGAAAACCCCTGGTCTAGCCAGTACTGGTCTACTTAACACCACCCTCAACTGGTTTCAGTCCTATCTAAGTCACAGACAGCAAATGGTCAGAGTTTGATCAATCACCTCCACTCCAATCAACAATATACAGGGAGTCCCTCAAGGGTTCGCTCTGTCTGCTCAACATACACATATAGCCAGTCTGCAACATCTTCAAAAAGCATAAGATCCTATATTCTATCTACGCAGATGACATTATGGTCTACATACCAATCCTCCTCGACAAACCAGACTATACAGCAATCATAACCTGCTTACATGAAATGAACAACTGGCTATCCTCCAATAATCTACTCATCAACTTAAAGAAATCCAAAGCATTATTCATCTCTCAGGACACCTCTTTTACCCCCCCCCCCCCCCAACTTCTATCCTACTACATGATATGCCAATCACAGTAAAGGAAGAGGTCCAATACTTAGGTGTGACCCTTGACCGAGCCCTAAATTTACAGCCATAAATCAGCAGAACCACCAGGAATGCATTCCACAAACTGGCCATCATCCGTAAAGTAAAACCCCTTCTAAGCCAGGAACATTTCCGCACCGTTTGCCAAGCCATTATCACCCCCATTCTTGACTACTGTAACTCCCTCTTCCAAGGTCTCCCAGCACAATCTACAAGAGCACTTCAACTAGTCCAGAATACTGCTGTCCATCTCATAACTGGATCTGCCAAACATGAACACATAACACCCATTCTATTTCAGCTGCACTGACTTTCAATTACTTCAAGAGCCAAATACAAAACAGCACTAACCATCTTCAAGATCAAAAACAAAACATCGGCTGGAACCCTACATGAGCTCCTAAGCAAAAAAACAACAACAGCCCCTTAAGACAAAACACAAGAGAAACAATACCAATGCCTGGCTCTTTCACTAAAGCCAACAAATCAACTTCAAAGAGGGCTCTCACACTCACAGCGCCCACAATCTGAAATTCCTTGCCAGAGAAGATAAGGGAAACCAAAGACATTAAGGACTTCAGAAAATAACTAAAAACATTCCTTTCTCTGAACATTTCAAAGATGAAATCCAGTACACTCGCTAACGACTCACATCTAAACACTTCCATGATCAAAAACATCTGTTGTAAATAAGATATGCTACCTAGCATTTCCTGCATGTCACCCCTTCCCACATTTCTAAAAGAGTTCTCTGTAGTGTTCTGTTGAAGTTATAATGTAAACTGCTTTGATTCCGTGAACTCTGTTAAATAAATAAAATAGATAAACTTTCCTGTCACTTGGAGCACACTAAATTTCTTCAGGTCATATTACTGAAACGATTCTACTGTCTGTTTTGAATGAAACATGGATTTCTTGGGAGAGGGATGATATTTCCCTGGTTGTCTCTCTTGATCTATCTAGTGCTTTTAATTTAGCCAACTACTCTTCTTCTGTCTCACTCTCTTCCACTGGTTTGGGCTCCACCATTCTTCAATGGTTTCACTCTTTTCTTTCTGGTCGTACTTATTCTGTTTCCTTCAAGAGCTCCACTTCCACTCATTTTCCATTGTCTTGTGGAGTTCTCCAAAGCTCTGTTCTAGCACATCTTCTGTTCAACATTTTTCTTGCTCCTTTAGCCTCTCGATCCAACAAGAGGGTGTCTCCGCATATTTTTACGTGGATGAGATGTTGCTGTTGTTTCATACCTCTCCTGTCTCTCCTAATCTCAGCACTATTGTTTATCCTTAATTGCTCCTTGGCTTCAGTCAAATTGTCTACTACTCAACCTTGCAAAGACTTCTGCTATGTGGTTGTCTGGCTCTTCCTGTTCCCCTGAGTTATCGCCCTCTATCAAAGATTTTCCCATTCCACTCATCTCTTCTATGAAATATCTTGGCGTCATATTGGATTCTTCACTCACTTTTCATTCACATATCGGTGCCACTGTAAAAAGATGTTTTTTCACCCTATGTCAAATTTGCTCAGTATGATCTATTCTCCCCACTACTTCCATTGTTACTCTACTCTTGTCCTTGGTAATACCAAAGTTAGATTACTGTAATATCATTCATTCTAGTCTCCCCAAATACCAATTGAAATGTTTAGAGTCTGTTCAGAATACTGCAATTTGGATTTTACACCATGCCACTAGATGGGATCACGTAACCCCACTGATCATCGATTTACATTGACTTCTCACCTCTCACTGCTCTCAATATAAGTTACTTATTCTCACGCATAAAATACTCCACTCAGGAACTCCTATCTACTTTTTTTCCTACATTATTCCAAATGCCCCCTCCTGCCTTTTATGGTCAGTTCATGCTAACCATTTGCATTTACCTCCCCCATCACAGGCATATCTGGAAAGCACCCATCATTTGACATTTTTCTTTCTTGCCCCAGCCTCAGGAATTCTCTTCCCTCCAGCACACATTTAGAAACTTCTTTTTCAAGGTTTTAGGCTGCACTGAAAATGTATTTCTTTCAAATGGCCTATATGATCTTCCACCCGGGACTGACTAGGCTTCCTGCTCCCCTCCCTGTTTTTACCCTCCCTCTTTTTCCTACATCTCCTGCTTTCTTATCAATTTTATGGCATTCCTTTCCTTTTCTTTACTTTATGATTTTATTGTAAACCTCTTTGATGATTTGAGAGGAGGTATATCAAGCTTTTTGATAAACTATAAGAAACACATAGGAGATTTAAAACATAAGGGTGTGGATTTTCAGTGGTGGCGGCCAGCACAGTTAAAGTGGTGAGCCTTTGCCACCTTAGCTTTGCCCTGGATATTCAGTGTCGGAGCCATATCTGAACCCCGGCATTGAATATATAGGTCACCCAGATTGCGATCTTGCAATCTGGTCAGCAGCTCCATTTGGCCACTGGCCAAATTGCAGTCGGCAAAACTTAGGACAGCCATTCAGTGATTCAATGGAAATCATATATAGGTGTATGGTTATTTAGTTGATCAATATAATGTATATTCCTTTTCTCTGATCGCAAATTAAAACCTATACATGAGTTCTGTATTTTAGAGCATAATGTGTACTTGTGTCTTAAGGATCTATAAGATGGCACTGCAGAGACTACCTCAGATGCTATGCTGTAAGTTTATTCTTGGACAGAAAATACCAAACTACGGCTCAGTAGCCAAAAATAGTCTGACTACTTTCAGTCAGTCTAATCAATGTTGGTAAAATTTTATGATGACCAGTCCTCTGGCACCTTAGCTCTGAGGCCATCCTTGCTAACGTCATTGTCAAAGGCCCAGTATCAAGCAAGACTTTGGTAATGTTTGCATGAGGAAGGAATGAACTGGGAGTAAAAGCATCATTCCTCCGTCCTCATGATTCCCGCCCAAATTGATTGAGCAGTAGGAGTGAGGAAAGCAACAGCAGAACATCAGGCCACATCCTCCTCCTCTGCGACCTCTCCTCACACATGGCCATACAGTCTATGGTGTCCCACATGGTTAAACATTTCCTGGTTAATTAGCACACGGAGGTGTGTGTGTGTTTTTAAGTAAATTCATTAATGAAAACCTTTCCTCGACATTACCCTTCCACCAGGGAATGCCTCTGCTCAATCCAGAAAAAGTTCCATATATAGAGGCAGCATGTACTTATTAGACGTGCAGTTTTATAGAAGCCATTTCTGCACATAAAGCACTCATTTACATACAGAAATGACTTTAAAACTTGTCTTTAAATAGGCCTTTTCTCATACCTATAGAAAGGCTCTTTTAGACCATACAGAAGGAACGGAAGTATACAACTTTAACTTTGCTGCCTTATAACTCATTCAGAACCATGAAGCCTAGGCAAAGAACTTTAAACTAGGTTCTGAATGTAATGGACAACTAATGCAGACCACTCAGCACCCAAGGCCGGCCTCAGAGTTTGTTCATGGTTTTGGGGCCCTACGTAGACCGGGCAGTCAAAATCTATTGTTCATTTTTGAATGCCCTGCTCTTTCCCATCCTCCAGAAATTGCTGTCCTAGGCAATTGCCTGGTTTGTCTAATGGTCGGGACTCACCAGTTCAAGCCAAAGGATTTAAAAGGGTAAATTCAGAGGACAATATAGGGGGTGACCTGCACAGAGCTGCAGTTACAACCAGTCTAGTCACCTTACTGGGCAGACTGGATGGACTATACTGTTTTTTATTTGCTGCCATAAACTTTGTTAATATGTTACTATAAAAGGGTGTCTATATAGGGAATGTTCATAGGCTTCTTATCTCTCCTGTCACACTTTTAGTGTATGTTCTGGTGGATCTTCCTCTACCCCCAGCCCACACTCTGTCGGTGTACCTCAGGGCTCTGTCTTGGGACCTCTCCTTTTATCTCTCTACTCTCGGTCCTACTCATCACCTCCATGGTTTTCAGTATCATCTTTATGCTGATGGCTCTCAAATCTACCTCTCTGCACTTGAAATCTCTCCAGGAATACAGGCCCATATCTCACTCTGTCTATTTGGCATTGCTGCCTGGATGACCCACCACCATCTGAAATTGAACATCGCTAAAATTGAGATCCATATCTTTTCCCCTAAAGCCACTTCCCTCTTCCTCCTTTCTCTTTCTCTGTGGATAACACTCTACTTCTACCTGTTTCCTCAACTCACAACCTTGGGGTCATCTTATCCACTCTAGTTACCTCCTGCCTTGACTATTGTAACCTGCTCCTCACTGGTCTCCCTCAGAATCGTCTCTCCCCTTCAATCTGTTCAAAACTCAGCTGTGAGACTAACCTTTCACCAGTCTTGTTATTCTCATGTAACCCCTCTTCTCATGTCAGTTCAATGGCTTCCCTATCCTTTTCCACATTCAATTCAAACTTTCCCTACTGACTTATAAGTGTCTTCATTCTGAAGCTCCTCATTACCTTTCCTCTCTTATCACTCCCTACACCCCTCCTTGCAAACTCTGTTCCTCTGGCAGATCCCTTTTATCAGTGCCCTTTTCCGCCACTGCCAACTCTAGACTTCATTCATTGCACCTTGCTTATCACCTATTTATATCTTTCCATTCCCCTTGATTTACCCTAATCCCCAGTTGTTGTGTGGTCTGTCTTGATTAGATTGTAAGCTCTGATGAGCAGGGACTGTTTCTTACATGTCTCTATACAACACTGTGTATGCTAGTAGTAGTAGTAGGCCCACATGTTGTATCTAGGTTATAAAGAAGACATATGTGCATGAGCAAGGAAAGGATTCCTTTTTGGGTGAGAAACGGAGATCATATTTGTAGTCGTGGTACCCCATGTGTTTATGTTATGCCATAGCTGTTATGTATAGGTTCAGGGTATAATCCACTGAAAAACAGGATCCAAAATTTAAACAAACAGTTAAATAGCCAATTGCAAGTAGAACATACAAAATATATACATATTGGAGGAAAAAGACCTCAGGGATCACTTGCCAACACAATGGCACAGGACAGTGATAAACCACTTATTATGTATTGACTGTTGCAGGCTCTACATAACATGTATCATCCCCATACATCACTGCTCATAAAAAACCTCCAATACCATCCACAGGTTAAATCTGACTCTCCAAATTTACAAATTAGCAAACTCCGGCAAAACATGCAGGCGATCACACATTAGTACTTAGATTAGATAGCAAAACCAGCTGAGATCAAGCTCCGAACCCAGGCGTTTCGCCAAGGCTGCTTCAGGGAGCTGAACTGCATTAAAACAGCCAAGTCATTCAAGCCAAGTCATCTATAAGAAAGCCAGATATATATAAACATATACCACAAATGGAGATCACCGCGATTGTACATTATAAAGACACAGCTGGATATCCCTAAGCGGGAAACCCCGCTGATGTCATGCGAGTTAACATCCAATCAGCAAAACACCCCACATCAGAGCAAAGCTGATAAATCCCAAGACTCATCTGCTATAAACACTTCACTCAGACTTCCGGTGGCACATGAGCGGGTGAGGACGTCTCTCAGCTCGCTCCGGGACCGCCTCGGGATTAATCTTTGATTTTTATGTGAAAGACCCTCAATCTCCTATCCTAAAGCCCGAGGGGAAACATCTGTAAGAGTCCCCGCGCTGAGATATCGTTTGGGAGCGGGTCGCCCTTGCTGCACGATGCCGATGCCGGCGCGGAAAGAGAAGGAGAAGGGCCCAAAGCCGGGGACCACGAGGCCGATGGCGTCGAGCCCGGCCTCGCCGGGAACTGAAAGCACGGAGTCGGCCTCTGAAGAGATGGCGAGAGAGGTGGTGAAACTGCTTGACCCGAAGTTTGACCAAATACTGGGTAAGCTGGAGGCTGTGGGTGCTGCGATGGGAGAGATGGGACAGCGCGTAGACGAGCTTGAACAGAGAGTGTCGGCGCTGGAGGACGATGGGGGCAGCATGGCGCGAGTGGACAAGGCCCGGGTAGCACAAATAGCAGCCCTGCTGGAAAAGGTTGATGATCTTGAAAATAGATCACGGCGCAACAACATTCGCATCGTTGGGATTCCAGAGACTACCTCAGATGCTATGCTGCTGCCCCTCATAGAATCGTGGCTCCCCAACGAATTAGGCCTGCCTGCCCTGGTGGGGGATATTAAGGTGGAAAGAGCCCACAGGATCGGGTCTAAAGCAGATGTACGCCAGCGGCCTCGGGTGGTGATAGCACGCATTCTCAACTTCCAACATAAAGCACAGCTGCTCCAGGCTTACCGGAAAAAAAGAGATTTGCAGCTTGAGAACCAAAAACTTTTATTGTTTCCGGATTACTCGGCGGCGGTGGCGGGAAAACGGAAAGAGTTCGCCCCCATTTGCTCTGCCTTATTCCAGAGGAAGGTGCGATTCACTCTGGCTTTCCCGGCAGTCCTACGTGTCACTCATTCAGGTCAGAACCATGCTTTCGCTTCGGCAGGGGAGGCTAAAGCCTTTTTGGAGACTTTGGGTGAAGGTGACGGGCCGAGCTCGTGACCACGGCACTGACCGGCGGCGGGCTCTGTTCCTACTATTACTACTACTACCACGCCGGTGCAGCGTGCGTAGGCTTGCCAGCGCGGTGGAGGAGAGGGAGTATCGGGACTTGGTCTTTGAGACTTTCTTCAGAGGACTCTGAGCCCTGCACCTCAGGGCGCAAGTGTTGATCAGTTCTTGTTTTTCCTCCCTGTGGTTCTCTGTTGGGGCGGCGGGAGGTGGGGGGGCATGCTCCGGGCTCGGTACTCCGAGTAAGGTGTTGCAGAAGGCTAGAATTTGCCTGCGGAGGGACTGTTTGTGATGTTTGCTTTGGAGTGCCTACTGCAGCCTCAATTGTTCTACTGTTTTGGGTTTCAGCTCTGATGTTTATAGGGGGTAGTGGTTACCTGATGCCGAGGCGGCCCTGCAGTGTCCACACAGGGAAGCCAGGCCTCGGCCTAGTGGTCCGTGGCAATAGAATTGTGGGTATTGGGTTTAGGGGAGAGGCGGGAGTGCATATGATTAACGGGGAGGGGGGGTGGGGGAGGGGAGGGGGGATGGGGCAGGGGAGGAGGGGGTTGGGGGTGGGGGTTGGGGAGGGGAGTAGCCTGCCTTTTGGGGGGAGAAGTTCTGCCTTTGAAGGTACTGTATTACCTGATGGGTTTGTGGAGAAGAGGTGTGCATGGGGGGAGTGGGCCGGAGGCTGAGGCTGGGCAGCCGCCGGCGCTGACAGATAGGGAGACCCGTAGGGAGTTGGAGTTAGCCTACCCCCATTACAACTCTGGGATCTAATGTGCGGGTGATTTCGTGGAATGTGGGTGGTCTCAACACCCCGGTCAAACGTACCAAGGTTATTCAAGCCTTGAAGAAAGAGGGAGCTCAGATTGCCCTGTTGCAAGAAACTCATTTAAATTCTCTTGAACACCTTAAATTGCGGAAAGATTGGGTGGGCCAGGTGTATGCGGCCTCCGCAACGGGGAAGAAGAGGGGAGTGGCGGTATTAATTAAGAAAGGAATCCCGGTGGAAGTGCTGCGGGAGGATGTTGATCCCCGGGGCCGCTATCTGTTCCTGCACATGCGATTGCATGGCGAGGAAGTATTCCTTGGCAATATTTATGCCCCAAATGTCTATGAGCACGAGTTTTTTCGTGGCATATTGCGGAGATTGGAGGCAGCTCCGAGGATCCCTGTCATTCTGGCTGGTGATTTTAATTGCCCGCATGACCTGGTCCTAGATAAATCCCACCCGACGCAGGGTGTAGGGTGGACGAGAAGAGGGGTGAATTATCTCTGCCGCATGGGCAGTCTTTTAGATGTGTGGCGCGTATTGCATGAGGGGGAGCGCGACTACACCCACCTATCCAGAGCACATAGCACTTGGTCGCGAATAGATTACATCCTTGTCTCAGAGGCTGCTTTTGGGAAAGTGCAACAGGCAGAGATCAGGCCTATTGTGATATCGGACCACGCTATGGTCTGGATTGACTGGAGGGGCACTGGCGCAGATGGGTTTTGGTGGTCCTTCCCCCGGCAGAAGGGACAAGATCAGGAGTTTGCGTTATTCTTACAGCAGAAGTGGGCAGAGTATCTGGAATTTAATGAGTCCAGCTGCCCGTCTGTGGCCACGGTGTGGGAGGCGGGAAAAGCAGTCATGCGTGGCCTTATCATTGCATATATGGCAGCGGAAAAGAAGCGGCTCAATGGCGCTATTGTGCATCTCACCCGGGAGCTTGAGCAGTTGAAGAGGGGGGTAGTACGAGACCCGACGGGACAGCGTACACGGGCATATTTAGCGTCGCAAAAGAAGCTGAACGCCCTCCTACAGGATAGAGCGCTGTACTCCTTACATTATTATCGGCACCAACTTTTCCGCTATGGTAATCGTTTGGGTAAATTGCTTGCCCGCTTAGTGCGAGATGGGGGGAGCTCGAAGGTTATTACGCTCATCCGTGATAAGGACGGGAAGAAGCAGAGTGATTCCAAGAAGGTAGCGGGGATATTTAAGCAGTTTTACGAAACCCTGTACACCCCCGGGATGGAGGATCGGGTGGAGGAGCGATGTTTTTTTGAGGGCCTTGCGCTCCCACAAATTTCACAGCAGGAGTTGCTGGATTTAAATAGGCCTATCTCAGGGGGAGAAATTCAGAACGTTATCAGGAAAGGCAAGCCTCATAAGACGCCGGGGCCGGACGGATACGGGGCAGAGTTTTATAAGTTGCTGGAACGCCAGGTTACGCCGACTCTAGCGGCCCTTTACGCGGAAGCGTTGGAGGTGGGGAGGTTTCCCAGAGACATGCGTATGGCTTCTATCTCTCTCATCTACAAGGAGGGCAAGAACCCTGAGGATCCGGCTGCTTACCGGCCGATCTCGTTGATCAATTATGATATGAAAATTTTGGCTTCGGTGTTGGCTGGACGTGTGCAAGCCGTCCTCCCCAAGCTGGTCGGCCGGCATCAGGCTGGCTTCGTGCAGGGGCGGGACGCGTCTAACAATATTAATAGTGTTGTGCTGGGCATGGAGCGCTGTATACATGCGGGCACCCCACTGCTGTTGGTTAGTTTGGACGCCGAAAAGGCTTTCGATAGGGTCTCCTAGGATTACATGTTTGCGGCGCTGCGGGGATTTGGTATGGACGAGGCCATTTTGGGGTGGATACGAGCCTTATATGAGGAGCCGCTTGCTTATGTGGTGGTGGGCAGGGATCAGTCTGCCATTTTCCCCCTGCGGCGGGGGACTAGGCAGGGCTGCCCCCTCTCCCCTGTTCTGTTTGTCCTCCAGCTGGAGCCGCTGTTGCTCAAATTACTACACTCGGAGGAGGTGCAGGGGATGGAGTGGGCCAAGGGTGGACTGAAGGTTAGTGCGTTCACGGACAATATGTTGTTGTATCTAACGAACCCCAAACGGTCCCTAGTAGCTGCTTTGGCGCTAATTGAGCGGTTCGGCTCGTTCTCCGGCTTGAAGATAAACGTAGCGAAGTCCTTAGCCTTGGATGTGGGCGGCAAAGTCAGAGCGCTTTGGCAGAAGGACTTCCCTTTGGTTTGGGCGGATGGTCAATTTCGATACTTAGGTATTCAGATACCCTCCGCGTTGGCACAGCTGTACCGAGTGAACATCGGGCCCCTGCTTGAGCGTACCATTGACAGATTGAAGCATTGGCGAGAGTTGCGGCTTTCTTTGAAGGGTCGCATCGCTCTTTTTAACATGGTCGAGGTTCCTAGGTGGCTGTATTTATTGCGACATCTCCCAATTTGGCTTCTGAGGCGGGATCTACAGTTATTACAGAAGCATTTATCGAAGTTTCTCTGGAGAGGCCGTAAGCCTCGTATTGCTCTGGCGGCGTTAATGCGGGAGGGTGAAGTAGGCGGGGCACAGTTGGCCTCCCTTCGTGAGTATAATGTGCTCTACTTAACGAGAGCCCTTCGGGATTTATTTGGGCAGACGGGTGAGGTCCTCCCGCTGGAATTGCTGACCGATCTGTCGGGTGGACAATGTCCGATTCGGTTGCTCCACTGTCCTCAGCGGGAGCTGCCAACCCCTTGGCGGCGGTCCCACTGCCTGCGCGGACTTGGACTGGCCTGGAAAAGCCTGTGCCGTATTCGAGGCTGCGCTTGGCAGTATACTGATTGCCTGCCACTGGGAGGGAACGCGGACTTTGCCCCCGGTGGGGAGGGTCGAGTAGTGAGTGACTGGGCGCGGAAAGGCATTAACTATATTGGGCATTTGAAATTGAAAGGGTTGGCGGAGCTGGACTCCTTTGCCTCGTTAAGGGCCCGCTACCATTTGCAGAAACATGACTTCTATTTTTATTTGCAGGTTAGGCATTATGTGCGCGCCCTGCAGCGGAAGGACAGCTCTCTTTTGAAGTTGGGCGGTATGCTGGAATTGTTCGAGGCCCTCGCTGGTACCTTGACCGTCAAATCTTTGCGGGGCGAACTCTACCCTGGGGGACGTCTTGCTGTGGCGGACCAGGCCTTGGAATGCTTGGCTGAGAGGTGGCGGCGGGACCAACTGCCCACTGCGACCGGGGAGTTGTTGGGTACGGCTTTTGCAGCTGTTAAAACACTCTCGGAGTCTGTGCTGCTGCAGGAGACTCAATATAAGTTTTTGTGGAGAGGGTATGGGCATAATGTTTGGGCGGCGCAGATAGGTCTCGTGGAAACGGATATTTGCCCTCTGTGTCAGCGCGAGCCTGGTGCTTTGATTCATAGATTTTGGTACTGTGCCCACCTCCGCAAGTTCTGGGACGCGGTAGGCACAAAGTTGAGTGAGTGGGTGAGATGAACGATACAGATTCCCCCCATTTGGGGCTTGTTGGGAGTATATAGAGGAGATACCTTCTTGTCGATGGCGGTAAGGAGTCTCTGTGCCAGGGGCTTTGTCATAGCGAAGAAATGTATATTACGCCATTGGCTAACGAGCAAGCCACCAGGGATTGGGGAATGGGAGCAGGCTATGTGGGATCTAAGGGCTTTGGAGACCCGGATGGCGAGAACTGTAGGGGGTGCTGTGGGAGAGCGCATAGGGCGGGTTTGGGATCCGCTCCCTGGGTAGGTCCCGGAGTATATCAATGAGGGCCATCGGGTGGTTCAGGGGGAGATCCCGCAGTTAAGGCAGGCAGGTAGGAGGGGGGGGGGTGGAGGGGGGGCGGATGGTGGGAGGTGGGGGAGGGGTGGGAGGGAGGGGCGGGGGCCGGGGGGGGGGTTGGGGATCAGTAGGTGCCGCCGGGACAGCCTCGGTGGACCTGAGCCATGGGGGTCTGAGGGTGGGCGGACGCCATCCAGCCCCATCCTACGTAATGTTGATGTAGCCTATGTGGGGATGGTATAGCGTGTGGGGGGTGGGGTGGGGATTTGGGTGATGCACTAGCCTAATGTATGTTAGATGATGATGTTTTGGTTTCTGGTTTGGGCTTAGGTTTTGGTTTCTGGTTTTGTTCATGTTTCTGTATGTTTGCAATGTTTGAAATAAGGCAATAAAAATGATTTTTCTAAACACTTCACTCAAGAAATTCAGAAACTCAGACATTCTCATCCAACACATAGATACAGATGTACTGTAAGCTAGAACAGATAGAAAACACCCTGCCCATCACTTAACCCATAAACATAAACAATCACCAACATGCCTTCCAATCAAGACATACATTCAACCCTTTCAGGTTCACTGTATCAAAATGAAGCATACAGAATTGCTCCTTATATAATAACTTCAGACATCTATCACCACCAAACAGGGGCTGAGACATATGATCAAGCACCACACATTTGTAGTCACTAAACATGTGGTGAGCTTCCAAACTATGCGCTACAAGTTGAGTTCCCTCAACTCTACAAGTGATCTTACTATGCTAGGCATTACCCCCTAAGATGGTTGAGCAGACCCATAGAAGTGCTTTACATAATGATAGGGGTTGGCTTCTGGCCTCAAGATCTCGACGACAGGATTTATACATCTAGTCACACAATTTTCTCCATTAAGTAATCGGTTACGAAGGATTGTTAGATCACATTTTCATGTTTTTATCTCCATTTGTAAGGTGGTTGGCAATATGGCAAGCAGACAGTAGATGTTTGCTGTCTTTCTAGCATCAAAAGTAAGTTTTTCTCTGTATTTGGGGTCGTGAGCAGTGATATTGAATGGCTTGCATGGGGAGCAGTGTTCATGGGGAGGGTTGTAGGGAGAGATAATAGGGGAATGGTAGTGCCGAGCAGCAGAATGAGTGCACTTATAGAACAGAGGCACAGAAAGGGCATAACTTTGTTGATCAACAATATTATGCAAACTTTGTTGACCTGCAAGGTTAGTTTGGTGTTTTGTGGATTTGGAGAAAATCCATCTCTAGCAGATGACCAAGGCTGGAAAACTGCGGTCAGTTCCTAATGCCACGTATCATTTGATGCAAGGTATGTCCTGACATATATGTTCATATTTACATTCTTGTATACCATATTGGGTTGCACTGGGCTTACCCAGCTCTTTACAGGGCATGAGGGGGGCTGGTATATGATCTAGGTTGCAGTAGCTGTCATTTCTCCTTGGTATTTATGTCTCGTGTATATCAGCACACTATTGTCTGTAATTGGGCAGCTTAGGAGATGCACATTTTTCCTGAGGGGCATGGCATCTGTGGGAATATCGTGAGATAGGCAGGATCCAAAATGTGTAACGTTTCAGAATATGGTGGGCACGGGGACATCCAAAATGTTTACCCTCATCCAAGGCATGGGGCCGGCTGGATACACGTGCCCGCCAAACATGTCTATCTCTCCAAATCCAGCCCCATGGGCACATCCAGAGCTGTGGATGCAGAATTATGACCTAGGGGGATTGTTTTGATTTAGACATGTCCATTATAAAATTGGGTTCCACATGTTTACAGTTATTTTATTTATTTATTTATTTAACAGTATTTCTAAACCGCCTTATCATAATAATCAAGGTGGTATCACAGCAAACAATCTGGTAGTGTGAGTGTGTTATACATGCAGTGAGGGTGAAAATTTAGTTGGGTGCGTGATGTATTGTGTGCTAGATTGGTTTGAGCTATGTACAAAGTGGGCTATATACAGTGGTGCTAAAAAACATTTTATATACATACAGTGTTAGGCGGTAACGTGTGTTGCTATACAGTCACTTAGGTTATGTGATGTGTCCATAGTGTTCTATGAACAGCATGGTTTTCAGCTGTTTTCTAAAGTCCTTGAGGTCAGTAGTTGCCCTCAAATCGTCCGGTAGTTTGTTCCATATTGTTGGAGCAGCCATGGAGAGTGCTCTGTCCGTTGTGTCCTTGCGTGTGTGTTTGTATTCACTTGGGGTGCTGACTCGGTTGTGTGTTTGTTTTCTTCTAGGACGTGTGCTGGTGTCTGGCTGTATGAGGGTGTGCAGGCTGTTGGCTGATGTGTGCTGTTTTATCTTAAATAGATTTATGATAGTTTTGTATCCTATGCGTGCACCGATCGGAAGCCAGTGTAAGTCTTTTAAGGTAGGTGTGATGTGCTCCTGTCTTGCAGTTCCGGATATGATTCATGCTGCGGTGTTTTGTGCCAGTTGGAGTGGTTTGATGGCTTGTTTCGGTAGTCCAAGGTATATCGGATTGCAGAAGTCCAGTAGTGGGGTTATCAGTGCTTGACAGACGGTACGGAAGTGTTCTGGGGCGAGGAGTGGTTTCAGTCTCCTGATGATTCGCATCTTGTAGTAGGCTTTTTGTATTGTTTTGTCTATGTGTGGCTTGAGATTGAGTTTATTGTCCAGCGTAACCCCGAGGTATCTCACTTCTGACCTTATTGGTATAGTAGTGTTTTGTATCTTTAAATTTGGTGGGTGTATGAAGCTTTGGTTCCGAGTGATGATTAGAGCTTAAGTCTTGTTGTAGTTTATTGCGAGGTTGTTGTCTTGACACCAACTGGTCATTTGTGTAAGGCAGTCTGTTATCTTAGAGAAGTCCGGGTTGTCGATTGATATCGGGGTGTATATCATGATGTCGTCCGCATAGATTGTGTATTGAATGTTGTTCTCTTTCATGATGTTGCATATTGGTTGGATGTAGATGTTAAATAGATCAACTTGTGCTTCCCCTTCTGTTGTTTGCTCTTTTGTGAGGATTTTTACTATTTCAAAAAGTTCTCTGGGTTTGTTAAATTACGCAGATAATCTCCACTTGAGCTAACATATTTATATAGTAAAAACATATACATATATGATGTTGACTGTACATAGTTTTCCCTGTTAATCCATGTTATATATTCCCATGTTCTATGTAAACTCAATGTTACTTGCATACATTGTTGTATATTTTGTTCAATGTACACCGCACTGATCTTAATAGCGCGGTATAGAAGAAATGTTAAATAAATAAAATAGGAGTGCTGAGAGCACAGATCCTTGAGGTACTCCTTGACGGACTTTTATGGGTCGGGAGGTGATGTGTCCCACCTTGACCTGTAGCTGTCTTTCGGTTAGGTACGAGTGGAACCATTTCAGTGTGATACCGTGTATACCAGTGCTCTTTAGTCTTTCCAGGAGCGTGTTGTGGTCCACTGTGTCGAAGGCTGAGGAGATGTCGATGAAGATCATTATGATTCCATTCCTGGTGTTGTCAATTATTCTTAGGATGCTGTCGAAGGCTGAGGAGATGTCGATTATTCTTAGGATGCTGTCGAAGGCTGAGGAGATGTCGATGAAGATCATTATGATTCCATTCCTGGTGTTGTCAATTATTCTTAGGATGCTGTCGAAGAGGTAGATCAGTAGCGTTTCGACACCGTGGTTGGGTCAAAATCCATGTTGGTTGTCGTCGAGTGTTTCGTGTTTGTCGATGTGATCCTGAAGTTGTAGTTGAACCGTTTTTTCGATGATTTTTGCGAGGAAGGGTATGCTGGAGATTGGTCGGTATGCTGCTGGATCTTTTTTGTAGAGAGTTGTTTTCTTTGTGATTGGTCTTACTGAGGCAAGTTTTAGTTGCTTTGGCATGAGTCCTTGAGTGAGTGAGTTGTGTACCATTTTATGTATGGTGGGGATGAGGCTTGATTTGGTGGCTTTGACCCATGACACTGGGCATGGGTCTGTAGGAGCGGTGCTTGTGTTGATTGTAGAGATGATGTGGGATATCTGTTCTGTTGAGGGTGAGGAGAATGTGCCCCAGGTATTGGAGTGTACGTCCGTCCTTGTTGTCCTACTAGGCGTTGTTTGTTCTGTGGCGTGAAATTTGTCTTTGATGTGGTCGGCGAATTTCTGTGGATCAACTTGTGCTTCCCCTTCTGTTGTTTGCTCTTTTGTGAGGATTTTTACTATTTCAAAAAGTTCTCTGGGTTTGTTAAACTAGGTACAGACATTGCTCAGCTTAATCAGGACAAACAAAACATTCTGTCTTGTTTTTTCACAAACATGTACAAAATACAGCCTTCGCTTGTATCATACTTTCTACTAGGCCAGGGGATTTCCAACTCCAGTCCTGGAGGCCCCTGTAAGGCTGTCCACAAAATTCCAAGCAATTCTCCATATTAACCATTTGAGAGGGTCCTGGTACCCTACTTCAAGTCCTTTTCTACAATGAAAATAGAGGATTTTTTGAGTGTAGCGACCCTGGTGGAATACAAGTCATGCAGCAGATTGAATGAGAGAGAGATGGTTCAAAGAGAGACCTGTGAAGAGCAGGTTGCACAAGTCTACATGGCAGGTGATAAGATTGTGGATCACAGTTCTCACACTATAGGAATAGAATAGTCACATTAGAATTTTCAAAGAATTCATTATATCCCTTTCTTCTTATGTATTTGGCTACAAATGTCTTGGGTAGAAACCTGTTGGGGGGACTGATTGGGGGTGGAGGGTAGGGGTCTTGGGAGAAGTCTTCCATGTTGGGTTGCTGTTTTCGGGGAAGGTGGTTCTGAAGGGGACTGCGGATTGGTGCACAGGGAGTCCAATCAGAGGGTATTTGATTGGTGGGGAGTGGTATTAAGAGTTAAAGGAAGGGGTCACTGCTGTGGCACAGTCATAATTTTTATGAGCAGTGGCCACACTACTGGGTTGCCAATAACATGGCTACACTTAATAACACCTCTTGCCGTCGTGCTATCAACAGTCATGACAACTAGCGTGTGGTGCCATCAGGCACAGTTGCTCTCACTGGCCGACATGTCCATTCTCCATCTTGATCCCACTCCATTGTAGTGCATGCAGTTAGCGCACAAAAGAACGTATGCTCGCTGTCATGCCAGTGCATAACAGTTACTGGGCTAAGCACATGTTAAACCCCACAGTAACCACTGCCGCAGCTTAATAAAAAGGACACACAGAAACTGTACCTTATATTCCTGGTTCTCAGCCTGCAGCTTTAAGTACTCGACATTTCTCTCTTTGTGCATACATTCTGTTAGAATTCAGTCTTTTTTTACCACAAGCTCTTTAGAGCACAGTTACATTCCTGTAAAGTGGTACGTAGAATGCAGTTGTTAACAATGCTTTCCTTAAAAGAATATTTAAAAGCCCATTATTGGGCACAGAATTTTAAGGAAATGCCGCATATTATTCTATTCCAAACAGAAAGTGCTTAAAGGACAATAAGCATAAAAGTTTGAAATGGAAGACAATTATTGTACATTAGCACTTATTTAAAATCTTGCTACTTTAATGGAATATTTCGGCAATTCAGACAAGCTAAATAATAGAATGGATCCATTCAAAAGCAAACACAAATCAGCACTGGAAACTTTTGGTTCTAGAATCAATTCTATGCTTTCATTCTAATATTTCAATAACTTTTTTCAATATTATCCTGAGTTCAGGTAACAAACAAAACATGAAAGTCAAAAACTTTCCTCTTCATGGAGTACTATGGACCCAATTTATAAGCATATAATGCAATTTTCATTGTACTGAGTGCTTAGCACATCTCTCCCACTTCCCCCACTCTCCTTTCCATGCCCGAAAAGTCTTGGTAACCCTTCCCCGACTTCATTATAGTCTCCTCCCCCTGCTACCTTATCCAGGTACCTAGTTCTTACTGTCGTCTAGAGTAAATACGATTTTAACATAGAACCTAAGCACCTAAACATACACTTTTCTGTGTTATCTATTCTATAGCTACTATCCTATTAGCCTTATGACACCCCCTATATAATCTTCCAAGTTTAATGCCCCTGTTCAATGTACAGTTCCTGGTTCATGTTGTAATCTAAACTGCTTTGAATTTATAATAAGGGGGTATAAAAAGCTGTTAAAAAATAAATAAAAGTGTTTTGTCTAGGACTCCGTTATTCGTACCGCAAAAACCAACCCCATCAATTGAGCTTGGTTACCCTTCATCAAGAAAATCTGCAGATGTTTTTTTTTTACTAATATACAATATATGAGCATGATACAGTTTATAAATTACTTACGACAGAAAAAAATAAATCAAAGCGAGGGGTAAGTCACTATTCCACTCTCTCTAGAATTCTCAGCTCGAATCCTGAGGAGGCAAGAAAGACTTTGACTGTAGTGTTAGACCTCCAGAGCCTGCCAGGTACCCATACTGCATGGGGGAATGGGGGAGGGGGAGTTGATGATGAAGGGCCAGTCTATGTTCCACGAGCAATATCTGCCCCTTTCTAACTTTCACCTTGGGCACTCAGGACCCGGCCACTCAAGCTTTGTTGGACTGAAGATACCTGCCAGCAAGAGCACGCATACAACCAGCTCCCAGTCTGGCATCCTACTATAATGATTTGGAAGACCAGAAGCAATACCAGCCTTACCTCAAGCAACCTTATCCCATATGACTGCCTTGCCCTTGGGTATATTCTGCAAGATCAGGGCTCTCCTTTACAGATTGACTAGCTACTGCATGTCCATGCTCATGTATATGGAACAAGCTGGAATGGAGACGTGGAGAGGGGACCACTTGTCATGTCAAGGATGGACTTCTGAGTACTCTTTTTTATTTTCAAGGGCAACCAAATACACAAAGTAAATATTCCTCAGCACAAATGTGTAATTATAGGGACCATCAGAAGCAAATGTGTACACAAGACTTAGGGGCTTGTTTACAAAGCCGTGGTAGCGGTTTCCGATCGTTATCGGAGCAGCGGCCCCATTGAAATCACTGCCCCTTAATTTAGTCTGTAATAAATAACTCAAAAGCTTCGATCATCAGTCCCCAAAACTTCAATTGTCAGTACAAAAATCTTTAGAAACATTTTTTAATATACTGCAATTAAAAGTTATAGCTATAAAGTCCCACAATGATTTGGCTCAATCATTAATAAATGTCAGACACAAAAATTGTCTAGGCTCAGAAAAGTCACCTTCAAACATTAGCAGAAAGTTTTACTTGTCTTAGGTTACTGTTATCATTGTAACCACTATTCAGACACTGTCTTCCAAACACATGCCAAACTCAAAGGGGTATGTCTACTAAGTCGGGCTAATGGTTGACCCGAGCTATCTGCAACTACTGTAGCTCCCATGTCATTCAATGGGACCTAGTTGCAGATAGGCCAAGTTAAGCGTTAGCCCGGCTTAGTCGACATACCCTAAAGTGTGTCACCCACCTACCTACCTCCGTAGGCAAAGGACCTGGGGGTTTCAGTGGGGCCTCTTCTTAATTAGCAGGGACAAGTAATGCCCCCTGGGAGTTGAAGTCCCACTAGCTATTCAAAAAGAGTGTAGTCGTGGACGAGTAGCTAGGCTGTTTTTAAAGAGGTATTTTATTTCCCTTCCCGGGAGAACTTCTGCAATCAGGAATCAAAAAGGAAATAAACCATGCTTCTGGCATAACACAAATTGAACTACAAAAATTACAAAGGAATGCTTCTTTTCAGCTAAGGAAAAACACAAGTGAAAAACAGTGCTTGTATCTTACAGCAGCTGTGAAATTGAAATCTGTTCCTCTAAACAGATTTCCTTTCTACACACTTCAGCAGAGAGAGGTCACACTATCAGCAAATACAAGGGTACAATCCATTTGGAAATCTTCCGAGTTTTCCACATAGTAATCACAGTCCATGGCCTCATGAGCTTTCCTGCAATTCTCTTCTTTGGGATTGTGACTTACCCCAGTACTAAAGAATCCCTCTTCTCTCTGGCAAGGGCGTCTCTCTTCCTCACTAGCAAGGTGAAGTGGAAAGCTACCATGCAGTGTAGACTTTTCCCCTAGAGGGCCATACACTTCAGGACAAGCGTATGTAAAATCCTGCTTTTCAAATGCCCCTCTACTCCAGGGAATTGGCCTTTCTTCAGGCTGGCCTCTGCCGGAACGTTTGTAGCTGGGAAGCTGAAAATAGTCTTTCTCCCTCGAAAGCTTTTCACTTCCTCTTACAGGACGTGTTTCTTTGGGCCTGGAAATCTCCCTTTGACAACAGCTTCTATTCCCCAGTTACCTGCTCTCCTGGAAATTCTCTCTTACAGCTTCTCTCCGTTTGCTTGTAGGAATCCCTCTGTGTCCCCAACGACCAGACTCTGGTTTAGTGCAGCCCAACTCTCTGGCACTAACCTCAGGTATTCCCTCTTGGGCAAACTCCTCTGAGATGCTGCTGGAATCTCCGTCTGAAGTTTTCCTGTTATCTCTCTGAATAGCTCTGTCCTGATTAGCACTCCTGTTAGCTCTCCTGTTAGATCTGCTTCTGCTGTTAGATCTCTCTCTGCTCCAGACTGACTCAATTTTAAGTGCGTCATTCTTGGAGTTTCTCAGAAGCTCAAGTCTCTGCAGCTGTTCCTGATCACCTAATGAGCTATGAGGTAATCCTTTGCTGGGGCGTTTTCCTACACCCAGTGCTAGTGTTTTTGTTGGTTGCCTTTAGCAACCCTCAGCCATGTGCTTTGAGCTGCCCATTTTAAAACTGCTCTGCACATTTTCTTCTGTTTCCATAGGCACTATTTGCCCTACGCCATGACAAGTGTTACGTTTACAAAAGGAGATTCTTACAATTTAATGCGATGGATAGCTTCTTTCTCTGCTGGCTCTGATGCAGCACCAACAAATCCAAAGGTGTTGGGTCGGGCTATGAGTTTGTCAGTTGTCTGAATTGTGGTGACAACAAGTTTTCAGCTAAGTAAAGTTTTCTTCTAATGATTTAAGGTGATTTTTTTTGGAGCCTGGACAATTTCTGCTTCTGATATGTAATAATGATTGAGCCCAACTTTATTGTGTGCACCATATAGCTATAATTTTTAATTGCAATATTTAAAACGTTTTCTATAATTGCTTGGATTGACAGTTAAGATTTTTGAACTGCTAATTGGAGTTTAGAGTTTTTTAGTGCAGACTAAATTAAGTGTTGTGTTGGAACTTGATTCTAATTATACCTAAAATTATTGATATTTGCCAAGAGTATTTACTTTGTATATTTGCATTATCTCTCCTATTTTGTAAGAACATTATTTGGTTTTTTTTTATGAGGCCATGCATCTTTAAATTGAATATTCTCTTTTTTGTTTAAGGCCTTGTGGCCAGTAGTTAAAAGAGACTGTACTGTAGATGTAAGGGATGCCAGAAAAAGAGGCTGGGGCACATCTACCCCATCCTTCTCACTACCGCCTATCCATGGGATGATAATCCATTTGCATGGCATTAGCACTTCTATCTGGAAGAGCCATCGGGTGACCCTGGAATCTGGAAATGATCTACTTTGTCACATGGTTATCCACATGACTGCTTTTACCTGGACGTTGCATGCCGCTCACACAATCTCAGCTTGTAGGCTCCACCCCTCCAGGTCCTCATGTGCTCAGGGACAGGCTATCCAGGTAGGACACCCCAGTTAATTGGCAGCAGCTGTGTACAATTTATCTATTTTATTTATTTATTTATTTATGTATTTAGTGTTTTATATCACCTTATCCTTCAATCAAAGCGGTTTACATTAAACCTCAATGTGTACGAAGAACGCTGAACAGTTGGGGAGGGGAGGGGGAATGGGTATGTGGGACAGGATAACAGATTAACTTATATACAATGCAGCATATAGGGTTACTCCATAAGCCTTATATGGAAGAACGTGAGGATTTAAAGACATACTACTATTACTACTGCCACTACTGAATATCTGTATAGCGCTACGAGGCGTACACAGCACTGCACAAACACATGTAAGAGACAGTCCCTGCTCATCAGAGCTTACAATCTATGCGAGACCGACAACACAGTATCTGTGAGATATAGCTAGGCATATGCACTAGAGACGTCAAAAGGGGGAAATTTTGTACAAAATATTCAAAGAGCCAGAAAACTTCAGTATGTCAGCAAATGTCTTACAAAATATCTGTTTGTATCATTTTTGCACTGGGCTCCTATGTCCCAAAGCTAGTGAAATATTAACAGCAGAGAACCATTAAATATCATTATTTTATTATCTGTCTGATTGAAGACTTATAAAACTCTGACACGATGGAGCTGAAAGCATGAAAGTCTTTTTCCAGGGTTAAACATTTCAGTAGGGACCCTTGAATGGCTAACAGATAATCTTATGTTCCTATGGTTCTGGGTCACTTTTATCAGTTAGTCTATGTGTTTCTTACTTGCCTACATTTTATAATCCCATTTTACATCAGATGTTTCAGTCTCTTTCATCGTTGGCTATATGCATTTTTACAAAGCAATTGTAGGTAATAATTGGTTTCTCTGTAGCTGTGAAAAATTCAACCATAGCCTACTTTTCATTAGCTATTTATTGGTATAGTAGGACTTTACATTTTATGATCAATGCCTCAGTAACTATGCATAATACTAGCTGAGCACCTTTGGAAATTATAACTCTTTCTCTGACACAAGGTCAATGACGTACAGCATATGTTGGAGGTCAATCTTCAAATGACTCCTGAACTGACCAGCCAGAGAGAAGGTACTACAATGGGTTCATCTGTACAATCACCTTCTGTCACTGGCCAGGTGATAAGAAAGGAACCAATTTGCCAGTAATAATATGTTAAACAAAATTATTTCAAACTTTGAAATGGAAGTACAATTATCTCACAAGAATTGTACCTTCAGATTCTCCATCCAGAAGACATCTACCCCAAATCTGGGACCTCCGGAATGCTGAAACCAGCAATGTGATGAAAATCCAAGGGGGGGACCAAGGTGATCCTGAACAATGGTAACCACAGGATCCTGTGGGAAGTGCTAATGGGCCCAGTCTCTGATCCACTGCTGCTGGGACTCGATTTCTTCCAGAATGATTATGGCACTATAGAGGCCTGGGGAACAGAGTCCACTGCCACAAGAGTGATGGCAGACGGGGATTCCATGATACCTCTAGAGATTAAGGGAGATATGTTAGAAGCTTTACTCATGATTTCCATGTGGAAAATCTGGCGTTTACATGTGAAAATAGTATCCATGTGTAAATGGCGATTTTAGAAACAGATACATTTATATGTGGATCCCACTGTCTATGTATTAGTGGCATCCACATTTAAATTTAGCTGTTTCCAATACATAGGGGCTTGTTTACAAAGCCGCGGTAGCGGCTTCCGCTCGATATCGGAGCCGCGGCCCCATTGAATTCAATGGGGCCGCGGCTCCGATATCGGGCGGAAGCTGCTACCGCAGCTTTGTAAACAAGCCCCATAGATATTGCATGGGGTGTGTTAGGGAAGTGCTGTGGGTATAGCCTGGCCAGGTCAACAATCTACTTGCATATTCCCTATTTCATATAAGGAATACACATGTATGACCAAAACTATCCATGCCAGGATTTACAGCTGCTCCATGTACAGGTCTATAAAAGGTGCTCATTTCAGCCAGCCCTTTACAGGAGAGATTAAAGGGATTATCCTCCTTAATCCTATTTATTTCCCCCTTCAAATTTACATGAATTAAAGGTAGCAGTCTCTGTAGTTAATTGGAAGCATTTAAACATATAAGGCCCACTTTTTGAACAACATTTACACAGTTTGCAGCCCAGTAAAACCTGTAAATGCCTTAAATCAGGATATTCGATAGCACTTACATGGTTAATGCTATTGAATATCCTCTTCTAACTCGCCTACGCAGCCTGATTCTATCCAGCTATCATCGGGACATGTCGGGGGCAGAGCGGAGGAAAACCCTCGCCAATCATTTAAGGTGCAGGAGCTAACCAGGTAGCGTACAATATCATTACTTCCCATTTAGCTTCGGCAGCTCTGGTGTGTGCAGCAATCCCCAGATATTCAATGCTGCCCCCACGGCATTGGATAGCTGGGTTAGAGGTAGACAGGGAGGACTATGTGCCGACGAGGTGGATAGACCTTCGAAAATGAGCCTAGCTCGATATTGAGCTAATAGGCTTGCAAAATACCAACTTATATGTGTAAGTACAGCACTTACTCAAATAGATTGCCAAGTTTCTTCCATGTGCTTAAACCTGTGAACCTGGGGGAAAGCATTATGTCAGGTAGCATATCTGAAAATGGAATTCCAAATTCACGTGCTTAAAAAAGTTGTTGACGCTTCCTGTGCGAACTGTCCTCTTTCCCATGTCACTAGAGAACCCACAACTTCAGGGGCACAAAGGAGATACGAACCAGAATATTGAAATATGGCAACGGCAGAGCAGGAATAACTGGGATTCATGCCTTCCCCATTTCAAACTACGATATCTGGGGATTACAATAGACCAGCAGCTCAACTTTAAAGAGCATATAAAGAATACCACTAAATCCATTTACAACAAAATACGGATACTACGACATCTAAAACCTCTACTAGCCCCAGACAACTTCAGAACAATATTCCAGGCACTCGTAATGCCACACTTTGATTATGCCAACATCATCCTGCATGGACTCCCCAAGAGCACTCTCAATCCTCTTCTAATGGCGATGAATACAGCAGCCCGCATTCACTGCGGCATCTCCAGAAAAGACCACATAACTCCCATACTTATGGACCTACACTGGCTACCAGTACAATGCAGAGTCGCCTACAAGGCGTTAATCCTATCATTTAAGGCAATTAACTGGATATCTTCCAAATCCCTCTCATCACTCCTGACCAGTACCCCCACTAACAGACTAAGACGGTCAACAACTAGCAACACGCTATCTATACCACCTGAGTTCACTAAATGTACCCAAATAACTAGAAACAGAGCATTTACACTGTATGCTCCGAAGTGCTGGAACAATCTCCCACTTCATATAAGATCAATTACTGACCTCTCGCAATTCAGAAAAGCTATTAAACATCACTTGTTCTGCCTTTATTTTACCCACACTAACCTAATACATTCACATCCAACACCTCATCTCACCCACACAGCATCTGACGAACCAACAACATAACCCAAAGTGCTTTACAAAAGAAACTCACCATTAGGAACACTCACAATCAGCATGACTACTCTACGACTCTATTATATAACATAACTTAAATAATTTATAAGCTCCTTTGTTTGAACTGTAAATAGTTATCCTGTTACTTCCATCCCTGTTATAATGTAAGCAAAAGATCTTGTTCTAATGCAAAATGTTGTTACTATGTAAACCGCACTGATGCTAAATAGCGCGGTATATACGAATTTGTAATAAATAAATAAATATAGGAGGGATAAAATAGTTAGAGGGTGGCAGGAGTCAGAGGGAGGGTGGGGGGAGGTTGGAAGTGATGTCACTAAGCCTGGCAGGCCCTTCCTTGCATTTTTTCTTTTTTTGTTAGTGGAGGAGTTGCTCGTAAGACCCAGCATCATTTTTCCATTTCCTTTTGATTTCCATGAAAATGACTTAACATATCTATGCCGAAAGAAGAGGTTACACACCCTTAGAAAAGGAGAAAAAGTCTTCAGGTATTTTGCATTTTCTGCAGTTTTCAAAAGGACAATAACTGAGTATTTTTCCTTTCAAATTATGGTTCCAAGTCCATAGATGAAAAGTACCTGCAGGCTTGCCAGCGAGGTGGCCAATTAGAAAACTACTATGAAATTTGATTTTTTTTTTCATTGTATGCATATTATTATTATAGCTTGTATCAGGAAATATTACTGTATGATGCTCACGAACAGAACAAAAAAGAAAAGATAATATGCAATTTGAAATCTAAGCATCTTTTATTAATCTTAGACCACCATAGGGAAGGCGTGTCAAGAAACCAACAACAATAATTATCTTACAAAGAAATACAGAAAGCAGGGGATAAGCATGTTAACTGCTTTCAGTCCTGCAAGGTTACAGAGGACCCTGAAGTGGCATCTCTGCAGGAGAAACCCTATATTGTAAGAAATTCTGCAAGTGAGCTGGGTCAATGAAAACATATTTGTTACCTTCCAATATTATATTACATAAACAGGGGAATTTCCAATGAAAGATAGCGGCTAAGGTTACTGCCTCTTGCTTCCTTTCTAGCAATAACGTCCATCTCAGTTGAGTATCTCTAGAATTGTCAGGAAATATAAATACCTTCTGTTATAAGAGACTCACTTTATATCTAAAGTACATCATCAAAGCCCACAATTTGTCTAGTTCTAGTGCAAATGTTACATGCAAAGTTTCTCAAGTGAATAGGTAGACATAGGTGAGTCGGTTGATATAGTGTATCTGGACTTTCAGAAAGCTTTTGATAAGGTCCCTCATCAGAGACTTTTGGCGAAACTAAAAAGTAATGGGATAGGAGGCAGTGTACTATTGTGGATCGGGAACTGGTTAAAAGATAGAAAGCAGAGGGTAGGGCTAAATGGCCAATATTCCCAATGGAAAAAGGTGAATAGTGGAGTACCCCAGGGATCTGTACTGGGTCCGCTACTTTTTGACATATTCATAAATGACCTGGAAAAGGGAATAACGAGTGAGGTTATCAAATTTGCAGATGATACAAAACTGTTTAAAGTTGTTAAAACCCAAGAGGATTGTGGAAAACTGCAGGAGGATCTGGATAAATTGGAAGACTGGGCATCCAAATGGCAGATGAAATTTAATGTGGACAAATGCAAAGTTATGCACCTAGGAAAGAACAACCCACACTATAGTTACACGATGCAAGGCTCCACATTAGAAACCACCACCCAGGAAAAAGATTTAGGAGTCATCGTGGATAACATGTTAAAACCCTCCGCCCAGTGTGCAGCGGCGGCCAAGAAAGCAAATAGAATGCTAGGTATCATAAGGAAAGGGATGGAGAATAAAACAAAGGCTATTATAATGCCTCTGTATCGCTCCATGGTACAACCGCACCTTGAATATTGTGTGCAGTTCTGGTCACCGTATCTTAAAAAGGACATAGCATTATTAGAAAAAGTACAGAGAAGAGCCACCAAAATGGTGAAGGGGATGGAAGGCTACTCCTATGAAGAGAGGCTACAAAGGTTGGGGCTCTTCAACCTGGAAAAGAGACGACTGAGGGGAGATATGATAGAGGTCTATAAATTAATGAATGGAGTGGAGCAGGTAAACGTGGATCAATTGTTTATGCTATCAGAATATAGAAAGACTAGGGGACATGCAATGAAGCTACAGGGTAAACTATTTAAGACAAATAAGAGAAAATATTTTTTCACTCAACGTGTAATCAAACTCTGGAATTTGTTGCCGCAGGATGTGGTAAGGGCTGTTACTGTAGCTGGGTTTAAAAAAGGTTTGGACAAGTTCCTGGAGGAAAGGTCCATAAGCCACTAGTAAAAAGGGACCCAGGATAATCAATGCTTGACCCAGTACAAACATTGTGGAACCTGTGTCTTTTGGGGATACTGCTAGGTACGTATGACCTAGATTGGCCACTGTTGGAAACAGGATGCTGGGCTTGATGGACCTCGGTCTGACCCAGTATGGCATATCTTATGTTCTTATGTTCTTAAATATCTCAACTTGAGACATTTAAAGGAGCCCAATCATGTCTGAATCAGAAAAGCCATTAGTCCTAGGTTCTGAATTCACTGTGTTAACTGCAGGAAGACAAACAGGAACGTAGAAAGATCTGGTAACCTGGGGCATAGACTCATCAGGAACCTTCAAGACCTCTCTAAAATATCTTTTCAACATTTCAAGGGATGTAAGTAAAGGAGGTTTAGGAAAGTTTAAAAACCTCAAATTAGGTCTTGTAAAATTCTCAAGATTTCCAAGCTTACGCTGTGTCACTGAATTATCCTTTAACAAAAGAACATTAGAAGATTCCAGTACAATAATCTGCTGCTTCAGGCCCACTATCTGGGCATCCATCTCTTGAAGTTTCATCTATAGTAGTACGTTTAGCCTGTAAATCAGACATACTGTAGACATGGAAAAAGAATCCAAATGGGAATCTAAGGATTGCTCTATATCAGAAATGGCCAACCAAATAGGGAGTCTAAAGTTTATGGTCTATTCTTGGACTTTATATTGTTTTGTTTTGTTTAATAAAGAGATTTAAACATAAAATTTGCCATACTGCCCTTCAGACCAGCACAGCAGTGCACAATAAAACATCAGAAATCCAGAAAGGAACTAAAAAAAAAAACAAAAGAGGAAAGGAGTAAAAACAAACTGACGGGGCAGGGAACAGAAGGGAGGAGGGATGGGGCAAGAGCAATATGTAGTCAAGTCAGGGGGGGGAGAGGATAGAAGTTGGGTTCTGTGATACTGAGGGGCTAGATCAAATGCTAATTAAAAGAAGTGAATCTTAAAGAGTGATTTGAATTTAAAATAGGACAACTCTAAGCGGAGCTCGGGTGGAAGAGCATTCCATAAATGTGGAACGAGGAAATAAAAAGCAGAATCCTGGGTGGATTCACATTGTGCACAAAATAGAGGGGGATGATAGAGATGATCTGAGTGAATAGACTGCAAGATACATGAAGGGGTGCAAGGAAAGATGCAGGATGAAAGATAAGCAGGTGAGCCCAAGTGGAGGATCTTATGGACCAGTGTGAGAATCTTGTACTGAATGTAATATTGGATGGGTAACCAGTGAAAATGGATAAGCAGGGAAGTGATGTGGTTGAATTTGGAAGCATTAGCATGTAATCTGATGACTTTATTTTGGACTGCTTGTAAATGTTCAAGCTGATAGATGGAGAGATCTGCGTAGACTACGTTGCAGTAGTCTAGACATGTTAAGAGTAAAGCATCACCTCTTTCTCCTACACTACTCACAACCCAGCAACTCAACTTCACCCACCATACATCCCGCCAGGCAATTGTAAGTTACAGACAACTCATGTTTATATTGTAGATAGCTGTAGATAGTTTCCTCAGTTGAAATCCAAGTTGTATCACCCGTTCAATGTAAGTGCATAACAGTTCCCCTGTTCTGCACAAAACTCTTATCTGTAAACCGCACTGATTTTAAAGCATGCGGTATATAAAAGCAATAAAATAAATAAATAAATAAAAATAAAATAATGAGATAAGCAGCGTAGTCAGAGCAGAAATGTAGAGGAATGGGCGAATGGTTCTAATCTGACAGAGAGTGTAGAAGGAGCGCTTCATTACAAGGCCAATGTGCTCATGAAATGTGAATGCACTGTCCAGTAAGACTCCTATGTAGGTACAAGAAAGATGTCAAAGAAATTGGTGTCAAAAAGTGAAAGAACCTAAACCAGAATCACCAATAAATCCCCCAAAAATGAGAACCAACAATAAGATTTGTCAATTGCTGATGCCTGAAGATTTGCAAGATTTGTCAATTGCTGATGACTGAAGATTTCTCAATTGCTGATGACTGAAGCAGGGTTTTTAGAGAGCTTGGCACAAAACCCGAAACGTGAGCCACGTCGTCTCTTTGGCGTCTCTGGCAATACTTTGGCTTGGCTGTATGGACACATAGCACAAAGTTAAGTTTGGACTTTTAATTATAAAAATTATTTAATAAAAGGAGCTGTCACAGTGGTGCTATGTACAAATTCTAGGCACTGTGCTGACTTGCTCTGACAAAAAGTGTACTTGAAATTCAACGGGGATTCTTGGAGATCAGAAAGAAATTGGTGTGCCATTAAGTAATAGAGAGAAAGACAGGGCAACAGAGGAACTGGTTAGCCAGGTGGCTAAAGTTTTAGATGCATTGAACTTTAGGTGATTGTTGTTCAGCCAAAGAACAACCTGAGAGAGACAGTTGTTTAGTTCAGAGAGGTCATGAGATGTTGGGTGAGTATGGAGTAAAATGTCATCTGTGTAGTAGTATGCGGAGCTAAAGTTTTGTTTCTTTTTTCTAGGCTTCCATTCAAAGCAAGCTCTTTGAACTCACTGACCTCATCAGGCATTAGATCATATAAATCAGTCTATAAATTAATGAATGGAGTGGAACGGGTAAACGTAGATCGATTGTTTACGTTATCAGAATATAGAAAGACTAGGGGACATGCAATGAAGATACAGGGTAAACTATTTAAGACTAATAAAAGAAAATATTTTTTCACTCAACGTGTAATCAAACTCTGGAATTTGTTACTGGAGGATGTAGTAAAAGCTGTTAGTGTAGCTGGCTTTAAAAAAAGTTTGGACAAGTTCCTGGAGGAAAGGTTCATAAACCATTATTAAGAAGGAACCCAGGATATCAATGCTTGACCCAGTACAAGCATTGTGGAACCTGTGTCTTTTGGGGAAACTGCTAGGTACGTATGACCTAGATTGGCCACTGTTGGAAACAGGATACTGGGCTTGATGGACCTTGGTCTGACCCAGTATGGCATATCTTATGTTCTTATCACTCCCTATCCGCCTCATGTGAGAATTCTTGCCATATAGGGCAACTCGCCAATTAGCTTGTTGACAAACAATTTTCCATTCTTCAAGGAGCTTTGATTAGGTAATCTTGCAAAAGGAACATATTGATCAATATACCTTAAACACATAATATCAAAATTTACTAGTTTTACTAGTCATGAAGGACCTAAAAAGGGGACTGCAATATCTGGAGAGAGATCTGCAATCGGCAGTATATACTTCTGGGACTTTTTCTGAAGGGAATTCTTTGGATTACAGCTGACTAATCTGTGAACCAAGTGTATCTGTTAAACCAGTCATGGCCTAGTAGCAGCAGTTTAAATTTAAATTTAAAACACTGAAGAGAGCTTTCTGGTTAAATTTAGCACCCAGCAGAGAGCTTCTAGTTTAAATTTCATACTAAGTCAGAGCCTAGCAGCAGCAAAGAGCTTTAATTTAAATCAAATCAGAATATAACTTAGCATAAAAGGCAAAACAGGGTCAGTATTCTTTGAACACAAAATAAATTCTTCTAGAGACCTTTACAAAGAAGCCTTCTACCTAGGGGGCAAGAGACCTGTGAAACTTTTTCAATAGGTGTTAAAGCCAGGTGGCAAGTCAAAAGGCCATTTTGAAAGACTCCTTCTATCCAAGCAAGGACTGTTAATCATCCAGGAAGTTGGTCACAGCTTACCTTAGAAGCACAGGAGAGGATACTGTGTAGCAGCCCTCTTTTAATAAGTCTTATTTCCCTCCCTCCCCAACACCTACCCACCCCTGGGATAATCAAAGCTTTATAGGTACTTACACATCTTAAAGGAAAGGAGCAGCTCTCAGGTGCAGCTCTTTATCCAAATCAGTCATGCATTAAGGATCTGTGATTACTTAAGCTTCAGGTGAGCAAGGTATATTAAATGTATTAGGCACACATTTATTAGTATAAGTATCCACAGCAACCCTTAGTAAGTAAGAACTTAAAGATCTAAATACAAGCTTAAACTAAGATGCAGACAGCATTCCAGCAGCGAGATGGGGGCTTTCCAGTCTTTTGCATTGAGTTTCACAGGTATGATTTTCTCCCAGATGGTGAGAGGTCTTACATGTGCACTAGGTGCAAGGATCTCTTTGCTCTCAGGGAACGAGTCCATTTTCTAGAGGCTAGAGTAGCAGACTTGGAAGACATAAGAAAGACAGAGAGGTACATAGACGAGACCTACAGGGATATAGTCCTGAAGTCCCACCTCCAGTCTGGCAGCATCCCTGTTGCCATGGAGGACAGAGGTCATGTGACAGGAGAGCATCAGCCTGGTATGGCAGGAAGTGATCCTGTAACTAACTCCTATCCTCCAGATGATGTAAAACCCTCTCACACTGAGGATGTTTCTCCAAGGTCATGTACCCATGAGGGAAGGGTTAGGACAGCCATTATAGTTGGTGATTCGATCATTAGGCATGTAGATAGATGGGTAGCTGGTGGAAGTGAGGATCGCCTGGTAACATGCCTGACTGGTGTAAAGGTAGGGAATCTCACATGACACCTAGATAAGGTCTTCTAAGATTTTTATTTATTTATATTTTATTTATTTATATTCTCTTATATACCGCGCTATTCTGCATCAGTGTGGTTTACATTGAACAAACTGAAATTACATTGAACAGGGTATTATAACTTGGAGATAACTATTTTACAGGGAACATGGGCTATGGAGGGTTAAGTGGCTTGCCCAAGACCACAAGGAGCACCTGTGGTCTTGGGCAAGATAGCGCTGGGGAGGAATCTGCTGTCTTGGTATGTATCAGTATGTGTTGGTACCTCTTCTCAAGTCACCAATGACATAGGAAAATGTGGTAGGGAGGTTCTGGAGGCCAAATTTAGGCTTTTAGATAGGAAGTTGAAATCCAGAACTTCCAGGGTAGCTTTCTCCAAAATGCTTCCCATTCCACATGCAGGACCCAAAAGGCAGGCAGAGCTCCAGAGCCTCAATGCGTGGATGAGACGATGGTGCAAGGAAGAGGGTTTTGGATTTGTTAGGAACTGGGGAACATTCTGGGGAAAGAAGGGGCTCTTCCAAAGGGATGGGCTTCACCTTAACCGGGATGGAACCAGGCTGCTGGCATTAACCTTTAAAAAGGAGATAGAGCAGCTTTTAAACTAGATAATAAGGGAAAGCTGACAGTCGCCAAGAGCACATGGTTTGGAACAATGTATCCTTGAAGGATATTACCAAAAGCAGAGAGGTCCCAAAAAAGAGTAAAGTAGCCCAAATATCCTTGAGTATGGAGCAGACAGAGCTTAAGGATTCCATATTACCCATGCCTAACAATAGCCAGATTAATATGAATAAAATACAGTCTCTAAAATGCTTGTATGCAAATGCTATAAATCTAAAAAATAAGATGGGAGAGTCAGAATGTATAGCACTAAATGAGAGGTTAGATATGATTAGAATCTCTGAGACATGGTGGAAGGAGGACAACCAACGGGACACTGTGATACCAGGGTACAAACTATATTGTAATGATAGAGCTGATCAAATTGGTGGAGAGGTTGCGCTCTATGTTAGAGCAGGCATTGAGTCAGAAAGGATTAAAGTTTTGCAGGAAACAAAATTTGCTATAGTATCTCTATGGATTGAAATTCCATATAAAAAGGGGAAGGCAATGACAATGGGGTTGTATTATTGACTGCCTGGCCAGAATGAACAAATGGATGATGAAATGCTCAAAGAAATCAAGGAAGCTAACAAAAGTTACCGCACAGTAATAATAATTGGTGATTTCAATTACCCTGGTATCGACTGGGTCAGTGTCACAGCAGGACATGCTAGGGAGATAAAGCTCCTAGATGAAATAAATGACTGCTTCTTGGATCAGCTGGTTCATGAACCAACCAGAGGGGAAGCCATATTGGACCTAGTCCTTAGTGGAACAGCAGACATGGTGCAAGAGATAAGGGTGTTGGGGCTACTTGGCAATAGTGATCATAGTATGATCGTGTTTGATTTAATTAGTGGAGGAGGGATATTAAGGAAATCCACAATACTACCTTTTAATTTTCGAAAGGGAGACTATGATAAAATAAGGAAAATAGTTAAGAAAAAACTAAAAGTAGTAGTTGCAAAGGTTAAAGACTTACATCAAGCTTGGGTGTTGTTGAAGCCTCGTCATGCCCATATTACTCCTCTTCTCAAGTCACTTCATTGGCTCCCTATCCGTTTTCGCATCCAATTCAATCTTCTCCTGCTGACCTATAAATGCGTTCACTCTGCGGCTCCTCACTACCTTTCTTCTCTTATCTATCCTTACAACCTCCCTTGGGAACTCCGCTCTTCTAGCAAACTGCTTCTATCTGTTCCCTTCTCTTCTGCTGCTAACTCCAGACTTCGCTCCTTTCACCTTGCTGCACCTTACACCTGGAACAAACTACCTGTGTCTGTACACCAGGCACCTTTTCTAACCCTCTTCAAATCCAGGCTGAAAACTCACCTCTTCGCTGCTTTTTTTTGATCTTGACTCACCTGATCTCCTTTTTATTTCCCTTGCTTTGTCCCTACCTATACCTTCTGTGTTTTGTCTTGACTAGATTGTAAGCTCTGATGAGCAGAGACTGTCTCCTACATGTCTGTGCAGTGCTGCGTACGACTTGTAGTGCTATATAAATGCTCAGTAGTAGTAGTAGTAGAAGGAGACAGAGGAGTCAAAGATGATCCCAAGGTTGTGAGATGAGGAGACAAAGAGGAATAGAGAGTTATTCCTAGAGACTGAGAAAGGAGGAAGGGGAGAAGAGAGTTTAGGGATAAAAATAAGCAGCTCAGTTTTGGCCATGTTCAATTTCAAGTGGTGGTGAGACATCCAAGCAGCAATGTCAGAAAGGCAGGCAGAAATCCTGGCCTGGATTGCCGGAGAAATTTCAGATGTAGAGAGGTAGATCTGGGAGTCATCAGTGTAAAGATGGTACTGAAAGCCATGGGAAGAGATGAGTGCACCAAGGGACTGGGTATATAGAGAGAAAAGGAATGGACCCAAGTCAGATCCTTGGGGTACACCAACTGAGGGCAGTAGAAGAGGATCCTCCAGAACAAACACTGGGAGAGTGATGGGAGAGATAAGAAGAGAACCAGTGTAACACAGAGCCCATAAAACCAAGTGAAGACAGGGTATCAAAGAGAAGGTTGTGGTCAACAATGTCAAAAGCAGCAGAAAGGTCAAGCAGGATGAGTATCGAGTAAAGGCTCTTGGATTTTGCCAGGAACAAGTCACTGAAGACTTTCGAAAGACCTGTTTCGGTAGAATGTAAAGGACAAAAGTGAGATTGTAGAGGATCCAGAAGGGCTTGAGAGGAGATAAAGTCAAGGTAATGTCAGTGAAACCAAGGGGAGGAGGGAGATGGGTCGATAGTGAAAAGGACAGGTAGGGCCTACTGAGGGTTTCTTGAGGAGAGGAGTGTTCACAGCATGTTTGAAGGCTGCATGGAAAGTTGCAATGGAAAGCGATAGGTTGAGAATATGAGAGTTGGAAGGGACTACAGTGGAGGAGATGGAGCTAAGGGAAGGGTGAGAATAGGATCAGAGGAGCAGGTAGTGAGTTTGGATGAGGAAAGAAGGTGAGTGGTTTCCTCCTCAGAGATCATAGATAAGAAAGAGTAGCAGAAGTAAGAGGAGAAAATTGGGAGTGAAGAGGGGGAGAAGTGGGAGGAGGGGGAGTAGCTGACTTTGTGGGGAATTGGAGTGTGATCTTGTAGATTTTGTCATGGAAATAGTCAGTCAGGATTTGGACAGAAAGGGAGGGAGGGGTCAGAGGTGGAGGCACCTTGAGGAGAGAGTTGAAAGCTATAAAGAGACGACAAGAATCAGAGGCAAAAAGAATTAGATGGACATAATAGTCTTGTTTGGTGAATGCTATGGCTGCCTAGAAAGAGAAAAGCATGAATATGAAGTGTAGAAAGTCCGCAAGGATACAGGAAAGTAGATAGCGGGTAGCTTTAGACAGTAGATAGACATTCTGAACCTCCCCCATATTTGCTCTTCCTCTTTTTCCCATGAAATCAGATTTAATAGAATATAAAACCTCAGGAGAAAAACGCTGCAATGCCATCTAAAGAACCTGTTATTATTATGTGCCCCCTATTTTTGTGGCTTAGCATGTCACTAGTGTGAGGCAGCTGCATCTGTTGTAAACGTAAGTAGCCAACATTTATTCCACGTACAATTGGAGATATATTTTAGCTTTATTGGGCAGCTAAAGTAATTCAGGAAGAGGAGATTGTACCTTCCACACTCACGTACAGTGTGAGCTTCAAAAAAGTGGAGTTTGAGATTCTTAGAAGAGAAAAGATTTCACATTCAGTGAGTTTCCACAGTAAATTCAGTATCCTCTAATTAAAGGCATGCTTTATTTGCCTGGACTATGAAAAAAGGTTAAATTTGTTTAAGGTAATGTCTCAACATGGTCTTATAAAATGTAGTCTTGCTAAAATATTTTACAGGTTATTTAATAGCAATTGATTTTTATTATTATCTATTTTTCTTTTTAAATTAAGTCTAAGGTTGCCTATAAGATGCATGGTTTTATAAGACTCCAGGGACATGTTTACTAAGCCCATTGCAAGTAAGTTGCTTCCACCCCCATGCAAACAGGAAGTCGAATCGGAGGGGATAGACGCAGAAACAGCACCACAGTGCTGAAGGTGATGGTAAGCACTGCGGTGCCTTTATAAAAGCATTGCTACTTCTCCATGTCCCATTGTAGGGCAGTAACGGTAGCAACGGGGACAGGGCCCTGGCCATAAGCATCTTCCCAGACCGTTAACACAGTGGCAGTTAACCTAATTCTACCTGTTGAGGTGGTGTTAACTGCTCCACATTATCTGCATCATTATGGTCCTTATTTAAAAAGCATCACCACATGTAAATATTGGCATCTGCACGTGAAGATGGGCTAAATGCACAAATAGTGAGCTTAGAAAGCTGCAATTTACATGTGGCGATCGCACCACATATAGATTTTAAGGGGGCATGCTTTGGGTGTACCGAGCATCTACACCTATGTTCCCCATTTTACAATGGAAATAGATGTAGTAACCTTACTGTATGATCTCCAGATCGCCTTTTATATGCATATATGCTTGTCTGAAGAGCCAGGTGCACAGGCCAATGTACCCCCCCCATTCCTGCATTCCCTGACATCGCACCTGCCTGACACCACCATCATCTTCCTCAAACCCCCTGTACCTGCCTGACAAAGGTATAAGCCCTCCAATCCATGCACCCCTCACTGGTGTCTAGTGGGGACAGGAGCAATCCCCTGTTGATTCTTTCCTTTCTGATAATGGGTTCAAAATGGCGCTGGCTGACCTTGATGATAATTTTGTGCTACTACCGCTAGGGGTCAAGCTGCCAAATAAGGGGCAAAAAACCCCTCTCCCATCCCATTCCACATTTGTCAGTTAATGAGGGAACTAATGCATGCTGTTTACTTTATATTGCTTATAGTTATCTGATGTTATATGTAAAACAAACTATGCTTTGTTGACTGTTGTTATCTGTGAACCGCAGCTGATCTATGGAAGCTGCGGTATATAAGTTCTTGTTTAAATAAATAAATAAATAAGTGTTACATTCTGTCCCTGCATGGATGTGTACTTTCAGTGCAAGCTAATTCTTACACACCTTAGTAAAAGAAGTCCTTAATTGCCCATTTATAGTACATTACCGTTCACCTCAGAGAATCCTACTTAGCTTTTAGTACTGTATATTCTGAGCTAAGAGATCTTGCGGATGTTTGAATTTCTTCTGCCTCATTTAATACTACTTCACCCTGCTAACTAAAAGATGGATTAGTGTAGAAATGTGTGTGAGAAATGTTTATCTTATCTTGTCAATTTTTGTTCTGTTAAGCAATTCACAGTAATGGAGGATAATCTTCGAACAGAAAGCATATAAAAGGCATCTACTTGATACATTTCCTATGTGTGCTTTTATGAGGTAGGACTCTAGTAGCAGCTCCTGCAATGTGCAAATGTGTGTGCTGCACCTGTGTCCTTACATATTTTATAAAATATATAGGCACATCCCATCTCCATCCATGCTCTGTTCGAACTATGTCCCTGGGAACATCTCCAATGATGCAGGTGTAAGCACATCCTATATTGTGACAGCACATACTTATATGTGCATACATAGAGCATAGGTTAATTTTATAAAAGGCATTTTCCATGTATAAAATAGCTTTTCCACATTGAAAAAAAAAACTTTATAATATGACACCATCAATGTCAAGCACCTATTTTGGACCTATTATATAAAGACGACACCTCATCTCCGTGTGAAAGGAGACGTCTGGGTAAGGATGTTCGCATTTCCCCAGTACGTTACAAAAGGCTCTGCTGAATGTGGAGCTTTTTGTAAAATGTGTATAAGGCAAGGGTTCTCAACCCAGTCCCCAGAACATAGTTAACCAGCCAGGTTTTCAGGATAACCAGAATGAATATGCCTGTGAGAGATTTGCATGTACTCTATTGAGATCTCTCATAGGCATATTCATTGTGGTTATGCCAAAGACCCGAGTGGCCTGGTGTGTCCTGAGGACTGGGTTGAGAATCCCTTGTATGAGGGTGTGAAGGATTCATCAATCTTTGCCAGCACATAGAGCCAAAGTATCCATTTTACAAACCTACACCTGAAAAAAAAAATAGAACAGTATCACTTGAGGCTTTACTCATAGCATCTACATATTTATTTATCATTTATTTAAGACATTTTTTATACCGCCTTTCTACTAGTCAAGACAATTTGCTTATAACTCAGTGCATAGAACAATGATATTTGAACAGTTGGGTGTTGTAGAGGACATGTGTATTCATCGTGCTGGGTTTTAAAAAAGCTGCACGTCAAAGAAGAACCAATTAAGGAGCCAGGGAAAATAACCAACACAGAAGTTTGAACAGGGGCCCCTTGAATCTCTGGTAAGTGGAACATGCATGTCGTCAGGGCAGGCGCAACAACCAGCATGAAGGTAGATATATATTGCCATCCAAAAATGGGGATATTCAAAGGCGTTTACATGGTTTGCAGTTTGTGCCCTTGAATGTCCCCGGATCCCACCACTACATACCCCAATGCTAACCGGTTAGCATTAGCACATGCCAGGGGGCGTTCGGGGGCACCACCAATCGCTAAATGGGCAGCAGCGATATTGAACCGCTGCCCAGTTAGCGACACATGAAGTAAGTCGGGCATATGAATATCGCCGCTGCCCGATTAGCTTCATGGCAATCTGGGCAACCTAGATAGTCAATGTCAGAGCCCAAATATAGCCCCTGCATTGAATATCCAAGTTTAGAGTTCAGTGCTGGTGGCTAGCTGCTGGTGCTGAATATTGAGCCCATACTCTTCTGGCCTACCTAAACCATGCCCTCTTGGACTTTCTGCATCCCGCTCATCTACAAGTGTCAATAGTTGCTTTCTGAAATCACTATTTATACATGAATGCGTGATATACATACAGATGTCATTATTTATATCTGCAAATGCTTCTAAAATGACCTTCATAAAATCTCATGTGTCATCATAAAATATTAGCATATGTACTTCGTAATTCTACCTGCACTCTATCTAGACTGCTCCCCCAAGCACACCTGCAATTCAGCCATGTAATATTAGTCAGGAATATTTGCAATGCCTACTAAGGGCATGCAGGTAAAACATTTCATTTCATTTTGTTTCCTCTTTTGTTTGCATGGTTTTTTCATTTTATTTTGTCTGGGCCTGATTCCATACTGGATGTCCCGGCCTTCTGTTCATCTGATCAGAACCAGACACATAGAGTCAGATGGGATTCTGATCTTGTGGGGCACGTCTAGCCCCACGGGATCAAAATCACATCCAAGCCTGTATGTGCAGGCTGGGACCCCGATCCCGGTCGACCTGCACGTACAGGCCTAGCCCGGCTAACTCAGTCAAGGCTCCTAAATGGAGCTGCAGTGCCACGATCCCCAGCCGCCGAACAGATTTTTCATTCCCTACAGCACGACCCCCGATTTGGTCTCCCAAAGCCAGGGTCGGGCTGCGGAGAATCTCCTCTACCTCCTCCTACCTCCTCCGCTGCCTATGCCTGCTGTCCCCCGCCGACTAGGGGAACTTATTCCACCTTAGACATGGAATAAGTTCCCTGTTCAGTCGACCCTGCATTTCTGGGGCCACGGACTGCCCACTGCCCGCCCTAACTCCACCCTATACCACCCCTTTCCCGCCCTCATCTAACCTCCCCATACAACACACAGGGAAGTTAGTTGGGGTCAGCAGAGGGCCAAATAGCGCAGCTCGGATTGACCCCGTTTGGTTTTATTACATTTTCATTTCAGGGCAATGCTGTTAATTAAAGAGGTAGCTGTGGTTGCTGCCCAAACAGAAAATAGAGCTGAAAGGTTACAGGTAAATAAAAAAGCCCTCAGGACAGCATCTTGCAGAATGCTATAATATTCATCAAAATTTGCCAGTTTCTTGCCTTACACTGAACAAGAGAGTCTAGAAATCAAAAGAAACGGTTCTTATTTCTTTGGCTTCTACATTTATCTTCACTCTGCAGAATCATGTGAAGTATTTTTCTGTTCACTCAGTCATTACTCTTTGTGAATTTTAATCCCTGACTATGATGCATAATTTGATATTAAGCACTTGATTGAAAGGATTAAGTTTAGAAAGCTTTCTTACTTTCAATTTTGTTGTAAAAGAAATCTCAATGATAGGGAAGTATATATGCTGGGTGGACCACGTGATCCTCACCCAAATGCAGAGCCCCCCCCCCCCCCTTCTAGGCTAATAGTAACATTCATTATACTGTCAACTACGTATTTTTCATTCTGGCTTCCTAAAGGAAAACTGGGTCTCATAAAATTATCTCCCCATCTCTCACCAACATCCACTAGTCAATCAATTTCATTCAAATTTCCATCACAGACAGTAGATCAGCCTGTGAACTCTCACTCACACTGTTCATCTGGCCTCAGAGCCCCCAGTGCTTAGAATCTCCTTTTCTTTGGATTCCTATAGGGAAACAGGCCAGATGAGCTCAGCTGAAATCTTAGGTAGTTGAGAACACACTGTGATTCCACTGAGCATCTTGAAAGCTGCTTGGCCATTGGTCAAATAAGGAAACTAGGCATCGCTAAATGTGCTGTACTACCAACATAAGCAGCAAGAACATGCCCTTCAGTACCTGTCACCTGGATTGGCCACTGCTGGAGACAGGATGCTGGGTTTGATGGGCCCTCGGTCTGGTCCAGCGTGGCGTGTGGTATGTGGCGTGTGGTGTCTTGAGGTGTACAGAACAAAGAAAAACTCAGGCAAGAAGCATCTTCCCCTTCCATCCACCAATAGCCAGTAAGGAGAGGTGATTTGAAACTGAAGGATGAGAGATTAATAGTTGTAGCCCAGCCCGGGACAGTAGATTACAGATGAGATTGCTTATAGGAAGTATAGGAAAAACGGTCAAAACTGACATATGTAGATTCTGCAAGAAAGAGATGGAAACAGTTACTCATCTTGTAACTTGCTAGGAAGTTCTGATGGTAGAAAATGTCTATACAGAAAGGCACAATAAAATCGCACTCCTCATCCATTGGAAATGCTGTAAACACTACAGCATTGCTGTACCAGAAAAATAACTGGAATCACGACCAAGAGAATAACGGATAATGAAAAGGTGATGACTGCCTGGGATACTTCCATTCCCATAGATAAGAAGTTGGATGCAATCATATGGAGAGAGAGAAGATCCTCAAGTATCAAAAGAAACGCTGTCAGAAACTAAGAAAATGTGGCAGAAACATACAGAAATATTTCCCAATATTGGGAGCCACAGGCCTGATCTGAAGCCGACGTTGCGTTAATGCAACTCATACTTGCCATGCTTATATTTCTTTTTGGAAATGTTGGTTTATTAAGAACATAAGATATGCCATACTGGGACAGACCAAGGTCCATCAAGCCCAGTATCCTGTTTCCAACAGTGGCCAGTCTAGGTCATACGTACCTAGCAGTTTCCCCAAAAGACACAGGTTCCACAATGCTTGTACTGGGTCAAGCATTGATATCCTGGGTCCCTTCTTAATAATGGTTTATGGACCTTTCCTCCAGGAACTTGTCCAAACCTTTTTTAAACCCAGCAAGACTAACAGCCTTTACCACATCCTCCGGTAACAAATTCCAGAGTTTGATTACACATCTGGGGGCTTATTTGTGAAAGTGATTTAAAATATAATCATAAATGTTGAAAATCTACTCACTTATAAATGTTTTACAATCTTTCTTGAATAACTTAAATATAAGTAAATACTATATGCTGTGTTTTTATTTATTTTATATGAACAAAAAGGCGCAAGTAAACCTGTTTTAACAATGGGAAGACATACATTTTACAAATATCAATCTCCTGTTCACTAAAACAACGTTTAATGAGAATAATAACCATTTTCCATACTTGTAAGTTATAAGCAATTAGGAAATAACAGTCACTACACAGGAACAAATATTGTATTACACAGTGTAATCTCAGTTCTCATTTCTTGATTAGTCCAGCGTTTCCATGTCTGGTCTTAAGCTCCATGGAAAACCCTTCCAGGATTTTTTTGCTTTGTGAATCTATTGACTTCTACTCTAGAGATTTTCTCCAAGGACTGTAAGTTCTGGGAAAAGTATTCTGGAACCTAGCTAGGGGTTACAGGCACCATTTGAGCTCAGGACCAGTAACAGCAGGAGCAACTGTTCCCACTAAACATGGGCCCCAGTAAACCATGTATGGGATCAGAGGGTTGGATTTCTTGTGAGGGAAGGTTCTTCAGGAGGTTACATAATGCTGAGGTCATTGAATGAGAGGGTCTTCATGTTGGAGAATTGAAGGATTGAGTGGATTGGATGACTTTTAAGTATAAGGAAGGATTTATTTATTTATTTATTTATTTACATTCTCTTATATACCGCACTATTCAGCATCAGCACGGTTTACATGGAACAAAAATGCTCAGTACAGTTAACACGTATGAGTTTACAGATAACAGGGCAAAAAACTTTGATAACAGGGATAAACTATTGGGGGAGTGATCGGGGGGGAGGGGTCAGATGCTTTAGGGAGGGCTGGTAGAGATCAGTGTAAGGTGGGATGATCGAGGGGAATGATGTTGCAGGATCGTTGTATGTGTGCGCAGATAGTTAGCAGCAATTTTTAAAAAACTGCTCTAACATACCTATCGACGACTGTCATTCATTTTATTTAACCACATTCAGCTTTTCAAAGTCGATGCTTCTGCTGGACATGGGGGATATCAACGTGCAGTCCTAATCATCCACATCCGTATTTCACAAGAGGCTCTGCATTTGGCCTCATATAACCCCTCATCTCAAGTTGCTTCACTGGCTTCCTATCTGTTTTCATATCCAGTTCAAACTTTTCCTACTGACCTATAAGTGCACTCATTCTACTGCTCCTCACTACCTTTCCTCTCTTATTTCTCCCTGATCTCCTGCCTGGGAACTCTGCTCTTCCTACAGATCCTTCTATCTGTGCCCTTCTCTTTCACTGTCAGCTCAAGACTTCGATCTTTCCTCCTTGCTACTCCTTATGGCTGAAACGAACTACCTGAGTCGGTATGTCAGGCTTCATCTCTGGCCCTTTTCAAATCCAGGCTAAAAAATCACCTCTTTGAAGCTGCTTTTGAATCCTGATCTGTGTAGTCTCCTACTCTCCAGCTATGTGTTCCCTTGCCATTCCTTTGGAGATATCCTATTCCCCAGCTGTTGTGTTAGAAACATAGCAAAATGACGACAGAAAAAGACCACATGGCCTATCTAGTCTGTCCTTCCACATCAAGTCTATCCTTCCATATCTGCTTTGACTAGATTGTAAGTTCTGATAAGCAGGGGCCGTCTCTTGCATGACTCTGTACAGCGCTGCATATACCTTGTAGTGCTATACAAATGATCAGTAGTAGTAGTAGTTGGTCTCTTATAGATGTGTAATCAAGGGGGGGGGGAGATCTGCCTTCCAGCAGCAACCTCACTGTTAGTATCTAGATCCCGTATATCTTCAGGCTCATGGATCATTCCTATATTATGCATGAGGTGCTAGATTGACATTCTGGGAGTTGAGTCAGATGAAGCTAGGGGTTTGGAGCTTTGGTGTCCCTTCCAGACACTAATATTCCCCTCCCCTATATGCCTTGAGCTCAAGCAGGCTCTACAGATCATCATCCTCCAGGCTGTATATTCAATAGATATACAACATTTACTAATCAAATGTTAGAAAACCCCAAGTGAAATTATTAATCTGAGTAGACTGGCAGAAAACAGAAATTGAGGAACTGAAGGTAATGGAAAACATACATGTTACAACATATGGCATAGAAAAATACATGGCTGTCGAGTTGTAAAGACTGTAGGTGGGTTCAAAATGCTGGCCAAAAGTATAGGGAATTTCTGCTGGCCACTTAGCTGGTTGAAATCAGGCAGTCTAGAAAACACAAGCTGAGTTTGTTCCCGGAAATTTGTGGCTTCAGCTGATTCTGTTTTAATTTCATTCCTCCTCTGGGAGGTAAATCTCTGAAGTGGTGTTGATGAGGGGATATAGTTCTTCTTTCTCCCCAGTTGATACAGTTCTTCTTTCTCCCCACTAAAACGGCAAATTCCCAGCTCTTTCTTCTCCTGCAGCTGAAGAGGAGGCGGGTTGTCTACCCATCCTAGTAGAGGATAAAAGTTCTTTCTCGCCAGCCCTCATTATGACTCTTAGTACCTCCAATGCTGGATACTCTGGGGGGCAATTTTTCCAAATGGGTTAGTTTTGCTTGTACCATGATAGTAAAGAATCTTTCTCCTAAGACAAGGTATGCGGAGTATGATCTCAATCTGTCAGATTTACTGCGAGCTTCCTTCTGGAGGTCATAAACTGTGACATGTATAGGCAACTGACTGGAAATTCCTCTTAAATACACAGCCTGTACAAACGATTGCCAACAAAAACATTTTCTCTTTTAATAATATGTCATTAAAGACAAGTAAACTAACATAACTGAACTTATTTTTATCCCTAAATTAGGGAAGAATTGACCATTCCGTCAACGAAAAATATTAAGCTCAAGAAAGTTTTGGAGAGACTGTTTGCTTATGCGGCTGTGGAATGGAATGGGTTGTCTGTAGAGATTAGGAAGCTCTCAAATTGTATGGGTTTTCAACATTATTGAAAAGTAATCTATTCAGGAGATTCTTTGTCAGTTAGGAATCCCAATCGAGAATATGAAATGAAATTGCAAGGGCTGCATTGTGCTCTAAGTACCCTTTTAACTTTGGAACCTTCCTAGAACCTGGAGATATAGGCAGGACATGAATGAATGTATTAAATTAAATTAAATAGATGCAATAATTATTGAGATACATAATACTGTAGTTTTGCAAACTCAGCTGGAAATACAGTATGAAAGTCAAAATCCTGATAAGCCACAATGTCATCAAGTGCAGTCACACAAATTGTTTGTTATGATAAGCTCTGAAACCTTTACCATGAATGTCAACAGCACATTTACTGCACACATACATGTGATGCTTTTTCGTTTTCGGCAGTGTAGCCTTCTTGTATCAGTGTCCTTTTTATGATACAGTGAGATTTGTTGCCCTGAATGAGCCTGATTTTGGCTGATCTCATATGTTCAGCAGGGTTAGGCTTGGATGGGGGACTACCTTAAAATGCCAGGTACTGTAGATTTAGTATGTGAGAAAAGGGGCTGTCAACCTGCTTCTGTCAAAAGCAGACACACTAATACTAACAATCTGAGCTGTGATGTGGATCAGACAGTGTCTGCAGTTCTGATGCTTGACCACACAAATGTTCTGTGTATGTTAAAGCCTCCAATTCATTTTCTGGATCCTTTGAGGGCAAGAGTCGAATGGACTCACCTTTGAAACTCAAGCAAAACCATTTTGTTCCCATGAACTAGACAATGCAGTTGCTATGCATTACAAAGGGAGACATCAACATAGTTGATGAAGAGAGGCCATGCTCATTTCTACCCGTTGACGGCAATCCTATATTTGGCAGAGCGTGAAAATCGCTTTGCTGCAAGAAGTGGCTCATCTGTCTGAAAATTCCTAGTCAAAGTTACATAACAACATAAGAAATGCCATACTGGATCAGAACAAGGTCCATCAAGCCCACTATACTGTTTCCAACAGTGACCAATCCAGGTCACAAGAACCTGGCAGGTACCGAAAAGGCACATAGGTTCCACAGTGGTTGACCCGGGGCAAGCAGTGCATTTCCCAGGTCCTCTTTAATAATGGTTTATGGACCTTTCCTCCAGAAACTTCTCCAAAAGTTTTTTTAAACACAGCTACACTAACAGCTTTTACTACATCCTCGAGTAACAAATTCCAGAGTTTGATTACACATTGAGTGAAAAAATATTTTCTCTTATTAGCCTTAAATGGGTTACATTGCAGCTTCATTGTGTGTCCCCTAGTCTTTCCACTTTCTACCATCTGCCCAGTGTGCAGCAGCGGCCAAGAATGCTAATAGATTTCTAGGGGGATTTTACTAAACGGCGGTAGCAGACTCCATGCGATATCAAAGCCATGGCCCCATTGGTCTTTTGGTTTTTAATTTTATGCATATGTAGATGATCTGCAGATTTTAGTTCTTTTGTAGGGTGATCGAGAGAGAACGATAGGGCAGCTCAATGATAATTTGGGACATCGACTCTTGGTTAGCCAGTAGTGGGTTAGTTCTGAATGTGGATAAAGTGGTGTTACTGTGTTTTGGAACAGTAGGGCACGCTGACCTTTACTTATTGCCAAGTGTGGCAAGTTTTGTGATCTCTTGGATGGAGGAGTTGAAATCCTTAGGGTTTCTTTTGGAGCGAGAGGGGGTATGGGACAAGCATATTAGCCAGATAGTATGAGTTGCCTAACTAAAATTGCCACAAGTTCACCAACTGCCTCCTTTTTTGAATGATAAGACTTTAAGGCTGATTTATTTATTTATATCCTGTTTTTCACCTGGTCAAAGCAGTCAATTGGAGGATACATTTAACAGGAGGGGATGAGAGACACATACGCTCATACTTACAAGAAACATGGGCAATGGAGGGTTACGTAGCTATAGGACTAGAAATCCCAGTCCCTCTGGCCTGAGAATGCTGTCCCCAGGTGGGACTTGAACCCCCAGCCCTCTGGCCTGAAGTACCTTGTCTTAACCACTAGACCACTCCTCACCACCTGCTGATGGTATAAGTACTGGTGCAGGAGTCATTGGATTACTGCAGTGTGCTCTATGATAAGTTGCTGATGAGGTCCTTATGCAGGTTGCAGGTGGTACAGAATGTGACAGCCAGATTTTAACAGGAGCACAATGATGGGATAGTGCGCACCCCTTGTTGGTGCAGTTGCACTGGCTTCCTGTTCAGGCACATTGCTGCTTTAAACTGCTGGTTATTGCTTATTTGGTCTTATTTGACTCTCTCCCAGTGTACTTGCAGAATCTCTTGGGGTGTTATGACCCTCCTCGACCGCTGTATTCCTTGCAAGGGTGGCTGTTTGTGGTCCTTGGTTTAGAGGTCGTCAATAAGGTGCAATGGCGATCGCGGGCATTTCTGGTGGTGGCAGGCGATGTCCACTACAGTAGGTTTTCAAAAATTGCTGAAGACGTTGTTGTTTGAGGAGGGGTGAAGGATTACATTTTTGGGAGTTGGATGTTTTTTTAATGTTGTATTTATTATTCTGTTTGTACATCTTTTTGATCGATCTTGGTCAGAAAAGTGGTATAAACTTTTATAAATAAATCAACTTTATACTCATCCTGTCATATCATCTGGCAACACATCAAGCAACATAAAATCATTTTTGTCAATGCATTCACAATGGGGGTCATTCCAGAACATGAATAAGGGGTTTGTACATGTGGCAGGGACGTTTATGTGCCAAAAACATCCCCAACTGTATTCTGAACTACTGCTGACATGCACGTCCATGACACTAGCACAGGGATCTCAGAACATGCCTAGAAGGAGTGCAACGGGGGCATGGTCAGTTGCAGAGATGTAGTGTATCTGGACTTTCAGAAAGCCATTGACAAGGTCTGTCCTCAGAGACTTTTGGCAAAACTAAAGAGTCATGGGATAGGAGGCAGTGTACTATTGTGGATCAGGAACTGGTTAAAAGATAGAAAGCAGAGGATAGGGCTAAATGGCCAATTTTCCCAACGGAGAAAGGTGAATAGTGTTGTACCCCAGGGATCTGTGCTGGGTCCGCTGTTTTTTGACATATTCATAAATGACCTGGAAAAGGGAATAACGAATGAGGTTAACAAATTTGCAGATGACACAAAACTATTTAAAGTTGTTAAAACCCAAGAGGATTGTGGAAAATTGCAAGAGGATCTTGATAAATTGGAAGAATGGGCATTTAATGTGGACAAGTGCAAAGTTATGCACCTAGGGAAGAACAACCCAAACTATGGTTACATGATGCAAGGTTCCACATTAGGAACCACCACCCAGGAAAAAGATTTAGGAATCATTGTGGATAACATGTTAAAACCCTCAGCCCAGTGTGCAGCGGCGGCCAAGAGAGCAAATAGAATGCTAGGTATCATAAGGAAAGGAATGGAAAATAAAACAAAATATATTATAATGCCTCTATATTGTTCCATGTGAGACTGCACCTTGAATATTGTGTGCAATTCTGGTCGCCGTATCTTAAAAAGAATATAGCGTTATTAGAAAATATTCAGAGAAGAGCCACCAAAATGGTAAAGGGGATGGAAGGATACTCCTATGAAGAAAGACTAAAAAGGTTAGGGCTCTTTAACCTGGAAAAGAGACGGCTGAGGGGAGATATGATAGAAGTCTATAAATTAATGAACGGAGTGGAACGGGTAACCATAGATCGATTGTTTACGTTATCAGAATATAGAAAGACTAGGGGACATGTAATGAAGCTACAGGGTAAACTATTTAAGACAAAAAAATATATATTTTTTCATTCAACGTGTAATCAAACTCTGGAATTTGTTACCGGAGGATGTAGTAAAGGCTGTTAGTGTAGCTAGATTTAAAAAAGGTTTGGACAAGTTCCTGGAGGAAAGGTCCATAAACCATTATTAAGAAGGGACCCAGGATATCAATGCTTGACCCAGTACAAGCATTGTGGAACCTGTGTCTTTTGGGGAAACTGCTAGGTACGTATGACCTAGATTGGCCACTGTTGGAAACAGGATACTGGGCTTGATGGACCTTGGTCTGACCCATTATGGCATATCTTATGTTTTTATGTTCTTATTTTGCCGTCATTCTTAACTAGAGTCTGAACCAGTTCTACATAGTTTCGGCCTTGTGATTTCCCAAAAAGCTACGAACCACTGCAACAAAGCTATTCCAAGCTGCTTTTTCCTTCCTAATAAGCAGCTTGGGAAATTACATGCACTCAAGAATCTTTTTTATTTGTGGTCCAACAAAGACAACAGCTTTGACCTTTGCCTCAGACAGTTTAGAGAAGAAGTCTTGAAGGTACTTGAAGGCTGTCGACTCTTTCTCTAGAGCTGTGACAAAGTGTTTCATAAGGCCCAATTTGATGAGCAGTGATGGCATCAGCACTTTCTGTGGTTCCACCAATGGCTCCTACTTCACATTCTTTGTTCCAACAGAAAATTCAGTTCTCTGTGGCCAGTCCTACCTGTGGTAGTACGCCGCGGTGTCCCTGGCAGAAAAAGACTATATGGCCTATCCAGTCTGCTCTTCAAAACCAACTACTATAGTCCCTTTTTTTCCTTTAGAGGTCTTCTGTTGATCCCATCCTTTCTTTAATTCAGATACTGTCCTTGTCTCTACTACCTTCACTGGCAGACTGCTTCATGCATCCAGCACTCTTGCCATAAATAAATATTTTGGCATAATACTCCGGAGTCTATTCCTTTCACCTTGCAGAGCTTTCTTTCAATTCAAAGAGGCTCTCCTCCTGTACATTTATTCCATAGAGGTATTTAAACATCTCTATTATACAATATTTCCTCTCTCCCGCCTTTTCTCGAAAGTATGCATATTGAGATCTTTAACATAGTAACATAGTAAATGACGGCAGATAAAGACCAGTATGGTCCATCTAGTCTGCCCAGCAAGGATGCAAGAGTAGGTACGCCTGCTGCTCCGTGCAGGTCACCCCTCCCCATGCCTTTGTTTAAGGGTGTACCCACCGCTCCATGCAAGTCACCCTTATTTGTTGAGATATAAGGGATAGTTAGGATTATTTTTATTATATCCTCTTGCTATAAAGGGATCCACTGTGTTTGTCCTATGCCATTTTGAATCCTGTCACTGTACTTGCCCCACCACTTGCATCGGAAGGGCATTCCAAGCATCCACCACCCTTTCAGTGAAAAAGTATTTCCTGACATTGCCTTTCAGTTTACCCCCTTGGAGCTTCATGATTTGTCCTCTACTTTTACAGCTTCCCCATGTTTGGAAGAGGTTTATTTGTTCATTAATGCTCTTTGAATATTTAAAGGTCTGAATTATATCTCCCCTGTCCCTCCTCTCCTCCCAAGTATATATATTTAGGTCTTCAAGTCTCTTCTGATACGTCTTTTGATGCAGGCTCCAAATCATTTTGGTCGCCTTCCTCTGAACCGTTTCCAGTCTTTTTATATCCTTTGCGAGATACAGTCTCCAAAGCTGAAGACAATATTCCAAGTGAGACTTCACCAGTGACTTGTACAGTGACATTAGTACCTCTTCCTTTCTGCTGGTAATTCCTTTCTGTATGCAGCCTAGCATCCTTCTGGCTTTTGCTACCGCCTTGTCACACTGTTTTGCCACCTTAAGATCTGCAGAAACAATCACTCCAAGGCCCTTCTCCTGGTTCGTGCACACCAACCCCTCACCCCCTATCGCATGCAGTTTCCTTGGATTTCTGCTTCCCAAGCGCATGATACTGAACTTCTTCACATTAACTCTTAACTGCCAAAAATTAGACCACTCTTCCAGCTTTTGTAGATCTTTCCTCATGTTCTCCACTCTTTCAGGAGAGTCCACTCTGTTGCAAATTTCCGTGTCATCTGTAAAAAGACAGACTTTTCCATTCAGCAATATCACTGACAAATATATTAAACAGTACTGGTCCCAGGACCGAACCCTGGGGCATACTGCTAATCACCTTCCTATCAAAGGCTTTGCTGAAATCTAGGTAGATCGTATCCATCACATGCCCTCAATCTAGTTCTCTTGACACCCAGTCAAAGAACTCAATCAGATTTGTTTGGCAAGATTGTCCTTTGGTAAAACCATGTTGCCTCGGATCATGCAACTTGTTGGTTTTGAGAAAGTTCGCTATTCGCTCTTTCAAGAGCGCCTCCATTACTTTTCCCACCACCAAGGTAAGGCTTGCTTGCCTGTAGTTTGTCTCTTCTTCCCTATTGCCACTTTTGTGAATAGGTACCACATCGGCCCTTCTCCAGTCCTGAGGAACTTCTCCTGTTTCCAAGGATGTATTAAAAACATCCTTTAAAAGCCCTGCAAGAACCTCTCTGAACTCTTTCAGTATCCTGGGATGTATCCCATCCGGTCCCATGGCCTTGTCCAATTTCAGTTTTGCAAGTTGTTCTATCACATCATCTTCTGTGAATGGTGTGGTATCTACTCATAAGAACATAAGAACATAAGATATGCCATACTGGGTCAGACCAAGGTCCGTCAAGCCCAGTATCCTGTTTCCAACAGTGGCCAATCTAGGTCATTCGTACCTACTCCATTCCCATTTGTATATTTGTCAGTCTCAGGTTGTCCTTCTCCAGGATTTTCTTTAGTAAAAACAGAACAGAAATATTTGTTTAGCATTTTTGCTTTTTCCTAATGTCACTTTCCACGAGTCTGTTCCCAGCACTTATGAGTCCTGCAAATCCTCCTCTGATTTTCCTCTTCTCCTGAAAAATGTTTTGTCACCACACTTCACATCTTTAGCCCCTTTTCTTCTGCCTTTGATTTTGTTATTCTTATTTCTCTTTTAGGTTTATCATGTATTCTTTTTCTGTGTTCCTCTGTTTATGAACCTCTGAATTTTGTGAAAGTTGTGGTTTTTGCCTTTAAACATGACCACCGCCCAAACCGATCCATGCCCTGCATTCTGGATCAAAGAACTACAAAACCACCTGAGCCCATTCATATCCAGACTCATGGAACTTTCATTCACAACAGGAACTTTCCCACGTACCCTCAAACGCACATCCATAAGGCCATTACTAAAAAACAACAAGCTCGACCCTCTGAAGCCAGAATCCTATAGGCCAATATCAAGCATACCGTTGCTGGCAAAAATAATGGAAAAGGAAGTACAAAGACAAATCGAAGAGCATATAGAAACTAACGCACCACTGGACCCTTGTCAACACGTCTTTAGAGAAGTCCACGGTGTGGAAACACTGCTCACTACTCTCTTTAGCAACATACTAACAGGCATCAACAATATCCGCCAAAGGTTCGTCCTGGTCTTCCTAGACATAGCAGCGGCATTCGACTCTGTGAGCCACGAACGCCTCCTGGAACGACTCGAGGGTAAGGGAATTACCGATAAAGCACTTGAGTGGTGCAGATCCTAACTTTCTGACAGGTGGCAGCAGGTACGATCCAACAATACTAAAAACATATAAGAACATAAGATATGCCATACTGGGTCAGACCAAGGTCCATCAAGCCCAGTATTCTGTTTCCAACAGTGGCCAATATAGGTCATATGTACCTAGCAGTTTCCCCAAGAGACAAAAGTTCCACAATGCTTGTACTGGGTCAAGCATTGATATCTTCGGTCACTTCTTAATAATGGTTTATGGACCTTTCCTCCAGGAACTTGTCCAAACCTTTTTTAAACCCAGCTACACTAACAGCCTTTACTACATCCTCCGGTAACAAATTCCAGAGTTTGATTACACGTTGAGTGAAAAAATATTTTCTTTTATTAGTCTTAAATAGTTTACCCTGTAGCTTCATTGCATATTCCCTAGTCTTTCTATATTCTGATAAGGTAAACAATCGATCTACGTTTACCCGTTCCACTCCATTCATTAAGCCGTCTCTTTTCCAGGTTAAAGAGCCCTAACCTTTTTAGCCTTTCTTCATAGGAGTATCCTTCCATCCCCTTTACCATTTTGGTGGCTCTTCTCTGTACCTTTTCTAAAATCGCTATATCCTTTTTAAGATACGGCGACCAGAATTGCACACAATATTCAAGGTGTGGTCTCACCATGGAACGATATAGAGGCATTATAATATCTTTTGTTTTATTTTCCATTCCTTTCCTTATCATACCTAACATACTATTTGCTCTCTTGGCCACCGCTGCACACTGGGCCGAGGGTTTTAACATGGTATCCACAATGACGCCTAAATCTTTTTCCTGGGTGGTGGTTCCTAATGTGGAACCTTGCATCGTGTAACCATAGTTTGGGTTGTTCTTCCCTAGGTGCATAACCTTGCACTTGTCCACATTAAATTTCATCTGCCATTTTGATGCCCAATTTTTCACAATCCTCTTGGGTTTTAACAACTTTAAATAGTTTTGTGTCATCTGCAAATTTGATAACCTCACTCGTTATTCCACTTTCCAGGTCATTTATGAATATGTCAAAAAGCAGCGGACCCAGCACAGATCCCTGGGGTACACCACTATTCACCTTTCTCCATTGGGAAAATTGGCCATTTAGCCCTACCCTCTGCTTTCTATCTTTTAACCAGTTCCTGATCCACAATAGTACATTGCCTCCTATCCCATGACTCTTTAGTTTTGCCAAAAGTCTCTGATGAGGGACCTTGTCAAAGGCTTTCTGAAAGTCCAGATACACAATATCAACCGACTCACCTTTGTCCACCTGTTTATTCACTCCTTCAAAAAAACATAACAGATTAGTAAGACAAGATCTTCCTTGTCTAAAGCCATGTTGGCTGTCTCCCATTAGGTTGTGACTATCTACATGCTGAGTAATTTTATTCTTTATGATGGTTTCTACCATTTTTCTCGGTACTGACGTTAGGCTCACCAGTCTGTAGTTTCCCGGATCACCCCTGGAACCCTTTTTAAAAATTGGTGTTACATTGGCGATCCTCCAATGTTCAGGTATTAGAGATGATTTTAATGATAGTTCACAGATTACTGATAGCAGTTCTGCAATCTCATATTTCAGTTCTTTCAACACCCTTGGATGTATATCATCCGGCCCAGGTGATTTGCTACTCTTCAGTTTATCTAATAGTTGTAAGACATCTTCCCGATGTATCAATATTTCCTTCAATTCTTCCGCACCTTTAAATACCACTTCAGTCATGGGTAGCATCCCTACATCTTTCTCAGTAAAGACCGAAGCAAAGAATTCATTCAGTCTCTCCGCTATCGCCTTGTCGCCTCTTAGTGCTCCTTTAACCCCTTTATCATCTAATGAACCAACTGACTCTCTCACAGGTTTTTTGCTACGAATGTACTTGAAAAGGTCTTTATTTCGCATTTTTGCTTCCGCTTCAAGCTTCTTCTCAAATTCTCTCTTTGCCTGCCTTATCAATGCCTTGCATTTGACTTGCCAGTGCTTGTGTTGTTTCCAGGTTTCGTCATTTGGCTCTTTTTTCCATTTCCTGAAAGATGCTTTTTTGGCAACAACAGCCTCTCTGACCTCACCTTTAAACCATGCTGGCAGTTTTTTGGACTTCCATCCACTTTTCTTAAAGCGTGGAATACAGCTGGTCTGGGCTTCCAAGATAGTATTTTTCAACAACACCCAAGTTTGACGTACGTCTTTAACCTTCGCAACTGCTCCTTTTAGTTTTTTCTTAACTGTTTTCCTCATTTTATCATAGTCTCCCTTTCGAAAGTTAAAAGGTAGTACTGTGGATTTCCTTACTATCCCTCCTCCACTAATTAAATCAAAGGCGATCATGCTATGATCACTATTGCCAAGTGGCCCCAACACCCTTATCTCTTGCACTAGATCTGGTGTTCCACTAAGAACTAGGTCTAATATGGCTTCCCCTCTGGTCGGTTCATGAACCAGCTGCTCCAAGAAGCAGTCATTTATTTCATCTAGGAACTTTATCTCCCTAGCATGTCCTGACATGACACTGACCCAGTCGATACCGGGGTAATTGAAATCACCCATGATTATTACTGTGCTGTAACTTTTGTTACTGCATCAGATCTGTGCTGTAACTTTTGTTACTGCATCAGATCTGTTCCATCAAAAGCAGGGGGTCCCACAAGGCTCCTCCCTCTCCGCCCTCATGTTCAATATTTACATGCAGCCTATCTGCAACCTGATACGGTCCTTCAGTATCAACTGCATGATATACGCGGATGATGTTCTGTTATACATGCCTTTTACAACAGAGTACCCCGACCTCACTCCATTAACAAACTGCATAAATGAAGTATCCAACTGGCTGCAATCCCAAAACCTCAAGATCCAACACAAGAAAATGGAGGTGTTGTTCATCACAAAAGACCGAAACTTCATTGCTCCGTCTTTCTTGAAGGTGAAGGAAGCAGACCTCCTGACCAAACCCACTATCAGATACCTCGGCGTCACTCTAGACCAGCACTTGGATATGAAGGCGCACATAGGAAACATTGTAAGAGCGGTATACCATAAAATCCGTTCCCTTAGACACCTACGATCCCTGCTAGAGCCGGATGATTTCAGAACCATCTATCAGGTCCTAATCATACCACATTTTGATTATGCGAACTCAATCTTACAAGGGCTCCCTCAAGCCACCTTGCAGCCACTGCAACTGGCAATGAACGCCGCAGCAAGAGTCCTACACTGAGCATCCAGGAAAGACCATGTCTCACCCATCCTAAAACAACTCCATTGGCTTCCGATACGAAGTAGACTCACTTACAAGTCATTACTACTTACATTCAAAGCCATCAAAGGGCTCTCATCTGCGTCACTATCTGATCTGATCCAGATGACACCTCAAAATAGGGACAGACGGTCAGTAACACTCAACACACTTGTAATCCCAAAATCAATAACACAATGCACCAAAGCAACAGCAGACAGGGCCTTCAAGTTCTGTGCACCAAGGTGCTGGAACAGCCTCCCTCAAGACATCCGAGCAATCCTGGATCTATTGCAGTTCAGAAAAGCCTTGAAACACCACCTCTTCCTCCTGTATTACCCAGTAACCAATGCAGATATTTCAACCACCTCACAGACCTCCCAAAACCCCTAAGGCTGAAACCAAGAAGAGTTCATGATTATGTTATAATTTGTAAATAGTTACCCCTGTTATCCAAGTTACTTTTGCCTGTTCAACTGTAAACACAAAGTACCATCGGAAATGTGTAAATTCTTTGTTCATTGTAAACCGCGCTGATGCTGAATAGTGCGGTATAGAAGAGACTGTAAATAAATAAATAAATAAATTTGTGCAGTCACTTCTTTGGAGAACCAAATAGGTTTCCTTTTCCTCTTGTTTTTATTTACTTTCCTTACAGATGTATCTGTTGCCCCTTTTATTACCTTCTTTAGATTAGCCCATTGCAATTCCACTTCCCTTAACCCCTCCCACCCTGCCAAAGTCAGTGTTTTTGAAGTCTAGGACTTTGAGCTTGCTGTTATTGGACTCCGACTTGCTATCTGGTTAACAGTGATATTCAGCCACTAACCAGATAGATTAACCAGTTGCAGTTAGTTCATCTGGTATAGTTGTCCTAATTTTAACCAGATTTTGTTTTCCAGTGAGTGGCTGATTATTAACACTAACCAATTGGCAATCCTCCTGTCTAGAAAAACCCAGATAGTCAGTGCTGAAAGCTAGATAAGTTCTGATGCTGAATATCCAGGGTTAATTAAAGCAGCGGCAGTGGCAGAACATTTTAAATAGCCTAACCTAGCCACCAAATATGCAACTATACTATATATATATATATATGTAAGTGAATCAATACATCAGGACAAGACACCAATTATATACCTAAAATGGAATTATTTTCATCAATACTTTGAGAAAGATTATTTACTTTCGGAACATGGTATTGGACATGTTTATTGGCTTGTAGCATTTCCTAGAAATACTGTAAATCTGCAAAGCCGTTGTTTATTTATCTTTTCCACCCTTCCTAAATCAAATGTTATTTATTGGAGGATTCTATAATATGGTGTTTAGGGAACTTTTATAAAGGACGGATAGACCATCAGGAAGATAAAATATTAGCAGGTTTTCTTAGCATCAGCAGCTACAGTATACAGGAAGAATATATGATGAATTAATCGAAAATTTGTCAGCCATGGTCAAGGATTTACGATGGAGCCTACTGATACGGAATTCAATTTCCTTTTTATTTTATTTTGACTCCGTGATTAGGATTTACATTGAGGATCATAAATTGGCTTTGAAATCAGAGATGGCTATTCTGGCTTTGCCCTTCAAAATGGGGGAAGAGACAATTGTTTCTTTTTTCTTTTTTTTTTTGCTATCTATGAGTTAGCTCTCCTCTGCAGGCAAAGGAACATAAAAGAAATATATGAAAGTAATAGTTAGAGAAATATAGAAACACAGAAAGTGGTGAATAAAACCACATGGCCTATCCTGCTAGTCCATCCACACCAACCATTAAGCATTGTAATCCATTGTTCTCGAGTGATTGTCCCACACTTTCTTGGTTCCAGGTGCTAACTTTGTCTCTATCACCTCCACTGGAAGGCTGTTCCATATATTCACCATCCTTTCTGTAAAGAAGTATTACTTTAGACTAGTCCTGAGTCTAACCTCATCCTAGGAACCCTCATTCCAGAACTTCCTTTCCATTAAAAGAGAATCACCTCTTGTATCTGAAATATAGCAGCATAGTGGGTGACAGTATATATAGTAAAAACCTATATTTATTTATTTTATTTATTTATTTATTTACAGTTTCTTTTATACCGCGCTATTTGTCATCAGTGCGGTTTACAATGAACATAAAACTACACGTCTCAAAAATTGATCTGTGCTTACAATGAACAGGACAATAAACTTGGGTATACATTAAACAGGTTTCATGAACAGTGAAAACAGAGAACGTGAGAACTATGTACAAAGCAACTAAATGCAGCTATATGTAGAGCTACATGAATCTAGGTAATTTCTTGGTGAGAGGAGGTGCAAGGCGAGATTGCAGTTCTATGGATTAAGACTGTGGAGTGCATGGGTTTAATGTGTTGGCCTGGGGTGTAGAGGTGGGTTGGTATGGGAGGGTGTCTGAAACATCGTAGTGCTGCAAGAACAGGTGATGCTTCAGTGCCTTCCTGAACTGGGAGAGGTCACTGATGGTTCTGATGCCTGATGGTAGGGCATTCCAACATGATGGTGCAAAGTAAGAGAAGGCTCTGGATCTAGTGACTTGAGAGCATTTCGTGATTGCCTTGGGTAGTACAAGAGAGTTGAAGGCAGTCGATCTCCTTGCTCGATTAGGGGGTGTAATTGATATCAGGTCAGTGATAGTAGATGCGGAGTAGTTATTGATCGCTTTGTGAGTCATAGTTAGGATCTTGAAAGAGATCCTAGATTGTATAGGCGGCCAATGTAACTGTTTCAGTATTGGAGTGATGTGGGTTCTCTTGGAGGCTCCATAAAGGATTCTTGCAGCTGAGTTCATTGCCAATTGTAAGGGGTTAATCGTGCTCTTTGGTAGGCCATGTAGGATCGCATTGGCGTAGTCCAGTTGAGGCATTATTAAGTCTATCCAGTATGCCCAGTAATGATTTTATGGGTGAGGAGGCCTCATCCAGCCAAACTAGGCATTGGAAGTTACATCTATTCCCAGGCATCGATGCCCCAGTTTTATAAAGCAAAATACACATGCTCTTTACTTTATAACATAGGCTCGAACTGTATGTGCATAACCATGCATTGCTTGTGTGGGAATATACAAAATTACCCTTCTAGTGTATATGCACCAAGAGGATTTGGCCCTTGGAGTACCCTTTGTGTGACATTTGCTTTTTAAATATGTGAAGGCACATTTTAGAAACAACGTCCAAGTGACATCCAGGACTTCCGAGCCAGAATGTACCAAAAATAAGCAGGCACATCCAAGTTCAGGCACAATTTCACAAACATGGACGTGCCTGATATGGATGTTTGCAGGGCCATCTACATCAATGCCCCTGAAATAGTATTCCAGCCTGCGGACATCTCAGAATCATCCAGTAGAGGTGCAACACAACGTAAACACTCCAATTGCCCCAAAACATTTATTGCGCTTCTGGAAACTACAAGAGTGCCATCTCTCCACATGATCTGAATGTTTTACAGTCCAATGAAACACTTTTCCTGTGCCTGGAGAAGATATAAATTTGGAAGAGGTCACAGATATTGCTGACCGTTCTGAGATCACGTGGAGACATCTAAGACCATTGTTCTGCCCCTGACACTGACATGCTTCCTCCACACACACCCCCCACACCCCACACCCCACACCCATCTACTTGGACATCCTGAACCAGGAATCTCTGGAGTAGAGAAGTGGCCCAGTAGTTAGTGCAACAGCCTAGTGCCCAGATCATCAGCTTTTGATTCCCACTGGTGCTCCTTTTGACCTTGGGCAAGTCATTTTATCCTTCATTGCCTCACAAGGAAAGGCCTGGAAATCTACTTTGGGTCACATCTTGCAGAGAAAACCCAGGGACTGCTGGGTCGCCAAGAGTCATCATTGACTGGATGACACTTAACCAAAAAACAAAGAGTCCCATATTTGAAATCTGCTGAGCTAATAAATTGCCCAGATAAGTCTACAGCTGAATATATCCAAACAACTTTAGGATAGCACTTTCCCCTGATCAGACTTAGCTGCATAACCTCGGGGGTCTTTTACTAAAGGGTGCTAGGTGTCATTGCATGTTCTGGCTTGCATGGACAGCTAGTGCGGGGCTATGACAGTAAGTGCAGCCAGATTTCCATGCTAACTGTCTATTGTGTCTTAGGGGAAGCAAGTGGGTAGGTCTGGAGCAGATCGTGGGTAGGGAGAGCACTTTGCAGTCAGCCCATCGGAGCTAACTGCAAGATGGCCAATTAATGATAGTGCAATTAGCACCACCTTAATAGATGGGGTAAGTGTACCTGCGCTAGTGTGGAGTACGTTAGGGGACAGTCTTGTGCATTAACTGATGGGAATGCGCTTTCCACACCCCTGACAGTGAGCTCGCCAGGCCAGTGGAGGGGGGTGGTAAAACCACCCTGAAGATTTGTCTTGTTAACACCCAGAGCTAACCAGGAAACTCTTTCGAATTGTGATCAGCAGATTTCACAGTTTTACCTCACTTCCCTTCCCTTCCTCTTTCTAAGTTTTTATTTTCCTCAGGAAAAATTGACAGTGTCCCCAACCAGATATAGTGGTGGATTTTTAACATTGCTATGAGCTTCAACACCATTCAGCGGTGCTGGTGCATTTTCTCGCATCTTTCTCTTTCACCGGAAGGATCATTGTCAGATACTTGACTAACTAGAGCAGTGCTTTCCAAACATTTATCACATATGACCCCACTTTAGCAACTGAAAAGCCACGTCACCCCAGATGATGATGAAATCAAAATGGCAGGTCTCCAGCCTCCTTCCTCTCCCTCCACTCACCTAAAGCAGGAAGGCCTCAGCAATAGTAGTGGTAACAGCAGCAGCAGTCAGCACAGGGTCCTTTATAACAGGGTGCAGTATGTGCTTACAGACCCCAGTAGTCAGCTGGGTTTCCCACCTAACCGGAAATTTACCCGGGAGGAGGCATGGGCCTACGAATGTTCACTGGCTCACAGGCCACATGTTGACTGGTGACTGCCACTACTTGGCATAGGCCCCAGTGAAAGTTCAGAGAGAAGGGGAAATGTCCATGTTTCTGTGACCCTATCTACTGATGATGTGACCCCACTTAGGGTTCCCCCCCAAGTTTGGGAACCACTGGACTGGAGAGTTGCCATTTTCTCTCCTCTTTAAACTTTGCTTTCTTTCTATGGGATAATTAAGGCTACAGAGAAAAAGGACACTGACACTTTTGTAGTGATAGGCAATGTTCGGGCTGCTTATACAGTTCTTCCATTCACTTTAACATCAGCAATTTCCCTTTCTGTGAACCAGAGTATGATCTGATTCATTATGAGTCACTTGCAGATTATTTCTGATAAGTTAAAAATGCTTCTCATGGGGGCCAACCTTTCTCAAAAGGTATCCGGATGTTTTTGCATGGGGCTGTGATTTCAGACACCTTTTCAAAGTATCCATTACGAAATGCCATATCAATGCCAGTCTTTGCTCTGTGATACCTGCCCACATTCACAGACTTCATGGGGCTCTAATGGTGTGATGGACAGGTATTCAATCATACCAGTCTGCGAGCAGAAGAGAGGAAAGGTTATGTGTAATTGCTCTCCTGGCTTCATAGATTTTTTTGTGATTATTATTTTTCTGTGTCCTGATGTCTTTTCTTGCAACACATAATTGGAAAAATTCTAGTATTCTTACCATAACTTGAAAAGATCCCTAAAGTGTTAAGGGAGGCCTGTATCCTTCATGAAATGTGGAATTTAGGAAGGTTGTACTGGGGCAATGCAGTCTAACTTGGAATGAAGTAGTAACCTAGAGGATACCAAGAGACCAGGGTTCAGGTCCCACTAGCACCCCTTGTGGCCTTGGGTAAGTCACTTAACCCTCCATTGCATCAGAAGAAAAGTCAGGCAATCTATAAAAGAGTGTGGAACCAAGTTTCACACTGTTTTGGGGATCAGAATCGGGCAGAGACACCTCTTTTGGAAAATAAATACTGTATAAGCAGAGAGAGAGAGAACCTAACCAGACAAGGTAGTTTGAAAAGTTCTCTACTCCAAACCTTGCTTACAAATTTTTTATAGCATATAACGTACTTCCGAAGCTTAGAGGCATGCTTGCTAGTGGATTTACTATGTGTTAATGAAGTTAACGTGTGCAAAGCGCCCAAAGCTCTTCTGTTTCTCTGAGCAGTGGCCCTTCATGCACCGTTACCCCTTCATTAACATGAATTAACCTTTAGTACACATTCCCCTTAGTCTGATTTGTTCTGGGGTAGAGTTGGGGCAGATACAGGTAGAGTCATGATTTACGTCTGTTGGTAATTTTCTAACAGGGTGCCACCAGTAGGCAGCACTGTATCTAAGCCTGTGCAAGTGCTGTGGCCGCACAGGACACAAGAACATAGGGGTGTATGTAGGGTTGCCAACCGCCGGCCTCGGCTCCCCATCACTGCTTGTCTGGTCTGCCCTTGCCCTGACAGTGTTTTTCCTGTTTGCTTGGCGGTGGTGGCGGACCTTCAATTAAAATAAAGCATGGGTCTTTCTGACTCCGCACTTGCATATGGCTGGTCTGGTACTCTTATGTGAGCATAGAGGAGGGAGGGATCAGACCAGCCATGCAAACGCGGAGATGGAAAGACCTGCACTTTGTTTAATTGAAGGTCTGCCACTGCTGTCAAGGGAACAGGAAAGTGGTGGCAGGGAAAGGGTAGGCCAGATGGGCAGCATGGGGGGGGGGGGGGGAGGTCAGTCAGACATTAGGAGATGGGGTAAGATGGGGAGATGCAGGACATGGGGGCATAAGGGCAGATGGGCTAGGCTGGATGTGGGGGAATGGGATGAATGACAAATGTCTAATGCCATTGGGAGGCGCCAAGTTTGTAAGTCTCACAGGCGGCCCTGCCAGTAGGTGCCTACATTGGTGACTATGTACAGTAGGTGTTGTTTTATAAGGCATCATAAGTAGCATAAAGTATACCCCATTGCAGGTGTGGCCTTTTATACTGGCCCTAAGGAATATGCATAAATTAGAGCATTTCACAATCGACTGTATGTGTGCATGAGAGTATTCCTTCCATGCTCCACCCATGTGCACATCCACCGGCAAAGTACGTACCTTAATGCCAAAGCGCATGCTCTTCTGGCAGTCAATATTTTATAAAAGATTATTTGCTGTACATGTGAATGCGTGGGAATGGCTTTACAAAATTACCTTCTAAGTCTGTAGTTAGGAATAAGTCCCATAGATAATAATATAGCTTCTATTATTTAATATGCACTAAACCACAGTAATGCATTCTAGTACAAAAGAACATAAGCCATATTGGGTCAGACCAAGGGTCCATCAAGCCCAGTATCCTGTTTCCAACTGTGGCCAATCCAGGTCACAAGTACCTGTTGGTTCCCAGGGGTATACATAGGGTTGCCAACTGGCCGGTTTTCAGCCGGCCTGGCCGGTTTTTCCATGGCCAGGCCAGCTGCCGGCGCAGAGTTAAAACCGGCCCTTGAAAAGCCGTTTTTTTTGCTCTGGCCGCAAGATCAGGAGCGGCCAGAGCAAAAACACCGGCTTTTCTCCCAACCCGTAAAAAAAAAACACCTTCCCCGGGGCGGCCCACACACCGGAGGGCTTCAGAGGGAGCCAGGGAAGCCCGCGCGAGGCCCCGGCTCCCTCTATACAGCCGCCAGCGTGAAGAGCCTTTTCCTTCACGTTGGCGGCTGTTCCTGTGAAGCCGCGATTGGTGGAAAAGGTTAAAGGCAATGCCTTTTAACCTTTCCCAGCATTCGTGGCTTCACAGGAACAGCCGCCAGCGTGAAGGAAAAGGCTCTTCACGCTGGCGACTGTACAGAGGGAGCCGGGGCCTCGCGTGGGCTTCCCCGGCTCCCTCTAAAGCCTCAGACAGCTGCGGTTTTGGGGGGGGGGGAGGAGGCCAAGGACTGCATGGGCTGTGATGGGTGGAGGGGACCTGGACTGGAAAAGGGCTGGGGGGGGGGGGGGACATGGACTGGAAATGGGTTGTGATGGGGACCTGGACTGGAAAAGGGCTATGGGGGGGGGGGACTTGGACTGGAAAGGGCCTCTGGTGGTGGGAGGGGGAACTTGGACTGGAAATAGACTGTGATTAGGGGGACTTGGACTGGAAATGGGTTGTGAAGGGGGGGGACCTGGACTGGAAAAGGGCTATGGGGGGCATTGGACTGGAAAGAAATGGGCTGTGATAGGGAGGGGGACCTGGACTGTAAAAGGGCTATGTGGGGGGGGGGCAGGGTCTGGAAATGGGTTTTGATGGGGAGGGTACCTGGACTGGAAAAGGGCTATGGGGGGGACATGGACTGGAAATGGGTTGTGATGGGGAGGGGGACCTGGACTGGAAAAGGACTATGGGGGGGGGGGGGAACCTGGACTGGAAATGGGCTATGGTGGAGGGAGGGGGAACTTGGACTGGAAATAGGCTGTGATTAGGGGGTTAGGACTGCAAATGGACTGTGATGGTGGGGGGGGGGTAGGACTGCAAATGGGCTGTGATGGTGTGGGGGGACTCGGACTGCAAATGGGATGTGATGGTGGGGGGGCCTAGGACTGGAAATAGGCTGTGATGGGGGACTTGGACTGGAAATGGGCTGTGATTGCGGGGGGGGGGGGGGCTAGGACTGGAAATGGTCTGTGATGTGAGGGCTAGCACTGGAAATGGGCTGATGAAGAGCTGGAATAGGACTGGAAATGGGCTGATGTGGGGCATGGGAGAATTTATTTATTTATTTATTATTTATTTATCTATTTCTTCTATACCGCCCCTTCCAGAGATCAGGGGCGGTTTACATGGAACAAGTAAACAAATTTGTATACTAATGTATACATTACATGGAACAGAGATTTTTTTTTTTTAACTTTATACAGATAATAGTTATTAACAGAGATTTATAACATTGTAACTTTATACAAATAACTGTGCATTAATGGGACTAGAAGGGAGTGGATGCTGGGTGGGTCTAGAATTATAAGGGAACTGATTTTGGGGGAGGACTAGAATAGATGGGGAATGAGAATGGAGAGGGGAAAAATATTTTGTGCGGAAGAAAAGTCTATGATGGGCTGGGTATTGGGAGAGTAAGAGGGGATTGAGAATGGAAGGGTGAAATTTAAATGGATGATAAAGGAATAAGGAAAGAATTGGGGGAAAGAGCAAAAGGGAAACAATCAGTATGTTAAAGCAGAAATAGAGAGAGAATGGAAAACATCTAAAAGAGAAGAAAGGACAAATGGATAGCTCGCAGAAGACACGAAGAAACCAGAAGAAAGTGACTGGAGCAATTGCAACTGAAAAATAAAACGCCCAAACAGAAGGTAGAAAAATACTTTTTATTTTGAATTTATTAGCTGGAATATGTCTGGTCTGGGAAGTGTGTATTGCTAACATCTTTGCGTTTTTGTTTAGTGCAAGAGGAAATTACTTTATAGTTTTATTTCTCCAGTGTTGTACATTTCATGTTTGGATTTTGGGGTTCCCAGTTTAATTATTATCTGACCAAGGAAGTTAGCCTACACGTATCCTCGGTAATTTTTGTGGGTGGGGCTGGGGCGGGGCAGGGGTGGGACTATGGGTGGAGAATGGGTGGAGCATGGCGAGCCACAGGTGTCGGGTTTTTCTCGGTGAAAAGGTTGGTAACCCTAGGTATACACATTCCATGCTGCTTGTTCCAGAAGTAAGCGGTGGATTTCCCCACCTCTCTTCAATAATGGTTTATGGACTTTTCCTCCAGGAAGTCGTCCAAATATGGTTTGAACCCAGCTACACTAACAGCTTTTACTATATTCTCTGGTAATTAATTCCAGAGTTTGATTACATGCTGAGTGAAAAAATATTCTCCAATTAGTCTTAAATGTGCCACATTGTAGCTTCATTGCATGTACCCTATTTCTACTTTTTGCACTTGTCCGCATTACATTTCATCTGCCATTTGAACGTCCAGTCTTCCAATTTATCAAGGTCCTCTTGCAATGTTTCACAATCCTCTTGTGTTTTAACAACTTTGAATATTTTGCCCCTGAAGTATTTGCAGAGCCTGAAGCACCTTCACTAGGCACTGGAAAGTAGTGTATGGATTTGTGCTGCCAACCCTACTCTACCATTGTAGCATGTGTCATGGCAGCAACTGGGCAGGAGGGAGGACGTTCCTGGCACAGCACAACTAGCATGGGCATTTCTGGCCTGCACTACCTGTGTTTGGTGGTGTTAGTGTGGGTGCAACTAATGCCACCTCAATGCAGCCAGTTTGACGCAGTGATACTTGGTAACTAGAGCCAGCGCAAGGAGATGAGGCACCCTAGGCAAACCTCATCCCTTGCACCCCCACTTCCCCTGCAGCGCTCATTGCTGGCACAGCTACCACCCCTATTCAGAACCTGCAGCTGTGGCAATGGCTGCAAACAGCCCTACGGTGCTTATCTTTAAACTATGGCACTGAGGGACTATTTGCTTCCGTCCCTTTGGGATGCCCAATGCCAACTTTCTGTCTGCAAACAGGAAGTCAGCATCAGGCATCCTGAGGGGGGTAGAAGCAAAGAGCCCCACGGCACTGAAGTTTAAGGTAAGCGTTGCAGGGCTGTTTGCGGCCATTGTCATTGCTTCAGGTCCCAAGAGGAGCAACAGTGATGGCAATGGGCATCCCTGCAGGGCCAGCGATCTAGGTGACTACCTATTTTGCCTAATAGTAGCACCAGCCCTGGTGGTTACTGCAGAGGGATGGCTGTACCAGTGCCCTTTAAAATATGTATTGCATGCTAATTTAATTTCATGTATTTTAACCTATAAATTAGCATGTAAAAGCCCAAATGACCCAATAATGAATCGAACATTTTTGCCCTGCACACATTACTGACATTCACCAATCTAAGAAGCCCTGCCAAATTGGTTTTGAATGCATCTGTCAATCAGTTGTATATTTTGCTTTTGCGTTGTAAGAGGTTCGCCAATCAAATTCATGTCATGGATTTTTAGCAGTTTCATAGAACTTCCTAATAAAAATCATATAATATATTTAAAAACATTCACAGGCATAATTGAGGGTAGTTTTATGAGCTCCCATGCGATTGTAATCGGCTCTGTGGCATTTTAATACATCCATATTGAGACCTACTTTATAAAGTCATATTTAAAATAAGAGTATAAGTGCTGTAAAAATGTGCATCCAACTAGTCACAAGCACTTTTGCCTGCTCTAAGGTAGCACATAGATGTCTTCTGTAAAATGCCTCTTTGCCTAATAAAATAATAGGAAGTGTTTTAGGAACACCATGATTGCTTTTCACTTTTATTACTTCTGATGGCAGAAAATTTCTATATGGAAAAACACAACTATGTAGCATCCCTCATCCACTGGATATTCTGTAAACTCTACAACATCACCATGCCTGAAAAGTACTGGGATCATGACCCTAAGAAAATTGTAGAGAATGAAGAGGTTATGATCATCTGCAATACTCCCATTCCGACTGGTAAAAAGCTGTATGCAAGGAAGTCGTACATAGTGGTAAAGGAGAAGAACAAAGTGTCAGTCCCAAGTGGCTTTTCTGTGAATCCCATTGACAGGAAGAAGATCTTCAGGGACCAAGACATGCAGTCAGAGACCAAGAAAATGTGGCAAAAAGATACCGAGTTATTTCCCATCGTGTTGGTTGCCACAAGATTGATTAAGAAGAATTTCCACGCATACCTTTATTAATTTATTAATTCTTAGTATTTGGGCTCACTCCTTTCCCATACATGTTACATCTTACAAACTCCAGCAGGAGGTGCTCTTTGGCATGATGCACGGAGCATTATCAGTAAATCTGAGGGATTGTCATCATACTCCACATACCCTGGCTTAGAAGTGAAGTTAATGGCTGTCATGGTATGCGCAAAACCCATTTGGATGTGCCCAAAGTGGCTTTTTGGATGCGCTAAGGGCTCAGATGCACTGTTAGTGTGCACTAACAGGTCACTTGTTCCTTTACTGTGGTTTAGTAAATGTTCCCCCTAGTGACACACATACTCCAACGAGCATAAAACATCACAGCTAGAACCACCTGCAAAGCCAGACTAACTGATTATATCACACCACTCCTGTATGACTTACACTGACTCCCAATAGAAAATTGAATAACATACAAACTACTCGTGACTACATTCAAACTCATCAACAATGTTGCACCCTCCTTTCTCTCAACCCTCCTCCACACCCCTGCAAATACCAGATCCCGTAGGGAAAATGCCCTCCACTCTATAATAATCCCTCCCTCTATCTGCAAAACTAAACAAACCACCAGCTCCAGAGCTTTTTCATACACTGCTTCCAGCCTCTGTAACTCCCTCCCACTGCACATCCATACAACAAAAGACCTCACAGACTTCATAAAACAGCTCAAAACCTACCTCTTCACCATGCACTATGGTAGTGAAAGCTCGCACCTAAAAACCCACACACCGCCACGCTAGCCCATCACACAACACAACCATGATAAGGCATGCTGCCTAAGACCACCCAGAACAAGCACAAAGACCTCCTGCAATGGAGTTAACCTGTACATAGTTATGTTCTTAAGCTACTATATCTAAACTTGTTTAGAAACCCAAGTTACCCTGTACAAACGTTGTCCCCTGTTCTATGTAAAATGTTATCTTGTACAAAAGTTACTTCTTGTTATATGTAAACTACTGTTGGATTTCCTGTAAACCGCCCTTGATCTCTGGAAGGAGCGGTATAGAAAAATGTATCAAATAAAAATAAATAAATAAATAGTGATTATATATTCAAACTTACATACAATTTTACCTGAAGAAAAAGCTGCAATAAAGTCTGCAGATCCTTTATAGTCACAATTTTTTAATGAAAAGCCCACATGTACTTTCTCTTGGAAACTTGTCTATCCACAGATTTTGCACTTAGATGGAGAGATTGGAAATTGCTCCTAATTTTATTGCTTAATATTAATACCTACCTGGAAATGCTAAAAGTGCATGCCTTGTTCTAATCAGCGTTCTAGTGTGTGACCAATTTACAGTGATTCAGCGACTGAGGTTGATTACGGAACATGTCGTGGAAAAGCTTAGAATGAGCACTTACTGATTATATACATGTCCTTCAAGAAATAAGTTAATCAACAGCCTGTCAAGATATAGCAAATTTGTACATTTTAATGTTTATGCTTCTCCATACCTCCACCTCCAATTCTTTAAACTGACAAAATTTATGGATTTTTCCATCTTAATGTGGATTATTTTTGAAGTGCGCTATCTCACATGTTAACGCTCGTGAAGTCAAAGTCCACTACTATAAGACCCATAACCTTTCTCCAATACAATAAAACATGAGGACAAGACTTTTTATAGGTACTGTATGTTAGTGACAGCAGGAAATGAAAGTATGACATTTTGAGATACAAGGCTAAAGAAAATGAAAAGTAGAGGTTGATGAGGATAAAGCAGAATTACATAAAAAATATTTCTGTTCTGTGTTCAGAGATGAAGGGCTGGGAATAGGACCTCAGAAAAGAAACACAAATATATAAGACCTATAAATAAACATTTAATAAATAAAGAAAACAAATACAAATAGGAATGGAGATTAGGAAGAATTCAAACGATTTTCAGGAGACTATGTTCAAGAGGAGCTAGAAAAACTGAAGGTGGCAAAGCAATGAGGCCAGAAAGGATTCATCAGAGGGTATTGAGAGAACTCACGGAAGTACTGGCAACTCCACTGACTGACCTTTTCAATGCTTCTTTAGACACAGGAGTGACCCTGGAGGACTGGAGATGGATAGATATGGTTCCTATTCATAAAAGCAGAAGTAAAGAGAAGATGGTAACCACCGAACAGATAGTCTGAGCTCTGTGGTGAATAAAGTAATGGAAACACTGCTAAATCCTAGGATAATATGTTTTTTGGAATCCAGGGGATTACAGGATCTGAGACAGCATGGCTTTATCAGAGGGAGGTCTTCTCAGATAAATCCGATTGATTTATTTGACTGTGTGACCAGAGAATTGGATTGGGGGACAGCACTGGATGTACAAATCCAAGGACCTTTACTCGATCCTTATCCTTCTTCATCTCTCTGCTGCCTTTGATACGGATGGACACCACCTTCTCCTCGATACCCTGTCCTTGCTTGGATTTAGGGGGCTCTGTTCTGTCCTGGTTTTCTTCTTATCTCTCCCAGAATACTTTTAGGGGTATGTTTACTAAGGAGCATTAAGGGAGCACCGTATAATGAGTGTAAATGGCAGTGTTAAGGGTGTTTGCATGCAATAAAGAATGGGACAGGCAGTAGGTGTATCAGCATTAAGGGAACAAGGCACCACTTTTTGAGCACTAAGAGGATACAGGACATTAAGGTGGCAATCATGCCCCTTACTGCACAAAAAAGGCATTCATCTTAACACAGGATAAGGGAGCCTGTCTGAAAGTGACATATCAGGGGCTGTATGCAGGGCCAACCCAACAGCTAGGCAAACTAAGCAGTCGCCTATGGCAGCTACTTCCAGAGGGCAGCCGAAGCAGGGTAATCCAAGCTAAATAATGGAGTTTGACAGAGAGAGGGGATGTAAATCTTCATATTTACCTAGGGCACCAAACCTCCGAACCAATTGTAGGGCTATCCCTGGCTGCATGGAAGGAAAGGTAAGAAGAGATGGACCTCAGTGACCCAAATGGTTCTTATGTGTCACACAGTATTTGGGAGGATAATGTTGCAGCCATTGAAGTGACGGGTAGTCTATGAATGTGCCTTGATGTCAGCGTGTGGTCTCGGATGATTTGTAAGTGTGTCTGCAAGGAGGTTCCAAGGCCCTGATGGGCCCATGAAAGGCATGATAGCGCAGGAGTGCTGCTGTGCGCAGTAGCACATGATAGATGAGAGTGATGTGTAGTTATGGTAAGATGCTAACTGTGTTGTGCTTGGTGTAGTATATGACTGAAGCAGATGATCATATGTGGATGGATATGAGCAATGATATATGCAACAACATGACAGGAGTGTATGTATATACATGAGCCCTAAATAAAATCTCTCAAGATTGGGGGAACCGTGGTTTTCCCTATCATAATGAAATATGTATATGTATGTGTGTGCAAGCATCACACATAAACAATATGTCTTGTAAATGTCAAGAAAGAATCATTTATGATCATTATGATGTCATCCATATCATGTGGAGCCCCTACCTTGGGTCCATGAATTACAGTGGCACAAGCCTTTCTTTTTGGTGCTTTAGGGGAACTTTTGATGAACTCTAGTAACCTCCTCACGTGTAGAAACTGCTAACATTTAATCAGGAGTTAGTGGGCTTGATTTCCTGAGTGCAGCTGAGGCCTGCATAAAAGGCTCCAGTGCCTTGCCCTGTTGAGGCTTTCCTAACCAGGGCTCTACAGATCAACAAACAGTAAGGATTTGAGGGTTTGTTTGTTTTTTATTATATTACATTGCTAGCTCTCTGACTGGGAGCTCTTAAAAGGGTTTTTTGTATATTTTTTTAAAGCAATGTTACTTTCTTTTTGGTGCTTTAGGGGAACTTTTGCTGAACTCTAGTAACCACCTCAGGTTTAGAAACTGCAAACACCTAATCAGGAGTTAGTGGGCTTGATTTCCTGAGTGCAGCTGAGGACTGCATAAAAGGCTCCAGTGCCTTGCCCTGATGAGGCTTTCCTAACAAGGGCTCTACAGATCAACAAACAGTAAGGATTTGAGGGTTGGTTTGTTTGTTTTTATTATATTACATTGCTAGCTCTCTGACTGGGAGCTCTTAAAAGGGTTTTTTGTAGGTTGAGGCTTTCCTAACCAGGGCTCTACAGATAAACAAACAGTAAGGATTTGAGGGTTGGTTTGCTTGTTTTTATTATATTACATTGCTAGCTCTCTGACTGGGAGCTTTTAAAAGGGTTTTTTGTATATTTTTTAAAGCACGGTTGCTTTCTTTTTGGTGCTTTAGGGGAACTTTTGCTGAACTCTAGTAACCTCCTCAGGTTTAGAAACTGCTAACACCTAATCAGGAGTTAGTGGGCTTGATTTCCTGAGTGCAGCTGAGGCCTGCATAAAAGGCTGCAGTGCCTTGCCCTGTTGAGGTTTTCCTAACCAGGGCTCTACAGATCAACAAACAGTAAGGATTTGAGGGTTTGTTTTTTATTATATTACATTGCTAGCTATCTGACTGGGAGCTCTTAAAAGGGTTTTTTTGTATATTTTTTAAAGCAAGGTTACTTTCTTTTTGGTGCTTTAGGGGAACGTTTGCTGAACTCTAGTAACCTCCTCAGGTTTAGAAACTGCTAACACCTAATCAGGAGTTAGTTCCCTCCCTACCCACCCCAACTCCCACCCACCCCTAGTGAGCAGTCTTGCTTTATAGGGCACCTCCGCCTTTAACAAATCACAGAGAATTGGACCAGCACATTTTGAATATAATTAAAGAGATTTAACCCCTTTTTCTCTGAAAGGACAGCTGCGAAACCGGCTGGTACTTGGTAGATCTCTCTCTTTTGCTTTAACAGATACCTAAGCTCCACGAACAGGCTGGGAAAAATCATATTGCTAAAGCTGTTGCCCCCGTTACAGCTTCTGCCTCAGTCCAGACAGAAGTCCTAATGCCAGTTGAAGGACCAGTTCCATGTGCAGGGTGCCTTCATGCTGAAGCTCTGAGGAAACAAGTGGAGGAACTCAGAGAGGAGGTGGCGAGGCTGAGGAGCATTCAAGACAGTGAGAAGTACATTGATGAGATGCTTCTTGCAGCAACCAAGCTCTCCAGCACAGGAGAAGATGGGTGCCAACAGAATGTTGATGGTTGGACACAAGTCACCAGGCCCTGCAAAATCACCAATCCAACTTCTCCAGCCCTTGAATTGAAGAACCATTATGCAGCCCTGGAAGTGGAGGAGGTGAAAGCATCCCTGGAAAGGGAAGAACCAGAGTTCAAATACCCCAAAGTTTCAGAATCAGTGACCAGAAGGAAACGAAGGGTAGTGGTGGTTGGAGACTCTCTTCTGATGGGTACTGAGGCGTCCATCTGCCGACCAGACATGATGTCCAGAGAGGTATGCTGTCTGCCTGGTGCCAAAATCCAAGATGTTACGGAGAGTTTGCCGAGACTCTTCAAGCCCACTGACTATTACCCAATGTTGCTAATCCATGTTGGAACAAATGATACTGCCAGGTATACCTCGGAACGTATCAAAAGTGACTTCATGGCTCTGGGACAGAGGGGGAAGCAGTTAGGTGCACAGGTGGTGTTCTCTTCAATCCTCCCTGTTGAGGGTAAAGGCCAAGGCCGAGAGGCTCACATCCTGGAGATGAATGCATGGCTGCGTGGATGGTGTCATCGAGAGCATTTTTCTTTCCTAGACCAGGGGATGCTGTTCCAAGGGTTGCAGAGCAGAGATGGCATCCATCTGTCCAAGAAAGGTCAACGCATCTTTGGTAGTAGACTGGCTAATCTACTGAAGAGGGCTTTAAACTAGATTCATTGGGGATAGGTGAAGAAAGCCCCCAGGTAAGTGAACACCCCCAGGTAGGTGATACATTAAATACCTTTATGGAAATGGGCAACAGGGGTAACATATGGAAAGCAATGTGTATAAATGCCTGTAGCATGGGAAATAAGATCCCTGATGTTGAAGCTTTGGTGGGAGTGGCTGACTTGGATTTAGTGGCAGTTACAGAAACATGGTTCACAGAAAACCACGACTGGGATGTAACTATACCTGGCTATACTTTATTCAGAAAGGACAGGATAGGAAGAAGGGGAGGAGGAGTGGCACTATATGTAAAAACTACTATTAAAGCTTTGGAATTACAGAGCTTAAAAGGGAGAGAGGAGGCATTGTGGGTTAAACTAGAAAGAGGGAAAGAGAAATCTATTTGCATTGGTGTGGTATATAGACCTCCCTCACAAGAGGAAGAGGTGGACAGAGAGTTAATTGAAGACATACGCAGCATTACTAGGAAAGGGGAAGTGCTACTGATAGGAGATTTCAATATGCCAGATGTTGATTGGCACATTCCTGCTGCAGTATCATCTAGAAATAAGGAGATCCTGGATTCTCTGCAGGGAGAACTATTCAGGCAATTGGTAACAGAACCCACACGTGAAGGGGCCATACTGGACTTGGTGCCTACCAATGGTGAAAGTGTTTCTGATGTTGTAGTGGGAGATCATTTTGCATCCAGTGATCACCAGATGGTGTGGTTCAGTATTAGGACTAGGGCTGTTAGAATCCATTCCAAGGTGAGGATCTTAGACTTTAGGAAGACTAACTTTGCGAAGATGGGAAAATACCTCAGGGAGTTGTTAGTGGGATGGGAACAGCTGGGGGATGTAGAAAAACAGTGGGCAAAACTGAAAGGGGATATTTTAAGGGCAACCAACCTTTTTGTTAAAATGGTAAATAAAGTCAAAAGGAAAAGGAGACCACTATGGTTTTCTAAGGAAGTAGCTGAAAAAGTGAAGAAAAAGAGGGAGGCCTTCAGGAAATACAAGAGATCACAGAGAGAGGAAGACAGGCATCTGTATTTGGAAAAACTTAGAGAAGCTAGCAAAGTAGTCAAGAAGGCAAAGATTCAAAAGGAGGAGGAAATAGCCAATGCAATAAAATGGGGGGATAAGACATTTTTCAGATACATTAGTGAGAAGAGGAAGGGCAAAAGTGGTATTGTCAGACTCAAGGGAGTAGGAGGGGAATATGTAGAAGCTGATAAGGATAGAAGGGGGGCGGAGCCTGATGTCCAGCGGGATGGTCGCATAACGCTGAGGCTCCCGAGAGGCCTACTCAGAATCCTGAATTAACACCGTACATACTTGGAACTTCTACTCTGATCTTACTGGGGCACATTGGTGAGATGGCGGGGACCAAACCTACGCGCCTGGAATTTGGATCTCCAGCGGCTTCTCTCGGCAAACGCTCCAAAACTGAACCTCCGTCCCCGCAGAAGGGGCTGGCCTTGTGCGAGGGCCCCGAAATGCAGCAGGAAATTCTCGCAGAGATTAGAGGGGTCAAAGACCTCGTGCAGTCGAACGGTGAAGCACTCCGAGCGCTGCGGGAAGATCTTGGTGTGCTGCAAAGCAAGCTAGAAGGGCTTTCTTCGCGTCAGGACAAAATGGAGAGCATATTGGACTCCCATGCGGCCCGGTTGTCCAAACTCGACAAAGTTGAACGCCAGGTGCGGGCCTTGCAGAAAGAAGTGGAAGATGGCAATAATAGAGCGCGCCGCAACAACATACGACTCGTGGGCATACCGGAGGGAGCGGAATCGGGTGACATGAAAGAGTTTTTATACAAAATCCTCCCTTCCCTGCTCCAAATCACTTTTGTCAAAGATTTGGAGATCGATCGTGCTCATCGTGTACCCACAAGCATAACGCTCAACAGGAAGACCCCGCGGCCTATCATTTTTCGACTTTTGAGGTATCAACACGTGGAGCAAATTCTAAGTGCCTCTCGGGCAAAGGGCCATATGGAGTTTGAGAGCCACAAGATCTCCTTCTATCCCGACTTGGCTAAACCCACGGTCGACCGCCGAAAGCGCTTTCTGGAATTCCGGCCGAGGCTTCAACAACTACAAGCCCGCTATGGCCTGCTGTACCCGGCCAAGCTTCGAGTCACGCTTCACAATCAGACAAGAACATTTGAGGACCCTGATCTACTAGCGGAGTTTTTGGATTCCAAAGAAGCCGACTTGATGCGCTGACTTCTAGAATGTTCCTGCAAGTATTCTCATATCCGCTGTACCTGCCATATTGGATCTGCCGCAGCTCAGCAAAGAGTCTGGCGAGGACAGTTTGTTGCCTTACTTTTGATAATATCTGTGACCCGACTCCATCTACCCACAGTAGCCTCGATGAGTATCAGAGACAGTGTTAATTATGACTCTGGTGTTTCTTTTCTTTTTTTTATGTCTTTCCATTTCCTCTCTAGGGCCTCCTCCCGCAGACATATGGTCGCCATATTCTTTGGGGGTTTTGCTTCTTCTCTAAGATACTTTGGTACATACTTTTCAATATGGGGTGTATTAGACAGAATACTCGGTGATTATGTCATTGTTGCACAGATTCTGATTATGTTGTATGTTTTCAAGCGCCCTTACCTAAAATGTCTATTACCGATTGATGGCACCATGTAAGATTTTCTCATTGAACGTAAAAGGAATCAATAATCCGATAAAACGGAAGAAAATCCTGAGCTACCTAAGTCATGAAGCTGCGGATCTGATTTTTCTTCAAGAAACGCATTTAAATTCGAAGGAAACTCTTAAACTCAATATTAAACCTTACATGGTGGCCGCTTATTCTCCAGCCGTTTCTAAGAAATGTGGGGTTGCCATACTGGTTAGGAAATCTTTGCATGCTACTATTATTGCGACTAGCTCAGATACAGAAGGTAGATGGTCCAGAGTTCACCTCAAGATAGGTAGCCTTGAATTTACATGTATATGCCTTTACGCTCCTAATGTGGATGACCCTGCCTTTTTTGCTACCATTGCTCAGGTTGCACAGGCCTCTGCTAATACTTCATTGATAATTGGGGGGGATTTCAATCTAGTCCTTGATCCCCTGATTGACAAACAGCCGCCTAGGACAAGTGGTCCCCCCAAGAGTCACATCACGCTTACCTCCCTGATCAAAGATCTTGCTTTAGTTGATCTTTGGAGGTTACTACACCCCAATGAGCTTGACTTCACCTTCTTCTCTTCTCCTCATAAATCCCAGTCTCGCATAGACTTCTTTCTAATATCAAAACTGTTAGTTCCTCAGGTGGACACTGCAAAGATTCACTCCCAACATATTTCAGATCATGCTGCCATTTCCTTTCAATTACACACTACTGCACCCCAAGGGAATTCGGAGGCCTGGTTCTTTGATAGAGCCCTGTTAACTCAGCCAGAGTTCCAGTTAGAAATTCGAGCAGCCATACAGGATTACTTCCATTTTAATCTACCCCAGGATACTGCGAATTGGGCTTGGTGGGAGGGCTTCAAAGCGGCCATTCGAGCAACGATCACTAGCTATCAAATCCGCCTGCGGAAACAACGCAAACAGCAGCTACTCATACTAGACCAACAAATAAAAGCAGGCGAACGAGTTCTAACTTCACGTACTGATCCATGTGTATTAATTCGATTACAGCGTCTCCGTTTTCAATATAATTCAATCCTCTCCACTGCAGCTTCTAAGAGCATTGAGCTTCAGCGAGGGACATATTTATCGTGAAAATAACCGAGCCGGTCGACTCTTAGCCAACGCCTTGAAAGGTCAAAAAGAAGCCAAACGCGTAGCGGCCCTTCGTGCTCCACAGGGAGGGGGCATAGTGACCACAGACTCCGACATAGTAGAGCTCTTTCGGGATTTCTATACCCGCCTATATCAATCTGAATGTGAGTTCTCGTCAGAGACATTCGAGCGATTGCTCTCTGGCATTCAGCGGCCGACCCTCTCTGAAGATGATAGGGATGCGATGGATGAACCCTTCTCTACTTCAGAGATCCAATCTGCCCTAAAACGAACAGCCTCGGGCCGTGCCGCAGGGCCCGATGGTCTCCCGACCGAATTCTACAGAACGTTCAGCGCAGACTTAGTTCCCTATTTAAAACTCTATTTTACTGCCCTTGCGGTAGATACATCTTCTTTGGGATCCTTTGCTGCAGCTAATGTGGTAGTATTTGAGAAAGAAGGCAGAGACCCACTACTAACCGCCAACTATCGCCCAATCTCCCTACTCAATGCCGATTATAAGATCTTCGCTACGATTTTGGCCACCCGGTTATCTGACAGGATGGCCACCCTAATTCACCCCGACCAATGCGGCTTTATACCCGGCAGATCAACTGCTGACAATGCTCGGACCTTGTGTCATGTGCTATCCAGTGCTGCCAATCTAGATCAGCCATGGGTGGGTCTTTCCCTGGATGCCGAAAAAGCCTTTGATCGTCTAGAATGGCCCTTCTTATTTGCTGTTCTCCGATGGTATGGCTTCGGGGAGGGCTTCCTCCGATATCTCCAAGTCATGTATACTCAACCCGTCGCCAGTATTTGTGTAAATGCCATCAAGTCTCAGCCATTTAATCTCCAAGAGGTACGCGTCAAGGTTGCCCCCTATCACCAATGCTCTTTGATCTTGCTCTTGAACCCCTAGCCCTCCTTATTAGACAGTCCGCACGTATTCGAGGTGTCCCCTTCAGTCATAGGGAGATTAAACTCTCTGCATATGCAGATGACCTTATGCTTTTCGTATCCCTCGAATCGGTTCCAGCTGTCTTGGATCTGATTGACGGATACTCACAATTATCGGTCTATAAAATCAACTGGACTAAATCTGTCGCATTCCCACTGAACCGCTGGGTACATGAGGCTGACATGCAGGCCTTTCCCTTCCTTTGGCAATCCCGCATGGTGAAGTATCTCGGGGTCCATTACTGTTCTCCTTTAGAAGATACTATCAGTTTTAATGCCAAAGAGGTAGTCTCCAAAGTCCGCGAGCTCACAAATCGTTGGTCTCCCTTATCTCTTACATGGTGGGGCCGCTTAGAAACTGTGAAAATGATGATAGTCCCCAAAGTGAACTACATTTTAGAAATGCTGCCATGCTTACTCCTGCTACATACTTATAAAGATATTGAGGGCCTTCTCGTCCGTTATCTCTGGCAGGTCAAGCCACCAAGGATAGCTAAACAAAAACTACAGTCTGCAAAGGAAAGAGGGGGTACCAGATTTCCTGATTTTCTTAGATATCATCAAGCCTTCCTATTTAAGCAAGGTGCCCGATGGCTAGATGCCTCAACAGACAGTAGACCAGTTTGGCTTGACATAGAAGAGGAGCTTAGTAGCCCAATTCCGTTGGCCCGTCTCCCCGGTATGTCCTATCAAGTAGACACTCGCCATCCACCAATGATTGTCGATACTCTTGCGGCCTTTAATACTCTCATTCTATCACTGGGCCCGAACGTATGTCCTCGGGACGGACTCCCGCTATGGAATAACCCCAGAATTCAAGTCCTAAATAGAACGATAGCATGGAAACCCTGGTACTCAAGGGGGATCTGGACACCCCAACAGCTTTTCTCTGCAGCTCGTTGGAAAACCTTTTCTGATTTACAAAAGGAATTTGCGCTACCAGCGCAACACTACTTTCAATTGATGCAGCTTCAACACTGCCTTAAAAGTGCTCGAATCATGCCGCCCTCTGCCCCTACTGAGGATGGGCTATTAGAGATAGTTCACTCTATAAGTAGTACACATGGGGTAGCCTCTAACTTTTATAAAATATTATGTCAGGGTGCAGACACGGCCACTTTCAGAGCCCAACAAGCCTGGGAGCGCGAACTGCAAACCACTTTAACCCCTGTGCAATGGAGCGTATTCTGGAGCAAAGTAGTGCGGGTTTCCCGGTCTGCCTCGGTTACCCAAACTCTCTTCTTTTTTGCACACAGATGCTTTTATACCCCAGAAAAAATAGCCAAATGGAACATAAATGCTAGGGACCAGTGTTGGTCTTGCCATACTGCTGTGGGAACCTTTGTTCATGTTATCTATGAGTGTCCTCAACTACAGGTTTATTGGGGGCGGGTCTGGGGTCGTATTCAATTTATCTTGCACCTTCACGAACCTCTCTCTTGGAAGATCGTGGGACTCCGCTCTGCGGCGGAGGTCCCCTCTCTTCCTAAGAAGGGTCGCTTTCTCCTTGATTTCATGCTGGGTATTGCCATATGCTTAATCACGAGGAATTGGAAGGATAGCTCTCGACTTACTGTCAATGAATGGTGGAACCTCGTCTGCTTATATAGCAAATATGAGCAGATACCTCGGAGAGCTATTCCCCATGCCCAAATTCACTCTCGCTTGTCTAAATGGCAGATGCTTAATGATTATGTACAATCTGCTCATTGTTCCAACATGCCTGTATAATGCGCACTCATCATGTTTCAGATCACCGTTAGGTTTTGTAACACAATAATATACGTACACGCCCATTTCGGGAATGATTAGTTTTCTAGAGAAGAAGCAGGGGGGAGGGGGGTGGTAGGGTTTTACTTTGGTGTATGTATTACACTTTATGTATCTGTCTTTTAGCTGTATGTCTTCCTTTCCTTTGTTGTTATCAAAAGAAAATAAAGAATTAAAAAAAAAAAAGAAGCTGATAAGGATAAAGCGGAATTGCTTAACAAATATTTTTGTTCTGTGTTCACAGATGAAGAACCAGGAGCAGGACCTCAGAAAACACCCACAAATAGGAACAGAAGCGAGGGACATCTTGAACAATTTTCAGAAGACTGTGTTTGTGAGAAACTAGCTCAACTTAAAGTAGACAAAGTGATGGGACCAGATGGGATACACCCTAGAATACTGAGGGAACTTGGGGACGTTCTAGCAACTCCACTGACTGACCGTTTCAATGCCTCGTTGGAGTCGGGAGTGGTGCCAAAGGACTGGAGAGAGGCTCATGTGGTGCCTTTACACAAAAGCGGAAGTAAAGATGTGGTTGAAAACTACAGGCCGGTTAGTTTAACTTCGGTGGTGAGTACATTATTGGAAACGCTGCTGAAAGAGAAAATAGTGAGGTTTCTGGAGTCCAGCAGATTACAGGATCCGAGGCAGCATGGATTCACCAGAGGCAGGTCTTGTCAGACAAATCTGATTGATTTCTTTGACTGGGTGACCAGGGAGTTGGACCGAGGGAGAGCTCTAGATGTGGTGTATTTAGATTTCAGTAAAGCCTTTGACACTGTTCCTCACAGGCGACTTATAAACACACTGAGCACCCTAGGGATGGACCCTAAAGTTACTGCTTGGGTTAGAAATTGGTTGGGTGGGAGGCGACAAAGAGTACAAGTAAATGGAGCTCACTCTGAGGAGAAGGATGTTACCAGTGGTGTGCCCCAGTGATCTGTCCTTGGTCCCATTCTTTTTAACATCTTTGTTAGTGATATAGCGGAAGGGCTGTCGGGTAAGGTTTGCCTCTTTGCAGATGATACCAAAATCTGCAATAGAGTAGACACCCAGGAAGGTGTAGATAACATGAGGAGGGATCTAGCTAAGCTTGAAGAATGGTCTAGAATTTGGCAGCTGGGATTTAATGTTAAAAAATGTAAGGTCATGCATTTGGGCTGCAGCAATCCAAGGGAGCAATACAGTATAGGAGGTGAAGTACTTTTGTCCACTAAAGAAGAGCGGGACCTAGTCGTGGTTGTGTCTGATGATCTTAAAGTAGCTAAACAGGTAGAAAAGGCAACGGCAAAAGCTAGAAGGATGCTTGGGTGCATACGGAGAGGAATGGCTAGCAGAAAAAAGGAGGTGATAATGCCTCTGTATAAGTCTTTGGTGCGACCTCATTTGGAGTATAGTGTGCAATTCTGGAGACCACACCTTCAAAAGGATGTGAACAGGATGGAGTCGGTGCAGAGGGTGGCTACTAAAATGATTAGTGGGCTTCATTATAAAGCATATGAGGACAGACTTAAGGATCTTAATATGTACACCTTAGAGGAAAGGTGGGATAGAGGTGATATGATTGAGATGTTTAAATACCTCCGTGGCATAAATGTTCAGGGAGAGAGCCTCTTTCAATTGAAAGCAAGTTCTGCTACGAGGGGACATGGGATGAGGGTGAAGGGAGATAGATTCAGGAGTGATATGCGGAAATATTTCTTTATGGAAAGAGTAGTGTATCCGTGGAATAGTCTCCCAGTGGAGGTGGTAGAGATGAGGACAGTAACTGAATTCAAAAAAGCATGGGACCAACACAGAGGATCTCTAAATGTAAAAAGTGGACTGTTGTAGTTGTTGATATGGAAGGACAGACTAGATAGGCCATGTGGTCTTTTTCTGTCATCATGTTTCTATGTTTCTAAGAAAAAGATGAGCGTCATGTCAAGGTGATGCAGTGCCCATGTGCCATTGAAGGATATATGTTGATGGATGTGTCACAGATGCAGCATGCTGTAATAGTGCCTCCCTTGTAAGCCAGCTGCACTATGTATGTTTGTCACTGGTGCATGGGGGGCATAGAAAACAATAGAAACATACAAACATGATGGCAGAAAATCATCACAGGCCTATCTTGCCTGTCCATTCATATCAACTACAATAGTTACCTCCTTTCCATTACAGATTCTCTGGGCTTGTCCCATACTTGTTAGAATCCAGATACTGTCTTGTCTCTACCACCCCCACTGAGAGACTATTTTATACATGTACAACTCTTTCTGTAAAGACATATGCCTTCTTATTACCTCTGAGTCTATCCCCCTTCACCCTCATCCAACGTGGCAGTCAGAAAGTGCTCAATACCCAAATCCTGCCAAGAAAATATCTGTGTGAGCAGGAGTATCCACAGTACTGACATGTGTACTAACCTCAGAGTTACACAGTTGCGTAATGTTGATCTAAGCTATGAGAGCATGAACATCACTAAATTGGTCTGTTGCGTCACAGAGGTTAACGCAGCCTCTGTCCCTGATATAGCTGTGGTGTGATATAGCATTGCAGTCCCTGCAGATGGCATGACAGCAGCTGCAAAGTTGGCACACCTCCATCAAATGTAGGAGCTTGGCCTACTGTGGTGTGCTGCGGTCTGTCTGGGGTGAATTTGGGGGGGAGAGAAGATGAGCTACATGTCTGAACTCCTGTAATATGGCAACTGTCAGCATACATCAGCATGACATGCCTAGCATAGGTGTCATGGCTTTTTCCCAGACCTTGGATTTCAAGCAGCTTTCTTACTCTGGTGATGTCAGTCTCCAAACTTAATGAGGGTAGTTTACAAGATGAGATTAGCTCTGACCCCCCTGGTGATGTCAGTCTCCGGGCCTGATGAGATTGGTCTGCAGCCCCTCCATGCTAAATCAAGTGATAGCAGACCTCAAACAAACCAAATTATGACAAGGGGAGGTGCTGAAGATTTTCACTATAAATACAAAAACACAAAAATAGCTCTCTCTCTCTATTCATCGGACATGAAGGACAGGAGGCTCTGACAATCACTTCTCTTCACCCCTCCCCCCTCTCTCTCTGATCTCTCTCACTCACACATGCACACACATAGAGTCTTTCATATACTCTATTCTCTCTCACACTTCACACATGCACGCACACACATAGATTCATTGATGCACACTGAAACAGCTCTGTAACAACCACTATATAACTCTGTTCTGTACCTATGTAATAAGCCTATTTCGATATAAAACTCTTTTTCCAAGCTACACCAGTTTTGGTTGTCTTATTTGTGCTGCTTACCCTACTGTCTCTGTGAAATGAACCCAGGACCAAACGGAGCGTAGCCAAAAGTAGAGAGCGGCAGAAGATTACATTTATCAGAAGATTACAGCAACATGGCCAAATGCCATCAGTGTGGGATGAGCCAACTCAAAATCCTTGTATGGGATGTCTGAGAGGAACAGCCAAATGCATAGGAAAACATGAATGTGAGCAATGATATGCATATCGCCTGCTGAGGGTTGTAAGCAGCCACTCACTGGTTACTGCACAGACTATATTTACAATCAGTGCCCAGGTGTTCTGTCAAACTGTCAACAATCCAAAATGAGACAACTGTATGCTAAAACCCCTGACGAGTCAACACAGGCTGTGTTCATAGAATGAAGACTGCTGTCCTGGCTCAACAGGGTGATTCCATATCTTTAACACCCATGTGCCTGTTTCCTCTGCTATCGCATTGCAATGCAACTGCCTCATTTACCCAAGGTTGTGAGTTCAAGACTCAACAATGTCAAGCAGGGCTGGCTCATCCATTAGTGAAACTGCACTTGTGGGTAGGACTGTACGGTGTGTCATGATTCCACAAAAAAGGTTTTTCAAGCACTAGCATTCCACACATTGCTACTGGATCAATACTGTTGCATGCAGGTGCCCTCATGGCCTGCTGCTGATGTTTCTCCAAAGTAATATCCTGACAGAGGGGGCTGGAAGTTGTGTATGAAGGTTTGGGGGGGAGTCTATGGATCATGGGGCATGGGGAATAGTGCCATGTGCTTGAACTTGGGAACCCTGGACCCCCGCAAGGCATTCAGTGGTGCATCTGCTCCATTGAACGATTGCTATAATGCCTCATCTCCAAGATGAGATGATGTGTAGGGGGTCTGTACTGAAGGCCTGCCAAAGACAGCAAATTTCATTAGGACATCCCTGATGCCAATATCACATGTGTGCATGTGTTATACATATGCCTGGCCCACAGTAGCAAATGCTATCTAATACAGGTATGATGTGTAATGACCCAGGAAGGGTGAACACCTTGGATGTTGAAGGGATGTTGAGGAGATGTTGTGGATGTTGAAGGTCATTGATAGTGTGTTAGGAATTTATTGTAATGTAGAGGACACTGCCAAATTGCTGATCACGGTATATAAAGAATGTATGATGGTTAGGGATCCTCTGATGTAGGACTGTTCTGTCAAATAGTCTGATAAGCATGGACCGTACCCCTGTGCTTCTGCATCCCTGTCCTGGCTCTTTTTAGGTCATGTGAGGTCCATAATGTTGCTGTCATTTGATTCCTAGTGTGCCACAAATCCTGGAAACCCTATGGGTCATGTTGCCCTACAGCAGCTTCCCTACATATTTGCATTAGGTGCTCTAATAAGCAGACAGTTAGTGGGGCATACAAGCATACACTGCTTGACAAATTAAATAGGCCATGATGACAGGAGATGATAGCAACTAATTTGTATGTGTAGCATGGAAATGCCAAATGTTCTTCAAACAAATAGGGTCTGACCACATTGGGGGTGTTAGCTCAGCAGCTGTACTGTGATACATCATAGTGTCACAGATACACTCACATGAATTGACTCCACTGTTGTCCAGTTATGTCTGTGAAATGGCCTGTGTCATATTGTGCATAAGAAGCAAAGAAAGGATATGTGAACATGTTTGTAGATCACCATCACAGGAGTGAGATGTGGCAGTGTGTACTGCATATGTGCGAAGGTGGCAAAGTCCTTGGTCTACAGGTATCATGCACTATCACTGACATGTTGAATTCTGATGTCCTGGACAAATAGCCTGCAAGAGCATGCCAAATTGCAATGTGCTGCATGAGCAGTCTGCAGGGCATGATTGTTATGTCCATACTTGCAGACACAATGTATTGTCCAACAAGACCCTAAGCATATATGTGTACTGAAGTCAGTAAGGAATCCTGCAGATGCAGAAGCCCCTGCTCTCTATTGATATTTGAAATGTGACAGAGTAGTCTGTGGTCTCCTCAAATGCAATGGAGGTCTAAGAGTTTGGTCTGTGGGCACCATGAGTGCTACTGGGAATCCAGCATGTGTCCCTGGTGAGAAGCAGAAACAAGAGGCAAAAGAGGTGGTAGAGATGAGGACAGTAACTGAATTCAAGAAAGCATGGGACCAACACAGAGGATCTCTAAAGGCAAAAAGTGAACTGTTGTAGTTGTTATGGAAGGACAGACTAGATAGGCCATGTGGTCTTTTTCTGTCGTCATATTTCTATGTTTCTATGTTTCTATGTTTCTAACATATGTGATCTATGAATTACATGCATACAACAGTCAGAGCTGCATCATTGTAGGAGCCTGGATCTGTTTGCAGCAAGGAACTTCAGTCAGTGGGATTATCATTTCTGACCACAATTATGCCTGATATGTTGCTCCATCATCTGTGAAGAAACATGAGCATCACGGTTGGTTGTCTGAAATGCACAGTTCATAGAGAAACCGTGTAACAATGTGCATTGTTTGTCTGAAGACATCTGATTGCTCATATGGAGTGGAGGAGTGGTCTAGTGGTTGGGGCAAGGTACTTCAGGCTGGAAGGTCGGGGGTTCAAATCCCACTAGAGGACATCAACCTTGGGCCAGAAGGACTGGGGTTTCTAGTCCCGCAGAAGCTCCTTGTGGTCTTGGGCAAGCCACTTAACCCTCCATAGCCCATGTTCCCTGTAAAATAGTTATCTCCAAGTTATAATGCCCTGTTCAATGTAATTTCAGTTTGTTCAATGTAAACCGCCTTGATATCATGAAAGGTGGTATATAAGAAATGTTAAATAAATAAATATACATCCTGACAGGAACAATGTGCAGTTGTGTACACACATTATTTGATATGGAGTTTATGTGCACTCATTGTACATTTGACAATCCTAGGTGATCAGACATATGTTTTCTACCTATCATTTGCTGTCAGCATTCAGTTTCAATACCTTGGGATGGCAGTGCCATGAGTGAGTAGGAGGGTATGTGATGCATTGTAATGCAGTATCTCATTAAATGCCATGCCATATGTATCACATGTCAGATGTAGCACTTTATGTCTTGTGAATCAGAGAAGGCATTGCAATAAATAATGTGGTGTGCCTAAGGGACAACATCCTTTCTGACTTTGCAAGGGATTGCCAGGTGAATGCATGCATGGTGGTGGGCTGCTGCATAGGATTATGAAGGTGTGTCTACAGAAGATCTCATTCCAGTTGTTCAACATGCAGTAAAGGTATGCCATATTGAGTCCAGGAAAACACGTGTCATGGACATACTGCCAGGTTAGGGGTGAGAGGACAGTCAAGGAATCAAGGGTATGTGAATCTACATATGTGCCAAGTTTGTTAGGCAGGGGTCACATTTGCAAGTACACATGTGGGTACAGTTTCATACATATCACTCACAAGGACTGGATCATGTCAACATATCTGTTGATTTATGTCCCTTTATGCTACAGCCTCCAATATGCATTCACCTATTAAAAGGTACATTGAATGGACAACATTATGTGTGACTCAAATTAGTGCATATCACATCACCAGATACAATTTGCCATATGTGAGAAACAGTGAACACATATGAACCCAATGAAGCACACATGTGAGTCAAGAATATAACAGCACAGAAAACTATTTACTTCTACACTATGTACAGCCACTCTAGCAAATTAACACAAACATGTGAATGGGAAAATGTGAGTGGGGTAGTCAAGGGAGGGATAGGCCATATGAAGTGTCATCCAAAACTATCGGCATGTGTTGTATTGCTGTAGAACAACATTTGTTGCACCACAATGATATTAGACATGCACTGATACAGTTATGTGCTATGCATTTGCTGAATGTGGCATGCCTGCATCACAACCGTACATTGCAGTAATCCTATGATGTTGGGTATTCTGTCAAAGCAGTCTGTGACATAGATGATGACTGGTAAAAGGTGAACTGCCAATTTGAGTTCAACTCTGCGTGAGCTATGGAGTTGTCTGCAAGGAAATGTATGGCAAATTACATCCAGTGTATGGGGATGAATGCTGGAGTTGTGTCCTACTCTATGGGGCTTTTTTACAAAGCCACGGCAGCGGTTTCTGATTGTTATCGGAGCTGCGGCCCCATTGAAATCAATGGGGCCGCGGCTCCAATAACAATCAGAAACTGCTACTGCGGCTTTGTAAACAAGCCCCAATGACTGGTCCAAATTTGTTCAGGATGTTTGTCAAAGTCTGCACACTGACAAATGTTCTGGAAGGCTACGCATGAGCAGGAATGAAGACAAAGTTGAAGCATTGTGTGCACTTGCTGAGGATATGGAAAGCATTTTTTGCTGTGCAAAGTACAGTCATATTGTCACTTTGTGGATGATATGTGTGTCTGAAGAGTCTCTGCAGAAAGTCTTGGACCCAGAACAAAATAAAGATGGCCTGCCCACAGCCAGGGAGTTGTTGGAATGTGCATAGAATGACTCTGTGTCCATCCAAATGATTATCGGTGGTCAATTATTCATGGATGTATGTTTATGACTCAGAAATTAATGGTCGATCCTCACATTTCCAGACTCTCCCAAATTTGATAATGGATGCTAGGGGGGGGGGGGGAGTTATGTGAATGTCATGATCACAATTTTTGTGGATTAGCAGTGTCTTGTTCGGCATGAGTACCTTTGTGGTCAACAATATTGGCAGCCTCTCTGTCCATCCCCTAAATGTCACAAATCTTCAAGAGAAATGTGCCGAGTGAAATGGTCTGGGATGATATTTGCACAGATTTGTGACACATAAAAGAATCCAATAAAACAAGAACAATTAAATGAGATATTAGTCGGAAAGATTTGAAAAACTGACATTGCCAGGATATGATTATTGACAAATAAACAATGAATGCCCTCTATAGATATTGAGAATATCTTGATGAACTTGCACTACGCAATAAAGTGAATTACTTTACAACCTACTTTCACAAAAAATTCTTTTTTATGGTCTTTTTACAATTTAGAGAATAGAGAATTCATACCAGCAGTTTCAGATAAGCAAATATTTCAATATACAAAAACATGCTTTTAGATGAAATTAAAGATTGAAGAAAAATCAGATGAACGTACAAGAGCACAATTGGTTCACAAACAGTGATATTTATGTTCGTTGATGCAATAAGGCAAGTTGTTTTGAGAGCTTCAAACATTGCCGCTGTAAGTCTGAGACCATTATTCACTTTTTTTAAAAAAAGTCAGAAATAACAAAAAAATAACAAAAATAGTAAAAAGACCATAAAAAGAATTTTTTGTGAAAGTAGGTTGTAAAGTAATTCACTTTATTGCGTAGTGCAAGTTCATAGAGATATTCTCAATATCTATAGAGGGCATTCATTGTTTATTTGTCAGTTATAACCCTCTGGCATTCGACCTAAGACATAGTATTAATACACAACCATGGAAGGTCCTCCCTCATGGAAGGAAGTGTATAGTTATAAAGACAACCATATCGCAGATGTGTGTAAAGAAGCGACACCTTTCACTTTAGAGGAAATGGAGAATGAGGACCGCTCAACCACTGATTGGGACACTCTTTTGAAAGCACAGAAACGTAAAGTAAGAATGGAATTACATCGCCTATCCCTAATAGAATATATACGTCGTCAGCACATTCCGAGGGGCCTCCGGATGTATAAGGAGCCAAAATTGTTCACAGACAACCCGGGGTTCATCGAGAAGTGGAATGACATTCTTAATAAGTGCTCTCTTGATATAATGATGTTGATTACGGAAACAACCGCCAATAGTTTAACAACTTTACAGCAAGAAATTGATAATATGACTTCTGGTTTAAAGCAGGAGGTAACAGCAGCACAGTTTGCCAGTAAAATAAAAGAACATGACACGCAAATACAACAAGTACATGAGGAAGTTGAACAACTTAAAATGAAGAAACTCAAGCGTGATTATGGAGATTATACTTCAGGTTATGTCTATCCATGGATGAGTATGAATGAATTGGATTTGTGATAACAAAATGAGAGAGAGATGTGAGTTTTATTGTTGATTTTTCTAGTTATGTTTAGGTCCCCTGACGAAAAATGTGAAACGTCAGTCGGTACCGGGGTTGAACGTTGGGACACAGAAAATTGAAGAAGACCTTAAGCTGTCATTACGTAGAAGCTGAGTATTATACCATTTTCAATGTTGAATTGCTTGGGATACAGAAAATTGAAGAAGATCTTAAGCTGTTATTACGTAGAAGCTGAATATTATACCATTTTCAATGTTGAATTGCTCTCAGGATACAATATGCAGAAAGTTACCATTTAAACAGCTAAAAATTGTCTTCAAGGATTTTTAATCAGCACACCAACTGACAGAGGGTTATTGATGTTAAGAAACACCATTCTAAAGCTCTGGGCTGAGAACCCGGCAGTATAAGGTGTTATTTTTTACTGAAACCTTCTCTGCCAGTCAGAAGAGTGTGTTCTGATCTCTCCGAAGTTATAATAGAACGATAAAATTAGTTATTTAGTATCCATGGATGAACCCTAAGAGGAAGTTGCAAAAACCATTGAGACGAGTTGATTTTGATTTTGATGCCTCTTCTGGTGATCTTAATTCGTCAGACTCTAGCAAAACATCTAAGGAGGATTTTTGAGAAGACGACGAGGCCAAAACAAAAAAGAAACCTGCCATCAAAGGAAAATCGCGAAGAGGGGGAGGTCGTCAACGAACGTGACATTGACAAGGGGAATTCAGATCTACCCCCGGAGAAGGGAGGCCCATTGTGAATCCCACTCACTGATTTCTCCTACGGTTCCAAAAGAGTCTCTCGTTTTGAACATTTCCAAGGCATACCTATCTTCTGATCATCTTAATTTGTTAAATAGAGGGCTCACATTTGTTTCTGAGAGTTTTTTTTGATAGCTTCCAATTTAGGGTCGATTTGGAGAATTTAATGTGGAAGTTGCACTTAAAAATGTTTTTTGCTGCTAGTAATTCACAAAGTACCTCTACTGTTTCAGTTCAAGATCGGGACAGAATTCCTCTGCCTATGCGATCCACCTGGACACCTCCGGGGCCCCCTCCTCCAACGTTAAATTTGTTCAAGGAGTTAGTTTTGGCTGATGTTCAGAATTTAGAACAGCGACGTCTTTTGAGAACTAAGACACTTACACCAGCTGAGCAGAAAGCTCTGGTTGAACTTCAGGCCCGCACTGACATAGTAATCCGGCGAGCTGATAAGGGAGGAGCCACGGTTGTGATGGACAGAGATAAGTATGTGGAAGAGGCATATCGGCAATTATCCCAGGTGAATGTATATCAGGTACTATCAAGAGATCCTACAGAAGATCTCCAGCAACGAATAAAAGCTCTCACTTCACGGGCTCTGGAAATTTAAATCATCACTAGAAAAGAATGGAAGTTCCTTAATGAATTGTCACCGTCTATGGCTAGATTATATTTAGTTCCTAAAGTTCATAAAAATCTCTATAATCCGCCAGGTAGGCCCATTGTTTCTACAAAGGGGTCAGTTTTAGAACCCTTATCAATCTATATAGATTCCTTTTTGCGGCCTTTAATGTCCACTATGCAGTCCTACATTAAGGATACTTCCCATTTTTTAAATATTTTGGAGAATGATACCGAGTGGGCGTCTAAAGAATCAACCCTTTTGGCAACATTGGATGTCGTACAACTATATACTAGCATCCCTCAGAAAACTGCACATGCAGTTATAGTCACGTCTTTACAAGCTAAGGGAAATTTGTCTTTGAATCTTCTTGAATTTATTTCTAACTTAGCGGAACTCACGATTTTTAATAATCATTTTGAATTCGAGGGCAAGATCTATCAACAGAAGTCGGGGGTGGCCATGGGAGCCACATGTGCCCCCTCAGTGGACAACCTTTACATGCAAGCTTTTGAGCATCAATGGCTTAGAACATCTCCTTACCAGCGTCACATTGTTCTGTGGAAGAGGTTCATAGACGATGTATTTTTATTATGGGATGGGTCCTGTGTGGACCTTCATTCGTTTGTGGAATGGCTGAATCAGGTGGATCCTCACATACAGTTCACTCATACAAGCCATGTTCAAAAAATCACTTTTCTTGATGTAGAGATTCAGAAGAGTCCTCAAGGATGGCTCACTTCAATATATAAAAAATCAACGGATAGAAACACCATTCTGCACTATACTAGTAACCACCCTAAGCAATAACGGGATAGTTTACCTTTGTCCCAGTTTATAAGGTATCGGAGGAACTGCTCAACTGTGACTCAGTATAAATTACAAGCGAAACATCTTATGAAGTGTTTCCAAAAAAGGGGATATCCTCATCCGGTAATTCGTATGGCATACAAGAGGGCATTGTATAACAACCGGGCTTTGTTGCTGCAACCTAAAAATGACAGCCCCTCTTACGATGATGACAACATAAATTTCATTACTAAGTTTTCCCCACTTAGTGGAGAGATTAGACGTATTTTAAGGAAACATCGCAACGTATTGAGCACCTTACCTGGGTTTCAAGACAAATCAATTAGGTGCGTTTGGACCCGCCATCCGAATTTGAAGGAGAGGTTAAGCCCGGCGAAATTGAAGTCGTTACAACCGGACAGTCAAATAGAGACTAGAGGTCACAAGCCCTGTGGCAGCTGTAATATCTGTTCAGTGACGGAAGAACTTACTAGGTTTACCTATTATGGTAAAAACTATTTTTTAAGACACTCCACTACCTGCACCTCAGATCACGTCGTGTATGCCATCCGGTGCCCCTGCGGTCTCCTCTATGTGGGGAAAACAGAGCGGCAATTAAAAATCAGAATTAATGAGCACCGCAGCAGATTGCATTGCAAAACAATGGAAGCTCCGATAGTGGCACATTGCCTTGATAACAAGCATGTTTTTGAAGAGTTGTGCTGTTTTGTGATCGAGAGGGTGTGGGGGGGTAGGAACAAAAATCTAGGGCTCAAACTTTACTGATCCAGGAACAGAAATGGATTTTTCGTTTAGCAACAGTGGGACCGAGGGGCCTGAATAGTTCTATTGACTGGCGTGTCTGTATATAAATTCAACAGATGTTTTGGGTCCTCTATCTACTTTATGTTTGGGCAATGGGACTGCTGAAGCCTATTAGAAGTGGTTAGGAAGTGACGTTTATTCATTCCTGTATTTAAATCGAGCGGGTGGCTTTCAAGTCCGCATGCGCAGCGTCTGACCGCACACCGACAGAGTTTGAATGTTTTTGATGTTCATAATGAATTTTACTTTGGTGTCAAGTCCAACTGCTCGGTGATAAGGTGAGCTATCTAAGCAAATCAATTCCAAGCAAATCAATTCTCTATTTTTTCTGTGTATGAAGAAAGTTCTTTACTCAATTCACTTCCTTTGCTGTTTTTGTAGCCTGCGTTAAGATTTCATTCATCCCCCTGAAGCAGTATTCGAAACGCAAAAGAGGTACCCTTGTGGTGGCGTCGGGGATTCATACCAGCAGTTTCAGATAAGCAAATATTTCAATATACAAAAACATGCTTTTAGATGAAGTTAAAGATTGAAGAAAAATCAGATGAACGTACAAGAGCACAATTGGTTCACAAACAGTGAAATTTATGGTCATTGATGCAATAACTAATACACAATTTTTATCATTCTATTTACGCTCTTGAGAGATCGATCAACAATCTTATAGCTGACAGAAAAGGTTTCAGTAAAAAATAACACCTTTTACTACCGGGTTCTCAGCCCAGAGCTTTAAAGTGGTGTTGTTTAACATCAATAACCCTCTGTCAGTTTGGTGTGCTATTTAAAATCCTTGTAAACAATTTATAGCTGTTTGAATGATAAACTTTCTATAAAAATTATCTTGAAAAAGTTCAATACTCAGCTTCTGTGCTGAAACAGCTCAAATTCTTCACCAGTTTTCTGTGTCCCAACGTTCAATCCCGGTACCGGTACCGACTGACGTTTCACATTTTTCGTCAGGGGACCTAAACATAACTATAAAAACCAACAATAAGACCCACATCTCACTCTCATCTTCCTATCATTAGTTCAATTCACTCATACTCTTCTAATCATAAAATTAGAAATTAGAATACCAGAAGTGTTGCCCGCATTCTCTCCTTTACTGCGAGTGTCATGAAAATTTCTGTTCGCTCGTAGAAAAACGCCGCGCATGCGTATCTGATATCCTAGCTGCCTTTTGAAGTTGGAATTAACCAATCATGCACAGTCTTCTCTTCAAAACAAAAATTCATGTTGTTGATAATGTCTGTCTAGAAAGTTGATCTTATTTGCATGCCAGCCATTCTATCTGATTATTTAGCCCCGCGGGGGTCAGAGTATTCAATTTAAAAATAAATCGCTGTTCTTTCAGATGTAGAGTCTGAGCTAATGTTTTACCGCGACCAGCTTTTTGAACTTGGGCTAGACAAAGACAGCGTAACTGTTCAAAATCATGAACCTTTTGTAAACAGTGCTCTACTATTGGGGCTGCAAGATATTTACACCGAAGGCGACTACGGTGTTCCCGCATGCGTGTACGAAACATGCGTGTTGTTTGTCCTATGTAGCAGAGACCGCATGGGCAAATTATTGCATAGACTACTCCTGTTGACTCGCATGTAGTATTGCTCTTTAAAGATAATGTAGTTCCATTATATACAAATTTATCCAGGCTGAGTGTAATAGCGCAAATATCGCATTTCCCACATGGTGGTTCAACCAGAAATACAGTTAGGGGTATGTTTACTAAAAGCCGCACAATTGCGTGCCGCACAATAGCGCACGGAAACGCGGCACTCAAACGCTCAGAAACGCTCTTAAACACCCCGCAAAAGTGCGCGTGGGCCCCGCACAATTGCGCGCCGCACCAACGCACCCCGCACAAGTACCCGGCCCGCAAATGTCCGATAGAGGCGTGGAAAGGCATTCTGAGGGCGGAGGAAGGCTCCCGAGGGGCGGAGAGACGGGGTCAATGGGCGGGGAAGGGGAGGGGAGAGGCTCCCCGCACATGATCGGGGCCGAATTCACAGGTTAAAAATAGCGCGAGTGAAACACACGGTAGAGGGCATTTAAAGGGAAGAGAAACCATTTCGCGTCAGCAATGTACAGGGAAACCGGGGAAACCTGAAAAACGTGAGCAGTGTGATACATGTGCACAGAACAAAAGTGCAAATAAAGATAGAAAAAGACCCAAACAAACATATTAAAAATAGGAAGGCAGCTGGGGAACCCCGATAATAATGGGCAAACATAAGAAACACACCCAGGAAAGCTCAAAGAAAATGAAATGAAGGTTGGAAGGGGCTACGGAGGGGAGACCCTTCCAAAAACCATTTCCTTGTTTCTGAGCCTTCCTGGGAGTGTTTGCTATGGTTGCCCATTAACATCACTGTTGCCCAGCTTGGTTATATTTATCCCCAGTTGTTCGTGGTCGGTTGAGGGGTGTATTTGCAGTTATGTCACCAGACATGGTGACGGAGCGCACAGTACAAATGTGCAGAGCAGGGTTTTTGACTCTGTTGGTCAGGTTTCCCACCCCAGGGACTGCACTATCACTGTGGCCACAATGTGGTGCAGCAGACAGAGGCAGTACCTCTAGGACCGGAGGGTCACAGGTTCAAATCCAAGCTGGGGCTCCTGCCAACCCAGTCCCCATATTTTACCCACCACTAAACAGAGATAGTACAGACACTCCTTTATTGCAGAGAACATAAGCATGGTTCACACACCCATTTTGTACCCAACACCGCACACACACCATAACAATGGGCATTACCGACAGCCGAGTCCCCCAAATGCAGTCCTGGAGTGCCACAACGCAAGCAGGTCATATGCTTTTCCAAGATACAGACATGCCAGCATGTTGGCGGTAGGGTACAGGTGGTGGAGGGGGCAGTGGCTGCTAGCCACAGAAGACAGTGGCCGAGCCATGTGCAGGCTGGCACGTCCACTGCAACATAGGCCCTGTCGGATGTACAGTCATGGACTTCCCAGGGAATTCAACACATCTGTGGCAACACAGTGGTGCAGTGCACACAGACAGTGTGTGCAGGAACAAAAGGTCACAGGTTCAAAGCCCAGCTGGGGTTACTACCAATCCTGTCCACATATTGTCCCCACAACTAAACCATGTTAGTAAGGGCAATCCTTTATTGCTTTGGTCATACGCCATCTTTTACACCACCAAGCACAGACACCATGACCAGGGGCATTACCTAGAGCAGAGTCTCACAAATGCAGTCCTGGAGGACCACACACCATTCAGGTTCCATGCTGCCACACATACAAATAACTGTGCTGTATATCTATGCACCACCCCCATGGCATGTAGATGTAGCTCATGCATATTCATGAGGGACAGCAGGAAACCCCAACCAGTGTATTGCAAACCTGGACTGGATATGGGAACCTCTGCCATACAGCAGCAGCCAACAGGGGCAGACACACCCACACCCACAGGCCCCATTGGCCAATGCCTCCTGGAGAGGCAGGACATTGGGCCCTGCGTGCAGCACCCAATACCAGCACCTGCATACCTTAGCAATGTCACCCTACACCTGGGTATATGGTACACAGCTCTCAAACGTTTGCTATGAGTACTGGCAGATAGATATCCCTACGTTACGCACAGTCTGCTCTTTGAGCTCCATCATAACAATCTATCTGATGTCTGCGGTGTGTGCGTCAGGTCTGGCCCCTGACAGTGTTTACCACCCTGGGGAGTGACCCCAACCGTACTGCATACCATACCCATGCCTGTACTGTGCCCAGGACTGGTGTGGTGGGCAAGGATTCTGAACCCCTTTATAGTAGCACAATGCTGGCATACGTGTGGGAGTGTGTGTCTGTCTATACCAGGGGTGGGCAAACCTGGTCCTGGAGGGCCGCAGACCAGTCAGGTTTTCGGGATATCTCTAATGAATATGCATGAGATATATATGCATTAGAGATATCCTGCCAACCTGACTGGTTTGCGCCCCTCCAGGGCTGGATCTCGAGACCCCTGCCTTACACCTCTGTCATTTAAGATTGTGAGTGGACAAGGTGCCGATGTCCAAGACATCAAAAAGGTTAGATAGAATTTGTCACAGTCCTCCTCACTTCTCACCACCACCAAAAAATTGTCTATTAGACAACTTTTTGGTGGTGGTGAGAATCAAGGAGGAATGTGACACATTCTATATACCCTTTCGATGAGATACCTTGGAGTTACTCTGGACAACAAGCTAAGCCTCAAGCCACACATAGACAAAACAATACAAAAAGTCTACTACAAGATGCGAATCATCAGGAGACTGAAACCACTCCTTGCCCCAGAACACTTTCGTACCGTCCTCCAAGCACTGATAACCCCAATACTGGACTTCTGCAATCCGATATACTTGGGACTACCGAAACAAGCCCTCAAACCACTCCAGCTAGCACAAAACACTGCAGCACGAATAATATCTGGTACTGCAAGACAGGACCACATCACACCCACCTTAAAAGACTTACACTGGCTCCCAATCGGTGCACGCATCAGATACAAAACTATCATAAACCTATTTAAGATAAAACAGCACACATCAGCCAACAGCCTACACACTCTCATTCAACCAGACAACAGCACTCGTCCTAGAAGAAAACAAACACGCAACCGAGTCAGCACCCCAGGTGAATTCAAACACACACGCAAGGACACAACAGACAGAGCTCTCTCCATGGCTGCTCCAACTATATGGAACAAACTACCAGACGACTTGAGGACAACTACAGACCTCAAAGACTTTAGAAAACAGCTAAAAACCATGCTGTTCATAGAACACTATGGACACATCACATAACCTAAGAGAATGTATAACAGCACATATTGCTGCCTGTACAGATAATGTTTTACTGCACCACTGTATATAGCCCACACTGTACATAGCTCAAACCATTCTAGCACGCAACACACCACACCTTGTACATAGCTCACCCCAATCTAGCACACGATACAACACACACTCAACTAAATTGCACCCTCACTGCATGATTAACACACTCACTTTACCCGATTGTTTGCTGTGATACCACCTTGATTAATATGATAAGGCGGTTTAAAAATACTGTTAAATAAAATAAATAAAATAAAATAAAATTTCCCTCATGTGATATATATGGGTCACCTGTTGGGGCCTAGTCACTGATGTATTTGCTTGTGTGTATTGCCATCCCAGTTGTGGGTGCATGCATTTCCAGCGGGACTAACCAGCAGACTGTTCACAGCTGGTATGTGCCCTGCTGGAGTGCCGTGCAGTGGCTGATGGCTTGATGCAGGGGAATATCAGATGGTGGTGGGGTGCATCTTAGCATATCCAGGCCTACTGTCTGTCTGATATTGTGGTCTGGGTGTGTGTGGGGCTGCTTGGACTGCCCTGTAGGGTGTCTGTTCCCCAACAGGACTGGGGTTGATGGTCCACTCTACTGCCAACATTGCAGGGGGGGGGGGAAAGATCTGTTGATGGGAGACCCTGTTTGCCACCCTCGGGGGAGGGGGGGTGTTGGTGGTACATGGCCCACCTAGGGGTCCATGGGAGTTCCCCTGACTGAGACAGACAGAGATATCCAAGGTGTTCCATGCAGAAACTACCTATCTGACAGATTACGACTGTTTTGGAGTTCTGCTATGGAGGGTGCTGTGGACCTGGTCCAGGGCGCCTCATCGCACACTCAGGGTGAGCACAGTTCCCGCACAATGTGACTGTGTGTAGCTACTCTGTGCCAGTTAATCACCCGGTCAGTACCTCCTACCTGGCCAAGGTGCTGTGTGGGTGCACACGGACACGTCCCCCTACCAGGCCGGGGAGCTGTTGGGGTGCATTCCCCATCTTGTGTTCATCTGTGGACAGCTGATTTGCATGTGCAGTGCATCATGGGTATGGGTGGCCTAACCCTATCCTGGTTACCACAGCAGACTGTCTGTGTGGTGACATGCAGGCTCTCTGCAGCCAGCCAGGGGCTTGCTGGCAGCTATATAGCTGTAGCCCAATGGTTACTTCACTGCCTGTGGAGCCAGAGGAAATGGGTTCAAGCCCACAGTGGGGTTATTTGATAGGTTTGTCCAAAGCTTTTTTTACATTTAATGTACATATGTTGCTGCCATCAAACACACCCTCAGTGTACTGTACCCATAAGGTGCCTCTGAGGGTGCTTTATAGGGCGCCCTATAGGGCACCTTATGGTTGCTGTCCATATAAGGTGCACTATACCTTATCCTGTGATGCAACATATATGGTGCCCTATAGGGGACATTCTAGGGTGCCTTGGCGGACAGTGAACTTTAACATGTGCCTTATGGGCCGCCTTATGTTAACACGCTTTGTGAGTGCGTTTGCTAGTAGTGATAACTGAAATAAAAATAAATTGCCCCCTACAGCACTCATCCCATAATATGCACTGCCTCAGTGAGCCTTCTTCATTGGGCACTGTGGGGGATTGAACCCCTGATCCCTGCACCATTGGTCAGTGTCTTAATCATTGTGCTGTGGCTCTGGTCCTGTGCTTGGGCATCAGCGCACTGCCTTATGCCGCCCAAAATTAATATGCCTCCTAAAGCACCTTTACCCATTAAAATTAATGCCTCAGCCAGCCCTTTTTGTTGCACACAATGGGGAATTGAACCCATGGCAGCTGCACCAGCTGTCAGTGTCTTAACCATTGTACTATGACTCTGTTCCTTTGTGTGTGTATATCAGGGCGCCACTTAGCCTTCCCACACACTATTTTGCACGGCGCACATTAGCGCGCCGCGCAAATGTGCGATCGCTTACTCCCGTTTTTTTTCTTTTTTCTGCCTGACCCGCCCACTCCTTATATGGCACAGGCACACTACCGCGGCCCCGCACGTTAGGAATGTTTAGTAAACATGCCCCTTAGTAACACTAGATGTAGTCTCCCTCTACACAAACATCCCACAAGAAGGAGCACTCATAGTGGTGGGTAGAGTGTTAAGTCAACGTTCTGACATGACTGAACAGCTGAAAGGTTTTCTCCTTAAACTAGCAGAATTGACCATTTCCCATAACTATTTCAAATTTAGAGAGGTACTATATCAACAAACAACAGGCGTGGCTATGGGCGCTACATGCGCCCCTTCAATCGCCAACTTTTATATGGGATTTTTTGAGGAAAGTTGGATTGAGAATTCAGTATACTCTCCACATATTCTCCTATGGAAGCGTTTTATAGATGATATTTTTTTGCTCTGGCAAGGTCCAGTAACTTTACTAACGGAATTTGTAGGATGGTTAAATTCCCACGAGGCATCTATATGCTTCACTTTTCAACATCATACTGAAACTCTTAATTATCTGGATGTTAAGATAACTTGGTCTACGGGCCAATGGATAACAACGGTTTTTAAAAAACCAACGGACCGAGTCACCTATCTGCAGTATAATAGTATGCATCCTCCAAGATTAAAAGCTGGGCTTCGTTTTTCCCAGTTTTTACGTTTCCGGCGGAACTGTTCCGATAGAGAAGATTATAAACTTAAAGCAGGGAAACTACAGAAAGAGTTTATTCAACGAGGTTACCCCAGAAGAGTAGTACATCAGGCATTCACTCGAGCTTTATACAATCACCGGTCCCCTTTGTTAGGAACCGACAAGACAGTGAAAAAATCGGAATTAAATACTCCAGTTAATTTAATTACCACATATTCTCCCCTGAGTGGAGCATTGCAAAAAATTCTACGTAAACATAGTAATATAGTAACTACAATTCCAGGATTGGATAGCAACCGGATTCGATGTGTTTGGCAACGAGCACCAAATTTAAAGGACCTGTTGAGTCCAGCTAGAGTGCCAAGTGATATCCATGAAATACAGACAATTAATATAATAGGACATTCACCATGTGGGAAATGCGATATTTGTGCTATTACACTCAGCCTGGATAAATTTGTATATAATGTAACTACATTATCTTTAAAGAGCAATACTACCTGCGAGTCAACAGGAGTAGTCTATGCAATAATTTGCCCATGCGGTCTCTGCTACATAGGACAAACAACATGCATGTTTCGTACACGCATGCGGGAACACCGTAGTCGCCTTCGGTGCAAATATTTTGCAGCCCCAATAGTAGAGCACTGTTTACAAAAGGTTCATGATTTTGAACAGTTACGCTGTCTTTGTCTAGCCCAAGTTCAAAAAGCTGGTCGCGGTTAAAACATTAGCTCAGACTCTACATCTGAAAGAACAGCGACTTATTTTTAAATTGAATACTCTGACCCCCGCGGGGCTAAATAATCAGATAGAATGGCTGGCATGCAAATAAGATCAACTTTCTAGACAGACATTATCAACAACATGAATTTTTGTTTTGAAGAGAAGACTGTGCATGATTGGTTAATTCCAACTTCAAAAGGCAGCTAGGATATCAGATACGCATGCGCGGCGTTTTTCTACGAGCGAACAGAAATTTTCATGACACTCGCAGTAAAGGAGAGAACGCGGGCAGCACTTCTGGTATTCTAATTTCTAATTTTATGATTAGAAGAGTATGAGTGAATTGAACTAATGATAGGAAGATGAGAGTGAGATGTGGGTCTTATTGTTGGTTTTTATAGTTATGTTTAGGTCCCCTGACGAAAAATGTGAAACGTCAGTCGGTACCGGGATTGAACGTTGGGACACAGAAAACTGGTGAAGAATTTGAGCTGTTTCAGCACAGAAGCTGAGTATTGAACTTTTTCAAGATAATTTTTATAGAAAGTTTATCATTCAAACAGCTATAAATTGTTTACAAGGATTTTAAATAGCACACCAAACTGACAGAGGGTTATTGATGTTAAACAACACCACTTTAAAGCTCTGGGCTGAGAACCCGGTAGTAAAAGGTGTTATTTTTTACTGAAACCTTCTCTGTCAGCTATAAGAGTGTTGATCGATCTCTCAAGAGCGTAAATAGAACGATAAAAATTGTGTATTAGATTTCGCAATCGTTCAGTGGCCAAGATAAATGTTGATGCAATAAGGCAAGTTGTTTTGAGAGATTCAAACATTGCCGCAGTAAGTCTGAGACCATTATTCACTTTTTTTTTAAAAAGTCAGAAATAACAAAAAAATAACAAAAATTGTAAAAAGACCATAAAAAGATTTTTTTGTGAAAGTAGGTTGTAAAGTAATTCACTTTATTGCGTAGTGCAAGTTCATCGAGATATTCTCAATATCTATAGAGGGCATTCATTGTTTATTTGTCAGTTATAACCCTCTGGCATTCGACCTAAGACATAGGATATGATTATTGCCACCCTTTATTTATATTTATTTATTTAACAGTTCTTCTATACCGCGCTTTTCAGATCAGTGCGGTTTACATTCAACGTCAACTATACAACACAGGCATTCTGAATTGTAAACTTTACAATAAACAGGGAAATCAACATGGAAACAACTGGGGAAACTATCTACATTGTATTTACACTATTACCTTTTTCAAGCAGGGTCTATCTACATCTTATTACTTTTGAAGGATCGGTGGGTTAGCCTTTTACCCTTATAACCTATTCACATGAGTTTTAATAGAAAGAACCACAATCCCATTGCAGTAACATGAGAGGCACATGTGATCAACTCTCAGTTCTCACATGACTTGAAACAACCAATAAATGATGGTTGTAATATGTAAAATGACCACATTCATTCATGGTTCCAGTTTTCACAATGGTGAAGACAAGAGAGCTGGTTGAGACCATCTGAAAAGCCATTATCAACCTAACATTAAACATCAAAGCTGTACCAGGCTATCTCCAAGGACCTCAGGATCCCTCTGTAAGCAGTATGCCATGATATTGTGAACGTCTCTGCTCATGGAACTTTCAAGAACCTTCCAGGATGTGGTGGGAAGACGTAAACTAATCATAGAAGTTCTTGAAGGTTAGTGTGGATTGTGGCCAAAACACCCTGTACAACATCTAAAGAGCCTAAGGTGGACCTGCATCAATCTGGAGTGGTAGCTTCAAACTGTAACATATGCCATGCACTAAACAAAGAAGGACCTCATTGCCCAAGGCTGAGCAGGCCCCACTGCTCAAAAACAGAGCTAAAAAGGCACACCTGATGTCAGCCTAAAGCCACCTTGAGAAGCCACAATCCTTCTGTGAAAATGTTATGTAGACAGAGGAAACTAAACATGATCTCTTTGCCAAGGCAGACCACTGAGACATCTAAATGTGAAGAAATATGGGTTCTAAGGAAGAAAATGAACCTCCCCATAGTAAATATGGTGGATGTGCCATAATGTAGTGTGTTCCTTTTGCTGCCTCATGAACTGGAGGCCAGAAACGTATGCAAGGAATCATGAGGTCACAGGGCTACCAAGGTTTTTCAAGTGGAATGTGCTACCTAAACTCAGAAAGCTAGGTCTGGGTTGAAGCTCATGGGTCCCATAACAGCACAATGACCCAGGACATACTTCCCAAAATACAAAATTAGAGTTTCAGAGGACAAAATGGACTGTGAAAATGTCCATCAATGAGCCATGATCTCAATCCAATTCAGAACCTTTGAAAAGAGCTGATATCTGTCAATGGTAAAAGGAATACCAGAAACATAAGAACATAAGATATGCCATACTGGGTCAGACCAAGGTCCATCAATCTCAGTATCCTGTTTCCAACAGTGGCCAATCTAGGTCACAAGCACCTAGCAGTTTCCCTAAAAGACCCAGGTTCCACAATGCTTCTACTGGGGCAAGCAGTGGATATCCTGGATCCCCTTTAATAATGGTTTATGGACTTTTCCTCCAGGAACTTGTCCAAACCTTTTCTAAACCTGGCTACACAAATAGCTTTTACTATATCCTCCAGTAATGAATTCCAGAGTTTGATTGCACATTGAGTGAAAAAATATTTTCTCGTGGTAGTGTGCTGCCTTCCATTACTGTCAATACAACTGCCATGTCCGGTGGTTGCCATAAAAGTATCTTTCAGGAAATGGAAAAAAGAGCCAAATGACAAAAACTGGAAACAGCACAAATGCTGGCAAGTTAGATGAAAGGCATTGATAAGGCAGGCAAAGAGAGAATTTGAGAAGAAGTTTGCTGTGCAGGAAAAAACGCGCAATAAAGACTTTTTCAAGTACATTCGTAGCAAAAAATGTGTGATAGAATCAGTTGGACCATTAGATGATAGAGGGGTAAAAGGGAAACTAAGAGGTAACAAGACCATAAGGGAGAGACTGAATGAATTTTTTGCTTCGGTCTTTACTGAGGAAGATGTAGGGATGTTACACATGACTGAAGTGGTATTTAAAGGTGATACTACAGAAGAATTCAAAGAAATAGTGATACACTGGGAAGATGCATTAAAACTATTTGATAAACTGAAGAGTAGAAAATCTCCTGGATTGGATGGTATACATCCAAGAATGTTGAAAGAACTGAAATATGAGATTGCAGACCTGCTATTAGTAATCTGTGAACTATCATTAAAATCATCTGTAATACCTGAAGATTGGAGGATGGCCAATGTAACGCCAATTTTTAAAAAGGGTTCCAGGGGTGATCCTGGAAACTACAGACCAGAGAACCTGACGTCAGTACTGGGAAAAATGGTAAAAACCATCATAAAGAAGAACATTACTGAACATGTAGATAGTCATGGTTTAATGGGAGATAGCCAACATGATTTTAGACAAGGAATATCTTTATTACTAATCTGTTATGTTTTTTTGAAGGTGTGAATAAACAGGTAGACAAAGGTGAGTCAGTTGATATAGTGTATCTGGACTTTCAGGAAGCCTTTGACAAGGCCCTTCATCAGAGACTTTTGGCAAAATTAAAAAGTCATGGGGTAGGTGGCAGTGTATTATTGTGAATCAGGAACCAGTTAAAAGATAGAAAGCAGATTGTAGGGCTAAATGGCCAAATTTCCCAATGGAGAAAGGTGAATAGTGGAGTACCCCAGGGTTCTGTGCTGGATCCACTGCTTTTTAACATATTCATAAATGACCTGGAAATGGGAATAACGAGTGAGGTTATCAAATTTGCAGATGACACAAAACTATTTAAAGTTGTTAAAACAAAAATTGCAAGAGGATCTTGATAAATTGGAAGACTGGACATCCAAATGGCAGATGAAATTTAATATTTATTTTTATTTATTTAGCAAACATTTATATACCGCTACTTCCAGCGATCAGCAGTGGTCTGATTACACAAGGAGAACATTAGGAGGACTGTCAATCAGTACAGTAAAATTTGGGTGTGTACAGGTTGATCAGGAGGGTAGGCACATCACACGAGGGGTTTGTTAAGTATATGAGTACTAATTACATATATACATATATACATTATACATAATATGGACAAGTGCAAAGTTATGTACCTAGGAAAGAACAACACAAACTATGGTTACATGATGCAAGGTTCCACATTAGGAACCACAACCCAGAAAAAAGATTTAGGTGTCATCATGGATAACATGTTAAACCCCTCCACCCAGTGTGCAGCGGCAGCCAAGAGAGCAAATCAAATGCGTGGCAACATAAGGAAAGGAATGGAAAATAAAACAAAGGATATTATAATGCCTCTGTATCATTCCATGGTGTGACAGCACCTTGAATATTTTCTGAAATTTTGGTTACCATATCTTAAAAAGAATATAGTGTTCTTTTTCTTTTTTTTTATTCTATCTTTTGATTATTTATTTATTTATTTATCCATTTACCGTCTCTTTTATACCGCGCTATTCAACATCAGTGTGGGTTACATAAAACAGAATGACTAGCACAGTGCAGCAAGCTGATCTGTGTTTACAAAGAACAGGTACTACAACTTGGATAAAACTGGGGTAACTATTTACATCTAGGCGACACGTTATGTCGTGTCAAAAGTAATCGTAGTCATGGATGGCTTGCGGGGTATGTTGCTGTGGCTGTACTAGATGGGAGAGGGGGCTATTGGAGCACTGTCTTCCGGGTAGTATTTGAGGAAGAGGTGATGCTTCAATGCCTTTCTAAAATGGGTCAGGGATTGCCCGGATGCTGGGTGGTAGGGTGTTCCAGCATCTGGGTGCACAGAATCTGAAAGCCCTTTTTGCTGTTGCATGGGTGCATTGGGTTATTTCCTTCTGGATTACCAGTGTGTTGACTGCTGCAGATCTTCTGGACCTATTGGGGGACATGGTTTGGATAAGCTTTGCTAGTGATGTGGAGGAGAGCCCATTGATGACCTTGAAAGTCAGCAGTAGGGTTTTGAAAGCGAGTCTGCCATGTATAGGGAGCCAGTGGAGGTGCTTCAGGATGGGCGTAACATGATCACTCCTAGAAGCCCTAGAAGCCCCGTGTAGAACTCTCGCCACAGCATTCATCGTGAGTTGGAGCGGGTTCAGGGAGGATTGTGGGAGCCCTTGTAGGATTGCATTAGCGTAAACAAAGTGTGGTATAATCAACGCTTGATAGATTGTACGGAAGTTGTCCAGCTCTAGTAGGAAGTGTTCGGATTTTGTGGTAAATTGCTCTTGCTATATTGTTTATGTGCACCTTCATGTCCAGTCGTTGGTCTAATGTGACTCCAAGGTATCGGATTGTGGATTTGGTTTGTAGCTCTGCTTCCTTAACCTTTAAGTGGGGTGGCGGGGTGAAGTTTTGGTTCCTCGTAATGAAAAGGACCTTTGTTTTCTTGTGCTGTATTCGGAGATTTTCAGATTCGAGCCAGTTAGATACTGCGTCAAAGCAGTCTGTCAGTGGGGAGAGGTCCAGCTGCTCTTTGAGAATGGCATGTAGAGCAGTACATCATCTGCATATATCAAGCAGTTGACATTGAATGATCGGATGAGGTTACAGATGGGCTGCATGTATATGTTGAACATCAGGGCGGAGAGGGAGGATCCCTGTGGCACGCCTTGCCTCTGGTGGAAAGGTTTTGATGCTGAGGCCCCGGATCGTATGTGCTGCCATCTGTCAGACAAGTATGACTTGCACCATTCTAGTGCTATATCACGGATACCCTTCTCCTTGAGACGTCCCAGGAGAAGCTCGTGGCTTACTGAGTCAAAAGCGGCAGCTATATGCATGAAGATGAGGACAAACCCTTGATGGATGTTATCAATTCCAGCAATTATTTTACTGTAGAGGGTGGTGAGGAGTGTTTCGACACCATGGGACTCTCTAAATCTGTGCTGGCAGGGGTCCAGCGGAGTGGCGGTTTCGATGTGCTCTTGTATTTGTCTATGGACTTCTTTTTCAATTATCTTGGCCAGAAGTGGTATACTGGATATAGGTCTGTACGAGTCCACCTTCTGGGGGTTGAGCATGCTGTTTTTCAGCAGAGGCCTGATATACGTATGTTTGAGGCATTGGGGGAATGAGCCTGTTGCGAAGGATAGGTCCATGAGCCTGGCTATGAATGGACTGAAATCGCAGCGTAGCTCTTTTATCCAGAAGGCGGGTCAGGGGTCGGTTTGTGCCGTAGTGGTGTTGATCGCAGTGATAGTGTCTTTGATGTACTTCTTGGGTGGAGTAGAGAAGAAGGTCAAGGGAGTTAGGTAGGTTTGTTCATGTACGGTGGTGGGTGCTGAGGGCTTATTGGTCTGGCATAGCTTTGATTGCAGGTAGTTTGCAAATTCTTGAGGGTGGATCTCGTTTGGTTGGCCAGGGGCTGACTCCTTTGTTAGGTTCTTGACTAGATTAAACAAGTCATGCGGTTTGTTTAGTGATCGTTTTAGGGTGTCCGTGTGGAATTGTCTGATTTTCTCTGTTATTGCTTCACGGTGTTTTATCAGGTGAAGGTTGTATGCCCTCTGATCTTCTTCGGAGTGAGATAGACGCCAGTGTCTTTCCAGCTTCCTTAGGAGGGTGAGTGATGATCGCAGATCAGTGGAGTACCAGGCTGCGGTGGCTTGTTTCCTTGGAGGCTTGTTAGATGGTGGACGTTGGGCGATGGCACTGAGGTTACTATTCCAGATGGAGACCAGAACATTGAGGTTGGGTGCTGTCGAGGCGAGGAGTGGGCGGGTTTTACTCAGAATAAAGTCTTTGTTGAATGGTCGGAACCTTCGAGGTGGTGCCCTGGTGGTGCTGCTCTGACTTCTGGCGTTCTTCTAGCGGTTGTTGGGTTAAGGGTATTTGGAATATGATTAGTTTGTGGTCCGACCAGGGTACTGCAGTAATGGACAGCATGGGGACGTGGGTTGAGTCAAATGTTGTCTGTGGGGCAAATACCAGGTCTAATATGTTTCCTTTCACGTGGGTAGGTTCACTGACTAGTTGCTTGTATCCTAGTTCCTCCAGTGCTTCGAGGAAGGCTGATGCCTGAATATCTTGCAGGGCTTGCAGATTGAAGTCGCCTAGTACCCAGCTTGGTATGCAAGGGCTCCGGACATTGGAGGCGAGATCAATTATTGTTGCGAGGTCATTGGGGGAGGTTGATGGGACTCTGTAGAGAAGGTTGATGGAGCAGTGCTTGTTTGCTATAGTGAGTGTGTTGAGGTGTGTTGTGCTAGTGGCGTTAATCAGGTGGAAATGGAGGTCTGTCTTGGTGAGGACGAGTACTCCTCCCCCTCTTTTGTTGTCTCTATGGCAGGTGTGTATTGAGAAATTGGTGGGTAGAGTTGGTTGAGGAGGACATTGTCATCACTGGATAGCCATGTCTCTGTGATCAGGAGTATGTCGAGGTCATGGAGTGATATCAAGTCTGGGATAACTGGCCATTTCTTGTGGATTGAACGAGCATTTATTAGGGCACATTTTAGGTTTTGGGGGAGGACACTTTCTTTTTGTTTGGCTTTCTTAGAATGTTGAAGTGTGACATGTAGTAAGTGGGGGTGGAGCGTTCAGGTGTCTTCCTTTGTCTTGTAGTAGGGAGCACTTGACCATCTCCTCCCATGGCTCACTAGGATTGGTATGTGCTTGTGGGTAGGAGATAAGGCCGTAATGCTACTGAGCCATCCGGAGAGGAGGTAGCAGCCAATTGTGTATTTACTAAAAGGTGTTTTCATGGTGTTATCTTTATTGTGTATACCTATACAATTCGTATTTTTTTTTTAAATAGTGCTATTAGAAAAGGCACAGAGAAGAGCCACCAAAATGGTAAAAGGAATGGAAGGATACCTCTATGAAGTGAGGCTAAAAAGGTTAGGGCTCTTCAACCTGGAAAAGAGACGATGGAGGGGACATATGATAGAAGTCTATAAATTAATGAATAGAGTGGAAGACTAGGGGACATGCAATGAAGCTACAGGGTGACCTGTTTAAGACTAATAAGAGCAAATATTTTTTCATTCAACATGTAATCAAACTCTGGAATTTGTTACCGGAGGATGTAGTAAAAGCTGTTAGTGTAGCTGGGTTTTAAAAAAGGTTTGGACAAGTTCCTGGAGGAAAGGTCCATAAACCATTATTAAGAAGGGACCCAGGATATCAATGCTTGACCCAGTACAAGCATTGCGGAACCTGTGTCTTTTGGGGAAACTGCTAGGTATGTATGACCTAGATTGGCCACTGTTGGAAACAGGATACTGGGCTTGATGGACCTTGGTCTGACCCAGTATGGCATATCTTATGTTCTTATGTTATCTTCCCAAAGGGTATGTGAAAACTGCATTAGGGAGTGATGGATGCTCTCATCCACCTCTCTCTTATAGCCCGGGTGGGGGGGGGGGGAGAATACATACGTGATATGTGCATTTGTAAAACTGTCCCCTGCTAAGTTGCGTGAATGTGCATTATGAGGATAGGTAGGCCATCTAAATTAGGTAGGAGTGTATGACATGCAGGGCAGCTGTTGATGCCCCCTGTGTGGATCTGGACACTGTGTAGCCTACACAGTTGCCAGGTAACACACTAACAGGAGTCACAGTTCTGTTGTCATATATTCCAAATAATGTGGTAAGTTGCTTGCAGTCCCTGATCTGGGACTGCTCTCCTCAATGCTGTCTGTGCATTAATGTGTCTGGAACACATGTTCAGATACTGACTGGATTGATTGAAATGCCAATGCATACCTCAGGAGAGGTCTGATACCTGTCCATTGTGTGTGTGCTCCTAGGAGGCACACATGTCCCTTCATCACATCAGTCAGAAACAGACACTCAAGCTATGGCTGGCACTGCCAGATGCTGGTGTGACCTTGCTGGTTGTTAGGATCAGAGGAGTGGGCACTCCTCAACCACAACACCCCGAGGGTCTCTTGCTGGTGACTAGATGCAGATCATAGGTTGGTGTTTCCGCAGCCACTGGTGCACTGTGGAGCACTGTAGATGTGCACATATCACATTGTAAATATGCACTGTGCCATGATTATTGTGGGTGCTGTTACTGCCACCCATTGATGCCGGTACTAAACTGCAAGATGCAGTCAGCACTGACATCCTACCCCTAATCCACACAGTCTCAACACCAACCCACATGAGACGGTTAGCGTAGGAGTTTTACTGTGGCCACATTTTTAGAGCACAGTAATGGTTACTTCAGCCGCCTTAGCGTGCAGTAAACATACCCCTATATGGAAGATGAAATTCGATGTGGAAAAGTGCAAAGTGATGCACATAGGAAAAAGGGACAAGTAATCATAACTACACATATAAAATGCTGGGTTCTGAGTTAGGAGTCACCACACCAGAAAAAAAGTCTTGGCGTTATTGTGGGCAATACACTCACATTTTCAGTCCAATGTGCTGTGGCTGCTAGTAAAGCAAATGGAATGTTAGGGATTGTTTGAAAATTTATTTATTTATTTATTTAACTGTATTTATATCCCGCTTTTCACCGGGTCAAAGCGGTGGGACATATAACCAGGGGGGGGGGGAATCAAATGGGGGGGGGGGCCATCACCGGGGGTTCAACATTGATGATTTTTGAGGTGAACATAGAGACTGACAAGATAGCATAGTTACTGTTTTGGAGATCTTGGAGAGAAATAGGGAGGGGGGGGGGGTTCCTATTCAGAGATGTTCTTGGAATAGGATGGTTTTTAGCTGCTTTTTGAATGATGGGAGATCACCGTTGTTCCTGATGTGGTTTAGTAGAGAGTTCCAGAGGGATGGGGCATAGAGTTCAAAGGCTCTGTTGCAGGTCCGTTGAGTTGCTTTGGTTCTTTTGTGGGGGATGGCAACGGAGCTGTTGGAGGATTGTCTGGTTGTTCTGCTGTGGGTTGGGCGAGGCAGTAGGGTGCGGAGTGGGGTGCCCTGTGTTTGGTGGATGGTTTTGTGGGTGAGTAGAAGAGTTTTGTACTTGATTCTTGCTTCGATGGGGAGAATATGAAGGTCCCTTAGTATTGGGGTGATGTGGTCTCGTTTCCTTGCATTGTGAATTATTCTCGCCGTGGTGTTTAGGGCAGTTCGGAGGGGATTGGTCTGTGTGGCAGGTAGGCCATGGTAGATTATGTTGCAGTAGTCCAGATGAGGGAGTGTTAGAGCTTGCATTACTGTCCTGAAGTCTTGTGGTTCGAGGAGGGGTCGGAGGCGTTGTACCATTTTCGCCTTGTGGAATACAGTTCTTGTGGTCTTGTTGATTTGTTGCTTAAGAGTTAGGGCTTGGTCAATGATAATGCCGAGATATCTTATGTGTGGTGTACTTGAATTTGCGTGGTTCCCATGGTGAGGTGAGTGGGTGGTTTGAAGTCTGGGTCTTTTGTCACTATAAGGGCTTCGGTCTTCTTTATGTTAATGGATAAGTTGTTCTCTTGTAGCCAGTTGGATACATCGGTGAAGCATGTTGATAGCTGGTCGTTTGTTGGGTTCGTTGTTGTAATTGGGGCGTAGAGCATTATGTCGTCGGCGTATATGTGGAAGTTGACATTGTGAGTGCGTATGACTGAGCAGAGTGGACGGAGGTAGATGTTGAAAAGCATGGCTGATAGTGTGGATCCTTGTGGTACTCCTTGATGTTGCTGGAAGGGGGATGAGGTGGAGGTTTTGGTGCGGATCAGTTGCTGTCGGTTGGTTAGATAGGACCTGAACCATTGGAGTACAGTACCTTTGATCCCAATTGTTTGGAGTCTGTGGATGAGTGTGTTATGGGAGATGGTGTCGAATGCCGCTGATATATCCAGAAAAATTAGGATGTATCCGGAGTGTTTCTCTTGGGTTCCTATGACAAGGGTGTTCATCAGCATGGTCATTAGGGTCTCGACCCCATGTAATGGTCGGAATCCGTGTTACTGCGGGTCCAGTATGTTGTTAATGTCTAGGTGTTCTTGAAGCTGACGTTGGACTATCTTCTCAATTATCTTTGTGGTGAGGGGGAGGCTTGCTACTGGTCTGTAGGAGGTGGGGTCTAGGGGATCTAGGTTGTGCTTTTTTAGGGTTGGTCGGATGATTGTGGTCTTGAGGGCGTCTGGCATGTGTCCTTGTGTAAAGGATTCATTTACGATGTGGGTTAGTGGTGCACTGAGGTCTTCTTTGGTTTTCTTTATCCAGTTGGTAGGGCAAGGATCCAGCGGGGAGGTGGTGGTGTTCAAGCAGGAGATGGTGGAGGATATTTCTTCTTTTGAGGTTGTGTCGAATGTATTCCAGTCTCTGATCGGGGTGGTGTATGAAGTTGTCTTGGTTGTTGTTTCAGCGTAGTGATGTGGGTTTTGTGGTTGCTGCAGCTGTTTGTATTGTCGGGCTAGAAGATCAGGGGGGATGTCTGGCAGCTGGTCGGAGTTACTGGGTGCTTTTGTTAGATTTTTGACAATTTGGAAGAGCTCTCGAGGTTTGTTTATGGCGGTTGCGATGATTTTGGTGTGATAGGTTTTTTTGGCGTTGTCGGTTTCTGAATGGTATGCATTGAGTTCATGGAGGTATTTTGCTTTGTCTCTGTCGCTTTTGGTTTTTCTCCATTTCCTTTCGGTTCTTCTAAGTCTGGTTTTCAGTTTTCGGAGGCTGGGGGTGAACCATCGGGCTTTTGAGGAGATGGGTCTGGTATTGGTGCTGTTTCTATTTGTGCTGGCTGCTGAGGAGATTGTGGTGTTCCAGTTGTGGATCAGGACATCAAGGTTGTTGGAGTCTGTGAGAGATAAGAGATAAGAACAAAAGAGATAAGAACAAAAGTGGTGATATCATAATGCCTCTGTAAGTTCTTGTTGTGACTACATCTTGAACATTGTGTATAGTTCTGATTGTTTATTGAGTTCTAGTAGATCCTGATGAGATTATGACACAGCATTTATGTTTTCCTAGCAATGTTTGGTAACTATACTTTGCTTACCACATTTGTTTGTTCTCTCCATCTACTTTAGGTCGCGAAGGATTGGATGATAATAACTCCTCCACTGTGCTATTGACCTTAACTCCAGTCTTTGAGTGCTATATAGAAATACAGTTTCCAGGATAGCCAAATTATGCATAGTGGAACAATTTAGAGTAGATTAGGTGCATATTTTGAAGCAAAGTAACTTCCTGCCAAATGCAGTTTCTTTTTATTCATGCAGGCAAAGGCACAAATCTGCAAGTTTTGCAAGATAACAAAGACACATTAATTGCTTGTATCTCTTATACTGGAATTTATTTTCAGCATGCAACACATTTGGTACTCAGAAGAGATAAAACTCCAATCATATGCATATGAAACAGAAAGTATGTACTGGAGTGGAGAAGTAGCCTAGTCTTTAGTGCAACAGCTTCAAAATAAAGAGGTCAGGGTTTAAATCTCAGTTTTTAAGTTTGCTGGGAACAGAGAAGTAACTATAATATTTGAATAAAACTCACTGTGAACAATAATTATTGTTCACAGTGAGTTTTATTCAAATATTATAGTAATTGATGAAGATCTATTAATAAATTATAGGGGTGTGCATTCATTGGCACATATTCAGTTCATTTGGACACCTAAACTACTTTTGTGCATACAAATCATTTGTGCATTCATATGCATACAAATTAATGTGGGTGCAGACAGAGTACATATTTCAAATGAATGTACTAAAAAAATGAAAAAAAAATCACATAAAGACTAACCAAACTCTTTTTGTCTATTCACATCCCTAAAAAGCATCACCGACCTTGTTAAGGTTCATAAGATAACAGCTCAAAAATAAAATACAATGCACACAATTTTTGCAACTAAACTTTCATAGTGACACTCAGGAGAGTAGTTACTAAAGAGCATTAGGGGACTATTTGCCTCTTAACACATTAAGGTTTTTTTTTCTAGAAGCCCTAGACATGTTTTGGATGTCTGAAAATGGGTGCATAGACATCCAGATCACGTGGGCATCTCTGGAGCCATTTTAGAAACCAGGTATATGGATGTCCCTAGCGTGAAGATGTCCAAGTAGAATGGAGGCTTGGTGGAGGCATGGCCTGGACGGAACGAGGGAGATGCGTGTTGCAGTGTAATTTCAGAATGGTTCATGCGTGTCTTGCCTGGTTGTTGACATGTATATGTCTATACCTGCTCCTGACCACCAATAAGGAGCAAAAAAGTGCTTGCTTCATGGCAGAAACACTGCAAGAGGGGAAAGCACAATTACTAACCCACCACTCATGTCTGAGTGGCTGTAACGTCACTGAACATGGACATCCCCTTCTGGAAAATGCAGGCCAGGACATTCGAGAATCCGTTTCTGTGGCTGTCCATTTGGGAACATCCATGTTTCTAAAACCAGGCTGAAATGTAAATGTCCCTGGGGTTTTCTCAGAAATGTAGCTTTGGAAGTCCCCGATTATTTATTTATTTAACATTTCTTTGATACCGCTATTCATAATATAGCGGTTTACATAGAACTCAACTGTATAGTACATTGATGGTGTTGGTGCAGAGGGTGGCTACTAAAATGATTAGTGGGCTTCATTATAAAGCATATGAGGACAGACTGAAGGATCTTAATATGTACACCTTAGAGGAAAGGCGGGATAGAGGTGATATGATTTAGATGTTTAAATACCTCCGTGGCATAAATGTTCAGGGAGAGAACCTCTTTCAATTGAAAGCAAGTTCTGCTACGAGGGGACATGGGATGAGGGTGAAGGGAGATAGATTCAGGAGTGATATGCGGAAATATTTCTTTACGGAAAGAGTGGTGGATCCATGGAATAGTCTCCCAGTGGAGGTGGTAGAGATGAGGACAGTAACTGAATTCAAAAAAGCATGGGACCAATACAGAGGATCTCTAAAGGTAAAAAGTGGACTGTTGTAGTTGTTGTTATGGAAGGACAGACTAGATAGGCCATGTGGTCTTTTTCTGTCATCATGTTTCTATGTTTCTATGTACATAGAACATTGTGTCATTAACATGAAACTAAATAGATTGCAATTAACAAGATTTGAGTGCTCCTTTAGATGAGTGATACCAGGCAGGCTGTGAGAGGTTGTGCATAGCTTTGAACATAGTCATTAAGGTCTTATATTTTATTCTTGTTCCCACTGGGAGCCCATGTAAGTACTAGTGTGATGTGGTTATGTTGAGGACTTTTGCTGATGAGGCGAGCTGCTGTATTCTGTGCTGTTTGAGGAGATTTAAGAGTTGGATTTGAAAGTCTGTGGAGGACTGAATTACAATAGTCCAGGTGTGGGGTGATTAGATTGCACCTGGATGTCCTTTCTAAAGTACTACTTCACATGGCAAAATTGTGCTTTAATTTACCATAATGCAGATTTAGTTTACTGTAACATATGCTATATAAGAATGAGATGCAAAGCATATAAAGGAACTCATTAGTACATTTTCAGAATAATACAGTTTGCAGTGAATTTCACAAGCTGTGGTAATTCACAGAAAAATAATGCTAGTTTTCGAGCTGGTGGGGTTTTTTCCCCTCCTGGGAGGACTGAGCCACTAGTATATGGCTCAAATCTCCTAGCCATCATTTTAAGGGGGACAATAGTCAAAAAGTGCTATGTGGAACCCCTCCCCTAGACAAGATTCCCATAGAAGACCTCTCCTGGACTTGAAGACAAGACCCCCAGCTCCCTCACATACCACCTAGATAGGATTTTAGATAGTGCTAGGGAGGAGCCTGCTGTCTTTGTACATGTTGGAAACAATGAAATAGGAAAGTGTGGGAGGGAGGTTCTGGAGGCCAAATTCAGACTTTTAGGTAGGAAGTTGAAATCTAGAATTTCCAGGGTATATGCTTCGTAATGCTTCCCGTTCCATGCACAGGATCCAAAGGACAGACAGAGCTCTGGAGTCTCAATGCATGGATGAAACAATGGTGCAAGGAAGAGGGTTTGGGATGTGTTAGGAACTGAGCTAAATTCTGGGAAAAAGACTTTTCTGAAGAGATAGGCTCCACCTTAATCAGGGTGGTATTAACTTTTAAAAAGGAGATAGAGCAGCTTTTAAACTAGATAATAGGTGAAAGCCAACAGTCACCCAAGAGCGCATGGTTCAGAAGGATGTATCCTTGAATCATAGTAGAAAAAGATTGAAGTTAGGACATCCTAACAGAGAGGTTCCAATGAAGATAAAAGTAACCCAGATGCCCTTAAGCAGACAGAACTGAACGATTCCAAATTACCCTTGTCAACTGATAACCAAATTAATATGAAGAAAATACAGCCTCTAAAATGCCTATATGCAAATACTAGTCATTAAAAAAAATAAGATGCAACAATACCTACCACACGAAGAAGGAAATAAAGTATCTGGGGGTAACGTTTGATAGCGATCTAAAGATGGAAAAACACCTCCGCACAATAAACAGGGCTATCTTCCACAAACTAAGAGTCATACAACCACTCTGAAGCATTATTGAACCGCATGATTTTAGGACAATAGCACAAGCTCTCATCACGCCTCATCTCAACTACTGCAATGCCATTCTACAGGGCCTTCCAAAGAAAACCCTGAACATGCTCCAAATGGCGCAGAACATTGCGGCCAGAATCATCATGAAAAAAGGTTTTGCTGAGCACATCACACCAGTGTTGATCGAGCTACACTGGCTCCCCATTGCAGCTCGCATAAAATACAAAACCCTAACAACCACATTCAAACTCATGCATAACATAGCACCATCTTTTCTCTCCAACCTTATCAGCACCCAACCTCCCAACAGAAGCAGAAGAACCACCAACTTAAATACCCTCTGTGTATCGAAAAACATAAGATCTGTCAAAACCGGTACAAGTAACAGAGCATTCTCATTCACAGCACCAACTCTCTGGAACCAACTGCCACCTGAGCTACGAGCGTGCGAAGACTTAATGGACTTTAGGAAAAAACTCAAGACCCACCTATTTCAGATTCATTACAACATGATGTAAATCAAAGTGACTTCAGCCGTGCTACCCAGAAAACCAAAGATGTATACCTGTAAATTATGTAAAATTATGTAAATTATATATATATAAAAAAATGTACATATGGGGGGGCGGAGCCTGATGTCCAGTGGGTTAGACGCTTCGCGCTGAAGCTCCCGAGAGGCCTACTCAGAATCCTGACTTAATACCTACATAAACTTAATCTTTTGCTCCGAACTTACCGGGGTACCTCGGGGGGGATGGCGGCCCATAAACCAGCGCGCTTGGACTTCGGGTCTCCCTCTTCTTCACACGGAAAACGCTCCAAAACAGAGGTGTCTTCCCCACAGAAGATGGTTCCACTTCGGGAAAACCCCGAAATGCACCAGGAGATCTTAGAGGAAATACGCGGCGTGAAGGAACTGGTGCAGTCCAACGGAGAAGCGCTTCGAGCCATGCGAGAAGACTTCGGTGTGCTCCAGGACCGACTTGAAAGTCTTTCATTACGGCAGGACAACATGGCGGGGGTCCTCGACTCGCACGCGGTGCGCTTTGTCAAACTGGACAAGGCTGAGCGCCAGATACAGAATCTTCAAAAAGAGTTAGAAGATAGCAATAATCGAGCCCGTCGCAACAATGTGAGGCTCATTGGAATACCGGAGGGGGCGGAAGCAGGAGATATAAGAGAATTCCTGCTCAAAACTCTTCCCTCATTGCTGAAGATCACTTTTCACAGAGATCTGGAAATTGACCGAGCACATCGTGTTCCTACCCATATGGCGCTCAATCGGACGACCCCCCGGCCTATTATCTTTCGATTACTAAGATATCAACAAGTGGAACAAATTCTAAATGCTGCCCGGGCGAATCGTCATCTGGAGTTTGAAAGTCATAAAATCTCCTTCTTCCCTGATTTGGCAAAGCCCACAGTTGACCGTCGGAAGAGACTCCTTGCTTTTCGCCCTCGACTTCAACAGCTGCAGGCTCGCTTTGGCCTGCTGTATCCAGCGAAGCTCCGAGTGACTCTCCACAACCAAACTAGGACATTCGAAGATCCGGATCTACTATCAACATTTTTAGACTCCAAAGAAGCAGAGCAGATGCGCTAATCCAACAACTTGGACTTATTATCTGCCGGCTCTGTCCGCCATTTTGAAGGGCCCGACGCGGTGGTCATAGCCAAGCACAGAGACTATCTGGACTTTTCTTTCTTTCTCTATATGACTTTCTTGGTCTCCTGTCCCTCCATGATGTGTGCCTCGGTTGGATTCGGAGCATACACAGTTATACAGGTTATATGTTTTCAATTTTGGCCTTCTCTGGGGTTTCCCCCCGCAGACACATGGTCGCCAGTAATTTCTGGGGTTCTGCTTCTTCTCTACCGCACTGCGGTTCTTATTTTTTAATGTGGGGCGCTTCATTGTATTACATTAGCTTATTTTCTATCATGTCATGTGTACAGCCAGATACAGTTAATATGAGGGACATTGTGAAATTATGTGCGTTATCATGCTCTTTTTCAGAATTTTTAACCTTTCTGAATGGCCTTATGTAAGATCTTATCACTTAACGTAAAAGGCATCAATAGTCCAATCAAAAGAAAGAAAATCCTTAGCTATCTTAACCATGAGCATGCTGATTTAGTGTTTCTTCAGGAAACGCATCTAAACTCCGCTGAAACACTGAAACTCAATGCTAAGCCTTATATGGTGGCTGCCTATTCTCCCGCCGTTTCCAAACGGTGTGGGGTAGCCATTCTGGTTAAGAAGTCTTTGCAAGCTACTGTAATGGATACTAGCTCTGATAAGGAGGGTAGATGGGCCCGTGCACACCTTAAGGTTGGAGATAGTGAAGTCACGTGTATTTGTATTTATGCCCCGAATGTGGATGACCCTACATACTATGCAATATTGCGCAGTTGGCACAGGCCTCTGCCAATACTCCATTAATACTTGGTGGCGATTTCAATCAAGTGCTAGATCCTCTGATAGATAGACAACCGCCTAGAACGAGTAGTCCACCCAAGAGTCTTGCTACCCTTACAGCTCTGATGCAAGATCTTGCGCTAGTAGATATATGGAGGCTGCTTCACCCCTCCGACTTAGAGTTCACCTTTTTTTCTGCCCCCATCACTCACAATCTAGAATAGATTTTTTTCTTATTTCCAAAGCACTGATTTCTCAAGTGGACACGGCTAGGACTCATCCTCTCCATATTTCAGATCATGCTGCCATATCTTTTTCATTACATGTCACTACGCGAGATGAACATCCCGGTGCTTGGTTTTTTGATAGATCCCTACTAGATCAAAAAGATTTTCAGGTTGACATAAAGGCCGCTATCCAAGATTATTTTCATTTTAATTCACCCCATGACACAGCGAGCTGGGCTTGGTGGGAGGGTTTTAAGGCATCTATCCGTGCAACTATAACTAGCTATCAAATTCGACAGGGGAAACAAAGAAAGCAACACTTACTGATTCTAGAGCAACAGATACAAGCTGGGGAGCGTCTTCTCACGTCCCGTACTAACCCATGTGTTTTACTCCGCTTACAACGCCTTCGTTTTCAATACAATCAGCTTTTATATACTGCTGCTGCTAAAAATATTGAATCACAACAAGGGGTGTATTACCGGGAAAATAACCGTGCTGGCAAATTGTTAGCAAATGCCCTGAAAGGTCAAAAAGAAGCCAAGCGTGTTACCGCTCTCCGTAATCCGTCGGGGGGGAGCTTGGTCACTAAAGATACAGAAATTTTAGAACTCTTTCGTGATTTTTATACTCGGCTTTATCAATCTGAATGTGATTTTGAGCCAGAAGTATTTGAACGATTACTTTCAGGGGTACAACGACCGACCCTATCTGACGAAGATAGAGAGGCCATGGACAAACCATTCACTTTATCAGAAATTCATTCTGCTCTCAAGAGATGTGCCACAGGTCGAGCCGCAGGCCCGGACGGTCTCCCCGCTGAATTCTACAAAACTTTTAACGCTGACTTAGCTCCAGTTTTGAAACTTTATTTTTCTGCTCTGGCCGAGGAGGGATCTCCCTCTGGGTCCTTTTCAATGGCAAATGTAGTAGTTTTTGAGAAAGAGGGGAGAGATCCGCAACTAACAGCTAATTATCATCCAATTTCCCTACTAAACGCGGACTACAAGATATTTGCCACCATTCTCTCCACCCGGCTCTCTGATAGGATGTCTACTTTAATACACCCAGATCAATGCGGTTTCATTCCCGGTAGATCAACTGCTGACAATGCTCGGACTCTATGTCATGTACTGACTACCGCAGTTAATCTTGATCGACCATTGGTTGGCCTCTCACTTGATGCTGAGAAGGCCTTTGATCGCTTAGAATGGCCCTTCCTGTTTGCAACTCTCCGCTGGTATGGATTCGGAGAAGGTTTTCTCCGCTGTCTCCGCACCATGTACGCACAGCCTACAGCCAGTATCTGTGCTAATGCTTTAAAGTCTCAGCCATTTCCCCTTCAACGCGGTACTCGCCAGGGATGCCCACTGTCTCCACTTCTTTTCGATCTTGCACTCGAACCCTTAGCTTTACTAATCCGGCAATCAGAGGAGATTCATGGAGTCCCCTTCTCTCATAGGGAAATCAAAATTTCAGCATATGCTGATGACCTTATGCTCTTTATCTCTCTAGACTCAGTGCCGGCTGTCCTAGAGCAAATTGGTAAATATTCACAACTCTCAGGTTATAAGATAAATTGGACCAAGTCGGTAGCCTTTCCACTAAATCCTCTGATTCATCAGGCAGATATGCAATCCTTTCCCTTTTTATGGCAACCTCGCATGGTCAAATACCTTGGGGTTCACTACTGCTCTCCCTTGGAAGACGCTATCTCCTTTAATGCCAAAGACTTAACCTCTAAAGTCCGGGCGCTTACTCACCGTTGGACTCCTTTAACACTTACCTGGTGGGGTCGCCTAGAAACCATAAAAATGATGATTGTTCCTAAAGTGAATTACATTTTAGAAATGTTGCCCTGTCTTCTACCTCGACGCACATATAAAGATTTAGAGGGCCTTCTGACTAGATACTTATGGCAAAACAAGACACCTAGGATAGCGAAACATCAGTTGCAAGCAGATAAGGAAAATGGGGGTGTCAGATTCCCTGATTTCCTGAAATACCATCAATCTTTTCTTCTCAAACAAGGCGCTCGTTGGCTGGAAGATCTAGCACCGAATAGACCTGTGTGGCTAGATATAGAGGAGGACCTTTGCAAACCGATTCCTCTTACTTATCTCCCTGGTATGACTCTCCCATCAGACTCCCATTATCCACCAATGCTTTTAGACACTTTAGGTGCCTTTAATACTCTTATGCAATCTCTAGACTCCCGGTTCTGTCCGTTAGACAGACTCCCGCTTTGGTACAATACCCGATTTCAAATACAAAATAAACCGATGGCGTGGAGCCCCTGGTACACTAGGGGCATTTGGATCCCTAACCAGTTGTTCCATGATGGTCGCTGGAAAACTTTTAGCGAATTGCAAATTGAATTTGGTCTCCCAGCGAAACACTACTTTCAGTTGGTGCAACTTCAGCATTGTCTCCGGAGTGCTAAGGTGCTCCCGCCATCGGAATCCCATACCCAAGGATTGTCGGAGACTATCCGATCTATCGGGAGTTCACCGGGTGTAGCATCTAACTTTTACAAAACCTTATGTAATGCTGTAAATAGAGGTACCCCTATAGCACAGAAAGCATGGGAGCGGGAACTGCATGTAACTTTGACCCCGGAGCAATGGAGCCTCGTCTGGAGTAGAGTGACACGGGTCTCCCGATCCGCCTCACTCACTCAGACACTCTTCTTTCTAGCCCACCGGTGTTTCTATACTCCTGACAGATTAGCCAAATGGAACACCACTCAGGGCAATAGCTGCTGGACATGCCATGCGGCCATTGGTTCACTAACTCATGTTATGTATGAATGTCCCGCACTACAGTATTACTGGCGTCGGGTCTGGGGTCGTATCCAATCTATTTTGCACTTTCAAGAGCCCCTTTCTTGGAGGATAGTGGGACTCCGCTCAGCTGCGGGGATCCCCTTTCTTCCAAAATCGGCTTACTTCCTTTTAGACTTTATGCTGGGCATCGCTATTTCCCTAATTACGAAATACTGGAAAAATAGCTCCCATCTGAGCCCCAATGAATGGTGGAATCATGTCTGTCTCTACAGTAAATATGAACAAATACCTCGTATGTTTGCTTCTTCCGTTCAGACCCCCCATCATCTGTCTAAATGGAAGATGCTCAATGACTATGTTCACACTGCTAAATGCTCTCATCTGACTGTTTAAATTTGTATAAATCTCTGTCACATGATCATTCTGTATCGCAGATTCTATTTCTGTTCGTTTTGATGTACAATCACTGTTGTTTGGAAGCGCTCACATGCTGATACTGTCGGCTTAGAGAAGAAGCATGGGGGTGGGGGGTAATAGGGTTTGCTTTTCCTTATTGTATACTTGTTTTGTCTCCTTTGGTGTGTTGTTTCTTTTGTTTGTTGCAAAATGAAAATAAAAGTTTAAAAAAAAAAATGTACATATGTAAAATGAAAATGTATATTTGTAAAAATGTACATAGGTAATAACTCCACCCTCCTTATGGAAGGAAACTCTCTTTCATAATTGCTGTGTGCTGTGCTTTTCCTATCAATCACCTTGTATATATTTCAAATATCCCTGTCCTGATCAGACAGCTCCGTTTTGTAATCTACCCCGCTACTGATCGCTGGAAGTAGCGGTATACAAATGTACGCTAAATAAAATAAAATAAATAAATAAAAAGATGGGAGAGTTAGAGTACAGGGTGGCCCAAAAAAAGTGAGAACATCTCATAGCATATAAGTTATTTAAAAATTCAAAAAGATAGATGTAAATGATTGACAAACTAAAAAAAAAAAGATGGCGACCGGAAATTGTCGAAATAAAGACGTTATATAGCTAAAAAAAGGTAAATAAGCAAACTATTTAAGCTTTTAATTTACAAAATGTTCACACTTTTTTGGGCCACCCTGTATATAGCACTAAATGAGAGGTTAGATACAGTATGATTGGTATCTCAGAAACCTGGTGGAAGGAGGACAACTAATAGGACACTGTGATACCTGGGTACAAATTATATAATAATGATAGAGTAGATCAAATTGGTGGAGGGGCTGCACTCTATGTTAGAGAGGGAAATGAGTCACACAGGATTGAAGTTTTGCAGGAAACAAAATACACTGTAGAATCTCTATACAGTAGATAGAAATTCCATGTCTAAAGGGGAAGTTGATGCAAGTGGGAATGTGCTACTGACCGCCTGGCCAGAATGAACAAATGGATTGTGAAATGCTAAAAGAAATCAGGGAAGCTTCTCAAAGGCCTTTTGAAAATCCAGATACACTATATCGACTGGCTCACCTTTGTCTGTCTATGTTCAAAAAAATATAAGAGATTAGTAAGAGCAGATCTTCCTACAGTAATAATAATGGGTGATTTCAATTACCCCGGTACAAACTGGTTCAGTGTCACAGAAGGACATGATAGTGAGATAAAGCTTCTAGATGAAATAAATGGCTGCTTCTTGGAGCAGCTAGTTCATGAACTGCAAGAAGGGAAGCTATTTTGGACCTGCAAGAGATAAGGGTATTGGGGCAACTTGGCAATAGTGATCATAGCATGATTGCAGTTGAGTTAATCAATGGAGGAAGGACAGCAAGGAAACCCACAATACTGCCTTTTAACTTTCAAAAGGCAGACTATGATATAATGAGGAAAATAGTTAAGAAAAAAACTAAAAGGAGCAGCTGCAAAGGTTAAAGATTTACATGAAGCATGGGCATTGTTCAACTATCTTCAAAACCCAGACCAGAAGCAGGGCCGTACCTAGACCTGTGCAAGAGGTGCAGCTGCACAGGGCGCAAAGACTTGGGGGGCGCATTTTGGATCCCTGCTGCTGCCACTTTTTCTTCTCTCAGTGGTGGCAGAGCAAAAGCAGTCAGCTGAAATGTGTCCCTAAGCCTTTTTGTGGCACTTTAAGCAGGTTGATTCCTCTCTCCTCTGACGCGACATCAGAGCAGGGAGGGACAGATCTGCTTAAAGTGCCATTGACTTGCACATCGGGTATGTGCCCTCTCCTACACCTCCATCCAGCCACTTTGTGCCCTTTCCTTGCTGCCAGTGCTGCCATGGAGAAAACAGAGGGTGGCAGCAGCAGGGCAAGAGCAGGCAGTGGCTGGACGGAGGTATGGGGAGGAAAGAGGGGCACACACCCGATGTTTAAGTCCACAGGGCACGATTCTAGCTCGGTACGGCCCTGACCAGAAGTATTCCACACTTTAAGAAAAGTGGAAGGAAGGCCAAAAAATTGTCAGCATGGTTTAAAGGTGAGGTCAGAGAGGCTTTTATAGCCAAAAAAGTGTCTTTCAGGAAATGAAAAAAAGAGCCAAATGACAAAAACTGGAAACAACATAAGCACTGGCAAGTTAGATGCAAGGCTTTGATAAGGCAGGCAAAGAGAGAATGTGAAAAACAAAGCTTGCTGTGGAAGCAAAAACGCATAATAAAAAATTTTTCAAGCACTTTCGTAGCAAAAAAACCTCTGAGAGAGTCAGTTAGACTATTGGATGATATCGGGGTAAAAGGGGCACAAAGAGGGGAGAGACTGAATGACTTTTTTGCTTTGGTCTTTACTGAAGAAGATGTAGGAAAGATACCCATGATTGAAATGGTATTTAAAAGTGATCTATCAGAAGAATTGAAAGAAATATCGATAAACAGGGAAGATGTATCTGATAAACTATTTGATAATCTAAAGTGTAACATATCACTTGGACTGGATCTGAGAGTGTTAAAAGAAGTAAACTATGAGATTGCAGACGTACTATTAGTAATCTGTGAACTATCATTAAAATTATCTGTAATAGCTAAAGATTGGCAAATGGCCAATGTAACACCAATTTTTAAAAAGAGTTCCAGGGGTGATCCAGGATACTACAGAATGGTAAACCTAATGTCAGTACCAGGCAAAATGGTAGAAACCATTATAAAGATCAAAATTACTGTAGATAGCACATAGTCATGGTATAGTGGGAAGAAAGCCAACATGGATTTAGTCAAGGAAGATCTCCTCTTACTAATCTGTTGTAATTTTTGGAACGTAGAAAGACAAAGGTGGGCCAGTTGATATAGTGTATCTGGATTTTCAGAAAGCCTTTGACAAGGTCTCTCATGAGAGACTCAGTGAAATTAAAAAGTCATGGGATATGAGACAGTCTACTATTGTGGATTAGGAACTGGTTAAAAGATAGAAAGCAGAGGGTAGGACTGAATGGCCAATTTTCCAAATGTAGAAAGGTGAATATTGGAGTACCCCAGGGATCTGTGCTGGGTCTGCTGCTTTTTAACATAGTCATAAATTACCTAGGAATGAAATAATGAGGAAGGTAATCAAATTTGCAGATAACACAAAAATATTCAAAGTTGTTAAAACCCACGAGGATTGTAAAACATTGCGAGAGGACCTTGATGAATTGGAAGACTGGGCATCCAAATAGCGGATGAAATTTAATGTGGACAAGAGCAAAGTTATGCTCCTAGGAAAGAACAACCCAAGCTATGGTTACACAATGCAAGGTTCCACATTAGGAATGACCATCCAGGAAAAAGATTTAGGTGTCATCTTGGATAACATGTTGAAACCCTCTGCCTTGTGTGCAGCAGTGGCCAAGAGAGCAAATAGAATGCTAGGTATCATAAGGAAAGGAATGGAGAACAAAACAAAGGATATTATAATGCCTCTGTATCGTTCCATGGTGCGACCATGCCTTGAATAGTGTGTGCAATTCTGGGCGCCGTATCTTAAAAAGGATATAGCATTATTAGAAAAGGTACAGAGAAGAGCCACCAAAATGGTAAAGGGGATGGAAGGATACCCTTATGTAGAGAGGCTAAAAAGGTTAGGGCTCTTCAACCTGGAAAAGAGATGGATGAGGGGAGATATGATAGAAGTCTATAAATTAATGAATGGAGTGGAACAGGAATTTATTTATTTAACCAGTTTTCTATACTGCCTTATCCTTCAATCAAATCAGTTTATATTATGTAATCCCTACAAACAGCTACTGGATACATTCTTTTCTCCCCAGAGGGCTCACAATAAATGTGTACCTGAGGCAACAGAGGGTTAAGTGGCTTGCTCAAGGCCACAAGGAGAGCCTATAGGACTAGAAACCCCAGTCCCTCTGGACTGAGATTGCTGTCCCCAGGTGAGACTTGAACTTCCAAACCTCTGGCTTGATGTACAATGTCCTAACCACTGGCCACTCCTTCCTCTAAACATAGATTAATTGTTTACACCATCAAAAGATAGAAAGACTAGGGAACATGTAATGAAGCTACAGTGTAACCAATTTAAGACTAATAAGAGAAAATATTTTTTCACTCAACGTGTAATCAAACTCTGGAATTTGTTACCGGAGGATGTAGTAAAGGCTTTTAGTGTAGCTGGGTTTAAAAAAGGTTTGGACAAGTTCCTGGAGGAAAGGTCCATAAACCATTATTAAGAAGGGACCCAGGATATCTACTGCTTGCCCCAATACAAGCATTGTGGAACCTGTGTCTTTTGGGGAAACTGCTATGTACATATGACCTAGATTGGCCACTGTTGGAAACAGGATACTGGGCTTGATGGACCTTGGTCTGACCCAGTATGGCATTTCTTATGTTCTTTTTTGCTTTGGTCTTTACTGAAGAAGATGTAGGGAAGTTACCATGCCTGAAGTGGTATTAAAAGGTGATGCATCAGAAGAATTGAAAGAAATATCAATAAACCTGGATGATGAATTACAACTATTTGATAAACTGAAGAGTAGCAAATCACCTGGATAGGATGATATACATTTAAAGGTGTTGAAAGAACAGAAATATGAGATTGCAGACCTACTATTAGTAATATGTGATCTATCATTAAAACCATCTGTAATACCTGAAGATTGGCGAATGTAACGCCAATTTTTAAAAGGGTTCAAGGGGTGATCCAGGAAACTACAGACTGGTGAGCCTGATGTCAGTACAAGGCAAAATGGCAGAAACCATTATGAAGAACAAAATTACTGAACATGTAGATAGCCATGGTTTAATGGGAGAAAGCCAACATTGATTTAGCCAAGGAAGGTATTGTCTTACTAATATGTTATATTTTTTTGAAGGTGTGAATAAACAGGTAGATAAAGGTGGGCTGGTTGATATAGTGTTTCCGGATTTTCAGAAAGCCTTTGAGAAACTCTTGGCAAAATTAAAAAGTAATAGGATAGAAGGCAGTGTACTATTGTGAATCTGGAACTAGTTAAAAGATAGAAAGCAGAGTGTAGGGCTAAATGAACAGTTTTCTCAATGAAGAATGGCGAATAGTGGAGTACCTCAGTGATTTGTGCTGGGTCCGCTGCTTTTTAACATATTCGTAAATGACCTTGGAATAGGACTAACGAATGAGGTGATCATATTTGCAGATGACATAAAATTATTTATAGTTGTTAAAACCAAAGAGGACTGTGAAAAATTGCAAGAGGACCTTGAATGATTGGGAGACTGGACATTCAAATGATAGATGAAATTTAATGTGGACATGTGCAAAGTTATGCACCTAGGAAAGAACAATCCAAACTATGATTACACGATGCAAGGTTCCGCATTAGGAACACTAACTAGGAAAAAGATTTAGGCATCACTGTGGATACTGCTTTGAAACCCTCCATCCAGTGTGCAGCGGCAGCCAAGAAACTGAATCAAAAGCTTGGAATCATAAGGAAAGGAATGGTGAATAAAACAAATGATATTATAATACTTCCGTATCGTTTCATGGTGCAACTGCACCTTGAATATTGTGTGCAATTTTAGTCACCATATCTTAAAAAGGATATAGCAGAATTAGAAAAGGTACAGAGAAAAACCACCAAAAATGTAAAGAACAACCCAAATTATGGTTACACGATGCAAGGTTCCACACTGGGAACCACCACTCATGAAAAAGATTTAGGCATCATTATGAATAACACGTTGAAACCCTGCACCTAGTGTGCAGCGGCAGACAAGAAGGCAAATAAAATGCTAGGAATCAATAGGAAAGGAATGGAGAATAAAACATAGCATATTATAATGCCTCTGTATCTGTTTTGTGTGCAATTTTGGTCAGCATATCTAAAAAGGAAATAGCAGAATTCGAAAAAGGTACAGAGAAAATCCACAAAAATGGAAAAGGGGATGGAAGGACATCCCTTTGAGGAGACCCTTGGTCTGACCCAGTATGGCATACCTTATGTTCTTACACATGCAAGTGGAGACTCTTAACCTGTGTAGATTGCAAAATCACTGGCACTTCGCAGGTTACAGGCCCTCCATTATTCTGCCTTATTTTGACTGTTATTTTGTTATATTTTGTTTGAAAAAATGATATTTTCACTGAATGTATTGCACAAAACTTGTGCTTTTTCCTGGGGCCTTACAGCTATGTTACAAAAAAACCTCCATGTTCAGAAAGCTTTTTGTAAAACATTCTCAAATTGTGAAAGGACAGATTGGGCTTCCTGTTTCCTTCCTAAACTGCCTAATGCAAATTCAGGCTTCACATTTGTGTCCATAAATTTTAGGTTGACAGCAGGGGAATTTTTAACCAGCTCAGTTTACACTGTTAAAGGCTACGTTTAACCTTGCAAATTTATGAATGTCTTTATAAAAATAATTGTTTGACAAAGTTCATTTGTGACAAAGAAAGGAATAATGTTTTAGGGTTTTCACTTCTAATTCTTCACTAATTATAACCAGTTATGTGTTGTAAATGATTTATTTTAATATGAAAATGTTTGAGTGCAAATTACCATATAGCCCTTGTAGCAAAAATAGGCACCTCTACAGTGCTGTAGACAAGAGGCAAACTGAAGCCCCCAAGCTGTGCTATATCAGATGTCAGGCACTGATGAGTCAAAGCCGCATTCATCCAAAACTGCCATTTCCCATCTGCTCTAGCAGAACATGGTGACAACCAATAAAGCTCATATTCCCAAGACACTAAAAACCCGATTAACACATTTTTTTTACATAGATAGAAGCAGCAGGACTCCCCGGTTAGATTACTTAGATAGTTCAACACACGTGGTCTAGGTACTAGACTCAATTAATACATTTAAGATTAGGGCTTATAGTCCCTTCACTGGATCAGTGCTAAATGGGCAAGGGGTGATGATGTCTGAATATCTTGAAATATCACATTGGCATGTGGAGGATAATTTTATAATAGGGTGTCCAGGTTAAGTGGTCTGGAAGGCACCTGTTTTAGAAAGACAAACTGGGGTCTATTTGTCTTTATAAAATACTAGAATAAATCTTGCTGAGATGGTGCACCTACTCTTACCACCTTGCTGGGTAGACTAGATAGACCATGCTGGTCTTTATCTGCCACCATATACTATGTTACTTTGTTACTATGGTGGCTACATTGTAGGCGAGAGCATTACTTTTTCTCAAGAGCAAGTGCAAATGTCCCAGCATAGAGTAATGAAGTACACTTTTCAATTAAGGTATTTTATAATCTATGGACCCAGTGCTACTGAATAGCCCCTCTATCTGCCACAGCATGGTCCAGACAGTCAAGGTGGCCCAGAGTGAGGCAAGAGAAGTCCCAGCCCTTAGCCAATAATCCAGTCAATGGACTGAAAATTGCTTTGAGGGGCCCACATAAAGTTAGGTCATCTCGATAGCTGTCCTACCTTTATGGGGTTGGCTAATCCACAGCACTTTGTGACTCTGCCCATGCTCTGCTCAGACCACGCCCCCGGCAATGCCTAGTAGAGAAGCACATTTGTGTTTGCCAGTGTGCGTACTTCTATACCTGCGCACAATTCTAAAAGAGCCATTTGGAATGCATATATGACTTCTAAAATTACCTACAAAAGGACTAATTGTATAATTGTCTGCAGTGGTGAAAGTGTGAGTGTTGTTTTCAAGCTGTGGATTTTGTGGGACCTTCAGCTGTGTGGGAATTTCCCCATGAAAATTCATAAGGACCTAGGAAGGTTAAGAACATAAAAAATGCCATGATAGTGGCCAGTATACGTCACAAGTGCCCAGCAGATCCGAGGGTTCAAGCTGCCATAAAAGTACTAGCACTAGAGGTCAGCTGGTGCCATTTTGAACCCAGTGCCAGAATGGGCAGGAGTGACTGGGGCTTGCTCCTGCCTTCTACCCCTAGACCACCACAGAAGGCCCAAGGGGGGGGGAGCTAAAAAGTAGTGGGGGGTATGAGGAGAGGGGCTGCTTGTTCAATGTTGAAAAGTCTTTGGGGGGGGGGTCAGGACAGGGGGGAAGGCTTTGTGGTATTCTACAATGGCATTGACCCTTTTAATAATTTATTTATTATTTATTTATTACATTTGCTTATATACCGCACTATTCGGCATCAGTGCGGTTTACAATATAACAAAACGACCAAGACAACATTCTGTTTGGTTTACAAGGAACAGGAGTAACAACTTGGCTAACAGGGTTGAACTATATACAGCGATACTAATTACAACAACAGGGTTGAACTATATACATGAGATAATAAATAGCAACAACAGGGTTGAGGTGAATACATGAAATAATAATTACAAGAATCTAAATGAAGTCCAGTAATCACTTTAAGACGGTATGCGCCTGATCTGCAGGAAGGAGGCTGGGAATATAGGAACCCTAGGGAGGAGTGGTTTAAGGTGGGTTACTTAGACTCGGTTGCTGTCTGGGTAGTAATGGAGGAAGAGGTAAAATTTGATTGCCTTCCTGAATTGAGATAAGTCTACAATAGCTCGGATGTCTGGTGGTAGTGCATTCCAGCATTTGGGGGTGTAAAGACTGAAAGCCGTATTTGCTGTTGTGGTGTTGCATTTAGTTAAGGACTTCGGGATTATCAGTAGATTTTGGGTTGTTGACCTTCTGGATCTGTTGGGGGGCACTGTGTGGATAAGCTTAGTAAGCGCCATAGAGGAGAGGGAATTGATTTGTATAATAATGAAATGTTTTGCATCTATTTGCAATGCGTGTTGGAGTAAAATAACATGTCTTGTGGTAAAATCATGCAAGATTTTGTCCTTTAACATGTCTTAAGGGACACGTATCATGAGTTATTCCCTTAATGCACCTTATGAACTACCCCCTTTATGTTCTGCATTTGAATTATCTATCATCAAGGTAGTAAATAAGGGAATTATATTTTCTCATCTCCCTATATTGGATACACACGAAGGGGTTGAATTAGCACATGATTGAAATGGGTCAATTTTACATATGCAGGGAACTACTATCAAGGGATTCATTCTATATGCGTTACTTTGAGGGTCCTTTCCAATCATGGGTAGGTTCCGTAGGAATGAGGTGACTGAGTGGGAAAGTTTGCCTTTTTTCATAGAGTGGGGCAATGGTATAAAAAGCAAACTCGGTGACCCAGGCAAAGGGGGCTGTGAACATATAAGAACATAAGAACATAAGATATGCCATACTGGGTCAGACCAAGGTCCATCAAGCCCAGCATTCTGTTTCCAACAGTGGCCAATCTAGGTCATACGTACCTAGCAGTTTCCCCAAGGGACACAGGTTCCACAATGCTTGTACTGGTTCAAGCATTGATATCCTGGGTCCCTTCTTAATAGTGGTTTATGGACCTTTCCTCCAGGAACTTGTCCAAACCTTTTTTAAACCCAGCTACACTAACAGCCTTTACTACATCCTCCGGTAACAAATTCCAGAGTTTGATTACACGTTGAGTGAAAAAATATTTTCTTTTATTAGTCTTAAATAGTTTACCCTGTAGCTTCATTGCATGTCCCCTAGTCTTTCCATATTCTGATAAGGTAAACAATCGATCTACGTTTACCCGTTCCACTCCGTTCATTAATTTATAGACTTCTATCATATCATATCTCCCCTCAGCCGTCTCTTCTCCAGGCTAAAGAGCCCCAACCTTTTTAGCTTTTCTTCATAGGAGTAGCCTTCCATCCCCTTTACCATTTTGGTGGCTCTTCTCTGAATCTTTTCTAAAATCGCTATATCCTTTTTAAGATACGGCAACCAGAATTGCACACAATATTCAAGGTGCGGTCTCACCATGGAACGATATAGAGGCATTATAATATCTTTTGTTTTATTTTCCATTCCTTTCCTTATCATACCTAGCATTCTATTTGCTCTCTTGGCCGCCGCTGCACACTGGGCCGAGGGTTTTAACAAGGTATCCACAATGACGCCTAAATCTTTTCCTGGGTGGTGGTTCCTAATGTGGAACCTTGCATCGTGTAACCATAGTTTGGGTTGTTCTTCCCTAGGTGCATAACCTTGCACTTCTCCACATTAAATTTCATCTGCCATTTTGATGCCCAGTCTTCCAATTTATCAAGATCCTCTTGCAATTTTCCACAATCCTCCTGGGTTTTAACAACTTTAAATAGTTTTGTGTTGTCTGCAAATTTGATAACCTCACTCGTTATTCCACTTTCCAGGTCATTTATGAATATGTCAAAAAGCAGCGGACCCAGCACAGATCCCTGGGGTACACCACTATTCACCTTTCTCCATTGGGAAAATTGGCCATTTAGCCCTACCCTCTGCTTTCTCAGGTGCTCCTACAAGAAGGAGAAGAAAGGAGCCTCTTCCTCTCCTCTTGCAAGATGAGGATCTCCTGCTGCCAGAGAGTGGATCCTGGTGCTGGACTTTGTTCACTCAAAGGCAACTGAGTGCACTTAGTACACGGCCCCACTAACAAATGGTCCAAAGAAGGCATCATCTCCTTTACCCTAGCCTCTATTTTATGCTATTATAGGGAATAGATGCGCAGAACCTAATCACTTTTACTAGGTCCCTTTAGGTGTGTACCAGATGTTATTTTGATGTTGCTTGTTGCCTTTTAACATGGGGAGAGCGGTCATCTGCTGCTCACTTCTAGGAGAACAGAGAGAGAGCCGGGGCTCTTGGAGGACTGTTAGCCAGTAACATTACTAAACAAGGAACTGTGAGAAGCCATCCACACGCTGTACTTCTTGGCTACAGTATGATAAACTGGATATCCAAAGGCCTCTCTCTGAATAATTAACAGGATTCAGCCTTCAGCCACTGGTAAGTGCTCAGATCAGGGCAGTCAGCTGAATTTGCTACCCTTCCATCTGTAAAGGAACTGATTGTTTTTTTGCTACAAACTGAGAGAAGAGGCTTTGAAATGGGAGCATGATTGTTAGAAATCACTTTACTCCAGGGGTGTAAATTCTACCTGAGCAGCCCGTGCAGTTTTGCCAACTTTTTGTAACAGGAAAATCCACCACCTGTGGCTACTCCCACCATCTGCTCTGCCCCTGCCCTGGTCCACCCCCAGCAATTAACTGCAGAGAAGATAGCAGTGCAGGCTTTAGGATCTGCAATGCTACCCTCGAAGGGTGGGTGGGGGGAGGGGGGTGGTGCAAGAGGTTGCATTCTTCTGCATTTGTTCAACCACAGTCCCCTTCTCAGAACCCCAATGCACATTCTCTCCCATATGGTATTAAATCCAAATATATATTCTGTATCCACAGACTCCCCCACCCCAACAATCTGTGCAGAGCAGAGCTAGGCCACTTCTCCATACAACTAATCATATAAAACAAAAATCTCAGTAACAGCAATACAAACCCTCCGATTACCAGGTCTACTGGAAATGAAAACAAAAAAAATTCTTCCGAGCCCAGAGCAAATCTACCATGCCAACACTAACTGCCAAAACACACCCAAGGATCCTATCAGGGAAAGGCAGCACTGTAAATATTGCAGTGGCCCTAGTCTAGAACATTAGTAAATCTATTAGGAATGCTGAATAAGCCAAATGTCTACACATTCTTAAATAAAAATTATATGCTAACAGAATACCTAGCCTTGTTTGTACATCTGTTTACCATCACCTTCTGTTGTCTGTCAGTCAACTAGTTTCTGATCCAGTTTACCACTTTGGCGAACTGGCTGTTCAGTTTATTGATAAGCCTCCCATGAGGAACAGCATCAAAGGCTTTGCTGAAATCTAAGTAGATCACATTTATCGCATGCCCTTGGTCTAGTTCTCAGGAGTAAGGGGGGAGTTAGATTTCAGAGGAAAGATAAGAAGATATGCTTTTGCCATGTTCAATTTCATATGGCAGTGGAATTTCCAGGCAGCAATGTAAGATAGGCAGGCAGAGATCCAGGCCTAGATTCCTGGAGAGATTTCAGGTGCAGAGAGGTAGATCTGAGAGTCATCAACATAAGGATGGCACTAAAAACCATGAGAGGAGATTACTACTATTACTAATCTTTTGTATAGTGCTACAAGGTATATGCAGTGCTATACATAGAGATGTGAGACACAGTCCTTGCTCATCAGAATTTAATCTAATCAAGATGAAAAAAATCACAAAACTGGGGACTAGAGTATGGTAAGATACACATAATTTATTTTATTTTATTTAGCGTACATTTGTATCCCGCTGCTTCCAGTGATCAGCAGCGGTTGCTATACATGGTGAGATTGGCTGTACGGGCCAGTAATTAGGGATATGTACATTGCGATTAGGGAGGGGGAGGTAGAACACAGCAAAGATATGGTTACAGATTTACATTTGATTGATGTTAAGACTTCACACAGGGTATATTATATACATATTTACACATGGTACTTATATACATATTTACACATTGCTGACTTTAGGACCTCATACTGGAGCAAACTACATATTTACACATGCCTGAGTGAATTTCATGAGGTTAAATTGAAATGTGATTGGAAGAGGTTGTCTTAAGTTTTTTTCTGAAGTCTTTCAGATCACAGTTTGCACGCAGATCCCTTGGTAACCGGTTCCAGAGTGCTGGGGCTATAAATGAGAAAGCCCTGTTACTGGTACAAGCATTAACCTTTCTGATGCACTTCGGGAGACAGAGGGTATTGAGGTTTGCTGTTCTTCTACTTCTGTTGTTGGGAAGATTGGATATTAAGCTGTTGAGATGTGAGGGTGCTACATTATGGATGAGTTTGAAGGTAGTGACTAACATTTTGTATTGGATGCGGGCCGTGATGGGGAGCCAGTGTAGCTTGATTAGAACAGGTGTAATGTGGTCAGAGAGTCCTTTTTGCATAATGATTCTGGCAGCGACATTTTGTGCCATTTGCAGAATATTTATAGTTTTTCTAGGCAGGCCTTGCAGTATGGCATTGCAATAGTCTAGGTGTGGGATGATGAGGGCTTGAGTGAAAGATCTGAAGTCGGCATGATCGAGGATGCTACGTAGGGGCTGCAATACTCTTAATTTGTGGAAAATAGCCCGATTGGTAATTCGAAGGTGCTTGTCCATATTAAGGTTGCTGTCAAGCATCACTCCCAGATATTTTATTTCTTTCTTGATGTTGTAGTTGTTATTGTTCATGGTGACCGTTGTTGGGGGTTCGAATCCCGGTTTCCTGGAAATACACATTGCTTCTGTTTTCTTGTGGTTAATGGACATGTTATTGCGTTGAAGCCAGATTTGCAGATCGAAAAGGCATTTTTCAAGCTTGCTGAGGTTTAAGTTGTTTACGTCTAGTTGCGTATAAAGCATTAGGTCATCTGCGTAGATATGGTAGTTGATGTCATGGCCCTGAAAAATCTTGCATACTGGTTGTAGATATAAGTTGAATAGGAGGGAGGAGAGGGTGGACAAGTAGTGGACAAGAGAGTGAAATGCATCAGCATAGAAAGCAGCTTCAAAGAGGTGGGTTTTTATCCTGGATCTGAATATGGCTAGAGAAGGAGCATAGGCACTGACTGAGGTAGTTTGTTCCAGGCATATGGAGCAGCAAGGTGGAATGAACAAAGTCTGGAGTTGGCAGTGGAGGAGAAGGGCACAGATAAGAGGGATCTGCCAGAGGAGTGGAGTTCCTTAGGAGGGGTATAGTGAGAGATAAGAGAGGAATGGTAGTGAGGAGCCACAGAATGAATGCACTTGTAGGTCAGTAAAAGAAGTTTGAACTGGATGTGGAAATGGATAGGGAGATAATGAAGTGACTTCAGAAGAGCGGTTAGATGAGCATAGCAACACTGGCAGATGATGAGCTGTGAAACTGAGTTTTAATCACATTGAAGAGGAGAGAGATGATTCAGAGGGAGACCATCAAGGAGGAGATGACAATAGTCAAGACAAGAGATGACTAGAGAGTGAATAAGGGTCTTAGTAGTGTGTGTAGAAAGGAAGGGACAAATTTTGCTATTCATATATAGAAAGAAGCAACGGGTTTTAGCTATCTGTTGGATGTGTGCAGAGAAAGAGAGAGTAAAGATGACCCCAAGGTTGTGAGCTGAGGAAACAGGGAAGACTGTAGTATTATCCACAGAACTAGAGAAAGGAGGAAGGGGGAGGTGGGTTTAGGGGGAAGGGGAGGTGGGTTTAGGAGCTCAGTTTTGGCCATGTTCAATTTCAGGTGGTGGAGAGGCATCCAGATAGCAATGTCAAGCAGAGATCCAAGCCTGGATTTTTTGAGAGATTTCAGGCTTGGAGAGGTAGATCTGAGGGTAGATCTGATTTGTGTGCACCAAATGAGAAAAGGAGACGTCCCAAGCCAGAGCTCTAGGGTACACCAACTGAGAAAGGGGTAGCAGTAGAGGAGGGCCCTCAGAACAAAAACTAAAAGTGCGGTGGGAGAGATAAGAAAAGAACCAGGACAAAACAGAACCCTTAAATCCAAGCAAGGACAGGGTATCGAGGAAAAGGTAGTGATCAAGAGTGCAGCAGAAAAGATTAAGAAGACTGAGTAAAGGCCCTTGGCCAGGAACAAGTCATTGGATATTTTTGACAGGAAACGTTTCAGTAGAATGTAGAGGACAAAAGCATGATTGAAATGGATCCAGAAGGGCTTAAGAGGAGAGAAAGTCAAGACAATGGCAGTAAACTGTATATTCAAGTTGTTTTGATATAAAGGGGAGGAGAAAGATGAGTCGATGATTAGGAAGGGTAGGGTCTAGTGAGGGTTTCTTGAGGACAGGCATAACCACAACATGCTTGAAGCCTACAGGAACAGTTGAAGTGGAAAGCAATAGGCTGAAGATATAACAAATGGAAGGGACAACAGTGGAGAAGATGGAGCTTAGGAGATGGGTGGGAATAGAATTAGAGAAGCGGGTAATAAGTTTGGACGAGGAGAAAAGATGTGTAGTTTCCTCAGGGATCTTAGAAAAGGAAGAAAGGGTGACCAGTCCCAACATCTTCCCTGTCAGCCATTCTCTCCAGAACCTTTCTTCCATCTGTCATCATCACCTAGTCTCCTACTGTCCCTTCTGCCACCTCCCTGCTTTATTTTCAATGTCTTTTCACTCATATCCTTGCCAACCCACTCCCATGGCTTCTTCCACCATGTTCAATGCAAATATTTGGATTTCCAGTATACAAGACACCAAAATCCCGAAGCACCAGGTGCACTTTATCACAAAGGAAAAAAAAAGGATAGAATGTTACTACAAGTGAGATAGGAGGAGGCTAGCCAGTAGCCATAACACCTCTAATATGAGGTAGAAAGCCCAGTACAAGAGATCATATAGGGGCTGGGCTTTACAGTGTTATCAATCTCTGCTGCCCCCATACCCTCCTACATCACACACTCATATGAGGACGGTATCTGATTTCAAAAAAGCATGGGACAAACAGAGGATCTCTAAAGAAAAAAAAAGGGGGACTGTTGTATTTGTTGATATGGAAGGACAGACTAGATAGGCCATATGGTCTTTTTTTGTCGTCATTTTTCTATGTTTTTCTGTTTCTATCCCTAATTCCCCATACATGGAAAGGCTCAAGATTGGCTCTTAGCCAATCACAGTGAAATGTTAGTGGAATACCCATATATTGCAACTGCATCACCATTTAGCACATGCCAAGCAGTCTGTTTTTTGTCCTTTCTGAAACAAGGCAGCCATCTTAAGCACACGGCTTAGCTTAGGGGATAGCTACCATCTTAGATTCATGATTTTCAATACTTATTTACTATCCTTTTCAGTTTCTCACCAGACAAGAACCTCCTTTTCATCTTGTCTCTAGCTGGTGAATTTTCTTCATTACCTGAAGGTGGTGCTACAAGTAATTGAAGGGGGATTTGTGAATATTTTTTGTTTTTCTGAGATGGAGATGAGTGAATGGTTGAAGGGCTACGTCTAATGATTCTGAGTGCTGAAAATCTTAAGTTTTAATGTGTCTAGGAATGGTCTGCATTTTCCATCTACACTGGTGAATATTCACTGCAAGGTTTCTCTAGCAGCTGATACAAAAGCTTATTTCCATTATATCATCCTGTTATTCTGCATTACCAGTGTTTGAATTGTAGACTATGGGGCCGATTCTCTGCCATGAATTGCGGGGATAGACATCCACCCCTGCTATTCGTGCCTTCTCTTTCCGCGTCTAACTTCCCCGCCGGCTGTATGAGGAAGTTAGATGGGGGTGGGGAAGGAGAAGATTTGAGGTTGAGTCTAGGCGGGCAGTGTGCAGTCGCTGGCCCTGGAAATACAGGGCCGATTCTAATGTCAGCCCTGTACATCCAGGGCCGGCGAGATGTGCGGAGAAGTTATTCCACCTCCAAGGTTGAAAAACTTCCCTGGATATGTTTTTTTGTTATGCCAGGGCACGGATGGTGTGTGTGTGTGGGGGGGGGGGCAGAAGACATTCCCCACAGCCCAACCCTGGCCTTAGAAGGCCAGATTGGGGGTCGGGCTGCGGGGAATAAGTATTTTTATCCGACGGCCGGCATCGCAGCTTTTAAATGGAGCCACAGTGCCGTAGCTCCATTGAAGAGCCTTGAATAAGTTATAAGTAAGGTTATGTACGTGTAGGCTGGACTGAATCACAGTCTCAGCCAGCCTGCATGTACATGATTGTTAGCAATTCTGCCCCCCCCCCCTTATAGCTTTTGTGAGTAATCACATAAGATTGAGGTCTCCCAGCAGTGATCGGTCTCACTGCAGAGAATGATCGAGTTGCGTCTTCTGAGGATGAAACCCTTTGACCTCCATCTGGGTCATGGATTCCCTGTTTGGCTGAGATCCTCACTTATTTTATTTATTTATTTATTTATTTAATGGTATTTCTATACCGCCTTATCATACAATCAAGGCAGTGTCACAGCAATACAATCACAAGTAGTGGAAGGGGATTTCATGCAGTGAAAAAATGTCATGATTTGCGTGTAAGAGGTTAGTGTACCAGATTAGGTTGAACTATGTACATTGTGAGCTATAGTACAGCATGAGCTATAATACATTGTTCTATACAATTAGTGTTTAAGATATATCATGAGCCGTTGAACATTTTCTTATCACGGTTGGGAGGGGAAGGTGGTGGTTCCTGTTAGTATGATTAAGTAACATGTCCGTAGTGTTCTATGAACAGCGTTGTCTTCAGCTGTTTGCCAAAGTCTTTGAGCTCAGTTGTCGATCTCAGTTCGTCTGGGAGGGAGTTCCATATTGTTGGGGCAGCCAGGGAGAGGGCTCTCTCTGTGGTGTCCTTGCGTGTTTTTCTGAAGTCATTCGGGGTGTTTACTCTGTTGGCGGTTCCTTTTCTTCTTGGGCGAGTGCTGGTGTCTGGTTGTATGAGGGTGTGCAGGCTGTTGGCTGAAGTGTGGTGTTTGATCTTGAATATGTTTATGATTGTTTTGTATTTGATGCGTGAACTGATTGGGAGCCAGTGTAGGTCTTTCAGGACAGGAGTAATGTGTTCATGTCTTGTTGAACCAGATATTATGCGGGCTGCAGTGTTTTGTGCTAGTTGTAGTGGTTTGAGTGTTTGTTTTGTTAGCCCAAGGTAGATGGGGTTGCAGAAGTCCAGTAAGGGAGTAATTAGAGCTTGGCATACGGTACGGAAGTGTTCTGTGGTGAGGAGGGGTTTAAGTCTTCTGATGATTCTCATTCTGTGGTATGCATTTTTGATTGTTTTGCTTACGTGTGTCTTGAGATTCAGTTCGTTGTCCAGGGTCACTTGGCTGTGATGGGGCCAGGAGTACTTCAAATTAAATTAAACAGTCTAAAAGCCTTTAATGGATTAAACAAGCTTTGAAATTCATGTAGGAAGTAAATGAGGATTGAGTCAAGATGATTCTTGCTACATTTTTTGGTTATTTTTTAGTCTCATACCTGCTACCTTTTTAAACCAATGTGCTTCACTACCAGCCTCCTCCATTTCTTGGAAAACTCCACTCCGGACAAACCCCTTCCCCTAGGGATATTTACATTCCTTAAGGAAGCATGTCAAGAACATAAGAAGCATAATGGTGAGATGCTATAGATTAGTCAGTTTATAAAATCCACTTGTTTCCTTTCTATCTGCATATTCTCTTGAATACTTTCTTTTGAGAGTCAACTTAATTTGTCTTTTTGACCAATGTGTTTGCATTTTAATTTGTAAGAAAAAGAAAAGCTAGTAATATGGTGAAGTTTAAAAAAAATCTTTAGCTCCCTGCCTTTGTTAGTCACAGTAAGGAATTTCTTAATGAGGCAGAAACAAAAGCAATCTGGTTTTGTCCTATTATAACTTGTTTCAGATTACGCCTAGAGGCCTAGATTTGAAACAGCTCCTTTAATAACAAGGTCAGTTCATTAAAAAGAGAAGCATCTAGCCCTTTCTCAGGCTTCTATTGCTTTCTCCAGGAATATTTCCAAAGGCACGAAATGCTATCAAAAATGCAGAATTATACCAGTATTGTGGCCAGCCTGATTTTAACTCAAAGGAATAAGAAATATCTTAATTGAACTGTGCAAAAAAAAAAAAAAAAAAAGAAACATATTAAAAAGCTGTTTTACTCTATTTTTCCTGAAGAATCTGACCTCGATTACTTTCCAAGTTTAAAACAAAAGTGAAGCAATCTAAGAGGATGAAGCCAATGACTTTTAAAAATATTAAATTTTTTGTTAAAACAGAAATGGATTACAGGCCAGGTTGCTGATTACATGCTAGAGTTAGATGAGGGTGGTCATTCTTTCCTCAAAGTGCTGACAGCATTTGTGGGATCACCGAAAGAAGAAGTCGGAGGATCAGTTTAACCCTTTCCAGGCCGAGCCCAAAGCTCTTGGGATCCAAAATTCTGATTAAATATTCCTATCAAATGGTATATAATACATGACCATAGCAGAAGGAAAATCACTATTAGAACATATTGAATAAGACGGGTACAATTTTCCTGAAATATGCAAAAATTAACCAGGCTGCAGAATGTGGATTAAAAATTTAAAGTAGGCCTTGAAAGGGTTTTAAAGGATGGCTCGGGGGATGGGAATAGGCTTGCTTGGCGCTGCAAGTTCTCTCTTTCCCTTTGGGTGGTTATGGCCAAGACTGACAGGACCTGATCTGAACTCATTTGCATTTTCCTCAAAAATCTTTTTTGAGCATTCTTATGAACACCTGAGAGGATTTCAAACATGTTCCACCCTCTCCCGCCCACGTTTTGAGATCCCCGTGCTAGTGCCATGGACTTGGATTCCAGCAGTGTTTCGGAATATGGACGGGGACATTATTGGCAGATAAACGTCCTTGCTGCATGTACAAACCCCTTATTTGTGTTCTGGAATGACCCCCTTAGGGAGCAGCAACCCAAACTACAGTTACACAATGCAAGTTTCCACGGTAGCCATCGTCACTGAGGAAAGGATCTGGGCATTAATGTGGATAATACATTGAAAATCTCGGCCCAGTGTGCAGCAACGGCCAAGGAAGCAAATAGAATGCTAGGAAGCATAAGGAAAGGAATGGAGAATAAAACTAAGGATATTATAATATCTTTGTATCGTTCCATGATATGACCGCATCTTGAAGATTGTGTGCCAATCTGGTCGCCATATCTTAAAAAGGATTTAACGGAATTAAAAAAGGTACAGTGAAGAGCTACCAAAATGGTAAAAGGAATAGAAGGATGCCCCTAGGAGGAAAGGCTTAAAAGGTCAGTACTCTTCAACTTGGAAAACAGACAGCTGAGGGGGGATATGGTAGAGGGTCGTAAATTAATGAATGGAGTGGAACAGATAAACGTAGATTGGCTGTTAATACCATCAAAAAGTAGAAAGACTAGGGGACACGCAATGAAGCTACAATGCAGCCCATATTTTTCACTCAACATGTAATCAAATTCTGGAATTTGTTACCAGAGGGTGTAGTAAAAGCTGTTAGTGGAGGAAAAATCCATAAACCATTATTAAGGAGAACCAGCGAAATCCACTACTTACCCTGGGGCAAGCAATGTGGAATCTGTGCACCTTTTTGTGAACTTCACAGGTACTTGTGACGTGGATTGGCCACTGTTGGAAACAGGATACTGGGTTTGATGGCTCTTGGTCTGAACCAGTATGGCATGCCTTATGTTTTTATGTTCTGAATTATTTACATTTATTAGCCACCTATCGGCATTTCTAAGTGGCATTGCAATAAAAGATTCATAATATTAAAATCCAAAGCAGACCCTGTGAGGCCTTAAAGTGCATAGCCTCCACATTAGCTGTTAGGGGCACGACCAGCATGTTACTGGCAGTTAGTGTGCAACTGAGTGTGTAAACGTGCAGAGCACTTAACGTGACTGGAGCTCCTATGCCCGCACTCTGCCTCTAACCCACCCACTCTCCACATTAGCACACAAGTGCATTTTAATGCATGTTAACTGCTTAGCAGCACTTCGTAAAAGGTCCCCAAAGTACCAAAAGCTGTTGCTTATGTTTTTAATTTAGTGGTTATTAGTTATTAGAAAATATACACATTTGTTGAAAGAAACGTGACAGTAGACCAGTGGAAGAACGTTTTTTTCAAAGGAACACTACATAAATTGAACGAAAATAAAGTCCACCACCCATCATCCATTAGCCAGCAAAAAAGAGAAAGAGGGGCAGAGCCTGAAAATTAGCAAAGAAAATGAAAGGAAATGGGGGGAAATGATCCCACCAAAAAGAAATTAGGCACTAGGGGCCCGATGTTCGAAAGGCATGTGCACAATTTACAGCCCTATAAACCATGTAAATGCCTTAAATGGGAATATTCAATGGCATCTACATGGTTAGTGTCGTTGAATATCCTCATCCATGTCCCTACGTGTCCCGATGTTATCCGGTTAGCACGAGGCATAACTGGGTAGCGGTGATATTGCACCGCTACCTGGTTAGCAAGCCATGGATGCTAACCTGGTAGCGGTGTAATATTGACGCTACCCAGTTAGCTTTGGTGGTTCCAGGGCTTGTACGGTGACTCCAGATATTCAATACCATTGCCGCAACATTGAATATCCGGGGTTAAGGGCATGGCCCGCCCAAATGAATATTGGGCCCTAGATGTCTAATCTGCTAACATTTTTGAACTAGCCCTTAATGACAGCTACTAAGCAGGTGAGGACTCCAAAGCAACCAGTTCCTCAAGATCTAGAAAGAACTGTAACTCTTCAGGCAAAAGAACATTTCACATTCAGATGCTTTACTAAAGATTTACACGGGTGCCTAAGAAAAAAAGTAGCACGCAGAGATACTCTTGTCTCAATGCAAGAAAAGGTTTTCCTCTCTCTTATGTGGCCTGAGCCATGTCAGGAGAAATCCTGATCGTTTAACCACAAAATAGTTCTTTCATCTTCTTAAAGTATAGATGGCTCAGATCCGACTCAAAAACAAAAGATACTGACAGTGTTCTTCCCCTCCTGGGAGTCAGCCATTGAGGTTTCAAGCAAAGCAGAGACATTCAGTAGTCATTGATTGTTATCCATTTTCTGCAGTTTCCCAGATGGTAAATAATACACCTTGTTGAAAGGAAGAATAGCCTAAATAATTAGCACAATATATTGAGTTACATTGCTGTTAATCTGATTGGCTTGGGAGCCAAACATGAGCCATACAATAAGGGGCATGGGCAAAACTCTTGGGTCCTGACTCCTCAGGCCATGCTGTACATGACGGGCAGCAAACGTTGAAGATCCTACCCTTTTGGGATGTTGTGTTCCTTCTATGGAAACATCAGTTCATTCATACCTCAGGCTTAATTCAAAGCTTACTATTCAAACCAGTCTCTGAATAAAAGAAAAACAACTTAAGGCTAACCCACTAGATGTAGAACTCCAACGAAATCTCTGAAAACACTATAGATTTATTTATTTATTTAGACGGATTTAGTATACCGCTTTATCATTAAATCAAAGCGGTTTGGCACATCAAATAATCAAAGTTATTGTGTGGTCTGTAGCATGCGGTGGAGGATTTGTGCAGTGTGATGTGTGGTGCAGTGTGTTGGATTTTATCGGTGAGCTATATACATAGTGAGCAATATATACATTTATACAAGCATGTTGTCATGATCTGGTATTGGCTTGAAATTGGAGTCATTTATGTGAGGTCCTTGAAATGTTCTGTGAATAGAGCAGTTTTAATCAGTTTTCGGAAGTCCTTGAGATCGCTGGTTGATCTTATGTGGTCTGGGAGGGAGTTCCATATAGCGGGTGCTGCCAGGGAGAGTGCCCTTCTTGAAGTGGCCTGGTTTGTTTTAGTAAATTCCTTTGGGGCTCTGATGGTGTCTGTGGTTCCTTTTCTTCTTGGTCTTTTGCTGTCGTCGGTTTTTATGAGTGGTTGTAAGCTGTCAGCTGAGAGGTTGTGTATTATTTTGAATATGTTTATGAGAACTTTGTAGCATACTCGAGAGCTGATTGGGAGCCAGTGTAGGTGGTACAGTATGGGAGTGATGTGGTCGTAATTTGTACTGTCTGTTATGAGTCGTGCGGCTGTGTTTTGTGCTAGCTCTAGTAGTCGCAGGGTTTTTATTGGTAGACCCTGGCAAATATGATTGCAATAGTCTAGAGTGGGGGTGATGATGGCTTGACAGACTGTTTGAAAGTGCTCATGAGCGAGAATTGGCTTGAGTCTTCTGACTGTCCTCATTTTGATGTATGCGCTCTTTGTGGTTTTTGCAATGTGAGATTGGAGGTTGAGGTCCTTGCCGAGTGTTACTCCCAGGTATTTTGTCTCTTGTCTTACTGGAATAATGGTGTCGTTCAGGTTGATGGTGGCTGTGGGTGAAAATGTCTGGTTTCTTATGATGAATAGGGCTTCGGTTTTATTATAGTTTATTGACAAATTGTTTTCTTGAAGCCAGGTTGCCATTTTTTGGAAGCAGTTGGCTATGTTGGAGTAGTCCGGGTTGTCCAGATTGATTGGTGTGAATATCATTATGTCATCTGCGTATATGGTGTATTGAATCTTGTGGTCCTTGATGATGGTACAGATGGGTTGTACATATATATTGAAGAGCAGGGCAGAGAGTGCTGATCCTTGTGGGACTCCCTGTGTGACTCTGAAAGGTTTAGAGGTCTTTAAGCTACACTTGACTTGTAGCTGTCTGTTGGTGAGGTAAGATGTAAACCAGCTCAAGGTAGTGCTGTGTAGGCCCACCTCTTGTAGTCTGGTTAGTAATGTTGTGTGGCAGACAGTGTCAAATGCTGAGGAGATGTCTAAGAATATCATGATGATTCCCATTTTGGTGTTGTCAATCGTCAGTAACAGTCTGTCGAATAGTTGTATCAGTAGTGTTTCAACCCCGTGGCTAGGTCAGAAACCATGTTGATTTGGGTCCAGTGGATTGTGGATGTCAAGGTGTTGTTGTAGTTGATGTTGGACTACTTTTTTGAATGAGAGCTTCTGGCTTGCCAGGAGTCAGGACTGACTCGAAGGCACATATTGCATTTGCATTTTGGCTAGGAATGGGTCTGTAGGTGGCGGGGTCAGTTTTGGCTAAGGTGGTTTTCTTGGGGATCAGGCGTATTGTGGCTATCTTCAGGGTGTTTGGCATTATTCCTTTGGTGAGGGAGTTGTGTAGAATCTTCCGTATTACTTGCGTCATGTCTTCTTTCGTTGCTTTAATCCAGGATACTGGGCAGGGGTCTGTAGGGGCGGTGCTGGTGTTGAGGTCGGTGATGATCTTGGAGAGCTGTTCATTTGAGGGGATGTTGAATGTGCCCCAGCTCTGTTTTGGTGTAGATGTCCTGAGTTTGACAGTCTCATTGCTGTTTTTGGGTGTTGCAGTGAATTTGTTCTTGAGGTGGTCTGCGAAGGTCTGTGGGTCTATTTGTTGTTCATTTCTGTTGTGGGGCTCCTTGGTTAGAGTCTTTACAACTTCGTAGAGTTCACGGGGTTTGTTAGTGGACTTCAGGATGAGGTTTGTGTGGTATTGTTTCTTCTGATGGTTGATGAGGTTGTTGTAGTCTTTTTGTTTCATCTGGTATTGCTTCTGTAGGGAGGCTGACTTGTTGCGTCTCCAGCGGCGTTCAAGTCGTCTTAGTGCTCTTTTTGCTATACGTATATCCTCGGAGTACCATGGTGTGGAGCATGTTTTTGTGGAGCGCGGCTGTTGAGTTCTGCAGGTAGGTGGTTTGGCAGAGGAGGAAATGATGTCGTTCCACTCAGAGATTTGATCCTCTATGTCTGTTGTCTTGGCGTTGAGGAGGGATTTCTCACAACTCTTCTCTTTTTCGCTTCATCGACTTCCAAGACTGGGCAGCTCTTTTATCTCCTTCTTCCTTCTGGTTCCTCTGTTATTTTCTTTTGTATCTATAAGACACAGTGCTCTTGTCTTACTAATCTGTTGTGTTTTTTTGAAAGTGTGAATAAACAGGTGGACAAAGGTGAGTCAGTTGATATAGTGTATCTGGACTTTCAGAAAGCCTTTGACAAGGTCCCTCATCAGAGACTTTTGGCAAAACTAAAGAGTCATGGGATAGGAGGAAGTGTACTACTGTGGATCAAGAACTGGTTAAAAGATAGAAAGCAGAGGGTTGGGCTAAATGGCCAATTTTCCCAATGGAGAAAGGTGAATAGTGGTGTACCCCAGGGATCTGTGCTGGGTCCGCTGCTTTTTGACATATTCCTAAATGACCTGGAAAGTGGAATAACGAGTGAGGTTATCAAATTTGCAGATGACACAAAACTATTTAAAGTTGTTAAAACCCAACAGGATTGTGGAAAATTGCAAGAGGATCTTGATAAATTAGAAGACTGGGCATCAAAATGGCAGATGAAATTTAATGTGGACAAGTGCAAATTTATGCACCTAGGGAAGAACAACCCAAACTATGGTTACACAATGCAAGGTTCCACATTAGGAACCACCACCCAGGAAAAAGATTTAGGTGTCATTTTGGATAACATGTTAAAACCCTTGGCCCAGTGTGCAGCGGCAGCCAAGAGAGCAAATAGAATGCTGGGTATCATAAGGAAAGGAATGGAAAATAAAACAAAATATATTATAATGCCTCTATATCGTTCCATGGTGAGACCGCACCTTGAATATTGTGTGCAATTCTTGTCGCCGTATCTTAAAAAGGATATAGCGTTATTAGAAAAGGTTCAGAGAAGAGCCACCAAAATGGTAAAGGGGATGGAAGGATACTCCTATGAAGAAAGGCTAAAAAGGTTAGGGCTCTTTAGAAACATAGAAACATAGAAACATGATGACAGAAAAAGACCACAAGGCCCATCTAGTCTGTCCTTCCATAACAACAACTACAACAGTCCACTTTTTACCTTTAGAGATCCTCTGTGTTGGTCCCATGCTTTTTTGAATTCAGTTGCTGTCCTCATCTCTACCACCTCCACTGGGAGACTATTCCACGGATCCACTACTCTTTCCGTAAAGAAATATTTCCGCATATCACTCCTGAATCTATCTCCCTTCACCCTCATCCCATGTCCCCTCGTCGCAGAACTTGCTTTCAATTGAAAGAGGCTCTCTCCCTGAACATTTATGCCTGGAAAAGAGACGGCTGAGGGGAGATATGATAGAAGTCTATAAATTAATGAACGGAGTGGAACGGGTAAACGTAGATCGATTGTTTACCTTATCAGAATATGGAAAGACTAGGGGACATGCAATGAAGCTACAGGGTAAACTATTTAAGACTAATAAAAGAAAATATTTTTTCACTCAACGTGTAATCAAACTCTGGAATTTGTTACCAGAGGATGTAGTAAAGGCTGTTAGTGTAGCTGGGTTTAAAAAAGGTTTGGACAAGTTCCTGGAGGGAAGGTCCATAAACCATTATTAAGAAGGGACCCAGGATATCAATGCTTGACCCAGTACAAGCATTACAGAACCTGTGTCTTTTGGGGAAACTGCTAGGTACGTATGACCTAGATTGGCCACTGTTGGAAACAGGATACTGGGCTTGATGGACCTTGGTCTGACCCAGTATGTCATATCTTATGTTCTTCTCCATGGTTCCCTCTTAGGCTGTGCAGGGCACAAGTACCTGGTGATACTCCTATCCTCTGTCCCAAGCATACTCTCAGCTCAGCAATCCCTCATTGTGGAGGCATTCTTCTGCCCTAGGTACCCACCAGAAGGATGAGGAGTCTATTCATTTTAATTCTCTTATATACTGCACTATTCTGCATCAGTGCGGTTTACATTGAACAAACTGAAATTACATTGAACAGGGCATTATAACTTGGAGATAACTATTTTACAGGGAACATGGGCTGTGGAGGGTTAAGTGGCTTGCCCAAGACCACAAGGAGCACCTGTGGGACTATAAACCCCAGTCCTTCTGGCCCAAGGTTACTGTCCTCTAGTGGGATTTGAACCCCTGACCTTCTGGCTTGAAGTACCTTGCCCCAACCACTAGGCCACTCCTCCACTACTACTATTATTACTACTACTACTGAGTGTTTGTATAGAGCTACAAGATGTACACAGCGCTGCACAGACATTTAAGAGACAGTCCCTGCTCATCAGAGCTCACACTCTAGACACAGGATTTCCCTTTTCCGTTCCAGGCATGCCTTAGAATAGCATCCCTTAGTGCAGGATCCAGCTATCCTGCCTTGGGTCATGGCTGCTTCTCAGTAGGGTGGAAATAACAATGAAGATCCCCAACCCCTCATTAATAGTGGCTATATACAGGCGCATTGCATCTTTGCTTTCTTACTTACCCAGTTTGCTTCTCTCCCTTCCATCATATAGAGGGCTTCCAGTTCTAGGTGTTTATCATCACCGTAAGATCATCAGAAACAATCATATCCTGCTCTTCTTTTATGAATAGAAGTAGTTCTTGTCTCCTATACTGTACCGCTCCCTTGAATTTTTAGTTCCTAAATGCATGATCCTGCATTTGTTAGCAATAAATCTCAGCCGCCAAATTCTTGACCATTTTTCAAGCTTTGTTAGATCCCTCCACATGTTATCTACTCCTTCGTGGGCGTCTACTCTATTGCAGAGATGTTGGTATCATCTGCAAAGAGTCAAACCTTCCCAAAAATGGCATAACTCTTAAGAGTGCAGCCATCAAGAGGCACCACCACCCACAATCCCAGGCTTAGAAGGCTAGTAGCTTATTCATTAGGCTACTGCCGTCTCACTGTTAAATTTGTCTCTGTTATTTTATATCTTATCACTGATTTGAAGTTGGGATCTAATTGTAGAATATCAAGGTAGTTACATGCTAAAATATTTCACATCACTGCAACACATCCCATTTAGAAGTGTCCTAAATCATACTCCTTCCAGAATATAGATCCCTAACATAAAGAAGCTGTTCATTCCTATCACAGTATGCCACAAAATTAACCCATTTGGAGATGTTACTCAGAGTATTGGGTGTTCCAAGCAAACCTGGACTGGATCAGCTCTGGAAAAACTGGGAAGACTAGGGGTTGCTTTACCAACATTGCTCACGTCCTCCACACCCTGTTCATCTCTGACAGCCTTCTCTGTTCTTTCTACTCCCGGCACTAAGGATAGTTTCCCAGATCCAAGCTTGCACAGGAAATCCCTTTCAACTGCAGACTTCAAACATCTCTGGACAAGGCTAATACAGAAACTCTCCAGGCTGCCTTACATCTGACATCTCTGAATTCTCCCCCTGGGGAGTATCAGAAGGCTCCATTTCTTCAGTCTTGCCCTCTCCAGGCTGTTTGGTGGCTATTCTTGGCTCCACAAGAATCACTCATAATTCTTTCCAAAATTCTCCAAAGCCTCAGTTAGGGATGTGCATTTACTGGTATGGATTTGGTTCATTAATGCCCCTTAAAAATTTAGAGGCACATTCCGCTTTGTACCTCTCTGGGCCATCCAGGAGACGCAACCAATTCTGCTCCTGTGGGGCAGAATCGAAGCACAGTGGCTGGACATCTGGAACATGCCCTTATTCAGGTATCCTGGATGTCCAATCATTTACCTGGCTAACTCAGTCAGGCACCTTAACGGAGCTGCGGTGCCATGGTGTCATGTTGCCATGGCACTATGGCTCCATTAAGGAGTCACGATCCCTTGCCACTGCAAAAATGTTCTTTCCCCACAGACTGACCCCAGATGCGGCCTTCCAAAGACAGGTCAAACTACCAGGAATCTTTTCCACCCCCTCGCCACACTGATCTGGCCCTGTGCCACCATTCCCCGATATCCAGGGAGACTTATTCCACCTCTGAGGTGGAATAAGTCCCCCATCTACCTGGCCGACCCCAGATGTATAGGGCCAACTTCAGAATAGGCCCTGTACATCCAGGGAGAGAACCCTCTCACTCCGCCTCCGTTTAAGGGACCCATACAATTCCGATGTACATACGGGGAGCCTTTTTTCCAGCAGGCATCTTTGGAAGAAAATTGGGAATGTACGTCCAAGCTGGACATATATCCCAGTTATTCATGGTTGGGAATGACCCCCATAGTGTACACAAAATTGATTTGACATACATTAACCTCCAACATAATGCATGAACAATTAATTTCTGCATTTTAAGAAGTTCTTATGTGCATTAAAAATATCTATTTCAACACGTCTGAAAGGAACCTAAAAAAACTGCAAAAATAGCAAAAAAGTCTGAAAAATCTGAAAATAAGCTAAATTTTTCAGGGCATGAAAGAGATTGGCACGCTTCCAGTTTCTCTCACAGAGGCTCCAATTTGCCCCCCTTTGCTGAGTGCCATTTGATGAAATGGCCTGAGCGGTTGGGGAACTGAACCAGAGGCATATAATGTAGGACATGGGCAAAACACCAGACTCCTGACCTCTGGCTACATAATGGATATGGAGAGAGCTAACTGAGGGCCCTACTTTCTTTGGGATGCTGTGTTCCTCCTCTGATTGCTTCTGGAACATACAACGTTCACTGTCCAGACCAGTCTGAATAAAAACAGACAGCCCAATATTCAGCGACACTTATCTGGATAACAACAACTGTTATCTGAATGGTGCTGGGGAGGTCCCCAAACTTATCTGGATAGCTCCAGTATAATTTAGGACAGAGAAAAGGCTCCCCTAAATTATTTGGAAATGCAATGCAGATAGCAGGCTGAATAATGATGTTATCCAGATAATCAGTGCCGGGCACTCTCCAGATAGTGGGGCTGAATATACAGATCATTTATTTATTTAGCTGCATTTATATCCCACTTTTCACCGGGTCAAAGCTGACCGTTGCAGTTGGAGATTGACCCCACAATTTATTGCTGTGAGTTTTTCAATCCCAACACCCAATGGGTAGAACTCAAACAAAATCTTCTCTCAAAACACTGTAGGCTTCTTTCAGCTTCTTCTTTCTCTTTACTGTCTTCAGAGACTAACCAGCTCTTTATCTCATTCTTCATTCTGGTCCTTTGGGTCTGTAAGACACAATATCCTTCTCCTCAGTTCCCTCTTAAGGTCTGCAGGACACAGTCCTCTGTGGCATTCCCGGCCTCTATCCTAGGCAATGTCTAGAGCAGCAACCCCTCACTCTGAGGCCCAGGCTCCCTTCTCCTAGTGACCCCTTAATGCAGGGGGTCCAGGTATTCCTCCTTAAGTTTCAGCTGCCTCTCAGTTTGCATTATTTATTTACTTAAAAGTACTTATATACCATCTTTATAACAAAATACTATTCAAAACAGATTACAAGTTAAATAACATAGTCTCAAAGACTGAGAAAGAGGTAGTCAGATTGAAGAAAACATAAAAGAACAGAAGTAGCTGCAATCTTATCAGTAAAATGATCACACAGAATCCGCCCCAGATTATCGTACCGCCAATGCCAATATGAGAATGACCTAACAATCCATACACAGAACAATAGTAGGTTTTAATTTTCCATTGGTAACAATAAAGTTTTGAAACCTTTCCTTAAGGTAATTAAATTTACTTCCTCTCTTAAGGAGGTAGGCAGAGCATTCAATTACTCAGGACCAAGCACACTGAATATTCTTGCTCTCTGCATTGCCAGTCAAAGATATGACATCCCAGGTATTTCCAAGAAATTCCCTTGGGAGGAACGAAGCAGTCACCCTGGATTATATACATACTGTATATACCACTGCATTACATCACTATGACACATAGATACTTCTTCCAATATACAGATCTTGTGAATCCGATGCCAATTAAACTTTCTGTGGCCACAACCCTATTTTTGCAACACAGAAAGCATACGACCACCAAGGCCTTTGATCTGTGCATTTGCTCCTGGCCCTCCTACAGCATCGCTGCCATCGACCTTTGGTAGAGCACGCATAGGCCTAGTTATACTAAAGGCTCAATGGGAGGTACGGACTGATGACTTACCCTATTTGTATTACTTCATCTTGTTAGGGTAATTCTATTGTATAAGGAGTAGCTAGATGTCCGCATCTGTTTATGCCTGTAAAAACGATGTTATAGTGATTTACATAGGTAAATGGTCATTTGCATGTAGAATTTAGTTGGTTGCTGTACTGAAAGTGCATGTGCCAGACTGATGGTATACACCTTCACTGGGGGTGTGTACATGGGCAGAGTTTGGGCAGAGCACAAATTTATGCATGAACGTTATAGAATATGGCCCAATGTGAATAAAATACATAATGCGCGTAAGATACATGCCGTCATTTACATCTTCTCTGGAGCAGGTGTAAGTGACCTTGGCTTCAGTTACACACATTTGTAACCGTTTATGCTAGTATTCTATAAGATCAAATCCACACAGATCCAACTTTATAGAATAATTGCCATTAATATGCCGAAATCTAGAGATGCCTTATAGAATTATCTCCTATATGGATAGTGACCATGGCCGTGGCCAACGTTTAAAAAATCTGGTGGCCTGGAATTTACTTTATCACTGAGATACAATGGATCTTCTGTGATTCTTGGGTGACTCCTCAGACTCTGCCTCCCTCTCATACCTGGGAACCAGTGCAGACTCCTTAACCCAATCCACGTTTTTGTTCTCTTGCTCACTTTGAATTCTAGTTGACACCTTCCCCAGTTTCTTGGCTAGAAGAACTTCTTGTTGGGAAGCTCAGAATTTTTTTCTTTCCTTCAGAAAGACAACCTAGTATTTCTCCTTACTTTTCTACTTTTATGGCATACAGGATTCTTTGGGGTTAGTTTTATGCATGCCATGACAATAATGAACCTCAGACCCGATATTCCAACCCTTAGGTGGTGGTAAGGCGGCGAAAAAGCAGTGTTACTCATGTAGCTGGAACATATCTGGGTATCTGGCATACTCAGTCAGCTGCCAACACATGAATATTTGCGCAGTGCGCATGGCGTAAACTGGATATCCACAGGGGTGTAATGGGGCATAACCGGGACATGGCCACAACATACCCAGTTAGCAAAGATACTCAGTGGCGCAGAGCACTGAGTCAAATCCCATAAACTGTATATCTTTAGGCCAGGTTTTGGGCACTTTTGGCCTGGTGATATGCTAGTACATGTCGCATGGAGCATTGGCAAAAATGGGTATTAGCTGTACATGCAGAACGGACTCGCCCATGCAATGTCGGGCCTGCACATACTGCAATGGAGATGGAGATGCCATCGATGTGCCAGGGAGCAGAGGCAGCAGCACAATGTGCAGCAGTAACAGCAGCCATTGATCCAGCGTGAGAGGCGCAGATACCGTACTCCACGGATACACAGACTGAGGGTAACATAGCTGCAACTGCTGGAGGAGGAGGTTTACAAATGCTGCTGGCTGGACTGTGGCACCATAACAGAGCTGTGTGGGTTGCTGTGCAGAGAGTTGGAGCCAGCCACCGTCTGAAGCCACACACTGCCAATGGCTCTGAAGGTGACCACTGCACTGGGATTCCTGGCCTCAGGAAGCTTCCAGCATGTGGTTGGTGCCACCACTGGCATCACCCAGTCTGCCACATGCCACTATTGATGCCTTCACCACTGACCTGGTGAGAAGGACGCAAGCCTACATCATCTTTCCCACCACGCCTCAGCAAAGACTGGAAACAATGAAGGAATTGTATGATATAGCTGGCTTCCCTTCTGTCATTGGTATCATTGATTGCACACATGTTACACTGAGGGCACCGGTTCAGCACCAGAGAGCATTCTAAAACTACCACAATTACAACTAGTAGTCAATGCTCACATGCTCATTGCTGACGTATGTCCCCGTTTTCCAGGCTCCTGCTATGATGTCCTCATCCTGTCACATCCTGGCCTGGGACAAGCAATAACCACAAGACACCTTGGAGATGCATGGTTGCTTAGTAAGGGGACATAGCTGTGAGCAAATGTGATAGAAACTGGGTTATGCAACTATGTGGGGAGCCACCCCAGAATGGGACATAGTAGAGTGGGCACATGATATCTGATATGCTCCCACCACAGGTACATTGTCAGACGGGAGGATAAGGGGCTGAAGATTAGTGATGCAGTCACAGGGGGAACATATCTGAACAGTAGCAGGAGAACCCCAATGGAAAAAAAGCAGGCCAAAGGTCAAAAAGCCTCAGAATGCACTGAAGCAGTATATTTTGGAGACAAGGCAAGCATCTGAACAGCAGCCAAACAATGACATGCTGCACAGGGCTCTGCAGAAAATGTCACCAGAATGCACTGCCTCATGTCACAATCATGTGAAAGGCACCGTAAATATGTCCATCACCCACCCACCCCTTCAGCACCAACACACCTGTCACAGTTATTGCACTGATGTATGCCTGTCCTCCTGCTCCCACAGGTGACCATGAATACCCTCTCTGAACATTGCTACTGACACCTGTGCACCACCCACAGACCCTACAAAAGGAACAATACAGCCAGGCACACCAGAGGCCTGTGCCAGGTGCTCATTTCTAACAGTGATCTGCCCATTCCCCCTAGTGCTTGACCTCCCATTGACTACTCAACTCCACAGGTGCAGCTGGATCTCCCTCCAGATGGTGGTGGCCAGAAGCAGGTTGGCCCTGTGATGTCCTCTGAGATACAGAACCACCTCCCATCAAAGGACCATTCTGGCCAAGGCCTCAGCCTCTGTGCAGCTCAAGGTGCTTGCTCTCCTTGTTGTCATGTTATTGCTGTGTATCTGCTCAGTCAGAGGGGGCTCCTGCACCTATAGTATGCATTTGCGCATATGAAATCATAACTGGTTATGGACTCTATGGAGGGATCGCTGGAGCACCCAGCTATCCGCTGGTCGTACATTTTCTATAGTATTCAGTTATCACACCACTACCAGGGTATGCCGGGATATTGACCTTGCCAACCTTTCCATTACTGTAGTTATGGGCTTCCCCCTGCACCCTGTGCTTCTTATCTGTTCATTTTGCATTTACTCCACCTTGCATGGGTATGTCATTCTGCACCGCTTTTAGTGGGGATATATGTCTGGTTTTGACGTATATCATCTGCTAAATGCCAGGGGCCGATTCCTTATCCTAAGCTCCCTGCACGTATAGAGGAGATGTGCGGAGAGCTCTGGATGGGTGCGGGAGGGGGTGGACTGGAGGCAGAACATGGGCAGGCCGGAGGTATGACCCTGACCCCGGATGTACAGGGCTGATTCCAGTCTCAGCCCTGTATGTCTGTGGCTGCTGAGTTAGATGGGGTACTTATTCCACCTCGGAGGTGGAATAAGTCTCCCCCTGACATTGCCAGACAGATATGGGGGTAACACCGGAGCAGGTGAGAGACACCATGGGCTTCCCCACTGCCCAATCCCAGCCTTGGCAGACCTCTTTGGGGATCAGGCAGTGAAGAAAGGCACATTTGATCTTTTGCGGCTGATCTAGGTTCCTGCATGTCATCCCGATGCCATGGCGACGGAATGGCATGGCACTGGGGTTCCATGAAGAAACATTGGGTGATTTGCATGGGGAAGGGTCTAGATGTTCAGCAGGCCACAATCAGGATACGTCCTGCCCTTCCAGGTCCTCTGCACCTAATTCTGTTGCCACGGGAACTCTTGGGGGTGCCGAATCAGGTGCATATCCAGGTCCGTCTAGATTTTGGACGTCCAGACGGGCCAGATGGGCCCCAATCAGAATAGAGCCCATGATGTGTAGAAAGTATGAAAGTTGAAGTCTTGACATTTGGGCTTCTAAAGAAAGCTTAGGCATGATCTCTAGTACCAATTGATTTGTTCAGGCAGTTCATGGTATACATGGTATATACTTCGCCAACAGCATAATTAAAATAAATCGATTTTCTTCCTGTCTTTCTTCTTCACTGTCCAACTTTCTCATCAAGGATGAAATGATTGATCTTAGCAGTGGTCAAGATCTTTGTCTTCTTTGTGTTAAGATGCAGGCCCATTTTAAGATTATGCTCCTTGATAAGTAGGTGTTTCAGATTGTCTTTACTTATTATTATTATTTATTATTATTTATTTATTATTATTTTGTTTATTTTTCTTATATACCGCACTATTATAATCAGTGCGGTTTACATTTGAACAGAACATACAAGAATGTAACAAGTTACATCGAGTTTTTACATTGAACAGGGAATGTAAACATGGAGAAAGGAACAAGGGAAAACTATGTACAAATTATATACAAATTATATAAATAGGGATACTCTTACGGATAAATAAAGATAAGAACCTTACCTAGGGCTTGGCTGGTGGGTCAAGGAGGCAGGTAAGGAAGGAATGGTCAGCCATTATCTACAGGAGGATGATCTAAGGGATGGGCTGGGTAGGGATGTGGGGTGGTGGCTGTGTGAGTGTCAGGAATGGTGTCAGGGTAATATTGTAAGAATAGATGGAATTTGAGGGCTTTTCGGAATGGTGCAAGGTTTGAGATGGCCCGGATTTAAGCCGGGAGGGCATTCCATGCCATAGGTGCAAAAATGGAGAAGGCTCTACTTGCTGTTGTTTTCTTACATTTTATCAACAGTTTTGGGACTTCAAGTTTATTCAACGAGGTAGATCTCCTGGTTCTGTTGTCTGGAGTGCTATGGAGAAGATCACTGATGGCCGTGGGGGGATGGTTCTTGAGGGCCTTAAATGTCATGACAAGGGTCTTGAAATGGATTCTGGCCCGCAACGGGAGCCAGTGTAGGTTCTTTAGAACTGGCGTTATGTGGTCAGATCTTGAGAGCCCTGATAGTACCCTTGCATCTGAGTTCATGGCAATACGTAGTGGGTTAAGAGTCGACTGTGGGAGTCCAAGTAGAATAATGCTGGCAAAGTCAAGGTGTAGGATGACTAAAGCTTGAAATATTGATCGGTAGTCGGGGTAGTCAAGAAGTGGGCGGAGATGGCGTAGCGAGCGGATCTTATGATAGATTGCTTTAGTTGTGTTTATGACATGTGCTGACATGTTGAGACGCTGATCGAGGGTGATGCCCAGGTATCGAATTGTAGATATGGACTTCAGTTCAGTGTTATTGACTAGAAGTGAGGAAGGTGGCGTGAATTTTTGGTTTCGCGAGATGAATAGTACATCTGTTTTGTTATGATTAATACGTAGATTTTGAGAGAGGAGCCAATCTTCTACCGCTTCGAAGCATCTTATAATTGGAGAGAAATCAGGTTGATCGATTTTATACTGTGCATACATTAGGATGTCATCTGCATATGCAAGGCATTGGACATTGAAAGAACGGATTAAAGCGCAAATAGGCTGCATGTATATGTTAAACCTTAATTCAGAGAGGGAGGATCCCTGAGGTACACCTTGCTTCAGTGAAAATGGTTCAGAGGTCTTGGAACCTACTCTGACTTGTTTCCATCTGTTGCATAAATAGAATTCACACCAGGCTAGTGCTGAGCCTTGCAGACCTTTCTCTTTGAGGCGAAATAAAAGTGTTTCATGATTCACTGAATCAAAGGCGGCTGCTATGTCTAAGAAGATGAGGACGAATCCATGGTTGATATTGTCGAACCTGTGATTAGAATGTTGAAGAGGGTTGTGAGGATGGTGTCGACTCCGTGAGCTTCCCTGAAGCCATGTTGGGATGGATCCAGTGGTGCGACAGTATCAACATGGTGTTGTATTTGCCGTAAGACTACCTTCTCCATAATTTTGGCAAGCAATGTAATATTGTATCACCAGCATAGCAAAGGCTGTTGATGAGTCTGCCAACAATCTTTACTGCTTCTTTGCCCAAAATGCCCTTGAGAACAGAGCAGACAGAGCTTAAAGATTCCAAATTACCCCTACCTACCGATAACCAGATTACAGTAATATGAATAAAATACAGTCTCTAAAATGCTTGCATGCAAATGCTACAAGACTAAAAAGTAAGATGGGAGAGTTAGAATATATAGCACTAAATGAGACGTTAGATATTATTTTTATCTCAGAGACATGAGGGAAGGAGGACAACCAGTGGGACACTGTGATACCTGGGTACAAACTATATCATAATGATAGAGTTAATCAAATTGGTGGAGGGATTGCGCTCTATTTCAGAGAGGGCATTGAGTCACAAAGGATTAAAGTTTTGCAGGAAACAAAATGTGCTGTAGAATCTCTATGGATTGAAATTCCATATAAAAAGAGGAAGGCAATGGCAGTGGGGCTGTACTATCGACCGCCTGGCCAGAATGAACAAATGGATGATGAAATGCTCAAAGAAATCAGGGAAGCTAACAAAAGTTATAGAACAGTAAAAATAATGTGTGATTTCAATTACCCCGGTATCGACTGGCAGGACATGCTAGGGAGATAAAGTTTCTAGATGAAATAAAAGACTGCTTCTTGGAGCAGCAGGTTCATGAACCAACCAGACTGGGGAAGCCATTTTGAACTTAGTCCTTAGTGGAACACCACATCTGGTGCAAGAGATAAGGGTGTTGGGGCCACTTGGCAATAGTGATCATAGCATGATAGTGTTTGATTTAATTAATGAAGGAGGGATGGTAAGGAAATTCACAGTGCTAACTTTTAACTTCCGAAAGGGAGACTATGATAAAATGAGGAAAATAGTTAAGAAAAATCTAAAAGGAGCAGTTGCAAAAGTTAAAGACTTACATCAAGCTTGGGTGTTGTTTAAAAATACTATCTTGAAGCCCAGACCAACTGTATTCCACACTTTAAGAAAAGTGGAAGGAAGTCCAAAAAACTGTCAGCATGGTTTAAAGGTAAAGTCAGAGAGGCTGTTGTTGCCAAAAAAGCAACTTTCAGGAAATGAAAAAAGAGTCAAATGACGAAAACTGGAAACAGCACAAGCACTGGCAAGTTAAATGCAAGGCATTGATAAGGCAGGCAAAGAGAGAATTTGAGAAAAAACTTGCTGTGGAAGCAAAAATGCATAATAAATACTTTTTCAAGTACATTCATAGCAAAAAACCTCTGAGAGAGTCAATTGGACCATTAGATGATAGAGGGGTAAAAGGGGTAGTAAGAGGCGACAAGGCTATAACAGAGAGACTGAATGAATTATTTGCTTCAGTCTTTACTTAGGAAGATGTATGGATGTTTTCCATGACTGAAGTGGTATTTAAAGGTGATACTGCAGAAGAATTGAAAGAAATATCGATACACCAGGAAGATGTATTACATCTATTTGATAAACTGAAGAGTAGCAAATCACCTGGACCGGATCGTATATATCCAAGGGTGTTGAAAGAACTGAAATATGAGATTGCAGACCTGCTATTAGTAATCTGTGAACTATAATTAAAATCATCTGTAATACCTGAAGATTGGAGGATCGCCAATGTAACACCAATTTTTAAAAAGGGTTCCAGGGGTGATCCTGGAAATACAGATGGTGAGCCTGATGTCAGTACCGGGAAAAATGGTAGAAACCATTATAAAGAACTAAATTACTCATCATTTAGATAGTTTTGGCTTAATGGGATACATCCAGCATGGCTTTAGACAAGGAAGATCTTGTCTTACTAATCTGTTATGCTTTTCTGAAGGTGTGAATAAACAGGTAGACAAAGGTGAGTCGGTTGATAGAGTGTATCTGGACTTTCAGAAAGCCTTTGACAAGATCCCTCATCAGAGACTTTTGGCAAAACTAAAAAGTTATGGGATATGAGGTAGCGCACTATTGTGGATCAGGAACTGGTTTAAAGATAGAACGCAGAGGGTAGGGCTAAATGGCCAATTTTCCCAATGGAAAAAGGTGAATAGTGGAGTACCCCAGGGATCAGTACTGGGTCCGCTGCTTTTTGACATATTCATAAATGACCTGGAAAAGGGAATAACGAGTGAGGTTATCAAATTTGCAGATGACAAAAAACTATTTAAAATTGTTAAAACCCAAGAGGATTGTAGAAAATTGCAAGAGGATCTTGATAAATTGGAAGACTGGGCATCCAAATGGCAGATGAATTTTAATGTGGACAAGTGCAAAGTTATGCACCTAGGAAAGAACAACCCAAGCTATGGTTACACAATGCAAGGTTCCACATTGGAAACCACTACCCAGGAAAATTATTTAGGCGTCATCGTGGATAACATGTTGAAACCCTCCACCCAGTGTGCAGCGGTGGCAAAGAGAGCAAATAAAATGCTAGGTATCATAAGGAAAGGAATGGAAAATAAAACAAAGGATAATGCCTCTGTATCGTTCCATGGTACGATCGCACCTTGAATATTGTGTGCAGTTCTGGTCGCCATATCTTAAAAATGATATAGCATTATTAGAAAAGGTGCAGAGAAGAACCACCAAAAAGGTAAAGGGGATGGAAGGATATTAAGAGAGGCTCTTCAACCTGGAAAAGAGATGGCTGAGGGGAGATATGATAGAGGTATATAAATTAATGAATGGAGTGGAACGGGTAAACGTAGATCGATTGTTTATGTCGTCAGAATATAAAAAGACTAGGGGACATGCAATCAAGCTACAGGGTAACCTATTTAAGACTAATAAAAGAAAATATTTTTTTCACTCAACTTGTAATCAAACTCTGGAATTTGTTACCAGAGGAAGTAGTAAAAGCTGCTAGTGTAGCTGGGTTTAAAAAAGGTTTGGACTAGTTCCAGGAGGAAAGGTCCATAAACCATTATTAAAAGGGACCCAGGATATCACTGCTTGACCCAATACAAGCATTGTGGAACCTGTGTCTCTTGGGGATACTGCTAGGTACATATGACCTAGATTGGCCACTGTTGGAAACAGGATACTGGGCTTGATAGACCTTGGTCTGACCCATTATGGCATATTTTATGTTCGTATGCTTGATGATTTATTCTGCATATAAATTAAACAGGTACTGTATGAAGAAAGTATGCAAGCCTGTCATATACCTTTGTTGATTTAAAACCAATCTGGTCAGGGGAGGAGTCCAAGATGGCAGCACTCAGGCTTGGTTGAGGTGTGCGTTTTGCTAATTGGCAAGAAATGTAAGGGTAAGGGGTGTTCATTGCCTTCCTGACTCCTGACACCTCTATGCCGATTTCCACAGAGGTTCATGGACCTTTGAATCCCTACCTTATTCATGTGCCTCAATATCTGGGCTGCAATACTGCCAGAATCGGAGGGCTCAGTGGCTATCATTTCTCTCCCCTGATCTGAAGCCGGCATCAAAAGTGGTGTGCTACCAACATTCCCCTTGAGATTTCCTGAGACCAGAATCTTCCGCTTCGCAGAGTGATACTCCAGAGCTGCTAAGGTCAGGGCCAGGGATCGAGTGCCAGCTCTGGAACATCAGCATACAGTAGCATCTGTGGCGCCAGTGTGTGGATGTTTGGTGGCAGGTGTGTCTGCCGGCTTGAAAGGAGGTGATTAGTCAGCAAGAATGGAAGTTGTTTAAGCTGTCCCAGCTCTTTCAGATGATACAATGACTTTTACTTTGGTGCGTCCAACAAACTTTACACTTGAAACTACAATATATGGCATGCTATTATGTTGCTAGGGGAAATTTTGCTACCTCAGGTTTCATCTTTGGCATTGAAGGTTACAACAAATATGGCAGCAGTGGAACAATTAGAAAAGAAGGTGGAAATGGTTCAAGTGCAAGTGGCAAATGTACAGTCAAGAGTAGCTGCTTTGGAAGCGCAGTCCTTAGTTCATATTAAGTACTTTGCTAGTATAACAAGCTAACAACCTGAGTTTAATTAATTTTCCTCAAGTTCCAACCACCTCTGCTAGAGATATGTTAAAGTTGTATTTGACAGAAATGCCGGTTGTTCCTCCTGAGAGGATTCCATCCATTGTTATGGTGTATTATTTTCCAGTGGCTAAGAAATCTGCGATTCCTGTGAGGATTGAAGATCAACAGGTTGATGTATTAAATGTAACAGATCTGTTGGAGACTTCTCATGAAGAGTCCCCTGTACCGTCTATTTTGATATTAACTTTGGCTCTTTTATCTGATAAAGAATGACTTCTTAAGTTATTCTTCCATAAAAGAAATTTATCCAGATTTAGCTAGGGACACCAAGAGACACCGTAGGGAGTTTCTGAAGCTGCAACCAACTGGGAGGGCTCTTTTTCTTGAAGCATCCTTGTAAATGCCTAGTAAAGTATCACACAGTTTCGTATAATCTTTATGAGCCCTCCCAGATGATTGCTTTCATGAATGCTAAGGGGGTCATTCAGTACAGCGAATAGCGGGGATGGACTTCCGATTGGGATGTCCATCCCCGCTATTCACTCCTCTCCGGGCCCCGGCTAATGCCTCCCTGTATGAACAGTACATTTTTACAGGGAGGCCTAGATGGGGCAGAAGGGGGCATTTCCGAGACAGACCGAGGGCGGGTCATGGGTGGGCTGTGACCCCAAACATACAGAGCTGATTCAGAAGTCAGCCCTGTATGTCTGGGGCCGTGAACTTGGACAGGGAACTTATTCTACCGGAGGTGGAATAAGTCCCCTTGGACATCAGGGGATCATGCTGCCGGGCTGGGAAAGTAAGGTAGGGGGGTGCAGTAAGTTCCCCACAGCCGGACCCTGGCCATGGGAGGCCGGATGAGGGGGGGGGGGGTCTGGCTGCGGAGAAAGAAACTTTTCAGAGGTGGCTTAGGATTGTGGCTCCTGAATGGAGCCACGGTGCCATGACAACGGGACACCATGGCACAGCGGCTCAATTCAGGAGCCTGACTGAAGTAGCCAGACATGTGTCTGGGCATGGAGGCCAATCAGAATCAGGGCCCAGCCTGCACATCTAGGCCGTAGACCCGATTCTGATCCTGAAGGCAAATCTAGGCCCTGTGGGATCAGAATCGGGTCTACCTCTGGGCGTTCTGCTTCTTGTTGGCCGCACAGGGGTCAGGACGGCCAGGTTGGAATGTGCCTCCACATGTTTAGAATCCTCCTTAGAGCTTCCACCAAAAACCCTCATGATGTTTATTAATGTATATGACAGATATTAGCCTCCTGTGTTTCTTTTCTTTCCAAGTTCTTGGAGGAAAGGTCCATAAACCATTATTAAGAAGGGTCCCAGGATATTAATGCCTGACCCAATACAAGTATTTTGGAACCTGTGTCTTTTGGGGAACTGCTAGGTACGTATGACCTAGATTGGCTGCTGTTGGAAACAGGATACTGGGTTTGATGGACCTTGGTCTGACCCAGTATGACAGATCTTATGTTCTTATGTTTCTTTTTGGATTATGCGGCAATTAGGTCATCTCCTTCCTCTGCATAGTGGACTGGAGTGAGAAGATATATTATGCTTTGTTTAGCAGTACCTTGGATTTTACCCCCAGGTAAGTGAAACATTAAATACCTCTACAGAAATGGGTAAAAGGGGCAACATCTGGAAAATGGTGGGTATAAATTCCCATAGCATGGGAAATAAGATCCCAGATGTTGAGGCTTTAATGGATGAAGTTGACTTGGATTTAGTGGCGGTCACAGAAAAATGGTTCACAGACAAGCATGACTGGGATTAATTATTCAAGGCTATACTTTATTCAGAAAGGACAGTGTAGGAAGAAGGGGAGGAGGAGTGGCACTATATGTAAAAAATAATATTGAAGCTATAGAATTATGGAGTTTAAAAGAGAGAGAGGAAGCACTGTGGGTTAAACTAGAAAGAGGGAAAGAGAAATCCATTTGCATTGGTGTGATATACAACCCCCCCCTCATAGGGAGAAGTGGACAAAGATTTAATAGAAGACATACGCATCATTGCCAGGAAAAGGGAAGTGCTACTGATAGGGGATTTCAATATGCCGGATGTTGATTGGCACATCCCTGCTGTGGTGTCATCTAGAAGTAAGGAGATCCTGGATTTTTTAGAGGGAGAACTATTCAGGCAACTGGCAATAGCATCCACATGTGAAAGGGCCATACTGGACTTGGTGCTTACTAATAGGGAAAGTGTTTCTGATGTCATAGTGGGAGATCATTTTGCATCCAGTGATCACCAGATTGTGTGGTTCAGTATTAGAACTAGTGCTGATAAAATCCATTCAAAAGCGAGGCTCTTAGACTTTAGGAAAACTAACTTTGCCAAATCACAAGCTATGTAAGAGTGTTTTAATAAAGTGTTTCCTCAACTGACTACTAGGTGATGTGACTTTCTTCACCTTGCTCTAGGAGAGGAATGGCCAGCAGAAAAAAGGAGGTGATAGCGTCTCTGTATAAGTCTTTGGTGCGACCTCATCTGGAGTATTGTATGCATTTCTGGAGACCGCACCTTCAAAAGGATATAAACAGGTTGGAGTCGGTGAAAAGGGTGGCTACTAAAAATGGTTAGTGGTCTTCATTATAAAGCATATGAGGACAGACTTAAGGATCTTCTTATATGTACTTTAGAGGAAAGGCGGGATAGAGTAGATATGACTGAGACATTTAAATACCTCCGTGGCATAAATGCACAGGAGGAGAGCCTCTTTCAATTGAAAGCAAGCTCTGTTAGCAGGGATCTTGCATGAGGGTGAAAGGGAACAGACTCAGGAGTAATATGTGGAAATATTTCTTTACAGAAAGAGGGGTAGATGTGTGGAATAGTCTCCCAGTGGAGGTTGTAGAAATGAGGACTGTATCTGAATACAAAAAAGCATGGGACAAACACAGAGGATCTCTAAAAGAAAAGAATAGTAGTTGATATGGAAGGACAGTTTTTATGTTTCTAATGGATTTTTTTCTTTCCTTGTTCTGCTCTTTTTCTGTACAAGATTGTTTTGTCAACTTTCTTCGAATTAATGTAAAATTGCATTAAAAAAACAGTCTGGTTCTCCTTTATCAGTGTAAAGGTTATTTATGAGAACTGTCAAGTGTACTGGTATACCCATGCTTCTTACAGTGGCTCCGAAGTTTTCATGATTTACCCAAAGACTTTGCTGTAGTCAATAACACACACACACACACACACATATATATAAATTTCGACTTTGCCATTTCGACTTCGCCAACTCCATTCTACAAGGACTCCCACAATCCACCGTAAGCGCCTTACAGCTTGCCATGAACACCGCTGCCAGGGTTCTTCTAGGAGCGCCCAAAAATGAACACATCACACCTATCCTCAAACAGCTCCATTGGCTCCCTATACACGGAAGACTTACATTCAAAACCCTTATTCTCACTTTTAAGGCCATAAATGGTTTATCGTCCACATCACTTTCTAAACTCATCCAAACCGTCCCATCAAACAGAAATAGGAGACAGGCAGCATTAAACTCACTAACAACCCCAAAGGCTATAACAACGTGCAGCCTATCAACGTCAAACAGAGCTTTCATGTTTAGCGCACCAAAATGCTGGAATTCTCTCACACCTGATCTCCGCGCCATAACCGACCTAACCCAGTTCAGAAAGGCCCTTAAACTGCACCTTTTCATCAAATACTACCCCACATGAAGCGTAACATAATAGCCCCACCCTAATACAATCCACATGAAGCGTAACATAATAGCCCCTCCCTAATACAATCCACAGTCTCTCTCCTTGTTCCAAGCATTCCTGCTAATTTTATGTAAATAGTTTGAGCATGTTATCTAGTTAATAGATTATATACTCCATGTAAATAGTTCTCCCATGTTATCCAAGTTGATACTCCTGTTATATGTAATACCAAACAGCCTGTTGTTCTGGTTTCTTTATGTTATCTGTAAACCGCGCTGATGTCAAAGAGTGCGGTATATAAGAAGTTGAAATAAATAAAATAAAGAAATAAATATATACACCTTTGATATTCTTTTGTCTTTTCAAGGATTCATCTCACATCTGTGATGATGTCTCTTGCTCGTCACCCTTTCCTGAACCCTGCTTGCATTTCAGGCAGTTTTTGTTGCAGGTTCTCCACTGAATGATCTTGAATACAATCTTGCTGATGTGTAGGATCAGCGATAATGCGATAAATTTCCACTATTAATCAAATCACCTTTCTTCATTAGTTTTATGAAAAAAAGATATTTTCCAGTCAGTTGGCCATGATACTGTCTTCCAAATTTTCTGGTAGAGCCTTGTAAGTATTTTAGGAGCTCCATTTAATTTCTGTAGTACTTCAATGGGAATGTCATCAATGCCCAGTGCTTTGTTCTTTGATAATGCTTTCAATGATGCTTTGACTTCTTCTTTCATCACCAATGGTTCCTGATCCTAAGGTACAGGTTGAAACGACTGTTCATCCACATGATCTTTCTCGTATAATTTTATTTTATTTATTTATTTTTGAATGAGCCGCCTGACTGAAGACCGAACACAACTTAGGACAACTATACAGACGGTCGCTGTGAGTTGACACCGACTTGACAGCACTTAACAACAACAATAACAGCATTTATTTTTTACTCAGCTTATTCTTTCTACCTCATCATGATCTTCTCGGAATCATTCAGCATGGATCCTTGAGCATCTTGTAACATTCCAATACAAGGCTGGAATTTTCTCTTTAACTCTTGTAGCTTTAGAAAAGCTGATCTTGTTCTTCCTCTGATACTTTCTGACTCTATTTCCTTGCATACGCCATTGTAGTACTTCTTCTTGTCTTGTCTTGCTGAATGTTGGAAATCTCAGTTAAGTTCCATGATTGCCTTTTTCTCTCCTCTGGCTTTAGCTTCTCCTCATTTCTGAGCAATTTTCAGAGTTTTAGTTATTCATTTTGGCTATTTTTGTTTTTTCATCTTTTTCAGAGACATTTCACGTTCTTCAAGCACAACTTTCTTGATGTCATTCCATAACTCTGCTGGTGCTCTGCCATCTGTATCCAAAGCAGCAAATTAATTTTGCAGGCAGTCTTTAAATTCCATTGGTATATTCTCAAGGTCATATTTTGCTGCATTCATGAGTGGCTTGCTCTTTTTCAGCTTCAGCTTGAGTTGCATGCTGGTAGCACCTGGTGATCTGTACCACAGTCAGTTGCAGGTTTTATCTTTGTTGATGTTATTGTGATTTACCATTGTTGACATCCACAAATGTAGTCAATTTGATTTTTGTACAACCCATTGGGCAAAATCCATGTAAATAGTTGCCACTTATGTTGCAAATTATTCCAACTATCAAGGGCAATAAATACTATCCTTCTATTACCTTTTTTTTTTTTGTCAGAACTAGCATCATGAAGATAAAAGCATCTTCTCGTGGTTCAATGTTCCTTTTTATTCCTTCTATAGGGACGCAACCCTAAACAATCCTTAAGGGGTATATAAACCCCTCAGTTCAACCAACCGGTAAGAAATCAATCTATCATAGAACTTAATCAAATTATTTTCACTTAGCTGTGCAGGAGTTTCTCTTCAAAACAAAGCTTGGAGTCAATGTTATGCAATGCTCAAAATTCATAACGTAAAAGTTCTTTCAAGTAGCCCGTAGCATCTATTTAATCCACCACAGTATTCACTGCTGATTTTATCAGCTGATATTCAGTCTTCAAAAAACGCCATCAAACAGTCATGGTAACTCCTTAAAGATCTTCCTCTCCTGCCATCTTCAGCCAGTGATATTTCTTTAAAGTGCAACAATCCATAATAGAATGAGTGACTCAACGTTGTGTTTTGAGTTATAGGTCCTCCTGGCTCTTGTTCAAACTTTGTTGCATTTACTAAATCCCAAAACTCACTTCCATTTACTTATCTCTTATCTACTTATGTTGCAAAGGCAATTTATCAAGTTGTGCTTGGAAATTACTCTTAATGAAGTCTATAGCATCCAACATGATGGAAAATATTTCTGTTATCTTTCTGCCATATTTTTTTGGTCTCTGGCTACATTTCTTGGTATATATTTTTTTCCTTCAGGAATGGAGGGGTAAGTCAAAACCTTGGTTCCCATAAAACAAGGGAAATGGCGATTTCACAAACATTTATTTATTAGGTTTTTTATACTGCTTTATCATGTAGTCAAAGTGTTTGACATTGTAAATTACACTTAGTAAGGTACATTAAATAGGGACATTAATAACTTGGGGTGGCATTTTTGAAGTCATTTACACAGGTAACTGCCCTAGTTACCCATGCAAATGCCTCATCCAGGATTTTCCAAAGGCACCTATATGGGTAGTGCCTTTGGAAAATCCCAGATAAGTCCCTAACGTGCCCAAATGCTATGCGGTTAGCATCGGGGGATGTTGGGAGAGTTTTGAGGCGAAGCATGGGCAGAGGAAAGGGCTAGACAGGTAGAAGCAATTTTCAATGCTACCTACTTAGCCCTCTGCACCTCAAAGATAGACGAGGGTTTTCTCGCCTATCTTTAAGGCGCAGGGGCTAAGCAGGTAGCATCAAAAATCGCTGCTACCCATTTAGCCTCTGCAGCTCTGGGCATGTTCAGCCAAACCCAGCTTTTCACTTTGGCCGCTACGGAAGTGAAAATCTGGGTTAAGAGGGTTGTAGACAAACTATGTGCTGACCCAGTCCATAGCTTGTCTAGATGAAAATCAGGCCCTTGGATTCTTCTAAGACAATGGAGGCTTAAGAGATTTCTATAAGGTCACAAGGAGTGCTAGTGCGAATTGAACCCTGTTTTTTGGTTCCCATGCCAGTGCTCTAACCATTAGGCTTCTCCTCCACACTAATTAAAAGGATTTACTAGCATTTACGGCTTCACACTCTAAGCATAAAATAAGAATTTCAGTGAGTGCATAGGACAAATGCGTCTTCCTGCAATTTAAAATGATAAAGATCAACTTCACCATATCACACTGTCGTAGTTTCTTCTCTTTCTCTGGATGCCCAAAAACTAGCTATACAGATCAGGCTTAGCAGAGCCTAGTTTTAAGGATGAAGCTTAGCCGAACCTGGGTTTTCTCTCTCCGATTCTAGAGAAAATGAGCTAAGGGAAACAGGAGGACATTTGGCTTCCCTGAAATCCAAATGAAAACAGGGTTTAGAAATCAGAATTCACTGTCAAAGCTCCTGAACCCTCTGATTCTCAACCAAAATGGTGACAGAGGAAACACAAGGAGATTTTGCTTCATATGTATTAAGAACAAAAGGCTACAGAGACACAGGAGAAGTTCCTCCTCTCTCAAAATCTGAACTGATGGGCTATACTGATACTAGTGATAACTGGGTGATAAAGAACCTGGGAAGTGTGTTAACAATGAGGTGAACTCTCTGGGAACTCCGGCATGAATTCCACGGCTCTAGTGATTCGCACACTTAACACACTGGGATAGATAATAATCTTGCTTTATTGTCTCACGCAATAATATCTTAAGCAATTTCCTACTATTACTACTACAGAACATTTGTTTAACGCTACAAGACATTTGCAGCGCTGCACAGACACATGTACAGTAAAAGACAGTCCTATCTCATCAGAGATTACAATCTAGTCAAGACAGACAACACAGTAGCTGTAGACTCAGGATACATCTAGGGAGGAAACGCAAAGGAGATCAGGTGAGTCAAGATCCAAAAGTGGCAGTGAATAGGTGACATTTCAGCCTGGATTTGAAAAGGGTCAGATAAGGCGCCTGATGTACAAACACAGGTAGTTTGATCCAGGAATAAGGAGCAGCATGGGGTAAGGAACGAAGTCTGGAATTAGCAATAAAAGAGAAGGGCACAGATTGAAATGATTTTCCAGAAGAGCGGAGTTTTCGAGAAGGGATGTAGAAAGAGATAAGAGAGGAAAGTTAGTGAGGAGCTGCAGAGTGAATACATTTATAGGTCAGCAGGGGAAGTTTGAAATGGATGTGGAAATGGATAGGGAGCCAATGAAATGATTTCAGAAGAGGGTTAATATGAGCTTGACAAGGCTGGAGGAAGATTAGCCGCAAAGCAGAGTGTTGAACAGATTGAAGGGGAGAGAGATGATTCAGAGGGAGACCAGCAAGGAATAGGTTGGTCTCCCCAAACGGGAAGTGACTAAGGAGTAGATAAGTGTCTTAGTAGTGTCTTCAGAAAGGAATTAGCAAATTTTGTTGATATTTGTTATGAAAGAAATGGCAGGTTTTAGCTATCAGTTGGATGTGTGTGGAGAAGGAGAGAGAAGAGTCAAAGTGTATTTGGATTTTCAGAAAGCCTTTGACAAGGTCCTTCATGACAGACTCTTGGCGAAATTAAAACATTATCGGATAGGTGACAGTGTACTATTGTGGATCAGGAACTGGTTAAAAGATAGAAAGCAGAGGGTAGGTCTAAATGGCCAATATTCCCAATGGAGAAAGTTGAATAGTGGAGTACCCCAGGGATCTGTGTTGGGTCCGCTGCTTTTGAACATATTCGTAAATGACCTGGAAATGGGAATAACGAGTGAGGTAATCAAATTTGCAGATGACACAAAATTATTCAATGTTGTTAAAACCCAAGAGGTTTGTGAAAAATTGCAAGAGGACCTTGATAAATTGGAAGACTGCATATTCACATGGCAATTTAATGTGGACAAGTGCAAAGTTATGCACCTAGGAAAGAACAACCCACACTATGGTTGCACAATGCAAGGTTCCACATTGGGAACCACTACCCAGGAAAAAGATTTAGGCATCATCATGGATAGCATGTTGAAACCCTCTGCCTAGTGTGCAGCAGCGGCCAAGAAAGCAAATAGAATGTAGGAATCATAAGGAAAGGAATGGAGAATAAAACAAAGGATATCATAATTTATTTATTTTATTTATTTATTTACAGTCTCTTTTATACCGCGCTATTCAACATCAGTGTGGTTTACATGGAACATAGAAACTTACACATTTCATTGGCTGATCTGTGTTTACAAGGAGCAAGGTACTAAAACTTGGATAACTAGGGGTAACTATTTACATTTAGGCGACATGACAAGCCTTATTTCACTAGTTGTAGGCATGGGTGTTTGTGTGATAATAATGGGTATTTGTGTGATAATGCCTCTGTATCATTCCATGGTGCGACTGCACCTTAAATAATGTGTGCAATTCTGGTCACCTTATCTTAAAAAGGATATAGCATTATTATAAAAGATACAGAGAAGAGCCACCAAAATGGTAAAGGGGATGGAAGAATACTCCTATGAAGAGAGGCTAAAACGTTTAGGGCTCTTCAACCTGGAGAAGAGACGGCTGAGGGGAGATATGTTAGAGGTCTATAAATTAATGAATGGAGTGGAAAGGGTAAATGTAGATCGATTGTTTACGGCATCAAAATATAGAAAGACTAGGGGACATGCAAAGATGCTACAGTGTAACCTATTTAAAACTAATAAGAGAAAATATTTTTTCACTGAATGCATTATCAAACTCTGGAATTTGTTACCGAAGGATGTAGTAAAAGCTGTTAGTGTAGCTGGGTTTAAAAAAGGTTTGGATAAGTTCCTGGAGGAAAGGTCCATAAACCATTATTAAAAGGGACCCAGGATATCAATGCTTGACCCAGTACAAGCATTCTGGAACTTGTATCCTTTGAGGAAACTACTAGGTACTTGTGACCTAGATTAGTCACTGTTGGAAACAGGATACTGGGCTTGATGGATCTTGGTCTGACCCAGTACGACATATTTATGTTCTTATGTTGTTATGACCTCAAGATATACTACAAATAGGTATCATTCAAATAACAGATCATCAGCACAACCCACCGCTGTGTAACCATTCAGTATAACCCACTCTTAGTTTGTGTCCTAATATCTATCCCAGTAACATAGTTAAATTATTGAGCACAACCTACTCCAGTTCTCTTATTACCTGCTAATTAAACTCTACCAATTGTAATAGGAAAACTCTTAATGGCGTAATAAATTAGTGTTAACAAAAGGACCTTCTAGGGGCAACCCACAGATGTTATGGTCATATACATGTGGGGTAGATAATAATCTCTATATTTCAAAATATATATTTTTACAGTTGCAGCAATGAAAAATCAGTTTAGTCAACACTTAAAAATGAAATGTCAACATAGAAACATGACATCAGAAAAAGACCACATGGCCTATCTAGTCTGCCTTTCTATATCAACTACAATAGTCCCCTTTTTAACTTTAGAGATCCTCTATGTTTGTCCCATGCTTTTTTGAAATCAGATACTGTCCTCGTGTCCATCAACTCCACCAGGAGATTCTACCATGCATCTACCACTCTTTCTGTAAAGCAATATTTCCTCATATTACTTCTGAGTCTATCCCCTTTCACTTTCATCCTATGTCCCCTCATAGCAGAATTTGCCTTCAATTGAAAGAGGCTCTCCTGTGCATTTATGCAACAGAGATATTTAGATGTCTCTATCATATCACCCCTATCCCACCTTTAAAGTATACATATCAAGATCTTTAAGTCTGTCTTCATATGCTTTATAATGAAGACCACTAACCATTTTAGTAGTCATCCTCTGCACAGACTCCAACCTGCTTATATCCTTTTTAAGATGCAACCTCCCAAATTGCACACAACACTCTAAATGAGGTTGCACCAGAGATTTATACAAAGGCATTATCATCTCCTTTTTTCTGCTGGCCATTCCTGTCCCTGTATACCCAAGCATCCTTCTGGCTTTCAGTGATGTATTTTCTGCCTGTTCAGTTACTTTAAGATCATCAGACACAATTACATCCTGGTCCAGCTCTTCGTTTGTGGACAGAAGTACCTTACCCCCTACACTGCACAGCTCCTTTGGATTTTTGCAGCCGAAATGCATGACCCTGCATTTTTTAGCATTGAATTTCAGCTACCAAATTCTAGACCATTCTTTGAAGTTAGCAAGATCCCTCCTCATGTTATCGACTCCTTCCTGGGTGACTACTCTATTGCAGATTTTGGTATCATCCGCAAACAAGCAAACCTTACCCGACAGTCCTTTGGCAATATCACTAACAAAGATGTTAAACAGAATCAGACCAAGGACAGATTCCTGCGGCACACCACTGAAAACCTCCTTCTCTTCAGAGTGAGCTCCATTTACCTTTACCCTTTGTCACCTCCCACTCAACCAATTTCTAACCCAATCAGTCACTTTAGAGTCCATCCCTAGGGTGCTCAGTTTGTTTATAAGTCCTCTGTGCAGAACGGTGTCAAAGGCTTACTGAAATCTAAATATACCACATATAGGGCTCTCCCTCAGTCCAACTCACTGGTCACCCAGTCAAAGAAATCAATCAGATTTGTCTGACAAGATCTGCCTCTGGTGAATTCATGCTGCCTCGGATTATGCAATTCATTGTACTTCAGAAACCTCACTATTCTCTCATCTAGTAGCCTTTCCAATAATTTACTAACCACAGAGGTTGGACTAACCGGCCTGTAGTTCTCAATGTCATGCTTTTGTGTAAAGGGACCACAAATGACTTTCTCCAGTCCTCTGGCACAACTCCCAACTCCAAAGAAGCATTGACATGGTCAGACATTGGAGCCACTAGAACATCCCCAAATTACTTCAGTATTCTTAGATGTATCCCATATGGACACATGGCTTTGTCTACTTTTAGTTTAGCTAGTTCCTCACGAACACAATTTTCTGAAAATCATTCAAGATCCCCATCACTTCTGTTCCTGTGTGTGGGTATTTTCTGAGGTTCTGCTCCTGGACCTTCATCTTTGAACACAGAACAGAAATATTTGTTAAGCAATTCTGCTTTATCCTCAGCTTCTGCATATTCCTCCCTTTCACCCTTGCTCTTCCTCCTCTCACTAACATATCTGAAAAATGTCTTATCCCCACATTTTATTGCATTGACTATTTCATCCTCTTTTTGAATCTTTGCTTTCCTGACTACTTTGCTAGCTTCTCTTAAGTTTTTCCAAATATAGATGCCTGTCTTCCTCTCTTTGTGATCTCTTGTATTTCATGAAGGCCTCCCTCTTTTTCTTCACCTTTTCAACTACTTCTTTTGAGAACCATATCAGCCTTATTTTCCTTTTACATTTATTTACCTTTCTAACAAAAAGGTTTGCTGTCCTTAAAATATCCCCTTTCAGTTTTGCCCACTGTTTTTCTACATCTCCCATCCCATCCCCCATCCCATCCCACTAACGACTCTTCGAGGTCAAATGTCTTTTACTTATCTATCCCTTGGTGGATTTCTTCCCATCTCCACCCATCCTCTCTGAATGGAAGTCTATCATTATGACCAAGTGCATCACTTCTTGGCTAAGGTTATCTCCTCAATGACAGATCGCTCTGGTCTTCCTGCTGGTAACTGTGGATCATTTTTTTCAACTGGCCAGTATGAAAGAGAATCCCAAATCTGTGCAATTCTGGAGACCGCACCTTCAAAAGGATATAAACAGGTTGGAGTCAGTGCAGAGGGTAGCTACTAAAATAGTTAGTGGTCTTCATTATAAAGCATAGGAAGACAGACTAAAGGATCTTAATATGTATATTTTAGAGGAAAGATGGGATATAATAGATCTATTTAAATACCCCCATGCATAAATGCACAGGAGGAGAGCCTCTGTCGATTGAAAGCAAGCTCTGCTACGAGAAGACATAGGATGAGGGTGAAAGGGGATAGACTCAGGAGTAATATGCGGAAACATTTATTTATGGAAAGAGTGGTAGATGCATGGAATAGTCTTCCAGTGGAGGTGGTAGAGATGAGAACAGTATCTAATTTCAAAAAAGCATAGGACAAACACAGAGGATCTCTAAAGAAAAAAAGGGGACTATTGTAATAGTTGATATAGGACAGATAATCCATGTGGTCTTTTTCTGCCGTCATGTTTCTGTGTATTCCCATAAGCTGTAATGTCTTTTGCTTTGATATGGTGCCTCCCTGGTTCTTGATTATCGGTTCTTTCCTTAGATTGAGAATAGCTGACCTTATCATGGTCTCAGCATCTGCTGTTCTTATACAAAGTCAGTACATGTATGTGAAGAATGCAGCTTATTATGGACCTCCTCCTGGCTTAGGACGTTAGTTCAGAGATTTTCAACTGGTATGCCACGAATGGTCCACAGGTGTTCCCCAAGAGTTCAGGAGAGGGTCATTTATTAGTAGGGCCACTGAGGGAGTTTGAGGGAGGGAAGATCAAGTCAGCTGTTGTTCGGATCAGGCGTGTTAGTCGTGTATTTTTGATCACTTGATGTATCTTCCTTGGACAGTGTGAGAGACCTGTTTGTGTTAAGTGCATGCGAGTCAGCAGAATTAACTGTTGCAGAAGAAGATGAGCTGACGGAAATCAGAAAGAATAGAGGACAGAAACTGAAATACTCATCAACAGATATGGCCTCATTCTGATTGTCTCTCTGGGAGGAATACCCCATCATCACAAATATGGCAATTAAAGTATTCCTTCCTTTCTCACATTTGATCTCTGTGAGGCTAGTTTCTCTGCTATGAACACAATGAAGAGCAAGAACAATACTTGAGGAGGACTCAAGGCGATTTTGTCAACCATCCACCTTCAGACATGAAACTTCACCAAGCACAGATTTCCGATTGATTTATTAAAAAAAAAAAAAACACAATGATTAAAATTTTAGTTACTGAACTTTAAACACAATCTTAATACTCATTTTTAAATGATAAAATATACCCTTATAAAACTGATAGTGTGCCTTGACAAATTTAGTGCCTTGTCAGTGTGCTCCGAGATAAAAAAGGTTCAAAACACTACACTAGTTGTTTACTTGCAAGGTTGACTGGAAATTATCTGTCAATCTGCTTAATACTACTTTTAAGTCCTAGTTTACAGGCTTCAACTCAGAGTCCCTAGGTCTAACATTCCTTTTTTATACTAATCTAGCACCTAGTGGGGGGGGGGGGGTTCAAGGGCCACTAGACCACCAGGTAATTTTTACTTTATTTTATTTTACTTGGGGATGGGTTTGGGGGGCACAGGGGCCGCTAGACCATCAAGTGACTACTTTCTGTTGGGGCACTGGCCCTGATAGTATCTTGATGGCATTGAGGGCTTTTCCTGATGCCTGATAACCCGAGGAGAAGATGATCTAGGCATTGGGGAAAGCATCCGGAGATATCAAAATACTGATGGGGGCACGCATTAGAGATTTATGTGTACTCATGTAGCAGCTGATAAGCATGCAATAAATAATACCAGGAGTCAGTTCAAAGATGCAAGCCAATTTATTGTGCACGAGGCTCAGACAGTCAAGCGTCAAAAAGGACTGAGCAAAGTTCTTACAGAAACATATTCATTTTATACATTTCTTTTCAGTTTGATACATGCAGACTTTCTATTGGTCACAACGCCCCCTGCACCCATCCAATCGGGGACCCTCTCTGGGCCTAGCACCCTGTTCCCCCTTCCCAGGCTATTCTAACAATGGTACAGTTTCTAGACATGGATACATCTCTACTGCAAGGTCATTTCTAAGCTCAGAGAATGTGAGAATGCAGAACACTGGAACATATCTATCATCAGCATTTTAATAAAGGATTCATACAAACTTATCAAAAGCAGTTTAAAGTGGATTCTCAAACTTCTACTGACTTTGGTCTTTCTCAGCACTATTAATCTCTGGTGGGGGTGGGGACTCAGGCCTAGCTTTCAGGCTTCTCATATGTTCTACAGGTTATTATAGGCCATTGCCTACCACATTCCCCCCTTTGATTATTCTCACCCGCAAGTGAGAAAGGGTGAGAATTAAATCACATATTATACTTGCGTAAAAGCATCATTTTGGGGTATAGGGTAATATTGCCACATAGCTAATACTTTTTTTGTAGCTGTCTTCTGTTCTATAGTGCTATCAATGGCTGCTGGCTTTACTCGACTGTGATGAATCCAGGGTTCGAGTTCTGCAACTTTAACTGCTGTTGGAGTTGATAAGATAACAACATAAGGTCCCTTCCAATGCGGTACCAACGGTGTCTTTCTCCACTCTTTAATCCACACTGAGACTACAGACTTGAAAGGATGCAGGAGTTCTGTTAGATGGATGGGCAGCTGATCTTGTACCCACGTATGAAGACTCTTCAAAACAGAACTTAAAACCAATAGTTCTTATCTAGTAATTTCAGATCCAATCTGTTTCATATCTCCTTTTATTCCTTGTACAATAGGCGGGGGTCGCCCATACAGAATCTCAAAAGGGGAAACTCCTAAAGACTTAGTAGGGGCTAAGCGTATCCTAAGAAGGGCTATAGGAAGAACCTGGGGCCACTTCAGGTGAACTTCTTGACAAAGTTTAGACAACTGCGGATGATACCAAAATCTGCAATAGAGTAGACACCCGGGAAGGTGTAGATAACATGAGGAGGGATCTAGCTAAGCTTGAAGAATGGTCTAGAATTTGGCAGCTGGGATTTAATGTTAAAAAATGTAAGGTCATGCATTTGGGCTGCAGCAATCCAAGGGAGCAATACAGTATAGGAGGTGAAGTACTTTTGTCCACTAAAGAAGAGCGGGACCTAGGTGTGGTTGTGTCTGATGATCTTAAAGTAGCTAAACAGGTAGAAAAGGCGACGGCAAAAGCTAGAAGGATGCTTGGGTGCATACGGAGAGGAATGGCTAGCAGAAAGAAGGAGGTGATAATGCCTCTGTATAAGTCTTTGGTGCGACCTCATTTGGAGTATGGTGTGCAATTCTGGAGACAGCACCTTCAAAAGGATGTGAACAGGATGGAGTCAGTGCAGAGGGTTGCTACTAAGATGATTAGTGGTCTTCATTATAAAGCATATGAGGACAGACTTAAGGATCTTAATATGTACACCTTAGAGGAAAGGCGGGATAGAGGTGATATGATTGAGATGTTTAAATACCTCCGTGGCATAAATGTTCAGGGAGAGAGCCTCTTTCAATTGAAAGCAAGTTCTGCGACGAGGGGACATGGGATGAGGGTGAAGGTAGATAGATTCAGGAGTGATATGCGGAAATATTTCTTTACGGAAAGAGTAGTGGATCTGTGGAATAGTCTCCCAGTGGAGGTGGTAGAGATGAGGACAGTAACTGAATTCAAAAAAGCATGGGACCAACACAGAGGATCTCTAAAGGTAAAAAGTGGACTGTTGTAGTTGTTGTTATGGAAGGACAGACTAGATGGGCCTTGTGGTCTTTTTCTGTCATCATGTTTCTATGTTTCTAACTGAGATTTCAGGGTTCTATTCATATGTTCTACTTTTCCTAAATTCTGAGGTCTGTAGGCAGTATGCATCTGATAATGTCAATATCTCGGGGTCATACTTAATGGACTTGCCTCCTGAGGTTATCAACCCTCATTCTTTGTACAGGGCCCCATGTGCGTGCAAAGTTGTGAAGGCATACTTGGAATCTGTGTACACATTCAGACGGAGCCCTTTTCCTATTATCAGTGCTCTAGTGAGAGCTATCAATTCAGCTTTCTGTGCTGAAGTCCCCGGGGGCAAAGCTGAGGACTCAACTACCATGTCCAGGGTCACTACTGCATACCCTGCACAACGATGTCCATTGATGATGGGACTACTTCCATCCACAAAGAAAGTCCGTTCTGGGTTCTCCAAAGGAACATCAGTCAAATCCGGTCGACTTGAGAATACAGTGTCCATAATTTCCAGACAGTCATGATCAGGGGGGCCAGGACCAATTGGTAACAACGTAGCAGAATTCAAAGCTTGACTGACCATCAATTGCAATCGTGGATTCTCACACAGCATACTTTGATACTTGTGATAAGGAAGCTTATCATAGCTCAGGTAGGAGCTATAGAAAAGATGATGTGACTCTGAACAAGCAACCTGTCAGTTCTGGTAGAAGCAAGAAAACAGAATTTTCACATAAAAGACTACCAGTCCCAGAATGCACCAGGTTTCCAGCAGCCATGAGAGGGGCTGAAGTGAGAGAATGTGTGTGCAATCAAGAGAGCTATGAGGTAATCCCTAAGCACTCATCTCAAAGGGCAGGGCCTGATTCAACACAGCTGCGCTGTGTTAGGGAGCAGCACACATTAGAACAGGATAAGTATAGAGCTTATTCTTCAGATAACAGCTACAGAGGGAGGAAGAGATACAGAGACAGCAACGGCTACAAGCACCAGTATCACCTGGAGAAACAGAAGCCAAGCCAAGCAGATAGAGAGAGAAGGAAACTCTCTGGAAGGAAGAGAAGAAAGGCCATTGGAAGGTCTGGGAGATTCCAAGGCAGTACTCATACTGGGAGGTATTCCAAAAGCCAGCAGAGTCCATTGGACTGGATTCAGCCAGAGGAATGGAGTGGCAGAGATAGGAATCACCAGTGGCTACCTGGAAGAGAGAAGACTGCATGTGGAAGGGACTTTCAGACCAAGGCCAGAAGGTATGTGAGAGAAGATCCAGTGTCCAGGGATCAAGATTGGAAGGCTGGACATCAGAATTGGATTACATATTGGCCAGGCTATACAGAGAGGAATAATGATAGCAGGAGAGGCTCAGGTATGAACACTGATCCAGACCCTATCTATAATAGAGAGTGGCAGCAAGGGAATGAGCATTCTCATGATAGTGCCTTAATGAAAGACTCGTCTGTGCCAATGTATGATAGTGACCATATGCTGATTGATATAGCAGATGAAAATACAGTTTATATGGACTGTTCTCTATCTAAATGCTATTACTAGTTTTCTCTGAGCAAACACATCAGCCATCACAAAGAAACCTAACTTTGTTCTTTATTTCCACTGCAAACAGCTCTTAAAGCAGGATTTGGGTTCACACAGTAGCAGCCAGCCAGCTAAAGGCTTACAGCTGGTCAATTGATAGTAATTAGGGCTGCACCTGATTGTGTGTGTGAGCAAGGGAGAATCACTGCTGAGATCGGCGTGAAAAATAAGCAGAAGTTAACCTAACCAGCAAAGTTTATTCTTTACTTTGTGCCTTTATATTTGGTAATTATTTGCTAAGAAAACATTAGCTAATTGCCTGACAAGCTGAAGGTTGTTTTCTGGTTTACTTTGTGACTTTTTGTTATCCATTTTAAACACTGCAAGCAAGTAACCTCATTTATAGTGCTATCAAGCATACATGTGCTGGGTGAATTAAACCCCATCAATAAAAGAAGTATTTTATTGATCTTACCACTTGGTTTCACAACTCAAATTATTGTCATCAGCTGTGTTTGGGAGTGAATGAACTACAATACCCACAATACCTTGCAAGAATCATATGAATATATGCATCGTCAAGATTGTGTAAGTTCTCACCCTAGGCAGCCGTCTGACATACTTCAACATTCGCAAATTTGTGAGCCAGAAGTTCCCTTTGTGCTCTATAAGGGTCAAGACAGAGTGTCGTACAGTAACTTGAAGATTTTGTCCCAGAGTGAGCTTGTCAACTTCGCTCACTAAAAGGGCTGTGGCTGCAACGGCTCTTAAACAAGGGGACCAGCCTTTTGCAACTGTATCCATCTGTTTTGATAAATAGGCCACTGGCCGTTGCCAAGATCCGAGAGATTGAGTCAACACTCCTAAAGCATTTCCTTGTGACTCACAGACATGGAGACGGAAAGGTTTCTGGACATCTGGTAAACCCAGAGCTGGTGTTGACATCAGAGCGGCTTTTAGAGATTGAAATGCTGCATCCTGTTCAGGTCCCCATTCCAATGGAGACCTATCCATTCCTTTGGTAGCTTGATACAATGGCTTTGCCAACAGAGCAAAATTGGGGATCCATATACGACAGTACCCTGCAGCCCCCAAGAAGGCTCTCACTTGCCTCCTGGTGGTTGGAGTAGGAATACTGCATACAGCTTCTTTGCGTTCCGGTCCCAAGCGTCAAATTCCGCTGGACAACTGGAATCCTAGATATTTAATTTCAGTCTGACATAATTGCGCCTTGGCTCTTGAGACTTTGTATCCAGCCTCATTTAGAAGGTGCAAGAGTTCAATGGTGGCTTGTAGACATTCACTTTCTGAATTTGTGGCTATGAGCAAGTCGTCCACATACTGGAGAAGAACCTTTTGTCCTGGGTTCACAGAGTAGCTTGAGAGATCTTGATTTAAAGCAGCACTGAAGAGGGTAGGTGAATTCTTGAATCCTTGGGGTAATCGAGTCCAGGTAAGTTGGCCCCGCCTTCCTGTTGTGGGGTCTTGCCATTCAAAAGTGAACAGAAGTTGACTGGTGGGGGCTAGGCGTATGCAGAAGAAGGCATCTTTCAGGTCCAGGACAGTGAAATGAGTAGCCTCAGCGGGGATCAGTCCCAAGAGAGTATAAGGATTTGGTACCACTGGGTGTATAGTTTCAGCTGCATCATTTACCCGCCTCAGATCTTGTACTGGGCGGTAATCCCCTGTCCCAGGTTTTCTGACTGGGAGAAGGGGGGTATTCCAAGGTGAATGGAACTCCTTGAGAAGTCCATACTTCAGCAGTTTCATCAGATGGCTGTGGATACCTTCAATAGCTGGTCGAGGAAGAGGATACTGCTTCACATGCACTGGTTCCGCTCCTGGCTTGAGGGTGACAATGACAGGGGCTATGTTCTTCGCTAGGCCAGGTGGTTTATCTTCTGCCCATACTTCTGGCAGGGCTAAAAGGTTGGTGGGTATACAGGAACTAGCTGGCTTGGTTGGAGATACATTATAGAACCTCCATTCTTCTTCTCGGGGGACAATCAGCACCATCAATCCAGCAGGTTTTTGAGTTTACAGTCATTTGCATTTCTCCCCCTTTAGCAAAGATATCTGCGCCTGGAGCTTAGCAAGCATATCTCGGCCCAAAAGTGGAATAGGGCATTCAGGCATATACAGGAACTGGTGCACTATTTTCTGCCTCCCTAGTTCACACATGCGGTTCTGCAGAAAAGGCTTAGTGGCCCTAGCTCCAGTAACTCTGACAATGGTGATGCATCGAGAAGACAAAGGGGCTACTGGCTTTGCCACCACTGAGTGTTCTGCTCCTGTATCCACCATAAAGTCCATATATTGGTCCCCTATTTTCAAACTGACCATAGGCTCCTGGGGACCCAGGGTGAACTTGGAGCCCGGTGTGGCCTATTCTTCATCCATGTCATAGCCCTCTGCAAGAGATCACTCTCTCAATAGCTTCTTCCCTCTCTTGCTGGAACTGTGCTCGGTTTATTCCTCCACAACTCTGGAATCAACCTCCTGTTCTCCAGGGACTCCCTCCTCCCCTCCTGGGGATGGAGTCAAGATGCGGGCATTCACTTCTCCAATATCCTTCTTCTCTGCAATGGGCGCACTGATTCACACCCAGTGTGGTCCAATTATTTTTCACGACCCCTTCCACGTCCTCTGCTCCTTTGATTAGGAAACCTCCTCCACGTCGTTCAATTAAAGCGGCAGCGAGAAGATCTGCTTTCTTCTTCATTTTACGTTCACTTTCTTTGTTACGTTCATTTTCACGATTCACAAACACTTTCTGAGCAACTTCCATTAACTGTGCTGTATTCATGCCCGCAAATCCATCCATTTTCTTTAATTTTCATTTTATATCTCTCTGGGACTGACTGACAAAGGCTACATTTACCATACGCAAATTCTCCTGGGTTAATGGATCGTATGGGGTATACAATCTATAGGTTTCAGACAACTGCTCATGAAAGGCCGCTGGGCTCTCATTCGGACCCTGGATAACTTCTGATACCTTCCCGATATTCATAGCTTTCTGGCCTCCCTTTTTCAGGCCCTGCATCAAGACCTGGCGAAATCGAGTTAGGGCCGTCGCCCCCCCCCCCCCCCTTTCATTATTCGGATCCCATCGAGGATCTTCATTTGGGAAAGTTGTGGCGGTTGCTTGTGGGAGATTCATTTCCCCCTCTCTATGGGATTCTCTTCTAACCAGCGGATAGCTGCTTGCACAATTCGCGCTCGCTCCTCGGTAGTAAAGAGAGTGGACAGGAGCAATCAGACCAGGTGGGCTGATGAGTTTGCATTATACTAGACATTAACTCCGTCAATTCTTGGGGATTTTCAGTATAGGATGCAGAATGCGTTTTCCAGTTCAATAACTCAGTAGTGGAAAAGGGTACATAGATTAGACTGGTTGGTCCTGGCGCCATCTGGCCCTGTTCATTCAGGATAGGTATACCGGGTACTTGATGCAATAGCATAAGGTTACCATCCCTTTGACTTGCTGTTGTACTTCTGAAAGTATAAGGTGGTCTGGATTGTTGAAATTCTGCTCCCCGGCTTTGGCTGCCTGCAGTAAGTGACCCCCAACTGGCAAATGAATCCCTGCTGGCAGTGTCATCGGTGGACTGTTGTCCTCCCGAGGCACTCTGAACTGAGCCAGGGCATCCGGTCAAGAAGGGGTGCGTGTCCTCCTCCTGCAGAGGTGGCTGGTGAACTACTTGGGGTACATCTGCAGGGAGGTGTCCCCCCCTGCCCCTGGCTCTGCCCGGGGTGGTGGCAGAGCTGAGGGGACTGGCCTATAAAGATACTGGGACGGACAGAGTGGAATGTCTGGAGATTCTGGGGCAGAATAAACGGGCAGCTTTTTTTTTTTAAAGATCCAGACTTCCGGGCCCCCCTCCCTTGTGGTTGCTACTAATCTCCTACACTGTTCCTCATAACAACGCTTTATCCAGGAGGGCTTTTATTTTTCCCCTTCACAAACACTTAACCAGGAATCTATATAGGGGAATTGATCAGGGAACATTTTCTGTACAACCTGATAAACACGGGAAACTATACTAATATCAAAGGTGCCCTCACAGGGCCATGAAATAACCAACACTGGCCACTCCCTTTCACAGAGCATTCCTAATAGGGACGGAGACATTTTAATTCTGTAGTCTCCAGCAAATCCCTTGCTAAAATTCCTAGTCGTACATTTCAACAGAATCTGCATGGACTCCGACCCCCCCCCCCCCCATGATGACGTACTTGACAACAGACAGAGGGGGCGGGCAGTCAGGCTGCATTTTCCTGAGGACTATGAGTCAGAACTATGCAACAATATTCCTTTGGATGCACTTATTAAAAAGCTTACTATTCCGGTAAACAAAGGGTAGGCAGAAAGCATAATCTTAGATTGGTTGTAATAAGCATAATGGATATGTGTGCTCATTCTAAATAGGAACAATTTAGATAAAGTCCTTAAAATATAAAACTATTATTTTGCAACATGTTATAACAACAATCCCAATAGAAAGAACTATGGCTCCTAACATGACGGCCACATATCTGTTACGTATGACTAGAGTAAAAATACTTGGCATGAAACTAACTGCCAGCCATCATCAGTACTAAGCTGAATAATGCAAAGGAATTACTTTAAATCTTACAGTTTAAAACGCAGATATTCAAAGGACATGAAACGGCACTTTTTCATAAAGTGGGTGGATATTTGCAATGCATATACTCCCCCTTTTTTTTTTTATAAACAATAAGTATGTCCTCTATGAGGTGCTTGCAACAGTATATAAAATCTCATTTTTACTTTTAATTTTGCTCAATAGCATAAGCAGTCAAAACCAAATATATATATATATATATATATATCAGGAATTAAAATTCAAGCACAATTAACTGCTCGTTCACTCAGGATTTAAATCACTTTCAAGTCGCGATCTGGTAACTACTGGCTCGGCATGCTTCATAGTCCTGTCAGGGTTCTTAACCTCTACTTCGAAGGTCGAAGGAAAAAACAAAAGCAGTTTCCTTAATTTCTCTATCATTTCTGTTTGGACCATAAAAGACAAGTAGGGCTGAGATATAACAAGAGCAGTTGAGGAGATCGAAAGGGGTTAATAAGAACGTAACCCTTTCCAGGCTGAGCCCAAAACTGTCAGGATCCAAAATTCTGACTAAATATTCCTACCAAATGATATATAATACATGACCATAGCAGAAGGAACATCACTATTAGAACATATTGAATAAGACAGGTACAATTTTCCTGAAATAAGCACAAATTAACCCAGCTGCAGAATGTGGATTAAAAACACAGGTCTGCAAAAAAAATTTTTTCAAGAGCTGTTTTGGTTATTCCACATAATATTTATGTTTTTTGGTGCGCTGAATCTGAAAATGACCTCCATTTTGTCATAGGATATCACGTTTCCTGACAATTTAGGTAACTATGTTAAATAAGGCAATACCTCAAAATAAATGGAAATAGACTTATGAAATTAAAGTTTTATTACAATATTTTCATGAAAATCCTTTTTTGAACTGAAATGAGCTCACCTACACACACTAAACTCAATTCTTCTTCCTTGTGAGGCTCCTCTTGGTGCATTTACGCTTGTGAGAAGCATCTGGAATGTCTCTCTGAAGCATCCAACAGTAGTCTGCCATCATTGTAATGCTCCATTTTCCCTGGTATCTCCTTTCCATCTCTTTAATGTCTTGGAGGAATCATTCACCTTGTTCCTCACTCACAGCTCCCAAATTTTCAGGAAAGTAGTCAAGGTGGGACTGGAGGAAATGCACTTTCAAACTGATCAGGCAACCTAAAGCTTGAAATGCTTTCAGCATTCGTCCGACGATCTTTTTGTAGTGAGGATCTTTGTTAATTGCCTAAAAATTTCTGTATGACTTCTTTAAATGCAATCCACCCTTCTTTTTGAGGATCCGTCATGGTATTGACAAACTCTTGATCAACTATAAGCCTTTTAATGTCTGGTCCGACGAACACACCTTCCTTTAATTTTGCCTCCGACAGGCCTGGAAACTCGGTAACCAAGTATTTGAAGCATTCTCCATCTCTTGGAAGTGATTTTATGAACTGCTTCATCAATCCCAATTTTATGTGGAGAGGTGGTAGAAGAACTTTATGGGAAGGTACCAAAGTTTCTCGGAGGACACTTTTTTCACCGACTGTTAGCACTCTCGGCTGCCAACTCTTCTTGGTCCAGTGATTTTGTCGGTCTCGACTGTCCTATAGACACAGAAAACAAGGATATTTGATATACCCAGCTTGTTGCCCGAGCAGCATGCACAAGACCTTCAAGTCCCCACACACTTGTCAACCATGGTCTTCATATTTAAGTTTATGAAGAACCAATTCCAAGTTCTTGTAGGTTTCCTTCAAGTGTACGGAATGACCTACAGGTATGGAAGCATAAAAACCGTTGTGGAGTAAAACTGCTTTGAGTCTTCTTTTTGAAGAATCTATAAAAAGACGCCATTGCTCTGAATCATATTGGATTTTAAATTGACCAATCAGACCTTCGACATCGATGCAATAAACCAACTTGTCTTCCTGGGCGAAGTAAGGAACAAACTCCTTTTCACGATGTCTGAACCATGAAGATGACATTCCTGGCAACAATAAATTCCTGCTTTTCAGCCTTGATCCGAGTAACTCAGCGGTATCTTTGGGAAGATTCAAGTCTCTTACCAAATCATTCATCTCCTCCTGAGAAAACAATTTTGGTCTTGTATCATCTTCAAAGTCAGAACTTGATTCATCATCTGGTTCAGGTATGACGTAACCTTCATTGGAGCTAGGTATCTCTTCCAAGGTAGCAGGGGGCTTGGGTACTGGTATATCTGTGCCATGGGGGATGGGACGAATTGCTAAGTGAAGATAGCGGGTATGAAAAGGAATGCTTCCATTTGGAATTAAACCCTTTCACATCGCATGAACAAAAGTAACAGTCGTCACTATGGTTCTTTTGCTCTCGCCATACCATAGAAATCCCATAACGGAAAGATTTTTTATTACCCTTGAACCAGTTTCGGAGGTCCTCAACACACCGTTTGCACACTTTATGAGGCACCCAGACTTTATCATGATCTCCAATTTTTAGTCCAAAGTATACAAAGTATACTTTTTTCACAAAGTCTGTAATATTCTGCTGTTGCTTCAACACTGTATATTCACCACAGATGAAACAGAAACTGTCTGGCGAATTAATACACTTTCGCGGAGCCATAACATAATGGTTGAAGAATGACAAGCTAACACGAATTGCGATGAAAAAGTGTGAACAGCCTAGAACCAAGAACCTGATGATGATTCGTGCACAAGTGTAGCATGCTGGAGAGAGCTGCTCTGTGTCTGTACACGAGACGTCACAGTGCTGGCCACGCCTCCCTGCACTGACCGGAGCTGCTGCTATCTGCCCTGTGTCTCCCTCCCACTGGATTCTTCAGGAAAGATTAACTCCTTCTACCATTAGAAGCATGGACTTAAAACTTGCTTAGCTTATGTATATATTGCTGACCATCAGATTTACAGTGCTACATTTTTTTTTTTACATAATTCAGACAACCCCTTTAAGGTTTTTTTGGCATTTTATATCTTAAATGCACTTATGTGACTTAATTAATAGTAATTTGAATTAATTAATAGTAATTTGAAAAAAGTTGATAAATTTGAAGGCAATTTTGCATGTTGTGGCAAATCATGACGTCTAGGAATTTTTTCAATATTTTATTTGTTTTCAGCACACCAAAATACATAGAAATTAGATGAAAATAATCAAGCAGCTTTTTAGTCGCAGACCTGTGAAATTGAAAGTAAGCCTTCAAAGGGTTAAAGGATACTAAAACATTCCTTTCTACGGGCTGTGTGAAAGACACACCCCTTCTCTCTCTGTTTGCTAGAGACTCACGCTGTGCTGGAAAAAAACTGAAATCAGTGAGACAGCTGTCTTTGTACTTAGAAGTGACTCCTGAGTTGTTTTTTTCCCTCTTCTTTCTTCTTTTCTTAGTACTATTCCTTAATCGGTAAACTGTTTCACAAATTACCCAACAGAATAATCTTACATTATGCCAGAAGGGAAACCCGCGGTTTCAACAGATAACAAAAATCAGATACAAACAACAAACAGTAAGGACAATGGAACAATGGGGGAGACAAACACAAAACGCTTCCTCCTTCTCGCGACCTGGGCGCGGTCGCCCGGCCAGGAACTGCACTACTTAGGAGTCCGCTCTCACTCGGTCTGTGTTTCAAGACCTCTCAATCACAAAAGCAGTCATACCAGCAACAAGAAATTATTTTTCAAATGCCCAAGGTTTTACTGACTAACTCTTCCCAAAGGGTCGGTGGCTTCGGCTTCCGCTAACCCTTATGCGGAGCGTACTAGGACCGTCCTTATGAGAGGTGATCAGGCTCTCTCATCTTTGCGCACTTATGCAAGACGTTTCCAGTTAGTCTATACCAAATTTGTCTCACATACTCATGCAAGACTTTCCCCAGGCTTCACTGACTATCGAACAAGAAAATGTCTACTCACCGGATCCGGTTCCCGATACCAAACCAGTTCATGGGTTGGATCCTGGACTCCCCTCAGGTTCGGAGGTGTTGGCCAGCCAGAACCAGCAACCTGCGGAGGCAAGGAGGAGCCCTCTCCGATACAAGAGGACCGGTGGCGCCAGAGGCTCTCCTGCGATCAGTCAGGTGCGGCTCCAGCCGGACAAAACCTGGAGGCGAAAGTACGTGGTATATTCACTTGAATACCATCCACTACTCACACATTCCCAGCCAACGCACCAAGAATATGTAGCAGCTGATAAGCATGCAATAAATAATACCAGGAGTCAGTTCAAAGATCCAAGCCAATTTATTGTGCACAAGGCTCAGACAGTCAAGCGTCAAAAAGGACTGAGCAAAGTTCTTACAGAAACATATTCATTTTATACATTTCTTTTCAGTTTGATACATGCAGACTTTCTATTGGTCACAACGCCCCCTGCACCCGTCCAATCTGGGACACTCTCTGGGCCTAGCACCCTGTTCCCCCTTCCCAGGCTATTCTAACAATGGTACAGTTTCTAGACATGGATACATCTCTACTGCAAGGTCATTTCTAAGCTCAGAGAATGTGAGAATGCAGAACACTGGAACATATTTATCATCAGCATTTTAATAAAGGATTCATACAAACTTATCAAAAGCAGTTTAAAGCGGATTCTCAAACTTCTACTGACTTTGGTCTTTCTCAGCACTATTAATCTCTGGTGGGGGTGGGGACTCAGGCCTAGCTTTCAGGCTTCTCATATGTTCTACAGGCTATTATAGACCATTGCCTACCACACTCAAATGCTGCAGTAAAAATTTTGGTGCTATGGCTGGTTGCAAAATCCTCTACTCCTTCTCTGCATCGGGTGTAGCCATGATTTGCCTACCAGACCAGCTGATTAAAATACATTTTAATAATTTAAATACATTTAAATCAATTTAAATGCATGTGGCAAATGGGTGTTAGTTTTTCCATCAGTGTTTATGTCTGTCTTCTGCATTTAAAGGATCCTAAAGAGTACTTAAACGTGGCATTATGAGTTCATTAAGCCCGCGCTAGCTTTCTGCATCGGCCTGTTTGTTAATAACAATCCAAAATGTGTCCTACAATAATACACTGGTTTGTCCAGTGGCAGAATTGTCTACCAGTCAAGAGATGTGCACAGCTCCAAATAAAGCTATTCATTTAGCAGAAGAAAAAATAGGTTCCAATATAAATGTCCATCGGTTAAACTCATAACAGAGATGGAAACTTTTTTTGTCGGATCCAAATTCAAAAGGGGGTGGACCTGACAACACACACCCTCACTGTAGGGGCTCCTTTTACTAAAATCAATCAAAAGAAATATGTGCTAGAACTTATCTTTAAGCTCTTCAAATGTCCGTGTCTTCACCAATAACAATGACGTGCAACATTTCGGACTGCCAAATCTGCAGTCCTGCTTCAGGTTTCAATGGAAGTGATAGGCACTATAACCCGATGGACATTAATATTGGAACCTCTTTTTTCTACTGTTGGATGGTCAGTTACCAATTTCATTGGAGCATTTAGCAGAAGGTCAAATTTCAAATTGCCGCTCAGTAGATAACTTTAACTAGTTAGCCCTGGGAAAATGTTCAGAAATGTGGTCATTCTGAGATGCGAATAGCGGGGATGGATGTCCCATTGGGACATCTATCCCCTCTATTCAGACCCCTCTGCCGTCCCTAACTAACCTCCCCATACGAACAAAGAGTTTGTATGGGGAAGCTAGATGGGGGGCAGGAAAGAGGCAGCATGGAGGCAGAGAGAGGGTGGACTTTGGGCAGTCTGTAGTCCCGGACGTACAGGGCCGATTTTGATGTTGGCCCTGTACGTCCAGAGCTGGTAGAGTATTTGACAAACTTATTCCACATCTGAGGTGGAATACGTTCCCCTAGATGGGGGTCAATGGCAGGCCTGAGGCGCATCAAAGGGTGGAGGGTATGCAGGAGATTCCCCGCAGCCCAACCTTGGCCTTGGGAGGCCGGATCAGGAGTTGGGCTGCGTGGAATGAATTAAGTCATTGGCGGCTGGGGATCGTGGCTTCTGAATGGAGCCATGGTGCCATGGCAACCAGACGCCATGGCGCCGTGGCTCCATTCAGGAGCCTTGACTGAGTTAGCAGGGTTGAGGTCTGTACATGCAGGCTGACCAAAATCAGGTCCCAACCTGCACGTACAGGCCTAGTCGCAATTCTGATCCCATGGAGCTAGACGTGCCCCGCAAGATCAGAATCATGTCTGCTCCTGTGTGTCCAATTCCAATCGGGCACACAAGGGCCTGGACGTCCCAGTCCGAATGGGGCCCAAAACCTTATCAGATATATTTTCAGCTGAAAATTTAGCTACATCAAGCCAGTCAAATTCTGAAGGTAAGCTATAACTGTGGTTTCCTCCCTAAACTTAGCTGGCTAGTACTTAAAATCAATGCTGCCGAGCTAAGTCATAATCCTACTCTAGGAACTTGCCAGTACCTTTCTCTTCTTGACCAACTATATTTGGCCACTTTGTGAATTTAAGGGACTAATATTAGCTGTAAATGGGGGAGGGGGGATTTTTAGAAGCAGAAGTTTTACTTGTTAATTCTCATCATTGGTTGGTTAACGCTTTTGAAAAGTCACCTCTAAGGGACACATTTTATCTTTATTTTTCAAGATGAATAAAGCATCTTTTTCTCATGAATTTAGTTTTTTTATATTCCAACCATGTTAACAGGATAAATAAAACTACATTTTTTCTCCTGAATCAATGCTTTCTTTTGTGATGCCTTTGTATGTATCTCTGCATTCCTTAATAAGAATTCTAAGAGTGTTATTTATTTCAAGTAAGCTCAAGGCTTTTTTTTGTGCTTATCTTTACCATGACTCAAACTGTCCTTGCCCATAGTGACTATAAGCCTGTCAAATTACGCTTACAAAATTATAAGGCAAAAGCTTCTTTTTAGGACATCTCAAAAGTTATCTTTATTGAATTAATTACTGAAACACATAGATCATTGCTTTATCTACATTCCGGGAAGATTGGGTCTAGGACTGAAGGGGTGATTTTCTGACCTGCCTTGGCTCAATCACCACAGATTTCCTTCAAAAGAGCAGATTTGTTTCTCCTTTTCCCTCTTTCTAGCCTCCATGCATGCACACACAAGTTATCTGGCAGTAAAAATGTCGCCTTTTCCAAAACTCATCACTGTCGAGCCTGACAAGCAAATCAGCTAAAAAAACAGAAAAGCGGCTTTAAGATCAGAAAATATATAGCAGTGAAAACTAGGGCTGTAATTGAGTGTATTAACGAGGATGGTTTGTTATCAAGCAAAGTGTAAAACAAAATGGAAATTTTCTAGTAACATTTGCTTCTATGATCCCATATAATAAATTTCTGCTTTTGTAACAAAAATGCTGTAAATTATCAGGCAGCCTGTTGTGCTTCCAGAATGAGAAGCAGCATCAGAAATATGAAGAAAATATGAGAAAGGCAGCAGTACACAGAACAGAGATTATACGTAGGAATTCCTATCAATTTTTAGCTTGTGGTCTGATGAAAACCTAATATATCAGTATTTTTTTTTTTTACTAATCAAGCTGAAGTACTGTAGATGAAAAGTCTTTGCTAAAAGGTACGTTACCATGAGACAAAGGGGGATGTTTACTAAACTGTCCTAATGTTATCGGCGCTAGTTGCAGCGTTAACGTGATAATTCCATATAAGGAAGTGGGCGTTCTGGCGTCAAGGCAACAATAGCTGGTTATCGTGCGATAGAGAGCGCCTTGCCGTCATCGTGCAATAGTGTGTGCGCCGTGGCTCGTTAGTGTGCAGTAACCTTAATTACGTAGCAGCGCTGCAAAAAAATAGCTAAAGAAGTGTAGCACACTGGTTAATACAATGATTGCTGAGACAACAGTCATGAGTTCAATCTCTCAGTGGTCTCATCTAATAAGGCTGTCCGAGGCAATTCCTTTTCATGCGTGTATCAGACACATTTCAACAATCTGTGCTGCCAACCAAAACACCCTCGCGCCAGTGCAGTAGCCTAATGCACCTTTTAGGGCGCGCGCCCTATAAGGCACCGTAGGTTGGCACCCTTCAAGGCACCATATAAGGTATCCCATAAGCTGCCGGAAGCTAAGGTGCCACCAAAAATGCCCAAAGGATGTTAAGGTGACTCATGAAATGGTGACCAAGGGCAGCAAGGTGCCCCAAGTTGACAAGCATGAAATGTATGGGCCAAACACAGATGTAACCCTAACACTGCACAGAGCACCAAGGAAAGGCAATGAACAAGTGATGGAAGGAAGCAGAGGGCGTAGCTGATGGACCTGCCAAATTTGTGTGCGGCCCATGTGGCAGCCTGTAAAGTTGACAAACATATCGGAGGCAGCTGTACCAATGCACAGGGTGATGGTAATGTAAATTGCAACAATGACAGTGTGTGGCAGAGGATGGGAATACGTGTCCACCAGGGCAGGTAGAGGTGGCAGGATAAGTGCAATGACAGGAGGACAGAGGAGTAGCAGTGCTATGCAGAGCAGACACAGGAGAGGCAAGCATGAAGAGCCGCAATGCAGAAAAGGGTACCAGTGCAGGACATGGGGTAGTAGCCTGCACATCAGGGCAGGATGCCACACAGGTGCCAGACACAGATAGACAGACAGAAGGATGGTTGGCAACTGTGATGAGGGTAGAATGTTCCGGCACACAGATCTGCACAAATATGACTTACAGTAAGGAAAAGTAGTTGTGTAGGACAGGCATAAAAAAAGGAGAACAGAAAGGAATCAAACCCATGACCACCAGCACAAAAGCCAATGCACAAACCAGTAGGCCAACACCACCAACAAAAGTCACACAGCAAAGGCTGCATACAACAACACTGCAGGGCACCACAAAAAAAGCCTGTTGTGTGCCAGAATAAGGCAACCACAACAGTAACCATGATGCAATGCACATTCAGAAAAGCTGTGTACAGCTCATATCACAGTCTGTAAGTGGGACGAGAGCCACATATAAACACATGCACACATACAATGAAATGTTATGCAGTGGAGACAGCATGCAAAAGAGCAAAGAAAATAAACCCAAAGGGCGGCAGGGGATGCTCTGTCGAGCAGGGCAGAATGGGTAAGGAGCATGTGAGAACTGAACCTGCAAATCGAGGCAGGGCCAGACCAGCTCAACAACAGCAATACCAATCCCCCAAGCCCACCGGCCACATGGACAGTACAAAGAGGCATATGTAACAGCTAATATGTGGCAGATAGGCTGCATAGAGGGCACACTGTGGTGTACAGTGAAGAGATGGAAGGGTGTGTGGAGAGGTGACGAAGCTGCAGTCAGTTCATGGTCAGGTAAGCACAACACAAGAAAAAAGAAAACTTTGCGGGAATCAAACCTGCAACCTATGGTGCTCCAACGCACGTCTGTAACCACTATCCCAAACAACCACTACAAGTGCCATGCAAATATGTTCCATCAAAGGGAATGTGTGTATGGTAGCCTGTAGCACCCTGTGATGTGGTAGTCGGCTGCCATATAGACAGCTGCCACCGTACAAGGATGTGAGCATAGGTGGGCCATGTACATCACGAGTAAATGACTAAATACGTGCGTCAGTGTGGTGAAGCAGCAGCAGAGACAAATGTGCGTCCAACACATATACTTTATTCTTGAAAATTAGTAGACATATCATATATACTGCCTGTCATGATATGAAGCTGGTTCTTTTACAGTGAACAAATTGAAACCACATTGAGCAGGGCAGCAACCCACATGTCACATAAAAGTCACTGGGCCATATACAGATGATGAGCAGTACAGATAACATGCAGTAGTTGCATGGTGTACACTATGCAGTAGCCCCCCACCCCCCACAGTAGCCCCCCACCCCCCCCACGCCCCAAATGCCTTTGTCACATATGTGTGCATATAGACAGTAGTCGATAAATGATGATGGCCCAATGCACACCAGTCATGAATTGTCCCCCAAAAAATATCTGCCCGCCAATACAGGAGGCGGAAACCTGAGAAAGCATATGTAGAAAAATGTCAGCAAGTGCACACACACATATATATGTCACAGCTGTCACATAATACTTGATATAGCAAAGAAAGCACCCCCAATTTCCAAAAATAAACTGGTCAAATGCAAAATGAGGATATGGTAACAGGTACAAGAGGAACATGATCCCACAGAATAAACAAAGCGCAACCTCACACACATCCATAGATAGCACTATGCAGAAGGTCTGCTGCAATGGGTGGTGTGGATACAGTATGCACACACATATGGCACGGTACATGAAATGCACTAAGGAAGGAAGAAAATGGACACCCACACTACCACATTGCGAAGTTACTGGTGCAGTATGCGTGCCGGAATGTCAGGGGATAAATAGGACTGTACAGACATGCAATGCTATGTTTGTTAATCAATGTAGAGTGGCACGTCTGTACAGTAACCAAACACAATAACTTGTACAGAGAAGTTGAAAGAAAGGTCAAACATGGCCCAGAAACCCACACAGAAGCGACACTGCCACATGCTCTAGTGTACCAACATATTCAGCCACATACACATGCACCATGTACATTGAACTATGACACAGTGATGCCCCACATGCACTGTAACACCCGTGGTGAGGGCAAACATCAACCGAAGATGTTGGCGTACATCGAAGTGGTGTGGTAGTAAATACTGTGTCATTTCCAAGTGCAGGGTAGCCCCACAAATACAAGAGGACCTATACAATGTTCCCCCTGTGCCACACGCATGGCAGTATGCTCCTGGTGAACTAAACAGATGAGGATATCCTGCGGTGCAGGTCACACACATGGCCAACACACACTAACACAATGTCACATCAATGTACAACATACAATGAATATGTCAGTCCCTGATGCACAGGTAGGGGTCAGTAAACAGTGTCCATAGTGCAAATAGCGTCTGCAAGCCAGAATGTCCCGTTAAGACTGTTTGTCAATCCCTGGGCATGCATAGTCAAGTGTGACATCTCAATCTGCCACAGTACTGGAAAGGTCATGTGTGTCTTCTGCGATGAACACGACACTCAGCCAGAGCATGGTAGCAATGTTGTGTAGGACAGGCCTGTTATGCTGAAAGTAGCAGTCCAACAATAATGTCCATCATAGGCATGTGGGCCACTCGTAGAGGTCAGCCATACTAAGGCACCATCTCCCAGGGATAGGTGCTTTTTTTGCTGTGTTCTCCGACATATGGGTGATGGTGCCTGCAGATGCAGTGTAGTAGATGTGCAGTTTGTGTGCTCTGCCCTGTGTCGGAAGAAGGAGAAACACTGTTATGGTGTGCTGCACAGAACATCAGGTCACAATGCAGGTAGGCAGACATCAATATGTATAGAATGAAATGTCAGACATGCAAACATTACATTATCACAACACAGAACACAGTGCATGTTGGGGAAATGTGGAAATGGAACCACAGACAAGGGTGTCATATGGATATGGTCATGTCCATGCACATGTTACACAGGCGTTCCACAGCTCCACCCCATGTCCATCAGCGTTGGTGCATAGAGACCCCACAGGAAAGGTCCATGAAACAAACAGCAAAACAGAAACATATAAAGGCTGATGTCAGTCACAAAAGATCCAAGATGCAACCTACCGTGTGTCTGCAGCAAGTGTCTGCTAGGGATTGTCTGAGGCAGGCAAAGGCCACCACACGTCATAGTGAAGACAGAAGATGTCATCAAAATCTGTATAATCACCATGCCCCCATTTCCAGCTGCCATTGATGCATGTCCAGATTATGGCATCATCTGTGATACAGAAATGCTGATGGTCTGTCAGCACACAAGAGATAGGTCACTTCACAACACAAAACAGATGGGTACAATGTACACAAGGTCAACAGAAGTAAGTTACAAATAGCAGAGTCACCACCCCTCCACACGTGTAAAGACACGACCCACCACATGATAATGCAAACTGCTTGCACACTGTATCATGACACAGCCATACCAAAACACACACACACACACAATATGATAAGGTGAGCATGCCACCGGTAGCATACAGCCTGTCTGTGCACAATTGGAGATTAGTGGAGATAAAGCTTGGGCAAATGCAATGATACCCTGCGTTTGACTGATGCTACAATGTCATGGAATGGTATACGTGTGGCTCACCACCAGAACACCTAGGACCTGTGGACACAAGCAGCTCTCTTGGATTTGTCCCAGAAACAGTGCTGGATAGGATGAACTGGGCAGGAACACATGTGCATGTGTGTGCCAACATGAACATACGGGGTGTGGGGGTGCAGGGCAAAGAGGTGAACAACAACATATGTGCATTGGACAGATAACCTCAGACATGAGCTGTAGCTGATTGTCCCCACAGACCATTTGCCTGTAGGTCCACCTACCCCAGTCTCCTGCACATTGATTGAAGTACAGACATCTGCCACTGCACCACAGCACCAGGAAGGTCACAAAGCATATCCTGGGCATGTATAAATACAAGAGAAACATACATATGTCATGTTGTAGCTGTGCAACACACACAGCCCCATCACGTCCTCACCCCTTATGCCCCCCTAGATCCTTTACAGTCTGGCTTTTGTCCTTTACAGTGTACCGAATTGCCCCTGCCAAAGTTTCCACTGATGTGTCATTGGTAAAATACAAGGGCCTGTACTCTATACGCCCCTTCATCACCTCTCTGCTGCCTTCAAAACCGTTGACCACAACCTTCACTGTCATATCCTGTCCTCGCCTGTCCCTAAAGCCTCTGTACTATCCTCCTGCCCCTCATATCTCACCCGTCGCACCTTCAGTGTATGTCTTGCTGGCCCCACTCCCCCTGTGATCCTGCTCCCTGTTGCTGTAACAAAGGGATATGTCTTGGGTCTGCTTCTGTTATATTTGCATAGCAAATTCTGTGGTGTGGCTATCTCATCCCCTGGCATTCAGTACCAGCTGTATGCTGATGATTGGCAAATATATCTCACCACCCTTGAACACTCTGTGGCAATCCAGACCCCGAGCTCTGCTTCCGTGTCTGATAATGGTGGCATCATGTCTCCCCGCTGCCTGAAAGTAAACATGGCCATGCCCAACATCTTATCTCTCCCCCCAAGCCCTGCCCCAATATGAAGTATCTGTGTATAGGTTGCTACACTTTCCTTTAACTTCGGTACGCGATGTAGGGGTTGTCCTTGACACCTATCTCTCCCTCTCCACACATACCCATCATGTAGCTAAGACCTGTGGTATCATTCTACATAACATCACCAAACTCCCCCCCCCCATCCTCCCTGAACACACAACTGAAACGCTATTGCACCCCTTAGTCACCTCCCTTCCTGCTTACTGTAACCTACTCCTTGCTGGTATCCCATTGAATCATCTCAGTCCGCTGCAATCTAAGCAACACATTGCTGTATGGGTAATCATCTGCCAGCCTCATAATGGCCATATGACATGTCTTGTCAGTTCATCTCACAGCTCCCAAACCGTTTCTGCACCCAGGTCTAGGTACCCCCATTGAGCTAAAATTGCAGTCACTCTGTCTAATCAGTACCTTTCCTCTCGTATCTCAACTACTACTAATACTACCACTACTGAGCATGTACAGAAACATGTAACACACAGTCCATGCTCATCAGTGTATGCAATGCAATCAAGCCACGTATATCCCCCATTGTGACATCCCCACGTCTACGCAACTGGTCCTACCTATGTACCGTGTTCCTACTGTTAACCCCATACCACACTCTGTATACCTTGCTGCACCCTACGGCTGGACCAAACTACCTGTGTCTGCACGCCAGCCACCTTCTCCAACCATCTACCAATCCCGTGTGAAAGGTAACCTACCTTTCCTACCATACCCTAACCTACCCCAACTAATCCAGACTCACATGATCCCCATCCACCTGCATTTTCCCCTACACACACCTCCTGTGTTTGTGATTGACTATATTGTAAGCTCTGATGGGTAGGGATTGTGTTCCATATGTCTGTGTAGTGCTGCATATGACTGGTAGCGCTATACAGATTTTCATGAGTAGTAGTACATATATATCAAAATATAGTTTCCAACATATGCAGTACTTACATGAAAAGAGCTCCTCAATCAGCTGGAGCCTGTTTGCCGTGCCATCATATGTGTCACCACGTCCATGTAAAGGACGGCACATAGGATCATCTTCCAGATCCTTATTAATTTGAACTGGGATATCGTGCCTGACAGCAATGTTGTGAAGGATGCAACAGGCCAGAATTATCTGTGCCACAGTCATGGGTTTGTACTGTAAGGCTCCACCGGTCCTATCCAGACACCTGAAGTGACTTTTCAAAATGCCAAATGTGCGCTCGATGACTGAGCGGCTGGAGGCATGGGCCTCATTGTACCTCATCTCTGCATGTGTCCGTGGTAGACGCATAGGGGTCAGCAACCAGGGACGACACCCATATCCTGCATCACCTGCAGAAAGATATTTGGAAAGGTAAAGCAGGAGCTGATCCCCACTCACATGCACACAAGCATGTACATGCAAACCAATAACACAGACAGGTCTGAGAGAAATATATGACATCACATGCTGACACACAACATCTATGCGGCAGCGTTTGTAGGGGTGAGACAGGGAACATGGGGGAGGGGTAAGGTGTGCAAACTACATCATCTGTAACCACACGAAACACATGCCCAAACACCCATAGCCGAAAGGTAGTAGTGACGGCTGCAAACATATCAGGCACACACATGGCAATGCACCCTGGAGAAGGGTAGTGATGCACACATGTGCAAGCCTGTGAGAGCCATGAAGCTGTCCACACTCAGCAGGTGGAACAGGAAGAGGTCCCTGAGTTTCCCAGAAAGGATGGCCGAGACAACACTATACTGTTGATATACATGAAGCACACATGTGTGTTGTACTATGCCAACACAAATCACACAATGTGAAATGGCCATAAATGTCAGAGGTGAATGTGCCACCAACCCAAAACACCATAGCAAAGAAGACATGGAAGCAAACTACCCCCCCCCCCCCCCTGAACACAGATGACACACACAAACACAACTAGGGACACCCTGCAAATACAGACATTTGTGCCTATGTTTACTCAGAGGAACACCATGTGCATGTCAGAGATGAGAAATACCCATCCATCAGCATACAGTCCTCATATTTTCGGGCCTCAAACTGTCCGCATAGTGCTGAGTGATGCAGGATAAAGGAGTCATGGGTGGACCCTGCAAACCTAGGGACCACATTCAGAATACTCATATTTGCATCACATACAATCTGAACATTCAGGGAATAGTAGTGTTTGCGGTTGCGGAACACTGTCTCCATGTCTCTGGGCGGGACCAGGGCAACATGTCCCTCTCTCGTTGATGCACAGATTACTTGTTCTTAATGCCTCTTTTCTTTTCTCCATCCTATCCTTTTTCGATTTTAATGGCATTCTTTTCCTGTTTTCCTGCAGCTTTTTGCATTTTTATGATTGTAAACCACTCAGAAGCATATGTTATAGGCGGTATAATAAGTTTTAATTAAACATAAACATGTGTGCAATCAATAGCTCCCATCACATGTGGTATCCCCGCAACTTCCTCAAAAGCCTGGTTCAGGGTCCCCCACTGTTTCCTAGTGCTGCGAATTGCAATGTAATTCCCCACCCAGTTGACCATGGCCCACAGTACCTGGTGGAGACAGCGTGAGAAGGTGGGCGCAGCTCATGCCACCTACTGCGACCATAGATGACTGGAAACAGCCAGAGGCAAAGAAATGTAGGGCAGCCAGGAGCTTGACCAAACCCGGTATGGCATGTGACCGACCAGTCAGGGGCTCGAGGTCAGGTCGTAGGTCCTCAAAGAGATCCCTAATAGCCACTGTGTCCAAACAGTATAGGGAGACCTGGTCCTCATGCATGTCCTGGAGATGGGCCCTGGGCCTAGGCCTGTGCTGTGCCGGCACAGCCCTAGCTTGCATTGCCCCACAGCTGCAGGTCTGATTTGCAGCGGGACTGCACCCATGCCCTATGCCTCAGCCCCATGGACACCATCTCCCTCGTCAGGCAACCGCGGGTCCTGAACACCCCCCAATGCACATGCAGCCACCACAAAGGCAGCCATCATGGACAACAGAAATATGAGACACAGAGGTTAGTTGTCGCCTGCCCCTCACCTCATCTACACCACCTTCCACCTGCCCCTCACCTCACCTCCTCTGCCTCACGCCTTTTCCTCACCTCACCCGCTCCTCACTCCCCCTATCGCACCCCTCGCCTGCTCCTCACCTCACCTCCTCCACCCCCTGCCTGCTCCTCCCCTCACCTGCTCCTCACCACCCCTACCCCACCTCTCGCCTGCTACTCACCACACCTCCTCTACCTCTCACCCACTCCTCACCTGACCTCACCTGCTGCACCCCTCACCTACTGTAACCTGACCAAATCCTCACCTCGCCTGCTCTTCACCTCGACAACTCAAAACCCTCGGCATGTACTATGTATGCATGCCAATTTATTAACTTTTGGCTTGTGCGCGGCTTTGCATGTGTTGAGCATGCGCAGTGGCGCAAGCGCTGTGTCTGCGCGTTTTGTGTATGCAATATAGGTCTATGAGCATGACCCGTGTGCATGTGTTGTGCAGGGCTCCATGCTCGCAGATAGCGTATGCGGCGTGCAGGTGTGGCGCATGCACATGCAACGTGTCTGTGCACCATGTGGTGTGCTTACGCATCCCCGCCATCATCATGCATGGAACGTCACACAGCACATGCACAGGGGACCTGCTCATACAGCGCATGCACAATGTGTGCAGCGCACAAGCTGATGCACATGTGTAGATGGTGCGCACGTGCCAATGCACATGCGTAGATGGCGTTCACGTGCCGATGTGCATGCGCAATGCGCGTAAACCTGTGCCCCGACCAAAAATGCATAAATAGGCATGCACACGTGGTACATGCCGAGGGTTTTGTGTCGGCGAGGTGAAGAGCAGGCAACTGCAGGATTTGGTCAGGTTTACAGCAGTTGAGGAGTGCAGCAGGTGAGGTGAGGTGAGGTGAGGTGAGGAGCAGTCGAGAGTGAGAGAAGGTGAGGAGCAGGCGAGAGGGAGAGTAGTGGAGGTGAGGAGCAGGCCAGGGCATAGTAGGTGAGGACCAGGAGAGGTGAGAGATGTGTGACAGGGAGGGAGAGGACACAGAGAGCAGGGAGATGCAGCGGCAGAGCAAGACAGGAAGGGAGGAGGAGGAAACACCTGGGCAGCGGTCCCCGGAGGCGGCAGGAATGGGTGAACCAGAGGTGGGGGTTGCAGGGCCATCGGGTGTGTCCCAGCCCACCCAGGAGCAGCCTGAGAGGCCACCCAGTGCTAAACATAGGAGGATTCCAGTGCCAGCCGAGGAAAGGAAAAGGGCAATCAGATTCAGCCAGCAGGAGAACCACATCCTGCTGTCCAGTGTATTATAGAGATATTATGTGCTCTATGGCTGACTGAGCTCCAGAACCACTATGAGTACATGCACACATGTGTGGAGGTAGTTCCAGGAGGCCGTCACCCAGGCCAGGGGACCATCCAGGGACCTGGATAGCCTACGGAAAAGATTTAATAACATTAAGCGGGGTGTCCGTGCCCACATGGTGGCAGAAAGGCGACATGCTCTGGGCACTGGTGGAGGTGCTCCCTTTGTCCCCAGCCTGACACCCCTGGAGCAGCAGCTGGCCGAATGGCTTGGCACCATCTACCTGCATGGACTGCCTCCAGCACTGGACACGGCCCATCCACAGGCAGGTAGGTCTGAGATATGCAGCACATGTACAGCTAATGACCCAGCACAAAGTGGACACCCCATCACCCCTCCATGTCAGGTCCCCATCTCCAGCCCCAATGACCCCTCTGGTAAATGCACCTACCCCAACCCCAACCCCACCTGGGGTCAGTTCCGATACAGGCACCGCAGTGCCACATACACATTCCCATGACACCCACGCACAGTGCAACCTCATGCACAGCATCATCCCTCCCCCATCCCCTGCAATATTCTACCACAAACCACACAGTAATGGATAGGTGTCCACCCGCACCCGGACACACTCAAGCCGCTTGTCCCTTCCCACCCTGTCTCAGGGACGTCTTGAAACCACCTGTTCCTCTGCTATCCGTTTGCTGGGTCCCCGGCTCTTGACCTCCCCTCCCCCTGCCCTCCACCTAGAGCACTCCTACAAAGACTCCAAAACCAGACTACAGAGACACCTATCCTGTTCTGCATTCAACCTACCCTTTCCCTTTGCTCCTCCTTCTCTCCCTCCCAGATCCAGATTGATCCCTACCCCTTTTAACACCATGCCTGTATGCTTAGCCTCTACCTTGTTTTCTGTTCCCTCTATCCTGTCTAGTATATGTTGTGGCAGTCTTGAATTTCAGCAGTCTGAAACGTTGTCTTATTGTAAACCACTGTGGTACCTCCAGTATGAGCGGTATAGTAGATATTAAAAAGGAGAAAGATAAAGATAAAGATGGAGCTGCACATATGTGTTCTGGTCAGACCCATATCTACTGTGTACCCTCCTCCACCCCCCCAGGTGACATACAGGCCATGGAGGTGCAGGAGGAGGAGAATGTGGCTGATCCAGAGGCTGCAGAGCTACCTGTCTTTACAGAGGCAGAGGTCGCTGCCAGCACCGTTGCTGCATCGACAGCGAATGATGTGCTGCACAGGGTGTAGGATGGGGCAGCAGAACTACACACACTAGTGGGGAGCAACAACAGCAGCACAGTGCCTGGGGAGAGCCCAGATACCCTTGAAAGCAGACACCAAGCAGGAACACCAGGGCTGCAGGCACAGCATCCACCGGCATGGGTGTGATATTGGCGGAGCTGCAGGCACATACCGCCTCATCACAGCACAGTGATGAATGTAGGTAGGTAACTGGCAGGGTGGGTGCATGTGGAGGTGTAGCACACCACCCCCCAGACACAGCGGTGGGGGCATACTCCCACACACTGACAGTGGGCCTCCCCACATACGTGCCCCCATGGTCATGTCTGGGAGTTGTGGTATGTCATGTCGAGGAGTCAGCATGTCAGACACATAGGGGAGGGTGTGGCAGATGTGCACAGATGTGCACAGATGTCCAGCGGGGTCACAGGTCAACACACATGGTTAGACGCTGGAGGTGGGACAGGGTCTGCTAGGGGGCACTAAGCTGCTGGCATCTGGTGATGGGGTGGGACACGCCCTTCTGACCCCTGAACAAGCCCATGCAAGGTCCTAGCCCACATCAACACATGTCCTGTTGTGTCCTACAGCCACCATCAGGCTATGTCATATCCTAGCACCTGCCCACACAGCCCAGCATCAGTCATTGCACCCCATGAGCCACCGGCAGTTCCAGCCCCTCCATGTGTCCATCACAGTCTAGGCCCCACCACAGGCCCTGACCGTGTTTGGCACCCCCCACCTGCCCATGTCCAGTCCACACCTCACCCCGCCAACAGCCCATTCCCTGTCCCAGGCTCCCAACCATCCCACATCTCCAATCATAGCTTCCCCCACTTACACAAACTTTCCATATCACACCCCCTCCCCAGCATCTATGTGCATACCAGGACCCTCCGACATGCCCTCTTAGCAGTCATGGCCCACCATCATCCCACACCCGGTCACGTCCTCCCACCACCCAGTGTGCTGTTTGGACACACCTCTCCCCCAGGAGCACAGGGGAGTGTATTATCGCTACAAACATATCAGCTGCTGCTGCTGCTGCTGCCGCTGTGGTAACCACAAACACATGTGTCCTGCCATGCCCCCTAGCCTGCCCATCAGCACCCCCTATGCCACTACCCCTGTGCTGCCTCCCAGACCAACAATGAGGGTGTCACCCTCCCAGGGGTGTGTGGGGACCACCAGGACCACTGGGACAAAGGATATGCCTGAGCCCCATCCCCCAGGCAGGCTTAGCAGAGGCGCAGGAGACACAGACTCTCCATGCGGGCCTGGCAGACAATGCTGAGGGGGTTACTCAGGGGCTTTTATGGGCAGGCGGGGTTCCCTAGCTGGACAGTGACTCTGCTGCAGACACTGCAGCAGCAGCAACAGATGGTCTTTTTGTGTGATGCACGGTTTCCCCATGGAGTTGGCCAGTTTGTTGTCCGGGTGGGTCCACCTGACACAGGTGGCCCTGTGCAAGTAACAGTTATGCTCTAGGAAGTTCCAACATAATATGCTACCAGGATATGTGGATACACATCCATATGTTGCAGGCCCCCTATGTACTACGTTCCACATGAGTCACAGTGGGAGGTGCAACACATGTCTGACAGGCCACACTGTGTCTCACCCACAGGCACTCATGAGGCACTGCTGGCCATTTGAGATGAGGTGCGGGGCCTGAGGGCAGAGCAACAGGCCCACACCCAGGCATTGCGGGGCCTACAGACAGAGATGAGACAGTTACGTGAGACAGCCGACACAATGGCAGCAGGGATAGTTTGGGTGGCCGCTGCCCTGGAGGCCATGGCTGCTCATTGCCAGCAGCCAGCATCAGAACCAGTGGCAGTAGCAGCACCAGCACAAAGGAGTGGGTGGGGCCATGGTGGTCGTGGACGTGGGTGGCCACACAAATCATGATTGAAGGAAACAGGGCAATGTAACTGAATAAATAGAGACAGCTTAACTTATTTATACATCTGTGCACTTGTCCAGTGTTTGTCCCTGTCATTCCATGGGTACCCTGTTCCCCATGTGGCCACCCTGGTCACATGTGCCTTCCCATTTCACGGGGGGGGGGGGGTGAGGGGTGTGCACTACCACCAATCACCACACATAGGTTCTGCCATGCCCTGTGTGCCATGCACTGTGCCATGTGTGCACAGTTATATGTATGCAGGGGGGTATACCCTACTTCCCAGTCTACCTGGACTATATGTATGGTGGGTCATATACGTTGTGAGGATTGCCCACTCTCTCACACTGCACATCCTCCCCATTATTCTATCTACATGTCTGAGCCATCTCTATGACCCACACCAAGGTCTACGTGATATAATGGCACAGATGCCTTGGAGACACACAGGACAGGCAAAGGTACCTAGCTACAGTCAGCTGTTTACTGTCCCCCAGCACTCCACTGCTCCTCCTCCAGACCACCATCCACTTGTTGGACCTTCACCAGCTACCACCCTGTCCTGCTCATGGACCTGGAGGTCTGTCCTCACCTTCCTGCCTCATACCTACTGCTATCTATTCCCTTCATCTTCCTTAGATTAGAATGCAACAGATATGTGGCCTGCACATCACAGCCATCATTCATGTGTCCATGGCTGCTGGACAGTGCAGCACATGGGTACATCACAGGGGCACCAGGGGAAACATATGCTTGCTCATATAGCCATCACCCACACCTGATGGTGGAAACATTCCATGTATGTTACCAATGTCTTCCACACATACACACGGGGACATGCACACATGTCTCATGCTCACGGCAGCAGCTTGTCTGTAAGGGAGACACATGACCATTGTGATGTCTTACAAAACATAATACTGGTGTTTATTAACAGTCTGGCCTATTTACATCTGCCCACATGTTGTTCCCGGGTCATAGGACAGCACAGGGCACGTGTGTGATGTGGCACTGTGGGCCTCACACACTCCAAGGCCGGCCATGAGTGGATGAGTGTGGAGATGCGTGGCCCATACCAGGCCCACTCTGCATGCGCATCTCCGTACCCATCTGCTCTATGGCGCCTGCCAGATGTCTGATGCTGCGATCATGGTCCCGCTGATGCTGCAGCAATGTACCCATTGCCACAGCCAGGTACCGTATGCAGTGGCCACCACACCCACACCATGTTGCCACTGTCTATGTGGTGAGTATACAAACTACTAAGAACATAAGAACATAAGAAATGCCATGTGGGCTAACTCTGTTGAGCCTTTTCCTCTGAAAAAACAATAGGACGAACCTGTGCTCAGACTACAACCTCTGGAATCTTACTATGAAACATAGCCTTAGGCACTAAGGTCTCAGTTTAAAACATTGCAGCAATCCATAGGATTTTCAAAAAGCTCGTAATGAAACTTTAGCTGCTATTCACATCAAGGACCTTTACTCGGTGCCTTAATCCTTGCTTCATAATCAATTTTTCTGAAATAAATTATTCATATATTTTCAGAGGTTGTAGTTTGAGCACAGGTTCGTCCTACTGTCTATGTGGTGGCATCTGTATGGCCCCTGTCTGTGGCAATGGGTGCCATGGTGACACCCAGACAGGCACCAACACCGCACACATGGGGCATGTGGCAGGGACCCCCAGTACCCTGTGCTGTCCTGTGGCCCCTCCCACCCATAGGCTAACCCTCCATGTCCTCCCCTCCCTCCTCCTCCTCCTCCATCATCATCACCTCCCCAAAACCCTCACCCTCACTCCCCTCCCCACTCTCCTCACCTTCGTCCTCCCCCCTGACGCCTCACACACACCTTCCCCCTCCCGCCCATCCCACCCCATCACATTCTCCACCCCCTCCAGGTCATCTTCTTCGCCTCCATCCCCCTCCGCCACCTCCACCATCTGCACCATAAAAGGTGGGCTTTGTGGGTCTGCCATAGATGTTGCTGGGCCCTCCCCAGGATCTGCATCCTCTGTGGGGGAAACCAGACATTGGCACGGCATCATGCGTTTGCCACATCACAGAAACATAGTATGTGCTCACACGGGCTGCTGGGCCACGGGGACAAGCTGTAGTGCAATGTAGAGGCTGAGACACTCACCATCACGGTGACCCATCGCCCTCTGTTGGAGGTGGTTCAGGAACTGTGGCTGGTGCAGCCGCAGCTCATGGCCCTTCTTCCGTAGGTCCTCTACCTGAGGGGATATGCAATGATTGGAACCATTAGGGACCAGATATGTCTGGTCAAGGCCTTATGCATAGCACATATGGCTGTGAGCAGCAGGGGGTTGCTGTGGCAGTGGCCAGTGGGTGCGCTACTACCTGTTGCCACCGCTTCCTGCATGTGTGGGTATGAGTCTGGGCATGCATGGTGTGCCACCTACGTGTCTTGTGTGATGCCCCCCATTCCGGGTTCCTGCCCTCTCCTTGCATGACATGGCAGCACCATGCCAAGTGTGGGGTAGGCATGCTGATCTCCAGGGGATGTGATTCCAGACTCTCTGTGTGATCAGCGGCACATCTGGGTGTTAGCCCGATCTACATTAATAAGCAGGAACACATACCATAACAGCAGGATATGTACAGGCCCTCTGTAATCAGATCTAAAGCCTACTGGGGATAGGGCAGATCTGTGGAACTGTAACAGAGGCACGTACCATTACACCAGGGTGTCCGACAACCTCTGTAATCAGGTCTACGGCCTCCTGGTGGTAGGGTGGACTTAAACACATCAACAGGAACACCTACCATAACACCAGGATGTATAATAGATCTCTGTAATCAGGTCTAAGGCCTCCTGGAGAAAGGACAGATCTGTACAACTGCAACAGAAGCAGGTACCATAACACAAGGATGTGTATTAGACCTCTGTCATCACGTCTAAGGCCTCCTAGAGATAGGGAAGATCTGTGCAACTTCAACATAAGCAGGTACCATAACACCAGGATGTGTATTAGACCTCTGTAGTCAGGTCTAAGGTCTCATGGGGATAGTGTGGAATTAAACACATCAACAGGAACAACTACCATAACACCTGGATGTATAATAGACCTCTGTAATCAGGTCTAAGGCCTCCTGGAGATAGGGCAGATCTGTGCAACTGCAACAGAAGCAGGTACCATAACACCAGGATGTATAATAGACCTCTGTAATCAGGTCCAAGGCCTCCTTCAGATAGGGTGGACTTAAACACATCAACAGGAACAACTACCATAACACCAGGGTATATAATAGACCTCTGTAATCATGTCTGAGGGCTCCTGTGAATATGGCAGACTTGAAAACAACACCATATGCATGTATGATATATGATATGTGATGATTGCTGGATGTGTTGCACAACTGCCATTGTGTGACCTGTCGCCATACACTTATTTCACGTGGGTAGTCAGCAGATTATAGCGCCTGGTGAGGCACCCCCATGCCCTCTTCACCCTGCCAAGGTCCTTCTGCTTGGTTGCTCCAAGGAAAAGGTGCCTCTGCCTTGTGCAGATCAGCTTGCCAAGGACTTTCAGCTCCCTCCAGGTAAAGGCTGGCTTTCTGGAATTGCTGTCAATTTTTTCTGATGTGCATAGCTTGGTGACACACATCACACATGTGCCATGGCACACACTTATATGTGCTATCTCACACTACTACAGTGTGCAGCACACATGGCATTGTCATGCCCAGTAAACAGCAAGCTATCCATAGCAGCACAGTGATATGCAGCACAAATGGTATTAGCCTTTTTTACAATCCCCATCCAGCTGATATCAGAGCCACAGCCCCTTTTAATTGATTGAATTGTTGACTAGCTCTTTACATTCTGGCATGGCAGGCTTTCCAGTGTTTGGGCATGCAATGCCTTGTGATGCACCTTCTGCAGGCCCATGCTCTGTGCCAACTTAGGGTACAGGACTAGGGTGAGGGCATATTTTGCTTTAACCACAGACTACAGAGATGTGTCTGACTGTTACAACCATGAAAGGGACCTGACTCAGACACTCTTCTTAATGTTGAAGCAATGGGGATTTGAATCCATGACTTCTGGCTCAGAGGTCAGTGTATTGACCAGTGTGCTATGCTTCTATGGCTATAATCATAGCAATGGCTGGCTACACAACTGCAGGTCACTGCACAAACATTCTGCTGTGCTTACTGGGATAGGGGAAACCCACAGCTAAGACACTTTATAGGGCACCTTAGGTTAGGCAAATGAGGTGAGGGTGTTTTTGTCTGGAAAAAGGGATTTCAAACATATGTCTGACTGTTACAGGCATAAAAGGGAGTTGCCTCTGACAGTCTTACTAAAGGAGGCCTGCTGTGGGAATGAACCCATGATGTCTGCTACTGAGGTCATTGTATTAGCCATTGTGCTACATCAATATGAGTTTTTTTACATCAATGGCTGGCCACAGAAAGAGTGCAGATCACCAGACAAACTGTGTGCTGTGGTAACCAGGATAGGATAGAACCAACAGTACCCATAATGCAATTCACATGCAGAACAGCAGTCTACAACTGTTCACCAGATGGGGTATGCACATCTACAGCACATCAGTTTGGTAGGGGGGACTGACCGTGCGTGTTACTGCCACTGACTACCTACAGGCCATGCCATTGTGCGAGTTCTGTGCTCACCCTGAGGGTGAGGTGGGGTTGTCAGCACCAGGTCCGCAGTACCCGAGTTGGCTGAGGTAGGCTTTGCTGCAAATCTCCATCAGTGCTAGTGTGTGACAGGTATTTGCAGAGATGTCTGCAAACTTCCTGTATCCGTTTGTATTTGCCAGTCATGTCTGCCCCTTCTGGACCATGATGTAACCAAACTAGTGCATATCCAGTGTGCTTGCCATGGTCACTTGTTTTCAGAGCAGGGGTGTGTATAGAGTCACATGATGATGATGTACATAGCAAATCACTCTCTCTTGGTCAGGGTGGGGGACATCATCTGCCCCCAACAGACCCACACTCTGAACATTTCCAACAGGGGCTGTACAGCAACATGATGACGGGCTGTGGAACTAGTAAACACCATCCTTTTGGCAAAGAGACAGTTGATGCAGAATGGCACCTGTGACAGGGCCACTAGCAGAGAGGTAGTAGGCTTGATCAGCTCAGCTGCTGCCCCCCCCCACCCCCCACCACCACCACCACCACCACCACCACCACCACCACCACCTTCCATTCAACAGCAGAGGGCACAGTCAGTCTGCACCCTGAAAGGTGTTGCAGCCTTACACATGCTAACTGCAAACAGTGTGCTAGCCCATACTTAGTGCATGTTACCAGAGGAACTATGTGTGATATTAGCACCAACACCAAGCAGGTATGTCAGTGATTGGGCCCCAGAAATGGGAACTCATAAATATCACTTGTGAAAAACACTATATGGCTCTATGTGGAAGACTAGACATGCCATGGTCACTGCTCAGTCAGTGAGAGTGACCTCCCAGCATGACTTGCTGTGGCCACCCTGTCCGTGCAGATGGCGTTCGGCCACTACAATATCCCAGCCGTTGCCCTATGCCCTATGCAGATGCATCCTGGATAAACCACCCTGTAGGGGCCATACCCACAATACCTTGCTCATCATTATGCACATTGGCAGGCTAACACTGGAAACAATGCAAGCATTGGGGGCTCAGTGAGATGTAGGCAGCCACAAAATACCGGATAAACATACACAGACTGCCACACCTATTTCAGCATTGTACAAAGATAGAGGTGGTTGGCAGCCCTGTCCGCAACACCAGTCCTGGGCTTAGTGCAGGCATTGTTACGATACTCAATACTGTTAGGGTCACTCTCCAGGGTGGTAAACACTGTCAGAAACTCAAGAGGGGGCACACTCCACATATATTAGAAAGGTTGCTATGATGGATCTCTGTTAGAAACTTGTGTTTAATTTATGATTTGTTATCTGACATTGGTCATAGCTACCTTTTGATGTATATGGCACGTGTTTCCATGTCTATGACGGCATTGCTAAGGTATGCAGGTGCTAGTGGTGGGAGCTGCTGCTCTGCGTAGGGCCCAACAGCCTGCCTTTTCATGAGCCTTGGGATGGTGGGGCCTATGGGTGTGGGTGTTTGTGCCCCTGATGGCCACTGCTCTGGGGCAGAGTTCCCCAAATCCGGTCTTGGTGGTTCAAACAGGATTCAGGTTTCAGGCTGTCCCTAATGAATATGCATGAGGTACATTTGCATACAGTGGGGCAGTGCTTTCAAATGCATCTCATGCATATTTATTAGGGACATCCTGACAACCTGAATGGTGTTTGGCCCTTCGGGAGCCACAGCTGGGACTTGAACCTGTGACTTCTGCCCCTGTACACACTGTACTGCACCAAACTGTTGCCACAGAGGTAGCTCATTCCCTGGGGATACCATTACTGTTCGTCAGACAGACCTTGTCTGTTGGACTGCACGCCACCCACCTAACCAGGGCTTGGCCTTGGTCTGCTGTGGACAGATGCCACTGCCCCCTCCATCGCCAGCACCCCTCTGCCACCATGCTGACATGCCCTTATGCCAGTGGTGCTGGTGGTGCGCAGTCCCAGCCCATCCAGTGTGCCATTAGGCAGCTGCCTATGGTGTGGTATCTGGGGTAAGGGTGCCTACATAGACATCCATGCTTCCCCCCGGCACCGCCTGCCAATGTTATGTGGCCTTTGGGGTACCTGCTGCATAATGTCCATTGGGGCAATGTGGGACACACATTTGTGGACATGTGTGCCCTTGGTCAGTTGCTGTTGTGCTGACTTCCCGTTTCTGCCTTCCTATGTGTCACCTAGGCATTTGCCTAGCCCACACTGTGACCCAGCTTCCCCATTCCATGTCCCGCCTGTGGCCCCCTGTACCCCATTTGCAGTCTCACCATAGTGCCCTTTTGTACTTGGGCACTATGCTGTTGCTGCACAAGTAGCACTACTATCACTGTTCTGGGTCTCCTTGCCTTTGCTGTACATTGCTGACTGAAATGGTTTCTCTCTCCTGCACTTGTGCCTCTAACGCGAGGTTTTCACTCACATTAATGTTCTGCCCTACATTTCACAGCGTTTGTGTGCCTGGAGCCTCTACACGCCCACTCTCCACCCATTGACCCCTTCTCTCCGCCCTCTGAGATGACTTACTCCACCCTCTGTGCCTTAACTCTGCCGGAGACATTATCGGGCGAAACCTCACACTATCACGCAATAACGTTACATTATCACGCAAAATCATTATGTATCACGCGATAACGTTATGTATCACGTGCTAACTGTGTCACTGCAACATTATCGCTGTTTAGTAAACATACCCCTAAGTTGAACTGCAATGCAAGATTTTCATTATCAGTGAGTTTTTGTTCCATTGGAGTGTGCTAGAAGAAGTAGGAATTCAAGCAGACACAAAGAGGACAAAAAAAATAACAGCAGGCAGGAAAAGGTAAATGCTCAAGCAGAGAATTATAGCTCCTAATCAGTTAATGCGGGGAATAAAGCTTTCTTTAGACATGGTCTATAAAATGAAAAAGGAGAGACACCAAGATGGCAGCTATGATGATATTTGCAGTTTTCCGAGTGATGTTGCATCTTCGTAACATAAAGCATTATTAAAGAGGACCCGGGAAATCTATTACTTACCCCTGGGATAAGCAGCATGGAATCTGTCTGCCTATCTTTTGGGAACCTGAAGATTCCTGTGACCTGGACTGGCCACTGTTGGAAACAGGTTACTGATCTTGGTGGACTTTGGTCTGACGCAATATGGCATATCTTATGTTGGTGAGCAGAATGCTCTGGCAGACAGACTGAGCCAAGTTCTTCACTTTCACAAGTGGACCCTGGACAGGGAGGTGGCGGGTGCCACATCTTTAGGAGTGAGGAACCTCTTGATAGATCTCTTTGTCACTCCTGAAAATGTCAAGGTGTCTCAGGTCTGCTCCAGAGTGGGATCTCCCAGCAAACTAACCTCTGATGCTTTCTTCCTTGACTGGAAGGAGGGGTTTCGGTGCACGTATCCTCCAATACCCCTCATTCCCAAGATTCTCCTGAAATTCAGAAAAGACAGGGATACGATTATTTTTATCATACCTTACTGGCCCTGACAACCATGGTTCCCTCTAGTTCTGGAACTCTCCATTTGGGATCCAGTATATCTAGGTCTAGCACGGAACACAGGAGGATGGAATAATGTTGCATCCCAACATCAAATCCCTAGCACTCACAGCCTGGATGTTGAGAAGCTAACGTTATCAGCTCTCAATCTGCCAGCTGATGTCACCAATGTCTTTTTGGTGTCCAGATGGGTCTCTATGAGAAAGTCTTATGCAATCAAATAGAGGAGATTTGTTGTGTGGTGTGAAGCACACTCCATAGATCCTTTTGCTTGTCCCACACAAACACTGCTTGAATACCTTCTGCACCTTTAAGTGTCTGGACTCAAATCCAAATCCTTAAGGGTCCATCTCAGTGCAATTGGAGCTTATTATTGTGGTGCAGAGGGTAAACTCATCTCTGTACAGCCTTTAGTTGATTGCTTCATGCAGGGTTTGCTTCTTGTCAAACCTCCATGCAAGCTACCCGCAGTGTCTTAGGATCTAAACATGGTTCTAATACAGCTGATGAAAATTCCTTTTGAGCCACTCAGTACCTGTCCTCTGAAATTCTTGACTTGGAAGCTGATATTTCTGGTAGCAATCACCTCAGTGTTCACAGTGAGCAAGCTTCATGCCCTAGTAGTTCATCTATCTTACAGATCTGCATGGGGCCACCTTACTGCGCAGACTAGATGGACCATACTGGTCCTTATCTGCCATCATATTCTATCTTACAGAAAGTAGCGAAGCAGTAGAATTTTATGATTTGTACTATGTTAGGAAACCCATATCTTTGTTAAGTCCTTTCTTGTTCATTTCAAAGTATGACAAGGTGGTTAGGCAATGTGTTTGTCACTTCTGGTTACCAGAAGAACATAAAAAAATGCCTTACTGGACTAGACCAATCTCCATCAAGCCCAGGATCCTGTTTCAACAGTGGCCAATCCAGATCACAAGTATTTGGCAGATTCCCAAAAAGGTACAAAGGTTCCACAATGATTGTGCTGGGGTAAGCAGTGGATTTCCTGGGTCCTCTTTAATAATGGTTTATGGACCTTTCCTCCAGGAACTTGTCCAATTTTTTTTTAACCCAGCTATACTAACAGTTTTTATTGCATCCTCCGGTAACAAATTCCAGAGCTTGATTATGCGTTGAGTGAAAAAAATATTTTCTTTTATTAGTCTTAAATGGTTTACATTTTAGCTTCATTGCTTGTCTCCTAGTCTTTCTACTTTTTGATGTCACGATCAGTCTAAATTTACTCATTCCATTCTATTCATTAATTTATAGACCTCTATCATATCCCTCCTCAGCCGTCTCTTTTCCAAGTTGAAGAGTCCTAACCTTTATGACGTATGGGCCTTTCCTCTAGGAACATGGCCAAACCTTTTTTAAAGCCAGCTACACTATCAGCTGTAATACATCCTCCAGTAACGAATTTCAGAGTTTGATTACACATTGAGTAAAAAAATATTTTCTCTTAACAGTTTTAAATAGGTTGCATTGTAGCTTCATTGAATGTCCTCTAGTCTTTCTACTTTTTAATGACGTAAACAACCGATCTATGTTTACCCGTTTCACTCCATTCATTAATTTATGTCTTCAAGTCTGTTCTCATAGGTCTTCATTTGCAGACCCCATATCATTTTGGTCGCCTTCTTCTGAACCATTTCAAGTCTTTTAATATCCTTGTGAGATACGGTCTCCAAAACTAAACATAATACTCCAAGTGAGACTTCACCAAAGACTTGTACAGGGACACTAATATCTCCTTCCTTTGCTAGTTATACCTCTCTGTATGTAGTCTAACATCCTTCTGGCTTTGGCCTCTACTTTGTCACATTGTTTCACCACTTTGAGATCCTCAGATACTATCACCCTGAGATTCCTCTCCTGGTTCGTGCACGCCAGCTTCTTGCCCCCTATTGCATGTTGCTCCTTTAGATTTCCATATCCCAAGTGCATCACTCTGCACTTCTTCACATTAAATCTTAACTGCTAAGTATTAGACCATTCTTTTAATTTTTGAAGATCTTTTCTCTTGTTGTCTCCTCCCTCCAAGGTGTTCACTCGGTTGCAAATATTCATGTCATCACCAAAAGGCAAACTTTTCCTTTTAACACTGGCAATATCACTCATGAAGACATTGAACAGAACCAGTCCCTGGACCAATCCTTCAGGCACTCCACTACTCACTTTCTTTTCCTCTGTCATCCATCAGTCAATCAATTTCTGATCCATTCACCACCTTGAGACCCATCCCCTTTATTAGTGTAACTGATTTAAAAAAAAATGGTCAGGTTGTTGAAAAAAGTTCTTAACACATTATTAAGAGGGAACTGGAGAAATCCACTACTTATCCTTGTCAATAGTCAGTATGGAATCTATCTACTTTTTGGGATCCTATCAGGTACTTGTGACCTGGCTTGGCCACTGTTGGAACAGGATACTAAGCTTGATGGAACACTGGTCTGACCCAGTATGACAATTCTAATTTTCCTATGGCATATTTGACCTCCATAATTTCATTAATAAAGATCTCTGAGCTACATCACTGGTCACTTTGCCTTCTTCGGCTTGGGCTCTATTGACCTTCAGTCTCTGCATGCTAACACTCAGTCAGTTCTTTATCTCTGCCTCCTTTGTACTGTCAGATTTGCCATTTGTCTATGTGGGACAGCATCTATAGCCCAAATGCACGCTTTCCTTTCAACCCTTCCTTCTGAATATTCTCTTCTACTGAATCCAACTGGCTGACCCTTCTTTGGTCCTTGTATATCCCCTCTTGTTTCAATGCACCTTCTTACCGTATAAAAACGTGATGTGGTATGAGGGCAGAAATTCATTTACAGAAGAGAGGAATAGGATATTTTATCTACACCCCCCCCCCCCCCATAAGTGATGGCAGAAAAGAGTTGGAGAAATGGGTTCCTTATCTCTGCAGCAGTCATAGAATGAGGCCTTTGTTCTGGAGGTGCAAGAGGAGGACCCTCTACCACCCTCAAAAGCACTGACAGAGGCATTTTGACAATAGCTACTTGCAAGAGAGGATACTGTGCTTCTGGAGAGGGAAAAAAAAACAGCTCTCCTTGAAGCTCAACCTGCATGTCTTTGGCTGGATCTGTGAAATTCCTGGCATAGGGCCTCTGACAACTTCCTGTAGTTCCAGCCAGATGGGCTTCTCTCTGATCTGGGGCTTATGCCCCACCATTGGCTCCTCTCTCCCTTCTCTGAAGTTCAGTGAGAGGGACCAGTTCCCCTTCCTTCCCAGTTCCTCCACTGGCAGCCTGTGGCAAAACTAACTTCACTTCCACTTCTGCTTTTGGTTTATGAATTAAATGTTTTCTTCCTTTTACTTTTTCTTGATTCATCATTCAGGAGAAGTCACACATTCCTTTGCCTTTGTTTTCCCAGGTTTAACCCAACTCTCAGAAACGTCGCCTGCTCTAGTTTGAAATCTGTCAGCAGGTCTTCTGTACTGTCACTTCTTTCAAACTAATGATCTCCGTTCCTTGCTCCAGTACAGTACTGGATTGGAGGACTCAATGGCTCTGTCTGTCTCCCTGATGCACTGGATTTATGCAATCAGTCAATCTCAATCAGTGCAAGGGAGTATGACAATCCCAGACTAGGAAGAGTTTGTTTACCAATAACCTGAATACAATTTCAAGCTAGTCCAATGTTATTATTTTCCAAATACTAAGAACTTCAGATACTAATGGGAACCGAGTCATTTATTTACAAAAACATGTTTTAAAGTTTTGACATATGCATGAAGTTTTTTACCTTTTATATATTACAAGCATGCCCATGATAGACAGGAAGAAAACTGATGCCTTTGATTTATGGTGCTGGCAAAGAATACTGTGTTTACCATGGACTGCTCGAAGAACAAACCAGTCAGTACTAGAGGAGATAAACCTATGTTTTCTTTAGAAGCTCAGATGACAAGACTTTAACGTCATACTTTGGATACATCATGCGACGAGAGAGAAATCATTAGAGAAATACATCATGCTTGGCAAGGTAGAAGGTCAATGCAAAAGAGGAAGGCCAGCAATCAAATGGATGGAAACAATAACAGCAGCTCTGGATACTACTCGATCAAGAATGAGCTGGTTGAATGAAGATGGCACACAGTTAAGGGCAGCTATGGAGAGAGTCGCCATGAGTTGACACTGACTCGACAGCCCTTAACAGCAACAAGTTTAAGTTTCAATGTAAACCGCCCCTGATCGCTGGAAGGGGTGGTATAGAAAAACGTTCCAAATAAATAAATAAACAACATGCCCATGATGAAATATTCTGGGATTTGGGCTCATACAGCTACAAATGCCCAACTGAGTCATAGATTTAATATAGTTCAATAGATACATTCATTTATTCATTCGTAATGATACATTTTTTATATACCAACTCAAAATTAGAACACAATCGGGGTCATTCTGCCAGTTCCTGCCCCTGACTAACTTCCCCGCCGGTTGTGTGGGGAAGTTAGACGGGGGCGGGAAATGGACGGACTCTGGGCAGGCAGTGGGTGGTCGCTGGCCCTTGATGCACAGGGCCGATTCTAATGTTGGCCCTGTATGTCCAGGGCCAGCGACATGTGCGGGGAAACTATTCCACCTCCAAGGTGGAATAACTTCCCTAAACGTGATTTTTTAAGTGCCTGGGGCTCAGATGGGCCACGGGGGGCCAGAGGACATTTTCCGCAGCATGACTTTGGCCTTAGGAGGCCAGATCAGGGGTCGGGCTGCAGAGAATAAATCCCCTTTCAGGCAGCCGGCATCACGGCATTTAAATGGAGCCATGGTTCCAGTTAAAAGCTCTGACTGAGTTAGTTGGGATGTGCATGTTCATGCAAGTTGGACTGAATCACAGTTCCGGCATGCATGTACATGCCTGTTCGCGATTCTGATCCCACGGGGATAGACGTGCCCCATGGGATAAGAATCGCGATCCTCTCTGTACGCCCGGCTCAGACTGGAAGTACAGAGGGGATCTACATATGGGATGGAATCGGGCTGAATGTGAAAAACTTCTAATACAGAACCTGTAACCAGACTATGATAGCAAATAAGAACTTAAAGGCCCGTCTAATCTATCCTGTTTCAGTATCACTGATACTGGCTTGACCTTCACTTCCTTTCAACCAAATATCCTCTGGGCTTATTTCAAGCTTTCTTGAATTCTGTTATTGTTTTTTTTTCTCCTCTGTCACCTCCATTAGGAGGTTGTTCCATACATCCACGACCCTGAGTCTATCCCCTTGGGCCTTAGAGATGCATTATCCTGTCCTCTTGCTCTTGAACTTCCTTTCTGGAACCAGTAATCAAAGGAAAGTCCAGGAAAAAGATGCTTATTGAGGAGCTTCGATTGTGGGGTTTCTTCTTATCCTTTTCCTTGTATGCCGCACATGGGCGAAAGCAAAAAAACTAAGCTCCAGCCAGAGCGAGCGGTGACAACCAGGCCAATGGATTCTTTCCTTTTGCCCGCTGGAGGTGTGAGAACTTCGGACGGCCCGCCTGCAGATGTGGGGGTGGAAGAAGGACTCCCGCTCAGCCCAGGGCCGGATGCTTCATTGAACCCAGAGTGCTGGCTCCCTCCTGCTCAGCCTGCAATTGTGGTGATCGTAGCTGCGGTGAGAGACATCCTAATGGGTGAAGCTACGAGGTTTCCCTCACTGTCTGTGCAGCCTTTCTGTCCTGGAAGAGTTTCCTAGGTGACAGAGGTTTTAGCTGGCAATGCAGGAGTGGTGGGGACCGAGGAGGATTCATTGGAGCCACAGTGAGGAGGGGGACAATTAACTGCTCTGCCATCTGTGTTGTCTACTTCATCATAAGTAAAAGCTCAGGTCCTATAACTCAACCAACTTTGGTGAGGCCTTTGCTTTTGAAATGACTTTAGACGTGAGCAGTCAATATTGGGACAGCTTCAAGCTATTTCTGGTCAGCTTGCTAGTTTTGGCCAGAGGGTGAAGGTACATGAATTGCTATTGGGTGCTCTTTTGAATTCAGTTACTGTCCTCATCTCTACCACCTCCACTGGGAGACTATTCTGCTCATAAAGATTTCCACATTGGCTATGAGGATGGATTCTTTCCAGGATTATGTGTTTGCTGTTATGAGGGGTACTGAGAGTTTGCAACAAAACACTGAGACCCTAGAGAATATCTAGAAGCAGGAACCTAAGAATTCTTAATTTTCCAAAGGTTCCATCTTTCTCACCTATGGAACTTTTTAAGAGGTTTTTGATGAATGTGCTAAAAATTCCAATGGAATCGGTTCCTCCAATATCTAGAGCGTATTATCTGCCTTCTGCTAAAATTCGTCAGGCTGACGATCAGGGTCAGAACCTAGTTACTTCATCTGCTCTGTCCTGTGATAGTTTGAATGTTACTGGTTTCTTGGAATGGTCGGGGTCTGATTCCGGGTTGAATGCAACTTTATTGGTCACCCTGGCATTAGACATCGACTGGGAATGGATATTAAAGATGTATTTCAGAGTTTCTACTGAAGAGTTTATGGGATCTTTTATTAGAATTTTCCTTGATGTTTCTTGGGCCACACAGAAAAGGTGGAAGCAAGTTTTGCTTCTTAAATCTGGGGTGCTTCAGCTGGGTGGGTTATTTTTCCTCCGTTTTCCATGTAAGAGCCTAGTCAAATTGGCTGGGACTAATTATATATTTCTTGACCCCCAGCAGTTGTCTACCTTTATTTCCTCTAGGCTTGTGGTTTCTGAACCTTCCTCTGTAGAGCCCCTTAAATCGAGCCCTAAGGATCCTAGGGTGAGATCACTGGCAGAATAAAAGTAATACTTCCAGTCTGCTTGGATTTCATTTGGAAAACGTTGCCTGTATATTGTGTTAATGCTTCTCCTCTATGTTGGGGGCTGGTGGGGGGCAACACTTTTTGCTTTATTCTTTGGATGTGATATGAGATTAATGGATTCTGTATGGATTTTTCTGTTTGCTCCCTTACCGATAAGATTTTGTTCTTGTATTGACATGAAAATTGTATAACATAGTATAGGATGGCAGATAAAGACCAGTATGGTCCATCTAGTCTGCCCAGCAAGGCAGCAAGAGTAAGTGAACCTGCCGCTCCGTGCAGGTCATCCCTCCCCATGCCTTTGTTTAGGGGTGTACCCACCGCTCCGTGTAGGTCACCCATATTTGTTCAGATATAAGAGATAGTTATGCTTATTTTGATTTTATCCTGTTGCTATAAAGGGATCTACTGTGTCTGTCCCATGCCATTTTGAATTCTGTCACTGTGTTTGCCCCCATCACTTCCATCGGGAGGGCATTCCAAGCATCCACCACCCTTTCAGAGAAAAAGTATTTCCTGACATTGCCTTTCAGTTTACCCCCTTGCAGTTTCATATTATGCCCTCTAGTTTTACAGCTTCCCCGTCTTTAGAAGAAGTTTGTTTGTTCATTATTTCTCTTTAAGTATTTAAAGGTTTGAATCATATCTCCCCTATCCCTCCTCTCCTCCAGAGTGTACATATTTAGATCTTCAAATCTCTTCTCATAAGTCTTCTGACGCAGGCTCCAAATCATTTTGGTCGCCTTCCACTGAACTGCTTCCAGTCTTTTTATATCCTTTGCGAGATACGGTCTCCAAAACTGAACACAATATTCCAAGTGAAGCCTCACCAGCGACTTGTACAGTGGCATTAGTACCTCTTCCTTTCTGCTGGTAATTCCTCTCTGTATGCAACCCAGCATCCTTCTGGCTTTTGCCACCGCCTTGTCACACTGTTTCGCCACCTTGAGATCGTCATAAACAATCACTCCAAGGTCCTTCTTCTGGTCCATGCACACCAACCTCTCGCACCCTATTGCATACAATTCCCTTGGATTTCTGCTTCCCAAGTGCATGACACTGCACTTCTTCACATTAAATCATAACTGCCAAGCATTAGACCTTTCTTCCAGCTTTTGTAAATCTTTCCTTGTGTTCTCCACTCCTTCAGGGGAGTCCACTCTGTTGCAAATTTTGGTATCATCTGCAAAGAGACAGACTTTTCCATTCAGCCCTTCAACGATATCACTCACAAATATATTGAACAGTTTTGGTCCCAAGTAACTGGTTTTCCTCCCAAGCCTGTAATGGCTCTGGTGATTGATTATCGAATCACCCAGTCCACATCGAGACTAGCTTGTCACACACTCTGAAACTACGACCAGTTCAGCATACCTTAGTCAACGGTACATATAGAGGCCTATCTACTAAAGGGGTTTAATGCATGTTAATAGAGTTAGCATATAAAGTTAACAAGCCTTATGGGCCAGGACCATTTTAGTTCTATGAGTGGAATGGCACTTAACCCACATTGACTTAATTAATGCACTTTAACTTTATTAATGCGTGTTAATCTTTAGTAAACATGTCCCATAATTTACATTCAGTCTAGCCACCCACTTTTATTTATTTCACAATGCCTTTGTCTTTCTCATCTTGGCTGTCCATATATTCTAACTGTACTTGTTACCTCTGCTAACTTTTAAGGAATTTCATCGATATTTACAATGCGATGTTATGTGAATGTTCTACTGTGCTGCCTATTACGATATATCTTTTCAATCTTGTGAATTCTGCTGATATTGTATCTTTCATTCATTCAATATGGGGTTATTCTGAGCCATGAATAGTGGTGATGGATGGCCCAACTGGATGTCCATCCCCGCTATTCATGCTGACTCCTGCCCCTGACTAACTTCTCCGCTAGTTGTGTGGGAAAGTTAGACGGGGCAGAGAATGGGCAGCCCGGGGTGGAGTCTGGGCGGGCAGTGGGTGGTCACCAGCCCTGGATGTACAGGGACGATTCTACAGTTGGCTCTGTTTGTCAAGGGTCGACGAAATGTCCGGGGAAGTTATTTCACCTCCGAGATGGAATAACTTCCCTGGACATGATTTTTTGCACATTCCAGGGAGCGGATGGGGCAGGAGGGGCCAGGGTTTATTCCCCGCAGCCCAACTCTGGCCTTAGGAGACCATATCGGGGGTTGGGCTGTTGGGAATAAACCCTTTTTTCAGGTGGCTGGGATCACAGCTCTTCAATGGAGCCACGGTGCCATGACAACATAACGCCATGGCGCCACAGCTCCATTGAGGAGCCTTGACTGAGTTAGCAGGGGGCTGTCCTGCACATGCAGGCCAGACTGAATCGGAGTCCCGGCCTGCATAAGCAGGACTGTTCACGATTCTGATCCTGTGGGGCTAGATGTGCCCCATGGGATCAGAATCGCAATCCCCTCTGTGCATCCGGTTCAGACCGGATGCACAGAGGGGATTTACCTGTGGGACGGAATCAGGCTCTATAGTTATATCCAATATATCATATTAGATCTAGATGAGTTACAACTTCACATTATATTTCTTCAGCAGTTTATGAATGTTCTACTGTGCTGATTTAATGTGTATGCTACTGATACTCTATCATATTATTGTTATTACTAGGATTGAATTTGCGTATCTCCAAGTTTACCTCATTGTTCTAATTGTGTATTGTGTTGGCATTTGCTCATTTTGCTAAGATTAAGCTATTACTACAGTGTAAACTGTTTCTAAAAAGCTACACCCACTGTATAATGCCTTTGGTGAATCTTTCCATAAAGGCAGTTAATAACTCCTAATAAATAAACAAATTGGTCTGATTTTTATTCAAAGGAAAAGTTCTTTGGAAGTTGCTCCATGAACGTGTTTGAGTTTATACAATTTCACAAATCTGTGCTGAGCATTTTATTTTTTTAGTGCTATCAAGTCAGTGTTGACTCATAGTGACCCAGTTGCTTCTAGGTTTTCTTGGCAATGTATCACTGGAAGTAGACTGCCAGCCTTTTCTTTGGAGGCCATGTGACCAGCCCAAGGACACAAGGAGTGCCAGTGGGAATTGAGTCCTTGATCTTCTGGGTACTAGGTGATTGCTCTAACCACTAGGCTACTCCTCCACTCCCATGTGGAGCTTTAAGGGTCATGTTTACTAAACCATGCTCTTAGTGCGGGGTTTAGCACGTGGAATGCATTCCACGCTAAATATTAACATAGGACCCCATGATAAAAATCCCACACTAACAGGTTAGCATGCAATTGGGCAGAGACAGGTGGAACATGGGCATTGACGGCATATTTATTTATTTAGTTATATTGAGCTCAGACCTTTTCAGTTGTATATTGCTGTTAGTACATACTAATTACACCTGCGCTAACTGCAGTTTTTGCCTTAAGCGTAGGTGCATGTAACACTACCTCAATTGATGGCATTAATGTAGCGCATCCTCCAAAGGAATCTCGGAGGGCCACAGTCTCTAACTAGAATACCCAATGTTACCAATTTGTTATAGTCAGTTGCGGTCATAAATACCTCAGACTGCAGTACTCCAAGGGACGGGGCTTCCAGAAAAGTCACTAACCTTGTCCAGAAACTTACTACTCTCAGGGGAAGTAGCAGCAGCTGAAGGAATAAGAATCTAAGGGGTATGTTTACTAAAGGGCGTTAAGGGAGCAAGTGTGCTGTTAATGACTGCTATCAGCATCCTTGCACCCTTAATGCTCTAAAAAAGCTGCATTAATGAGTGTTAAAGGCTCCTGTAGCATTAAGGGAAAGGTAGGCGGAGAGTGGGCATTAACGGTGTGGAGAGTGGATGTTAACAGGGAGGAAAGTGGGCATTGACAGGGTGGAGAGTGGCCATTAACAGTGGGTGCTCGCTTAACGCCTATTGCGTTAGCGCCCCATAATGCTGGGAACCCTAACGTCAAGTAAAACCTCACGGAAACGGAGTATTTTGAGGGGAAAGAGTCTATTTAAATGTCTGCAATGTGATCCACAGACAGGTAGTCAAAGATAGTGACAGTAGCACTCCATTAGCAGCAACATCATAGTGCCCAATTATGAAAGATCATTATATTGATGGTGCAAATGGGGAAAAGGGGGTGGCACATGGGTCATACAGTTGAAGTTGCTGGTGCACAGGGCAGACCAAGCAGCTGCCCAGGTTGCACATCTGTGATGTCAGCCATGATGCTACAGTGACAGTGGTGGCACACAAACATACTGCTTCTGCGAAAAGGTGATGCACAACATGGGACGGTCCAAGAGTCCCTGGCACCCTAAGCAGAGACTCAGGCTGTTTGTCCCCCCTGCTGCCACTGCCGTTGGCTCTGGAGGAAGAAGCCGGTAGCACCAGCAGCTGTAGCTCTACAGGAGGCTGCAAAAAACAGCTGCCCAGGGAAATACTACTGCTGCTGATGTCCACCTCCCCCAAGATGTATCTGCAGCTGGCGGGGATGGGGTTACATTGGCGGCAGTTGTATGGGGAGACAGTGTGGCCGCCCATGTGTGCCTATGCCCCCCCATCCAGAACTGGTTCCCTAGGTGTACGCCTAATCCACATGGTGGACAGGTAGGGACTGCACCCCACCCCCACTGACAGCATGCTACCATATCAGCTTGGTGTGAGGGTGTTGGCAGTGGGTTGCAGCATCTGCTGCCAGCAGCATATAGACTCATGGCAACATACAGACTGGACAACATGTCCCCCTCCAATATCCACCAAACACACCTTGTCAGACAGGTATGGCACAGGGCATGCAGAGATCACAGCAGACATAGGAAGATTCTTACTCATACCTGCATTCACCCTGTCAATGACCATAGCTCCACACAGGGAGTGCTGATTCCATATGGCAGCTCTATGGTACAGCAAATAAAGCCAGTATGTATATGAGTTGAAGGTTCAAGACCTGGCTGTGGATCATGTCCCTGTTGGTAATCTCTAGCCTACTGTGCAGGTACATCACCAACATGGGCAACCCCTAATGAATCAGTCAGCAAGGCTCCAAACACCCATCAGTCACACAGACAGACCCCACTATTCACAGCTGGATGGAAAGGTAGAGTGATAGCACCAGCACACTAACTGGGCCTTAACAACAGGTATGAATGTCAGAGCATGCTACTAGTGCCTGCACAATAAGCACATTTTAACAATGCATGAGCTGATATGGAGACCAAAGTGGCAGGCAGGAATGTCTACCATCCCCACTTTTACATGGGGGGGGAGGGGGTGTACATCTCTCTAGAGTTCTGTGGCCTACTGCAGTGCACTGTGCCCCACATTGTCTAGGCCAGCGATGGCGAACCTATGGCACGCGTGCCAGCTGTGGCACGCGAAGGCCTTGCAGCTGGCACGCGGGAAGGTCGCACATTAAAAAAAAAAAAAAAGCTGCCCGCTGCCGCGGCGGCGGCATGGAGTGTCCCGCGGGGCTCCCTCTGCCCGGCGGGACTCTCCCGGCGCTGCTCAGCCCCTCTCTGCCGGCTTGCAGAGACGCGAAGGGAGAGAGAGTCTCCCTCGCGTCTCTCTTAAGCCCGCAGAGACGCGAAGGGAGAGAGAGTCTCCCTCGCGTCTCTCTTAAGCCCGCAGGGGCAGATGGGAAATTTCCCATCAGCCCCTGCGGGCTTAAGAGAGATGCGAGGGAGACTCTCTCTCCCTTCGCGTCTCTGCAAGCCGGCAGAGAGGGACTGAGCAGCGCCGGGAGAGTCCCGCCGGGCAGAGGGAGCCCCGCGGGACACTCCATGCCGCCGCGGCGGCAGCAGGCAGCTTTTTTTTTTTTTTATTGCCATGAGCCGAGGGAGGGGGGTTAAGACTGGCAATGGGCTAGGGAGGGAGAGAGGGGGGTTAAGACTGGCAATGGGCTAGGGAGGGAGGGGGGTTGAGACTGGCAATGGGCTAGGGAGGGAGGGAGGGAGGGGGTTGAGACTGGCAATGGGCTAGGGAGGGAGGGGGGTTGAGACTGGCAATGGGCTAGGGAGGGAGGGAGGGGGTTGAGACTGGCAATGGGCTAGGGAGGGAGGGAGGGAGGTTAAGACTGGCAATGGGCTAGGGAGGGAGGGAGGTTAAGACTGGCAATGGGCTAGGGAGGGGGGTTGAGACTGGCAATGGGCTAGGGAGGGAGGGGGGTTGAGACTGGCAATGGGCTAGGGAGGGAGGGAGGGAGGGAGGGAGGTTGAGACTGGCAATGGGCTAGGGAGGGGGGGTTAAGACTGGCAGTGGGCTGGGGAGGGGGGTTAAGACGCAGTGGGCTATGGGGGGGAGTTAAGACTAGCAATGGGCTGTGGGCTGATGAGGGCTGGCAATGGGCTATGAGCTGATGAGGGCTGTCTGAAAATGGGGTGATGGGGGGGTTAGGACTGGTAATGGGCTATGGGGGGGGTTAAGACTGGTAGTGGGCTGATGGGGGGGTTAGGACTGGTAATGGGCTATGGGGGGGTTAAGACTGGTAGTGGGCTGATGGGGGTGTAGGACTGATAATGAGTTATGGGGGGGGCTAGGACAGGAAATGGGCTGATGGGGAGGGGTTAGGACTTGAGGTGGGCTGATGTGGTTAGGACTGGTAATGGGCTGTGGGCTGATGGGGGGGTTTAGGACTGGCAATGGGATATGGGGGGCTGACTGGAAATGGGCTGATGGGGGGTTAGGACTGGTAAAGGGTTATAGGGGGGGACTTAAACTGAAAATGGGGTGATGGGGGTTAGGACTGGAAGTTGATTGACGGGGGGCTAGGACTGGTAATGGGTTGGGGTGTTGCTAGGACTGGAAATGGGCTGAGTGGAAGGGGAGGCTTGAACTGCAAATAGCTGATGGGGAGGGGGCTTGGAATGGAAATGGGCTGTGAGGGAAGGGAGCTAGGACTGAAAATGGGCTGATGGAACAGCTAGGATAGGACTGGAAATGGGCTGTTGGGGGGAGCTAAGATTGGAAATGGGCTGTGGTGGGGGCTTGAATTGAAATGGACTCATGGAGGGGCTAGAACTGGAAGTAGGCTCATGGGGGGGCTTGGACTGGAATTGGGCTGAGTGGAGGGGAGCTATGATTTGACATGGGCTGATGGTGGGGCTAGGATTGAAAATGAGCTGATGAAGGGACTTGGACTGGAAATGGGCTGATGCAGGGACTAGAAGGGAATGGATGCTGGGTGAGACTGGAACTAGAAGGGAGCTGATGTTGGGGGAGGATTAGAATGGGATGGGGCTGGGAGAGTAAAATGGAGAGGGGAAAAATATTTTGTGTAGGAGGGATGAAAAATCTACAATTGGCCAGGTATTGGGAGAGTAATTGGGGATTGAGGATGGAGGGGTAAAATTTGTGTGGATGAAATAGGAATGAGGAAAGAGCAAAAGGAGAAAGATTAGTATGTTAAAGCAGATGTAGAGAGAGAGAGAGAATGGAAAAAAAACTAGAAGAGAGAAGAAAGGACAAATGGACAGCAGACGATGGAGAGTTAGCAGAAAACATGAAGAAACCAGAAGAAGGTGGCTGGACCAATTGCAACTGAAAAAAAAATGCACAAAAGGTAGAAAGATATCTCTTTATTTTGAATTTATTAACTGGAATATGTCAGCTCTGGGAAATGTGCATCATTAACATCTGCGCTTTGTTTGGTACAAGAGGAAATTCCTATTTGACGTTGCCACTTGTTCTCTTTCCCCAGTATTCTCTGAAATGTATTGGTTTAATATTTGCAGTGTTGCCTTTTGATAGGTAGGGTATGGTGCTTTGTGAGTCCTGGTAATGCTGTCAGGATACGGCGGGTTTGCTATGGGTTCTAAATGGGCAGCGTTTGTAGTAGTTCCTAATGTGCCTGGCGGTTGGCACTGGATTATAGTAATGTAGAAATCTTTTAGTCTTTCTTTATCCATACACTCATTAAGAGACATGTTTACTAAAAGTTAGTGTATGGTAACATTATGCAAATATTTATGCAAATAAGACCACTTATGCAAATGACGTGCTGGCACTTTGAGGAAATTCTTTGGTTTTGTGCGGCAGTTTGGGCACTCGGGCTCAAAAAGGTTAGCCATCACTGGTCTAGGCTGTTCCCAGTGTTAGTCTGCAAATGTGCATTATGAGGAGCAGAGGATTGTGGGTATGGCCTCAAACAGAGCAGTTTTCCTAGGATGTGTCTGCATTGGAGATCGGGTCAATAGCTGAGACTTCGTAGTGCCCGTCTGTCACGTGTATGGCCTGGGTGGCCTCAGCAGTTCACGCTGTGAGGGCACTCTCACTCTAACCAAGCTGTTACCATGGCATACTATTTATCCACATAGTGCTGTATGGTATTCAGCTCCAGTGATGTGGGTGCTCTTCTTGTCCTGGGAGCTCGAATGCTGGGTGACCATGCTGTTTGTCCTACGCCAGGATGTACATGGTTGCTTTGTGCACGTGCATTGTGTGCTGACCAGCTACAGGTAGTATGTGCATGGTTGAAACAGCCCTGCGGTGGGCAGCAGGCACAGTCTGACTGTGCTTGCTGTGGTGGATTGGTATTTCCAGACAGTTGGGACGTCAGTTGTTCCTGGCCTGCTCACATAGACATGGCTGGACGGTAGCAGCATCCCCATGTAAGCCTAGAAATCCCCACTGCATTCGGTGTCCATGGCATCAGCTGCTGCAACACTGGGCACTGGCATGCACTGTTCTAGGAGGGTCCCTGTCCAATAGGGGCAGGACACAGGGCCCAGATGTAACAGGCACCTACAGTATACAGCAATTGTGCAGGAAACAAGGTGACTAATATTACGCACTGCAGGCAATGCCTGCCTCACACTGGTAGTGATGTGGATCTGCAGTACAACCAGCAGAGACCATCTCTAACAGTGCAAGCTCTGGGAACCAGGTGCTGGGTGTCCATCCTCACCATCAGAGTGACCGCTGAAATTGCTCAGTAGCATGGTCTCTAGCTGTTCTGTGCTTGTAGCACACACTGTCAGTGCATCTTAATGAACACTGTTAGTGTAACTGGGTTTAAAAAAGGTTTGGACAAATTCCTGGAGGAAAAGTCCATAAACCATTATTAAAGGGGACCCAGGAAACCCACTGCTTGCCCAAGTACAAGTATTGTGGAGCCTGTGTCTTTTGGGGAAACTGCTAGGAACTTGTGACCTGGATTGGCTTCTGTTGGAAACAGGATACTGGGCTCAATGGACCTTGGTGTTACCCAGTATGGCATTTCTTATGTTCTTAGTGCATTCTCCATTTGGTGATCAGCTGCAGACTGCTGTCCTGCATGTGCAGTGCCTCATGGGTACTGGAGGGGCTAACCTATACCAGCACACACAGCTGACATTTTAGGAAGTAACTTGCAGTCTTTTTGAATCCAGACATTGCTAGAGGTATGGAGGGGTAGCCTACTGATTAGTGTAATGGCTTCATAAGCAGTGGACAGGGGTTTAATTCCCATTTGTTCATTTTACACCTGTGTGTTACTTAGGTCATTTTCCTGCCTGTAACAGTCCAGGCTCTGCTGTGACTTGCAGACGCTCACCCTTCTACTTTGTTATGTGTTTTGGCCAAACTTTGGATCAGTAAACATGCTATTCCCCATCATGCCCTTCTGAAAGCATGGCTTTATTGGCTCTGCAGAAGTCAGGCTCCTGGGGGTTTTTTTTTTATTATTTTTTATTTTTTAGGTGTGGCGTAATGGTGATGGCAGTGGCCACGGGACCAAGATACCAGGGTTTGAGGCCCACTAGCACTCCTTATGTGGCATTTCAGAATATGTTACTGTCACATTTTATGTCTGCTACAACCTTCATGGAGTGACAACACCTCCTTGTGACCTTGAGCAGGTCTCTTAACCCACCAGTGGCTCAGCTGACTGCAGGTCCGTACAGTTTCTGTTTATCATCTGACATTACTAATTTGTCGGTAAGATGTGATTGCACTGATACAGCGGTATACTAACAGGCAGTTACATGCATACAGCTGTGACCTACATGCTAGACATGAGTCATATATGACATCATGACTGTGACTGTACAGCATTAATTCCATCACATCTCTGCAGTACATGCAGACACATTCTATCCCTCAGATAGCCACCTGCAGGTATCACCTCATGTCCGTATGTGCCCCAATTGCCCAGTTTGGATGACACCTGTACAGTTGTTATTTGCACATTTGTCTGGGGTGTTGAATGGTGGCTGTTTGGCTGGGACAGGTGTGCGACCCAGATGTCTGGTATCAGGCCTTCCACGTGGCACTAACACATATTTTCCTACACAGTATAAATATGTTGGGGATGGAACCTGCAGCATATCAGTGCTGCCAACCCATACCACCCTCTCCTCTGCTGCCATCCTTGCTTCAGCCCATCTATCCACCTCTGTCGGCTTCTCATGCAAGCTGCTACACCATGGCCTACACAGGTACTCGTTTCCGCATTTTGGTTCATCATACATGCCTCTCCTGTGCCTGATCTGCACGTTACCACTCCTGCTCTGTCCCCCTTTTGCTGCACACATCCTGCCATTTCTGACTCTGCTGGGGGACACGTCTTCCTCATCCTATGCCACACACTGACATTGTGCTGTTTTACATTGCCCCCCCCCCCCCCATGCATAAGTACAGCTGCCTCCCATATGCTCGTTCAAATTTCTGGCTGTCACGTAGGCTACCCATGGATCTGGCGGGTCCATCAACTCCCACCTTCCATCCATCACCTTTACATTGACTTTCCTTGGTGCTCCTTTGTCCAGCGTTAAGGTGACAGCCATTTTTGGACGTCAAGGTGCACGTTAAATGGCCTATTGCGCCCTTAACGCTGGAATGCCTCCTACCCGCCCAGCACCCTTTACGCATGTAAAACCCCTTATCACTGCCATTAACACCTGCCACTTTAACGCCCTTTAGTAAACATACCCCTAAGTTTGGATAGTTCACAGAGGCAGGTTGTGGAAGCCAGAACCAATGCAATGTTACGGGTAATATTATGTCATAATTCTTGAACACTTAAATATCTTAATTCTTTTTGCCAAGAAGCAAGAACCTTAAGACAATTTGGGGTATGTTTACTAAAACCCCGTTAGGTGCGCGCCGCGCTAGTGTGCGGGATGCCATATAAGGAGTGGGCGTTTCAGTCAGAAAAAAGCAAAACCAGGATTAATCATGCGCTAATGTGCGCTGCGCTCATGTGCGCTGCGCACATTAGCGCATGAGAAACTTGCGCGGGAAGCATAAGTGGCGCGCTGATGTGCAAGCACAAGAACAGAGCCACAGTACAATGATGAAGACACTGACTGATGGTGCAGGGATCATGGGTTCAATCCCCCACTGTGCCCAATGAAGAAGGCTGGCTGAGGCATTACCTATTATGGGGAAGATTGCTTTAGGAGGCATTTTATTTCTTTTTTAATTACTTCTACTAGCAAACGCACTCTCAAAGCGTGTTAACATAAGGCGCCCCATAAGGCACATTTTAAAGTGCACTGTCTGCCAAGGCACCCTAGAATGTTGCTTATAGGGCGCTTAATAGGGTGCTGTATGAGGTACCGCAAGATCACAGCACTGTTTTTGATGGCAGCACTGTGCAGTTTAAGAAATGAAAAGCATAAGTAGGTGCGCTGAAATACAAGGAGGAGCAGCAGTGGAGCACAATGGTTAAGACACTGACCAATGATGCAGGAGTCATGGGTTCAATCCCCAACTGTGCCTAATGAAGAAGGCTGGCTGAGGCATTACCTGTTATAGGTAATATTGCTGTAGGGGGCATTTTATTTATATTTTAATTAGTGCTGCCAGCAAACACACCCTCAAAGTATTGTAACATAAGGTGCTGCATAAGGCGCCCCATAGGGTACCCCAGAGGGCACATTCTAAAGTGCACTGTCCACCACGGCACCCTAAAATGTTTCTGAAAGGGTGACCTATAGGGCACCATATAGGGTGCCCTATGAGGCACAGCAAGGTCATAGCACTGTGTTTGATGGCAGCACTGTGCATTTAAACGCATGGAAATCTGAAGTAAGTGCGCTGACATGCAAGGAGAAACAGCAGTGTAGCACAATGGTTAAGGCACTGACTGCTGATACAGGGGTCATGAGTTTGCTCCCCAGTGTGCCTAATACATAAGGCTGGCTGAGGCATCAGCTTTGCAATGTATGTATTGTTTCCTGCAGCACTTCATTTGTATTTTATTAATTGCTGCCAGCAAACACGCCCTCACGTGCCGTAACTAAAGTTGCCGCATAAGGCACCCTATAAGGCACTCCATAGGGCACATTATAAAGTGCACTGTCCGCCATGGCACCCTAAAATGTCCCCTATAGGGCACCCTATAAGTCGCTACAGGATAACGTATAGTGCACCGTATATGGACGGTAACCATAAGGTGCCCTATAGGGCGCCCTATAGAGCACCCTCTGAGGCACCTTATGGGTACAGTATGCAGAGAGTGTTTTTGCTGGCAGCAATAATGTTCATTAAAAAGAGATAATGCTTTGGACAGCCCTATCAAATAACCCCACTGTGGGTTTGAACCCATGACCTCTGACTCCACAGACAGTGAAGTAACCAGTAGGCTACAGCTCTATAGCTACTAGCAAGCCCCTGGCTGTCTGTAGAGGGACTGCACGTCACCACACAGACAGTCTGCTGTAGTCACCAGGATAGGGTTAGGCCACCCATACCCATGATGCACTGCACATGCAAATCAGCTGTCCACAGATGAACACAAGATGGGGTATGCACCCCCACAGCACCTCGGCCTGGTAGGGGGAACTGACCATGTCCACCCCCACAGCACCTCGGCCTGGTAGGGACTTTTGGCAAAACTAAAGAGTCATGGGATAGGAGGCAGTGTACTATTGTGGATCAGGAACTGGTTAAAAGATAGAAAGCAGAGGGCAGGGCTAAATGGCCATTTTTCCCAATGGAGAAAGGTGAATAGTGGTGTACCCCAGGGATCTGTGCTGGGTCCGCTGCTTTTTGACATATTCATAAATGACCTGGAAAGTGGAATAACGAGTGAGGTTATCAAATTTGCAGATGACACAAAACTATTTAAAGTTGTTAAAACCCAAGAGGATTGTGAAAAATTGCAAGAGGATCTTGATAAATTGGAAGACTGGGCATCAAAATGGCAGATGAAATTTAATGTGGACAAGTGCAAGGTTATGCACCTAGGGAAGAATAACCCAAACTATGGTTACATGATGCAAGGTTCCACATTAGAAACCACCACCCAGGAAAAAGATTTAGGCGTCATTGTGGATACCATGTTAAAACCCTCGGCCCAGTGTGCAGCGGTGGCCAAGAGAGCAAATAGAATGCTAGGTATGATAAGGAAAGGAATGGAAAATAAAACAAAAGATATTATAATGCCTCTATATCGTTCCATGGTGAGACCGCACCTTGAATATTGTGTGCAATTCTGGTCGCCGTATCTTAAAAAGGATATAGTGATTTTAGAAAAGGTACAGAGAAGAACCACCAAAATGGTAAAGGGGATGGAAGGATACTCCTATGAAGAAAGGCTAAAAAGGTTAGGGCTCTTTAACCTGGAAAAGAGACGGCTGAGGGAAGATATGATAGAAGTCTATAAATTAATGAACGGAGTGGAACGGGTAAACGTAGATCAATTGTTTACCTTATCAGAATATAGAAAGACTAGGGGACATGCAATGAAGCTACAGGGTAAACTATTTAAGACTAATAAAAGAAAATATTTTTTCACTCAGCGTGTAATCAAACTCTGGAATTTGTTACCGGAGGATGTAGTAAAGGTTGCTAGTGTAGCTGGGTTTAAAAAAGGTTTGGACAAGTTCCTGGAGGAAAGGTCCATAAACCATTATTAAGAAGTGACCGAAGATACCAATGCTTGACCCAGTACAAGCATTGTGGAACTTGTGTCTCTTGGGGAAACTGCTAGGTACTGTCACCAGCAGCCGCTGAACTGTGGCGTAAGCAGCCAACTAAACCACTGGTGCCTGACCTCCCATAAAGAAAGTGTAGTTGTGAGTCCGAATGGTCAGGTTTCAAAATGATGTTTTATTCCCCTCCCGGGGTTGGATTTTCAAAAGTAATATAATACAGAAGAACTAAGGATACAGTCTTTACTTTGACATAACTGAAGAAACTTAAATACAGCGTCTTGCTTTAAACGTAAGTTACAAATCACAATGAGCAGTTTTTCTCTGATATTCTGGCAGTTTCTTCTCAGCTCTCTCAGCTACTACCAGGACACTCTTGCCATTAGCTTTAACGCAGAGAAGAATTCAGGTCAGATACAAAAACAGAGCAATCCATTTCTTCAACACATGGACCTGTGAAACTATCCTCTGTGATCATAGGCTCTTCACTTATAAACTTTTCTTTAGGACAGAAAGTCTGTATCTTTCTTACCTCCGTTTCTCTCTCTGTGCCCTCTATACAGCTGTCTTCACAACCAGGCAAATAGTTACCATATAGCCTGTGGTAGCAGGAAGGAGAGACACTTCTGTCTAACCAGACTTTCCCTTTGGCACTTTTAAAACTCCTGCCTTTTAGACTGGGCTGTAGCTCATAGCACTGCTCTCTTCTGTTCACTGAAGACTTTTCTCGGGGAAGTCCTCTACAGGGTTTTACTGGCATACACTCATCTGGGTCAAACATGCATACATCCTCAACAGGACAGCTTTCCCTCTCAAGGGCTTGAAACTGTTTTAAACAGCCCTGCTTCTCCAATACATACGGTTTGTTTCTAGCTGCCTCACGTTCCTTCAACTCAGCCAGGTGCCGGGGGGGAATTCACACTGCGTCAGAGGTAAGCTTCTCTGGTAGCTGACTTCTCTGGGTGAAACTTTCCTTGTTTCTCTTTGGTAATTCCTCTGTGGCTTCCTGCTAGAAGTTTTGGGCAGTTGAAACTCTGTGTCAGAGTATTCTGAGAATTCTGAGCTTCCTTCCAAATCCTGCAAGTTTCCCTTGTCTTGCCAAGCCTCCCTTGAAGCTCCCGCAGCTCCTGAATCTGGAACTAATTCTGTTTGCCTTGAGGCTTTCTTATACAGCTTCCTGGGCATTCTCTTTGCCAGGTGAAAGCTGTTTTCCTCATCACTTAGGGAATGTTCACTAACTAGGCGTGCCTGCAGACCTCGTGTCTGACTTTGTGTTGCCTATGGTAACTAGGAAGTGTTTTGCTTGCCTGCCTGTCAGAATCTAAGCTATATCTATCAGCTTTCTGTGTTTCTGAGGCATAGGGCAGATCTTCCGTGTTACAGTACATATGACCTAGATTGGCCACTGTTGGAAACAGAATACTGGGCTTGATGGACCTTGGTCTGACCCAGTATGGCATATCTTATGTTCTTATGTGTGTGTTACTGGCACAGAGTAGCTACACAGCGTCACATTGTGTGGGTACTGTGCTCAACCTGAGTGTGCGGTGGGGCGCCCAGCACCAGGTCCACAGCACCTTCCATGGCAGAAATAGGCCATGCTGCAGGTCCCCAGCAGTGCTAATGTGTGAGATAGGTAGTTTCTGCAGAAACACCTTGGATATATCTGTCTGTCTCAGTCAAGTGTTGCCCCCCATGGACCCCTAGGAGGATTATGTACCTCCACCCTCCTCCTCCAGGGCTGAGGGTGGTAAACATGGTCTCCCATCAACAGATGCACATTCTACCTCCCTGCAATGGTGGCAATAGAGGGGACCATCAACCCCAGTCCTGCTGGGGAACAGACACCCTACAGGGCAGTCAATGCAGCTCTGTACACATCCATAACACAATAGCAGACAGACATTAGGCATGGATATGCCAAGCTGCACCCCACCACTATCTTATATTCTCCTACAGCAAGCCTTCAGCTGCTGCACCCTGCAAGGCACTCCATCAAGACACATACCAGCTGCAAACAGTCTGCTAGCTCATCCATAGTGCATGTTCCTGGTGGAAATGCATGCACCCAGAACTGGGATGTCAGCATACACAACAAGCAGATAAGTCAGTGACTGGGCTCCAAAAGGAGAACCATAAACATCACATGAAAAAAATACTATATAGCACTATGGGGGTGCCTAGCCATGCTGTGGTCACTGCACAGTCAGGGTGAGAGTGATCTCCCAGCAGGACATGCTGAGGCCATCTGTCTGTGTAGGTGGTGGCCGGGCACTAAAATGTCCCAGCCAGTGCCCTATGCCCTGTGCAGATGCATCCTGGCCAGGCCACCCTGTCCGGGCTATACCCATGGTACCTTGCCCCTCATTATGCACATTGGCAGGCCAATACTGGCAACAGTGCTGGCAATGTGGGCTGTGGAGGGTGTTTGCAGCCACCACACACTGGATAGACAGACAGACACCCCCACACCTATGCCAGCATTGTGCTACTATAGAGGAGTTTAGCAGCCCTGGCCACCACACCAGTCCTGGGCACAGTACAGGCATGGATATGGTACGCAATACTGTTGGGGGTCACTCCCCAGGGTGGTAAACACTGTCAGAGACCAGACCTGAAGCACACTCCACAGACATCAGAAAGATTGTTATGATGGAGCTCAATGAGCAAACTGTGCTTAACGTAGGAATTGCTATCTGCCAGTAATCATAGGAAACGTTTGATAGCTGTGTACCGTATACCCAGGTGTAAGGTGGCATTGCTAAGGTATGCAAGTGCTAGCATTGGGAGATGCACGCAGGGCCCAATGTCCTGCCTCTCCACAAGGCATTGGCCAATGGGGCCTGTGGGTGTGGGTGTGGGTGTGTCTGCCCCTGTTGGCTGCTACTTTACGGCAGAGGTTCCCAACTCCAGTCCTGGTGTGCCAAACACTGTTCGGGTTTTCATGCTGTCCCTCATGAATATGCATGAAATACATCTGCATACCATGGGGGTGGTGCATAGATATGCAGCACAGGCATCTTTATTAGAGGCAGCATGGAACCTGAATGGTGTTTGGACCTCCAGGACTGCATTTGGGAGACTCTGCTCTAGGTAATGCACCTGTTTATGGTGTCTGTGCTCGGTGGGGTAAAATATAGGCGTATTAACCATGCGTATGTTCTCTGCAATAAAGGTTTGTCCATACTATCACGGTTTAGTTGTGGGAAAAATATGTGAACTGGATTGGCAGTAGCCCCAGCTGGGCTTTGAACCTGTGACCTTCTTTTCTTGCACACACTGTCTGTGTGCACTGCACCACCGTGTTGCCACAGATATGCTGCATTCCCTGGGGAGTCCATGACTGTACATTCGACAGGGCCTGTTTGTTGCAGTGCACGGCACCCACCTGGACAGGGCTAGGCCATGGTCTGCTGTTGCCACCAGCTGCTGCCACCTCCACCACCAGTACCGCTCCATCCTTAGATTGGAGACAGCATAAACCCTGAAGGATTTGTGGCCCTCCAGGACTGCATTTGGGGGAATCTGCTCTAGGTAATGTGCATGTTTCTGGTGTCTGTGCTCTGTAGGGTAAAATAGAGGTGTTTGAGCCATGGTTATGTTCTCTGCAATAAAGGTTCGTCTTTACTATCACTATATAGTTGTGGGTAAAACATGGGGACTGGATTGGCAGGAGCCCCAGCTGGGGCTTGAACCTGTGACCTTCTGTCTCCAAACACACTGGTTGTGTGCACTGCACCACCGTGTTGCCACAGAGACAGTGCATTCCCTGATGATACCATGAATGTTTGTCCGGCAGGGCCTGTCTGTTGCAGTGCATTGCACCCACCTACACAGGGCTAGGCCATGGTCTGCTCTGGGCAGCTGCCACTGCCCCCTTCACCTCCAGTACCCCTGTGCCACCATGCTGACATGCCCTTCTGCTGGTGGTGCTGGTGGTACGCAGTCTCAGGCCATCCTGTGTGCGGGTAGGAGGCTGCCTATGGTGCGGGTTCTGGGGTAGGGGTGCCTGCATATATGTCCGCACGTCCCCCAATCACTGCCTTCCAATGTTCTGTGCCCTTGGGGGAACCTGCTGGGTACTGTCCCCTGTGACACTCTGCTAAACACTCTCGTGCCCCTGTTGGGCCCTCATCAGTTGCTGTCTGGCTGCTGTTCAGTTTCAGCATTCCTAAGTGCCATCTAGGCATCTGCCTAGTCCGCACTGTGCCCCAGCTGCACCACAGCATGTGCCGTCTGCAGCCCTCTGAATCCCCTTTACCAGCATCTGTCCAGTTGTCCATTCCGACCTGCCCGCCCTGCTGTTGTGGAACATGTGCATGCCATAGGTAACCTGTCCAATGGAGAGGTAAACCCTGATCAGTGTTATTTCACTGCGGGATCATTCACCTTGCTATGGGGACGGAGCGTAGACCCTTCTAAAATTCATATTTATTTTTTGGGGCTTTTTTGGGAGTGCTTTTTGATGTTTCCCATTACTCTCAGTATTGCCCAGCTTGCTTATGATTTTTTTATATTTTGTTGGGGTCATTTTTAATGTTTATTTGCCCTTTTGTTCTGTGCACATGTATGACACTGCTCACTTTTTGTAGGTTTCCCTGGTTTTGCTGTACATTGCTGACATAAATGGTTTCTCTTCCCTTTAAATCGGCTCTACCTCGAGGTTTTCACTCGCGGTATTTTTTTGCTTGAATTTCAGCCCCGCTCATGTGCGGGGAGCCTCTCCCCTCCCACTCTCCACCCATTGACCCCGTCTCTCCGCCCCTGGGGAGCCTTCCTCCGCCCTCCGAGAGCCTTTCCACGCCTTTATCGCACATCAGCGCACCGCGCACATGAGCGGGCACTTTATTGCGGCGCGCACGTGTGCGGGGCACAAATACGCATCATTAGCGTGTGCTAAGGTACCTTAGTGCACGTTATTGTACGCCACGCACTTGAGCGCAGTTTAGTAAATATACCCCTTTGTCTTTGAAATGGTGCACTAGTGATTATTAACTTTGCATGAAAACATTAAATTTGATATCACTGTGCATTAGTCTATGGATGTTAAATTTAGAGCAATGCAGTGGTGTAAGGAATGTTATCGTGCAACAATTGTGAACAAACATTTTCTTTCATTCCCTCTACCGCAAACAAACTTAAATATAAATAAGTATACTGCTGAATAATAAATGGTTTTGGTAATCTCTTTCCGTGATGAATTCTATCTGATTCAATTTATTCCGGTACCATCTCAGTGAAGCATCACGTAGGTATGTTTAAGAGTTTAGAACTAGCATGTTAACATTAGTAAAACACTGATATTTGAGCTCAAATGTTTGAGACTTCAAGTGCATCTCAAATGCAAAGAACTGTTGAGCTACTTATCTCTTGTGGACTGCAGTCTGTCTTAACACTGGGACGCTGACAGCAGTTTCTCCCTCTGGTATGGCTCTCTTCAGGAATCCCTCTATTCAACGATCCAACGCAGGTCTACAGTCTCTGAACCTATTGCCGAACTTTAAGAAATCAATAAGAAAAACCCAAACTAGCTGTGTTCAGGAACTGCACTTTAGGAGTTTTGGGGTTTGTTGTTTTTTTTTTTGTTTTTTTTAATTTTAAAACCTACTGTACTCCTGCTGAAGCAGGAAGATCAGCTCTGAGAATTTTAAATGGAGTAATTCCCTAAGCTCTATCTGAGGTCTTAGGGAAATAAGACTAGTGTGTCCCTAACTAAACCCTCGCCCGCAGGTACACACACAGTCACAAACTCAAACAGTGGGTTTCCAAGATCACTACTAATTCAGAGACTGCCACCAAAAATTAAGGGTTTTTTTATTTTTTTTCTGAGCTTAGATTCTTCTCTCAAGATGCCAAAGGTTTAGGTAGAAATTCTTTGATACTGACCTTTTCCTTAGAGCCCAATTCCATACTGTGCATGTCCAGACCATCTGGACGTACAAAAAATGGATGGGTCACAGTTGTACCTGCTTCTGCAAACACAGGAGCTATACGTCCCCGTGGCTACAGAACCAGGTCGCCTGGATGGTCCGGAGTGCACAGTATTCTGAGCAGGGAGAAGTACAGTATGCTGCCCATCTCCACCAATCAATGCTCCTGCTGGTGTGCCGATGCCATGGCATTCTCGTTGCTATGGCACAGGGATGCCCAGCAAGAGCAAGCAAGGCCCGACAGAGTGACACATCTCCTTTCCCAGCTGTCTGACCCGCGGCGGGGTCTGCCAGGGCTGGGATCGGGCGGTGGTGACTCATCTGCACCTGCTCTGTCTGTTTATGGGGGCTGCCTGGCCCAATCGCTGCCACTCCCAGGACTTATTCCACCTCTGAGGTGGGATATGTTGCACACACATCCTGTCCCTGGTGGAAGTACAGGGTCCTGACCAGAACAGAGCTGCCCCCCACTCCACCCACTCTCTGCCTCCTTCCCGCCCCTTCCTGCCCCCATCCAGTACTCCCTGCACAGCAACTTTGTGTGTGGGGGGAGCCAGGACACCGGAATATTATTCCTGTGAATAGCAGGGGTTGCACATCCAAACCAGACATACACCCCCGCTATTCGGGGATCAGAATGACTCCCTTAGGAAATAGGAAACAATTTCATAACGGAACCACAAGCTAGTGCTGCATAAACATTTTACTTTTCCTGCAGGAACTATACAGTGCAAAATACAAAGATAATGGATGCACATTGTAAATACTGACATATTCAAATCACTCAAATGAAAATCATTTTTTTCTACTCCCTCTGTCCCCATTGCTAAGTAGGATCAGGGACAGGAGGCTGCCAAAAGGTGGGAACCAGCAAAACAGCTCTAAAATAAGGGACAATATAACACAATGCAAAAAGTTAATAAGTTAAATTGCCTGTTGTTGACTATATGTGAAAAGATGTTAAAAAATTGTTAAACTTCATGTTTACTGTAATACACACTCTATTATTCAAATTTCATTGTTTTATGCACTGAGTTACATGTAAACCGTCTTGACTGGTACAAAGATGGTATAAAAAGATGTTAAATAAATAAAATAAATCCCCAGAAATCAGGGGCATCTGGTAAACTTATATTAGTTTCACCTCTTAACAAAATAATTTAAAAAGCAAACAAACTTTAACTATAATAGCCCAAAATTTAGCAAGCTCCTTACTTTTTATTTGATATGCTTTCCAGACAACTTCTCAGAGCAAATGTCAAAAGACGTGTCTGCTCTGACATCATTGACGGCTTCTATTATTCCAGTCACTGACTGGTTTCTGTGAGGCTGCTCCAAAGCTTCACAGCAGCTCAGGGAACATTATATCAGACATATCCACATTCTCTGGATGACAACAAGGTGACAGCAAGGTGGGTCCTGGCACTGGAGGGTATTTAGAAGAAAATCTATCATCTGTGAAACTGGAGCGATAACAACCATTAGCTACAAGGGATGTTCTCCTTGTTGATTTTCTAACAGAAAAACTGTGCATTTACTGAAAAGATAAACTGCTATTGTCAGGCAAAGAAGACGCTCTTATCATTGACAAGATTAATAACAGATTCTGCTGGACTGATACAGCTGGCAGGACTAGTGGGACCTGTAGTCTAACAATAAGTTTGACTGGGTCCTCTAGACTTTTTCCTTCCAATCAAAGCAAGAATAAACGAAAAGAGATCAAGGGGGAAAGTAACATTATATAGATCCAGTAAAAATGTGTCTTTCATGGATTTCTAAGCAAAATATGTAAATCAAAAAACTTAGGAGATTTTCCAACTTTTTAAAGACAGTTAACATGTAATAGGGCACCCAGGGGGTAATTCTGCAGTGGGTGCAGGGAAAGGTACACGTCAGAGGGCTTATGCACGTGCCTGGGCACTTAGCATGCACTTTAGGTGGTCAGTATTCTGTAAACACATGCTTAAGTCCCATCGTGTGTACTTTCGGTTAGGGTGTGCATAGGGACATAGTTTGGGCGGAGCCTACATTTAGACACATAGTGCCCACTATGCCACAGTGGCAGTAAGCCACCAGCACTGATCTCTAAACCCAGATAGTCAATGCTGGGGCAATATCTAGCTCCCAGCATTGAATATATGAGTTGGGCATATTTCCAGGAAGCTAACAGCATCGGGGCATGCAACGATGGCACCTTCGGATATTTCGTGGCATTGACCATGTTAGTGTTACTGAATATCTTGCTGAGTGGCATTTACATGGTTTTTCGCTCTGCAAGCCATGTTAATGCATTTGACTATCCCCCCCCCCCCCCCCCCCAAATCTAGGTGCCGGCATTTACACTTGCTCTAGAGCAAGTCTAACTTCTGTGTCTAGTTTAAGGTGATTCGGTACAGCCCTGTCTATAAAGTACGCAAATATGGGTGTGCCAACATGCGTTAAACTAGGCGACACTTATGGAATTACAGTACCTTCCTAATATCTATTAGCAAATGGAAAATAATTTTCCTATGGATTAATGACAATTTATATGTTCTAATTATCAGGGTCATATTTGAAGTGCTGGTGCACCAGAGGTGTGCATTTGTGAGCACACGTTTGGTTTGTTTGGGTGCCTAAAAATGTAAAGCATGTGCATATTGTTTATTTATTTTAGTGCCATCAAGTCAGTGTTGACTCATAGCAACCCAGCTATTTCTGGGTTTTCTTGGCAATATATCACTGGAAGTAGATTGCCAGCCTTTTCTTCTGAGGCAGTGGAGGGTAGAGTGACTTGCCTAAGGTCACAAGGAGTGCCAGGGGAAATTGAATCCTTGATCTTCTGTGTACTAGGCAGTTGCTCTAACCACTAGGCTACTCCTCCACTCCATATTGTTTATACCTCTGAATTAATGCACATACAAAGAATTTGCAAACTTGATAAATTTCTAGCATGCATACAATGTGTGACTACTGAACAAATATGTGAAATGATCATGAGAAAATGACTTGAAATTGGAAAACAACATGTTTTAAATGAGCATGTACCAAACGTTTTTGGGGCTGTGCATACCCCTATGGTACACATAGAGGCAATTTTTCCAAATGGGTTAGTTTTGCCTGTACCATGATGGTCATGAACTTCATTTCTATGCAAGATATGTGAAGTATGATCTTAGTCTCTCAAATTTACTGCTAATGCTCAGTGTAGTACTTGGATTGTGGCAAGGAGATCCTCTTTCTGGAATTCATACGATGTAAGATGTATGGGTAGTTTATCAAGTGTGCTTGGAAATTCTTCTTTATCAAGCTTGTGGCACTCAACACGATGAGAAATAACTTGGTATCTTTTTTGCCACATTTTCTTGGTCTCTGGCTGCATTTTTTGGTACTTAAGGATCTTCTCCCTCTCAACGAGATTCACAGAAGAGTTACTTGGGACCGACACCTCTATAATAAATGCCGTTCTGGTAGGGTTCTCCTTGACCACTACGCCCAGCTTCCTTGCATCCAGCTTTTTGTCGGTTAGAATCGGAGTATTCTAGATGATCATAACCTCCTCATTCTCTGTAATTCTTTTAGGGTCATGATCCCAGTGTTTTTCAGGCACAGTGATGCAGTGTTTCCAGAGTTTCCAATGGAGGAGGCGTGCTACTTTGTGGTGCCTTTCTGTATAGAATTTTTTTGCCATTAGAACTTCACAACCAGCTATGAGGTGAGTCAACGTTTGCAGCTGTTTTCTCACAGAATCAACCTATATCTATTTTACCAGTCTTTCCAGTGCTCACTGTAAACCATCTTGTCCGTAATCCACTGTCCAGGACTCTGACTATCAATCTCTTCTCCTGTGTCTGTTCTAGATCGACAAAGGATTCCTGGAGTACTACTTTGTATTTCCAACTGTATTTGTGCATTTGCCACTTATGCGTAATACGTAACTGTATCTGACTTAAAACTGTCCTTTGTTTTCTGGGGTCATAACATAAAAGGATGACATATGCCATACTGGGTCGGACAAGGTCCATTGAGCCCAGTATCCTCTTTCCTACAGTGACCAATCCAGGTCACAAGTACTTGACAGATTCCCAAAAGGTACACAGATTCTATATTGCTTGTCTCAAGGGTAATCAGCAGGTTTCTCTGGTCCACCAGTTAATCACTCACACTACTCACCCATACCACACAAGTCGATGTATCCACTGCATGTATTCACCCTCCCACTCTTGATTGTTTGATGTGCTAACCACTTTGATTTAAAGATAAAGTGGTATACGAAATCCTTTTAAATAAAATAAATAAATAAAATAATAACAGTTTATGGTCTTTTCCTCAAGAAACTTGTCCAAACTCCTTTTAACCCCAGCTACACTAAAAGCTTTCACTACATCCTCCGGCAACTAATTCCAGAGCTTAATTACAGGTTGAGTGAAAACATATTTTCTCCAATTAGTCTGAAATATACATTGTAGCTTCACTGCATGTCCTATAGTCTTTCTACAGTTCGAAGGAGCAAATAACCAATTTATATATTCGTTCCCCTCAACTCATTAATTTATAGACCTCTATCATATCTCCTCTCAGCCGTCTCTTTTCCAAGCTGAAGCACCCTAATCGTTTAAGCCTTTCCTCATAGGGGTATCGTTCCATCCCCTTTAGCGTTTTGGTTGCCGTTCTCTGTCTGGGTCTGATGTAAATGCTTAACTTTGCAGTTGCTCTTTTTATTTATTTTTTTTTCCTAACCATTTCCTCATTTTACCATAGCCTCCCTTTTGAAAGTTAAATGATAGCACAGAGATTTAGTTGCTGTCCTCTCTTCAATTATGAAATCAAATTTGATCATGTTAAGATTAGCATTTCCAAGTAGCATTAACACTCTCACAACTTGCACCGGATCCTGCATCTTACCAAGGACTAGTTCAATATGTTTGAATTTATTTTTGCAACAGCAATTGAAGACTAATTTTGCTATGTCCACAACCACACTGCTTCTCTCAAACTTGAAAGAGTTTACTGTTTTGTAGCAAACACAAAATCAGAAAGCGTGAGCATTTAATTGTTTTGTGAACTATAATATTCAGTCTATTATAAATGGCTGAATGGACTGAAGGCATTATAAGAATTAGCATTTCTATGCTGGGGTCAACTGTTTAGAAAACTTAATTATGATAATGTACAGCTTAAGTATATGCAATGTTTTATTATATCTGTTGGTGCTTTATGGGGAATAAAGATCTGAATAGCAAATTATGTAGTTCCAATTCAATTTATGTTCTATTGAGTAAAGTCTCTTTTTGTTTTTATTGACCTTAATAAACTAGAATCCATTAGGCAGCAAATTATAAATGTGTTCCAGCTCCCCTAAGTTAGAAATGATATGGTCTTGGAAGCTATTTTATGGCTTTTTTCAACTTAAAAAAAAGTCAAATGAAAGCAAACTCATATTGAAGAGCAGCTCAATGTAATGTCCATTTGCTTTGATGAACCTTATTGCCCAGACCACCAGTGTATCGTAATGACTGCCACCAAATTTCATTGTGGCTGTGAAAGATTTGTATTCAACTGCCCATGTTTTTACCTTTCACCTACTAGTGTTCACAGCACTCTTCACTCCTTCCACCATCAATACCAGCTACTGCCCGAAACCCACATACTACAGCTTCTTGCTGCTGCTGTCTTTGTTACCACCATATGGTTTTGTTTACTAGACCATGGGGTGTGTACAGAAATTCAGTATTCCTCTAGTGTGAGAACATAAGAACATAAGATATGCCATACTGGGTCAGACCAAGGTCCATCAAGCCCAGTATTCTGTTTCCAACAGTGGCCAATCTAGGTCATATGTACCTAGCAGTTTCCCCAAGGGACACAGGTTCCACAATGCTTCTACTGGGTCAAGCATTGATATCCTGGGTCCCTTCTTAATAATGGTTTATGGACCTTTCCTCCAGGAACTTGTCCAAACCTTTTTTAAACCCAGCTACACTGACAGCCTTTACTACATCCTCTGGTAACAAATTCTAGAGTTTGTTTACACGTTGAGTGAAAAAATATTTTCTTTTATTAGTCTTAAATAGTTTACCCTGTAGCTTCATTGCATGTCCCCTAGTCTTTCTATATTCTGATAAGGTAAACAATCGATCTACGTTTACCCGTTCCACTCCGTTCATTAATTTATAGACTTCTATCATATCTCCCCTCAGCCGTCTCTTTTCCAGGTTAAAGAACCCTAACCTTTTTTGCCTTTCTTCATAGGGGTATCCTTCCATCCCATTTACCATTTTGGTGGCTCTTCTCTGAACCTTTTCTAATAATGCTATATCCTTTTTAAGATGCGGCGACCAGAATTGCACACAATATTCAAGGTGCGGTCTCACCATGGAACGATATAGAGGCATTATAATATCTTTTGTTTTATTTTCCATTCCTTTCCTTATGATACAGCATTCTATTTGCTCTCTTGGCCACTGCTGCACACTGGGCCGAGGGTTTCAACATGCTATCCACAATGACGCCTAAATCTTTTTCCTGGGAGGTGGTTCCTAATGTGGAACCTTGCATCGTGTAACCATAGTTTGGGTTGTTCTTCTCTAGGTGCATAACCTTGCACTTGTCCACATTAAATTTCATCTGCCATTTTGATGCCCAGTCTTCCAATTTATCAAGATCCTCTTGCAATTTTCCACAATCCTCTTGGGTTTTAACAACTTTAAATAGTTTTGTGTCATCTGCAAATTTTATAACCTCACTCGTTATTCCACTTTCCAGGTCATTTATGAATATGTCAAAAAGCAGCTGACCCAGCACAGATCCCTGGGGTACACCACTATTCACCTTTCTCCATTGGGAAAATTGGCCATTTAGCCCTACCCTCTGCTTTCTATCTTTTAACCAGTTCCTGATCCACAGTAGTACACTGCCTCCTATTCCATGACTCTTTAATTTTGCCCAAAGTCTCTGATGAGGGACCTTGTCAAAGACTTTCTGAAAGTCCAAATACACAATATCAACCGACTCACCTTTGTCCACCTGTTTATTCACACTTTCAAAAAAACATAACAGATTAGTAAGACAAGATCTTCCTTGTCTAAAGCCATGTTGGCTGTCTCCCATTAGGTCATGACTATCTACATGCTGAGTAATTTTATTCTTTATGATGGTTTCTACCATTTTTCCGGGTACTGACGTCAGGCTCACAGATGTACTCCCAGTATGTGCAAGGCTTAGTGAACAGAATCATGTGAAACTGTTACTGGATATTGGGGATGGGAATATTGAGGGGGGGGGAGGAGAAACTAAGAGAATAATTTCATAACCAGTCACGGAGGCTACAGGCGTGCACTTATACTTTTTAAAATCAGCAGACTGACATGCCAGAAACTAGGCATGGCCACTTATGCCTGCTATAGGGCAGACAGAATCTGGGGCAGATAGGTCGGCATAAAGGCAAGCATAAGTAATCGCATTCTATAACTTATGCATGTCCGACAAAGCTATGCCTCTGCTCCACTTAAGCACCGTCCCCGCCCCCTCCCCGTGCATGCACCATCAGACGTTACATGCAAGTATGCACAGAATAGCAAGCGGCTGATGCATGCACGGAAGTGCTCATTCACCCACATAGGTCCGTGAAAATGGTGACTTTTGTGCAGAAATAGCACATAACATTCAGCGCACCTCTTATAAAATTACACTCAGGGGTTGATTTTATAAGAGGTGCACTGCACGTTATGCGCCATTTCTGCACATAAATCCCCCTGAGTGTAATTTCATAAGGCGATGCCTGCTTTCTGCCTGAAGGTAGTTTCCAACTGAGGTGTTATTTTATAAAGAAGTCGAAAATACATCTTAATTTAAGGTAAGATCACTGACAGGGCCGGATTTACCTTGAGTGAGGCCCTATGCCAACAAAAATTGTGGGCCCCCAGCAGGGGCGGCCCAAGGGGGGTGCGGGGCCTCATTTGCATAAGGGGTCTCATTTTTGCATAAATATTTGCATAATGTTACCATATACTAACTTTTAGTAAATGTGCCTCTTAATGAGTGTATGGATAAAGAAAGACTAAAAGATTTCTACATTACTATAATCCAGTGCCAACTGCCAGACACATTAGGAACTACTACAAACACTGCCCATTTAGAACACATAGCAAACCCGCCGTATCCTAACAGCACTACCAGGACTCACATAGCACCATACTCTACCAATCAAAAGGCAACACTGCAAATATTAAACCAATACATTTCAGAGAACAACAATACATGACCTACTGGGGAAAGAGAACAAGTGGCAATGTCAAATAGGAATTATATAAACAGAACACCTCAGCTCAGTTACACATGCACAACATAGACCGTCACCAAACAAGGAATCACAATTTAGAGACAGGAAGACAATAATTAAACTGGGAATCCCAAAAGCCAAACTTGGAATGTACAACACTGTAGAAATAAAACTATACATTAATTTGCTCTTGTACTAAACAAAGCGCAGACGTTAATGATGCACATTTACCAGAGCTGACATATTCCAATTAATAAATTCAAAATAAAGAGATATTTTTCTACCTTTTGTGCATTTTTTTCAGCTGCAATTGCTCCAGCCACTTTCTTCTGGTTTCTTCGTGTCTTCTGCTAACTCTCCATCGTCTGCTGTCCATTTGTCCTTTCTTCTCTCTTCTAGTTTTTTTCCATTCTCTCTCTACATCTGCTTTAACATACTAATCTTTCTCCTTTTGCTCTTTCCTCATTCCTATTTCATCCACTCAAATTTTACCCCTCCATCCTCAATCCCCACTTACTCTCCCAATACCCGGCCAATTGTAGATTTTTTATCCCTCCCACACAAAATATTTTTCCCTTCTCCATTTTACTCTTCCAGCCCCATCCCATTCTAATCCTCCCCCAACATCAGCTCCCTTCTAGTTCCAGCTTCACCCAGCATCCATTCCCTTCTAGTTCCTGCATCAGCCCATTTCCAGTCCTAGCCACCCATCAGCCCATTTCCAGTTTAAGCCCCCCCTATAACCCATTACCAGTCCTAATCCCCCATCAGTCAACTTCCAGTCCTAACCCCATCAACCCATTTCCAGTCAGCCCCCATAGCCCATTGCCAGTCCTAACCCCCCCCCATCAGCCCACAGCCCATTACCAGTCCTAACCCCATCAGCCCACCTCAAGTCCTAACCCCTCCCCATCAGCCCATTTCCTGTCCTAGCCCCCCATAGCCCATTATCAGTCCTAACCCCCCCATAGCCCATTACCAGTTCTAACCCCCCCCCAACAGCCCACAGCCCATTACCAGTCCTAACCCCATCAATCCACCTCCAGTCTTAACCCCCCAGCCCATTTCCAGTCCTAGCCCCCCCATAGCCCATTACCAGACAGCCCCCATCAGCCCACAGCCCATTACCAGTCTTAACCCCCTCCCCTAGCCCATTACCAGTTCTACCCCCCCCCCCCCAACAGCCCACAGCCCCTTACCGGTCCTACCCCCATCAGCCCCCCTCCAGCCTTAACCTCCCCAGCCCATGTCCAGTCCCAGCCCCCCCCAATAGCCCATTACGAGTCCTACCCCCCCCAGCCCATTACCAGTTCTAAACCCCCCCAACAGCCCACAGCCCATTACCAGTCCTAACCCCATCAGCCCACCTCCAGCCTTAACCCCCCCAGCCCATTTCCCGCCGCAGCCCCCCCCCCACTAGCCCCTTACCAGTCCTACCCCCCCCCCCCCCCTCGGCCTAAAGTAAAATTTAATTTAAAGGCAGGGAGGGAGGCAGGGAGGGGATTCAGCCGGGCATAGGGAGCCCCGCGGGACAATCCATGCTGCCGCGGCAGCAGAGGGGGCCCCGTGGGAACAGTCCATGCTGTCGCGGCGGCAGCCAGCGTTTTATTTTTTAATTTAATTTTAAAAAGGCTATTTTTGTGGGCCCTTGTCAGCTGTGGGCCCTACGCTACGGCGTATGTGGCGTATAGGTAAATCCGGCCCTGATCACTGACACTAGTTCTAGAGCTGCTCTAAATGCCCCTGCCTATATTTCTAAAGAGCACAGGTAAATTAGAGGATTTTATAATCTACATACCTGCTACTACTACTGGTTTCAAGGAGTGTGCAGCACTGTTCAGAGATATATGGGAGACAGAACCTGTTCAGAAGGGCTTACAGTCTAGTCAAGAGAGACAACACAACAGCTGAGGACTAGAATATATCTAATGATAACGAAACACATAGGAGGTTAACAGGAGACTAAGGGGATCAGGACCCAAAAGCAGTCTCAAAGAAGTGAATTTATAACCTGGACTTGAACAGGGCCATGGATGGAATCTAAGAACAGACTCAGGTAGTTTGTTCCAGGCATAAGGAGCAGCAAGGTGGAAAGAATAAAGTCTGGAGTTGGCAGTGGAAGAGACGAGCACAGATAGAAGGGATCTGCCAGAAGAGCGGAGTTCCCGAGGAGAGGTGTAGGGAGAGATAAGAGAGGAAAGGAAGTGAGGAGCAGATGAATTAAGACACCTACAGGTTAGTAGAAGGAGTTTGAACTGGATGTGGAAATGGATAGGGAGCCAGTGAAGTGACTTGAGAAGAGGGGTGATATGAGCATAGTTATCCAAGTTTCTTTTCCCTGTTCAATGTAAAACCAGACACCTTGTCGTATGGTAGTTATGTTATGATGTAAACCGCGCTGATGCCGAATAGCGCGGTATATAAGAAACTGTAATAAATAAATAAAATAAATAGTGACACTGGCATAAGATTAGTCATGCAGCTGAGTTTTGAACAGATTGACGTGGGGAGAGATGATTCAGAGGAAGACCAGCGAAGAGGACGTTGCAGTAGTCTAGACGGGAGGTGACTAGAGAATGGATGAGGGTCTTAGTAGTGTGTTCAGAACTAACTGTGCTCCACACCTACTCTACTCCACCTCTTATACAGTACACGCCCACAGTGAAAGTAAGCATATTACTGTTTTGTAAGTGTGTGTGTAAATGTATCTTTGTATGGTATGTCTGGGGTGTCTGTGCGTGTTTGTATGAATGTGCATGTGTTTGTGTCTCACTGCTTGTGAACTTGTATGTGTGGCTGTGCATATGTGTGGATATGCTAGTGTGCATATGTGTGCATTTGTATCTCTGTTCTCTGTTTGTTCCTGTGATCAGGAGAGGAGTGAGGAGGGCTGTTTGACAGATGCAGATCTGTAGTAGTTATGTTACTGTGAATCCATGTTTGCATGCGGCCGCTGTTGGAACAGCTTTTCCAATAGAAAGGCATTGAAGTGGGGGGCGGAGCCTGATGTCCAGCGGGTAGGACGCTTTGCGTTGAAGCTCCCGAGAGGCCTACTCAGAATCCTGACTTAATACCTATATAAATTTACTATTTTGCTCCGAGCTGACCGGGGCACCTCGGGGGGGATGGCGGCCCACAAACCAGCGCGCTTGGACTTCGGGTCTCCTTCTTCTTCTCACGGAAAACGCTCCAAAACGGAGGTATCCTCCCCGCAGAAGATGGTTCCATTTCGTGAAAACCCCGCAATGCACCTGGAGATTTTGGAGGAAATACGCGGCGTGAAGGAATTGGTGCAGTCTAATGGAGAAGCGCTTCGAGCCATGCGAGAAGACTTTGGAGTGCTCCAAGACCGACTTGAAGGTCTTTCATTACGGCAGGACAATATGGCGGGGGTCCTCGACTCGCACGAGGTGCGCTTGGGCAAACTGGACGAGGCTGAGCGCCAGATACAGAATCTTCAAAAGGAGTTGGAAGATAGCAATAATCGCGCCCGTCGCAACAATGTGAGGCTCCTTGGAATGCCGGAGGGAGTGGAAGCAGGAGATATAAGAGAATTCTTGCTCAAAACTCTTCCCTCCTTGCTGAAGATTACTTTTCACAGAGAACTGGAAATCGATCGAGCACACCGTGTTCCTGCCCGCATGGCGCTCAACCGCACGACCCCCCGGCCTATTATCTTTAGCTTGCTACGATATCAACAAGTGGAACAAATTTTACATGCTGCCCGAGCGAATCATCATTTGGAATATGAAGGTCGTAAGGTCTCCTTCTTTCCTGATTTGGCAAAGCCTACCGTTGACCGTCGGAAGAAACTCCTTGCTCTTCGCCCTCGACTTCAACAGCTACAGGCTCGCTTTGGCCTGTTGTATCCAGCGAAGCTCCGAGTGACTCTCCATAACCAGACCAGGACGTTCGAGGATCCTGATCTATTATCAACATTTTTGGACTCCAAAGAAGCAGAACAGATGCGCTAATCCCAAATTTTGGACTCTTATCTGCCGGCTCTGTCCGCCATTTTGAAGGGCCCGATGCGGCGGTCATAGCCCAGCACAGAAATAGCCTGGACTTTCTTTCTTTCTCTGTATGACTTTTGTCTTTGGTCTCCTATCCCTTCATGATGTGTGCCTCGGTCGGATTCGGAGCACGCACAGTCCTACAGGTTATATGTTTTTTCAATTTCGGCCTTCTCTGGGGTTTCTCCCCGCAGACACATGGTCGCCAGTAATTTTGGGGTTTTGCTTCTCCTCTACCGTACTGCGGTTATCTTTGTTAATGTGGGGCGCTTCATTGTATTATATTAGCTTATTTTCCTATGTCATGTGTACAGCCAGATACAGTCAGTTTGAGGGACACAGTGAAATTATGTGTGCTATCATGCTCAGAATTTTAACTTTTCTGAATGGCCTCATGTAAAATCTTATTATTCATCGTACAAGGCATTGCTGGTCCACTCAGCAGAAAGAAAATCCTTAGCTATCTCAGCCACGAGCACGTTGATTAGGTGTTTCTTCAGGAAACGTATTACACTCTGCTGAAACACTGAAACTCAATGCTAGGCCTCACATGGTAGCTGCCTACTCTCCCACCGTTTCCAAATGATACGGGATAGTCATTCTGGTCAAGAAGTTTTTGCACGCTACTGTACCTGATATTAGCGCTGACATGGAGGGTAGATGGGCCCGTGTACACCTTGAGGTTGGAGATAGTGAATTCACGTGTATTTGCACTATGTCCCGAATGTGGACAACCCTGCTCACTATGCAAGTTTTGCGCAGTTGGCCTCGGCCTCCGCTAATGCTCCATTAATACTTGGTGGCGATTTTATTCAAGTGCTCCCTCAATCTTTTCTTCTCAAACAAGGTGCTTTGGTTGGAAGCTCCAGTACCGAGCAGACCTGTGTGGCTAGATATAGTAGCGGGCCTTTGCTCACCGATTCCTCTTACCTTACTCCCTGGTATGACTCTCCCATTAGACTCCCACTATCCACCAATGTTTTTCGACACTTTAGGTGCCTTTAATATTCCTATGCAACCTTTCGACTCCCGACTCTGGTCAGTGTAACTTCAGCATTGCATTCGGAGCACTAGAGTACTCCCGCCATCGGCACTCTCTGCATAAGGTTGATTGGAAACTTCCGATCTCTCGGTAGTTTACCGGGTGTAGCATCCAATTTTACTAAACCTTATGTAATGCTATCACTAGAGATACCTCTATAGCGCAGAAAGTATGGGAGAGAGAATTGCATGTGACTTTAACCTCGGAGCAATGGAGCCTTATCTGGAGCAGAGGGAAACGGGTTTCCGACCCGCCTCACTCACCCAGACCCTCTTCTTTCTAGCCCACCGGTGTTTTTACACTCCTCACAGTTTAGACATATGGAACACTACTCAGGGTAATGGTTGCTGGACACGTCCTGTGGCCATTGGTTTATTACTTCATTTCATGTTATGCATGAATATCCCGCACTACAGTATAACTGGCGTCGGGTCTGGGGTCGTATTTAGTCTATATTGCACTCTCAGGAGTCCCTTTCTCGGAGGATAGTGGGACTTCGCCCAGTTGCGGGGATCCCCTCTCTCCCAAGAAATGGCTTATCTCCTTTTGAACTTCATGCTTGGCATTGCTGTTTCCCTCATTGAGTAATACTGGGAAATTAGTTCCCATCTGAGCCTCAATGAATGGTGGAATCATGCCTGTCTCTACAGTAAATATAAACAAATACCTCGTCTGTGTGCTTCCTCCGTTCAGACTCCTTCTTATTGGTCTTAATGGAAGATGTTCAATGAATATGTACATTTTGCTAAATGCTCTCATCTGACTGTCTAACTTTGTATATATCTCTGTCTCATGATCATGCTGTATTGTGGATATTTTTTGATTGTTTGATGTATAATCACTGTTAACTGGAAGCGCTCACATGCTGATACAAACGGGTAGAGAAGAAGCACCGGGGTGGGGGGTAATGGGTTTACTTTTCCTTATTGTATACTTGTTTTGTCTCTTTTGGTGTGTTGTTTCTTTGTTTGTTGCAAAATGAAAATAAAAGTTTCAAAAAAAAGAAAGGCATTGAAGTGGGGCTTTATTTCCTTTCCATCTCCAACCACACACACAAACAAACTTCTACGGCACAAGAACATACATGGTTCAGACCATGCTGTATATACTCTTGTGTAGTTTGCATACCAGGTTTATCTTTTATCATTTATTATGATTTGATTGACCGCCCTTAGCGAAGCAGGTAGCGTGCTTTACAAAATTTAAAAAAAAAATTTACACATCAAACAAAGGCAGCTCCATTTCATGATAGGAAAGAAGGATGGTTATCTATGGCGTGAGTCTCAGGTAGCTTCTACTCCAAAGGCTTGAGACAATAGGTGTTTTTAATAGCTTCTTAAACTTAGAGAGTAAAGGTTCCAAGTGAAGGTGGGAGGAAAGACAGTTCCAATGTGCAGGGGCAACGTAATAAAATCCCAAGCGGCATGTGGATTCATAGTTAGCACGAGCGGGGGATGGGAAGACCAAGCGGTTGTCTTACAGGGAGTGCTATCCCTTCTGAGGGAATGTTAGGGAATTTAGAGCTGAAACCTGATGAACTGTTAAGTCTGTGAAGCGTTTAGCAACGGCTGACTTTTGAGATTACATTATACTTGAAGAGCCTTAATAACGTAATGCTTGAAACAAGGACTTTGACCCAAAACACGGTGCTGTGTCATGGACTGCTCTCGTGGAATGCTCTTCGTCTGTTTTTTGCCTGCTCTCTGATATTCAGTTTGGATCATCTCATTTCAGCGGATTTCTCAGCTCCAGCTCCCAGCTAAGTATAAGATTTTAAACCTTGTTGATTTTATAGTTCATTCTTAGCATATTGGCTTTTGGATACCCTTTTGAAGTTTTTCCACTTTTGCACACACTTTATTTTTTCGGAGGGGTTTCCCCTTTCCCCCTGCATAACAAACATTCCAACATATAATTTTGATTTTTTTGTGCTTATTTTCCCTTTAATTCTTAGGATCAGATGTTTTGCTATTGTTTGCAGGGAGTGAAGGCAGCATTGAAGCACATAAGGGATAATCAAGGAAGACAGATAAGATGGAGCATAGTTGCAAAGGGCCTTGTGGGTGACGGTGAGGATCTTGAAATGGATCCTCTGTGGAAAATGTAACCAATGATATTGTATGAGCAGGGGTGTGACATGATCAAACTTCCTGACATGAGTGAGAGCACAGATCCTCAAATCCCTGTGGTGCCTTCCATCAGCTCACCAGGTATGAGGGAGGAGTGGCCTAGTGGTTAGGACAGGGTACTTCAGGCCGGAGGGCCGGGGGTTCAAGTCCCACCTGGGGACAGCAATCTCAGGCCGGAGGGACTGGGATTTCTAGTCCTATAGGTACTCCTTGTGGTCTTGGGCAAGCCACTTAACCCTCCATTGCCCATGTTCCCTGTAAGTATTAGCGTATGTGTGTCATATCCCCTCGTGTTAAATGTATCTCCCAATTGACCGCTTTGACCCAGTGAAAAGCAGGATATAAATACAGCTAAATAAATAAAGTATGAAAGCTGCCTTGACATCAAAATATTTACATGCAGTTTCTGTGCGACTACTACAGAAAGCAACTTCTACAGCACACCCAGCTCATCTCCTCCCTTCCTGTGTCTGCAGCAGCATTCCAGTGCTCTGCCCCCACAGCCTTCCCATTGACTGGATCCTCCCCACAGTCTCTATGATTACAGCAGAATTCCAGTGCTCTGCCCCCACAGTCTTCCCATTAGCTGGACCTTACCCACATTCTCTATCACTACAGCAGCACTCTAGTGCTCCGCCCCCACAGCCTTCCCATTGGCTGGATCCTACCTACAGTCTCTGTGACTATAGCAGAATTCCAGTGCTCCGCCCCCACAACCTTCCCATTGGCTGGACCCTACCCACAGTCTCTGTTGCTAGTTACACTGGAAGCAGGCAGGGCAGGCTCACTCACAACGGGGGAGGGGGATTAGAGAACTGCTGAGAAAGGTTTTAGACTATGAAAAATGTCCAGAGATGTGACCTATCCTTCTAGCTTTCAGGCGTTAATGTAGAAACCAGTAAAATCATGAAAAAAAACCCTCATGAGTTTAAGTTTACAGTTTCCCACTTAAACTTTTGATCCCACCTTTTTGACCCCCTTTCTGTTCAATCCAGGCAGTGATCATAAACTACCAAGCAGACAAGGGAGCACACCAGTTCAGGGAACTGTTGTCCAGTTTTTCTCTGAGCTCCTGGAGTATTAAGTATTAGGGTTAAGACTTGTGAGGAGGCTGGATACAATGTGGCAATAATTTTTAAGACTGGCACTTGACACACCCACATTCACCCTTCTCAATAAATTAGAGTCTAGGCCAGAAGTGTGTGTGTTCTGAACCAAGGATTTACTTAAAAATTATGGTCACCAATAAATAACTTCAGCAATTAGCTTCTGATATATGTAGGAACATAGCTATAATACAATATATTAATCTTGTAGTGTGGGGGGTGTAGTTTACCCCATTCCTTCCTTTCTCTGTGCTCTACCATGTATAATATTCTCCTTATTCCAACCCACTTCAGCATATTGACCAGTTACTGGTACTTTTAATTTTAGTTCTTCTTCATTTCCCTCTTCTCCCCCCCCCCCAAATACTAGGATTAAGACTGCTTCTGGCACTGTGAAGACTCACATCCCCTCATTGACCCCCATGCTATGCATTCCAGCATGCTCTATGGGGAGGGTTGTCAGTCTGCCAAATAAGGAATTTTCTCTCTTATTGGCAGACTGCCCCCCCCCCCCTCGGGTAGTGTATTCCCAGGATGTACCGCGAGGCTCAGAAGCTGCCATTGCTCCTACCCCCATTATACTTAAAGGTACTGCAGAGGAGTTTAATGGAGGCCCACAGGCCACCAATGATTTTAACAAAGCTGAGGGGGTTCTGTCACAGCCCATGAGTCACCAATGATTTTTTTTTTATTTTATATTTATTGAATTTTCTGTTTTGCATCCAAGTATTACACTTGTTTGGAAAAGGGAACAGAACAAGGACAATTATATACAATACATAACTCAGACTACAACTAGAAAAATAAACAATATTAGATCTCACAAGCCCACAAACTCCAAGGGGGTGGGGGATAGTCATTCACATGGAACTAAAAAAAACCCCAAAAGGGAATAATAGATAAATAAATGCCAACCTGAAAACTCCAGCAGACTACTACATAGAGCGCCTAACACACAGCGAAGAGATGTGACTTATCCTTCTAGCTTCCAGGCGTTAATGTAGAAAAGGACAACAAAGACATAACATACCTAGAATTAATAAAAGCAAGCAATTCTGAAGGTTGAAAAAATACATAATTAACAAAGTCATGCTTAACTAAGCACTTGCAAGGACATTTTAGAAAGAAAAGTGCCCACCAATTGCAGAACACCCACTTTTAACAGCAAAATTCTTTGCGGCACTTCTGAGTCTCGTGAGCGAGGTCTGGGAAAACCCTTACAGTAGAGCCTAGGAAAAGAACTTGATGTTTCTTAAAGAAACGTTTGAGAAGCCAGTCCCGATCAGACATCAGTGCACAAGTGACCAAAGGAGTCACTGAAGTAATTATTTCTGATTGGGAATCTTCACACATAGCAGAAACATTTAAGGTGTCCATCGACTGAGGTTACCCAGAGTGTTCCTTCTTCACCGCTGGGAGGTAATAAATATGCGAAAGAAGAGGTATCATGTCTTTGGCACCTGTAGTATCTCTATTAAATATAATCTGAACATCTCCGTAGTGGAGATGGCAGAGGATTTAGGAAAATTAACAAACCTCAAATTTATTTATCTAGGCTTATATACTGTTTTTCTACAAGTCAAATCGGTGTCTATTCAGGTACTATATACATATTCCCCTTGTCCCCAAGTTGCTCACAATCTATATTTTTTTGTACCTAAGGCAATGGAGGGTTAAATGGCTTACCCAAGGACACAACGAGCACCTCTGGGACTAGAAACCCCAGTCCTTCCAGTCCAAGGTTGCTGTTGTCTTGCAGGATTTGAGCCCCTAGCCCTCTTACCTGAAGTAACTTACCCCAAACACCTGGATAGATTCTCCAGAGCCTCCAATTTAACTCTAACTCCAGTTAAATCTTTCATTGTGGCAATATGAGAGAACTATACAGAGTCAATTGTCACAGCACGTTCTGCGATAAAAGCTTTAAACCCCTCCATCACAATTTGCTGCTGAACAATAATTGAAGCTTAGTCCTCGATCTTGGAATTCAATTGCTGAGTCTTACTAGACACTGCTGAAGTTAAATTAACAATCGCATCCCAAATAGTCTTGAGGGTAAACCTTTCCGGTCTTACCGGTATCACCATTGCTGAGACCCTTCAGAGGAAACCAGGTGTACCACAGAGGGAGCCAAAAGCAATAAGCCAACCACAAAAGATCTCCAGCAATTGCAGTAGCAGCACTCCCTTGAAAGGAGGATCCAATGCACCAACTTCAAGCTGGGAACCTCCAGGACAAAGTTGCCGCATCACCGCTGATCCAGGAGCGGGAGGGGGAAGACGCTCCTCTGGAGATAAGATGACATCAGCCTCCGAAGAAGACACCAGGTCCACTGACCTTGGTATGGATGCAGCTGGAGCACCACTGGAGCCCACCACAGAAGTCTGCCCCTGCATGAACAGATCCATTGGACACTTTACCAACTGCACTGAGGTGTTTGAGGGCTTTTTCCCCGATTTAGACTTTGTCTTTCGTTTGCCCATATCTAAGCAAGAGAGCAGCAAAACGCTCAGGTGGCCATCTTGATATGTCCCCACCCCACCCCACCCGATCACCAATGTTTTTTAAGGGGTAGAAGGGAGTATATGGGCCCACTGTCGGGGGTCGGTGCACAGAAGGGTCACTGGCCTCCCAACGTTGTGCCGATGGCTTTGGGGGCTTTCACCGATATCTGGATCATCTGAGGTGCAGCATCAGACTTCATCTCAGATGACCCTGTTTCTCTAGGACATCATGCTAAACTTGTGCCAACTCCAGTGTGCATGTGTTTGGCTTCCTCTCCCAGTTTAATGCTGAATTTTTCTGTACTGGTTAATTTGCATATTGTGTTGCTGCGTAAGACATCATCATTAAACACTGGGCTCTCACATCGGGTTTCTGCATTGGCCTGTTTGTGTAGAAACATAGAAACATGATGGCAGAAAAAGACTATATGGACTATCTAATCTGCCCTTACTTATCAACTATGATAGTGTCCCTTTTCCTTTAGAGATCTTCTGTGTTTGTCCCATGCTTTCTTGAATTCAAATACTGTCCTTGTTTCTACCACCTCCATTGGGAGACTGTTCTACACAGCTACCACTCTTTCCGTAAAGAAATATTTCAACATATTATTTCTGAGTCTATCCCCTTTCACCCACATCCTATATCCCCCTCATAGCAGAGCTTACTTTCAATCAAAAAGGTTCTCCTCTTGCGTATTTATGCCACAGAGGTATTTAAACATCTCTGTCATATCTCCTCTATCCCATCTTTCCTCTAACATATACATATTAAGATCTTTAAGTCTGCCCTCATATGCTTTATAATGAAGACCAATAACCCTTTTAGTAGCCACCCTCTGCACCAACTTCATCCTATTTATATCCTTTTGAAGGTGCGATCTCCAGAACTGCACACAAAATTCCAAATGAAGCCTCACCAGAGACTTATACAGAGGCACTATTGCCTCCTTTTTTTGCTGGCCATTCCTGTCCCTATGCACCCAAGCATCCTTCTGGCTTTCACCGTCACCTTTTCTACCTTTTTAACCATTTTAAGATCATTAGAAACAATCATGTCCAGTTCCTGGTCTTCTTTTGTGGACAGAAGTACTTTTCCTCCCACACTGTACTGTTCCCTTGGATTGCTGCAGCCCAAATGCATGAGCCTGCATTTTGTAGTATTAAATCTCAGTTGCCAAATTCTTGACCATTCTTCAAGCTTAGCTAGATCCCTCCTCATGTTATCTACTCCTCCCTGGGTGTCTACTCTATTGCAGATTTTGGTATCATCAACAAAAAGGCAAAATTACCCAACAGCCCTTCTGCAATATCACTAACAAAGATGTTAAAAAGAATCAGAACAGGGACAGATCCCTGTGGCACACCACTGGTAATGCCCTTTTCCTCAGAGGGAGCTCCATTTACCTGTAACCTTGTTGCCTCCCACTTAACCAATTTCTAACCCAATCAGTCACTTTAGTGTCCATCCCCTAGAATGCTCTGTTTGTTTATAAGTCGCCTGTGAGGAATGGTGTCAAAGGCTTTACTGAAATCTAAATACACCACATCTAGGGCTCTCCCTCGGTCCAACTCCCTGGTCAGCCAGTGTATAAGCAGAGGTCTGCTTTGGTCCTTTAAAAACTCTCCCTTGTAAGCAATTCCTTTATTTTGGTGTTCCAGGCTCTGACAGTCTGCTTCAAACCATATATACTCTTGTGTAGTTTGCATACCATGTCTGGTCTCTGTGGATCCTCAAATCTCTGTGGCTGCTGCATGTAGATGTCTTCCATCAGCTCACCAGGTAAGTAAGCTGCCTTGACATCAAAATGTTTTACATGCAGTTTCTGTGCGGCTGCTACAGAAAGCAATGTTCCGATAGTAGTATGCCTAACTACTGCATCAAATGTCCATATTTCCGGGAGTATCCTTTGGCAATGAGTCTTGCCTTGAATTGTTTAACCCTTCTATCTGTGTTACACTTGACTTTAAAGGTTCATTTGCAATTTACAGCTTTTCTCTCTTAGAAAAAATCCCGCTCTTCTCTGCAATGCGGCCAATATTGAAGAATGGTTGTGACAATTGTGTTTTGAACTGGTGTGACTGCAGTCTGGAAAAACACAAGATGCAGTTTTAAGGAACAGAAAGCAGAGGTGAGGGAATGCTGCAAGGTATAGAAAAATTAATAAACACTCTTACAGAAATATTAAGAAGAGCAATAGTGTGTATTATGGCTATGCTGAATCAATCTAGGGGACCCTAACAATTCCCATGTTCTGAAAAATGGGACTGCTGATGTAGGGATAGTATGGGCAAGAGTAGGGAAAGGATTCTTCTTTGGGTGGAGAAACGGAGATCATATTTGTAGTTCTGGTACTCCATGCTATTAAGTTATGTCACAGCTGTTATGTATATCATCTTTTGGGCAGAAGTATGTTTTTGTGACTGAAAGTGAAAGTGTGTGTGCACGTGGTTTGAAGAGTGCAGGGGAGGATCTAGTGTGCTCATCTATAATTCATGGGGCACATGAAAGCCTGGCCAGTACTTGGACCATATGGATGACCGCAGCATCACCAGGTGCATATGTGATTGGGCAGACTAAATCAGAGAAGGTTCTCCATAGCTAAATGTCGAAACATATCGCTGTCAATAAGAGACCCTCAGAATAAGGGCATTCAACAGTTAAAACAGCACTAATGCATGCCCATAATGCACATTTTTTGAGACTAATGATATTGCTGTTGAGCATGTATTAATGCTGTTTTCACTGCTGAATGCTCTTATTTTGAGGGTCCCTTATTATTGACAGGGATATGTTTTGACATTTAGCTATATGGAATCTGTTCAGATTTCTTCTGGATTATTTTTCATAGAGTACTCTAATATGATCAGATATTGTTGGCAGTGTGATATGGCAGCCATACATCTGCTGTGCCAGGAACTGAAAGACATGACTGATGTTGTACCAATATTTCCCCAATTGTACCGTGAGGCTTACATCCTTACCCAGTCCAGGATCTATGAGAGTTGTAGATTAAAGTCACCCAATATGATCACTTCTCCCTTCATGGCTATCTTTGCAATACCAACAATCAATTCGCTATCCATTTCTTCAGTTTGAGTTGGAGGCCTGTAGACCACACCAGTATGGATAACGGTGACATCTCCTCTTTCCAATACAATCCATAGCGCATACCATGACAGTAATGAATCTCATTTCTAAGTCAGGGTATATGGGGTATGATCTCAGTCTCTCAAATTTATCTTTTTCTTTATCTTTATTGCAGCGCTTGATATACCACCCAGGAGGTGCATCAGAGTGGTGTACAATCAATGTGGCCGCAAGGAAAGACAAAAGGGGAAAGGAACACCATTATTCAGACCGGAAAGCAGTAGATTAGAGGACTGGCAGAAAATTAAAGAGATAGATGCAACAAGCATATGTGGAAGGGGGAGGGGATAGAGGAGATTGGACGATGAGGGGGGACTGGGGAGGGAGAGGGAGGTCAAAAGCAAGATGAAAAAGGTGGGTTTTGAGCATTGCCTTGAAATGAGAGAATGACACCTCAGTGCGTAGAGCTTGTGGGAGCGAGTTCCAAAGTGCAGAGCTTAGGACAAAATATGCAGAGTGGTGGGTAAATTCAAGACGGGCCTGGGTAGGAGAAGGAAGGATAAGTCGGTTCCCGTGGAAGGATCAGAGAGGGCGGGAGGAGGGCTGATGGTGAATGAGGTCTGCAAGGTAATGAGGGGTGCTAGTGTGGAATACTCTGTGAGTGTTTGTGAGTATCTTGTGGATGAACCAGAATTTGATGGGGAGCCAATGAAGCTGCAAGAGGAGGGAGGTGACATGGTCAGAGGGAGAGCAGTGAGAAAGAAGATGGGCAGCGGTGTTCTGGATAAGATGAAGATAACGGAACTGGCATTGAGTGAGATCTGAAAGAACAACATTGCAGTAATCTAATCTAGAGATGACGAAGGATAACACAAGGGTAATAAGGGAGGGCGGGGAGAAGAAAGGGCAAAAAGCACAAATTTGGCATAGCAAAATGAAAGAATGATGGATGAGCAGAGATGTGAGAATGGAAACTGAGTGATGACTCCAGGGTGATGCCGAGGTTGGCATGAATGGCACCAGAGTAGTGCACAGTAGTGGGGAAAGGGCAGGAGGTGGGGATCCAAAGGAGTACCAAAAGGCCACAGACTTGGAGGGGTTGAGGTGAAGAAAATTGTTGTGCAACCAAGAAGAAATGGCAGAGAAGCAGGTGTTAAGGGGTAAAAGATCAGGGGCAAAGGAGTCGGTATGATACAAGAGGAAAATGCCAAATTGCTGAATAGTAAGGGTGAGTGGGGCAAGAAAGGCGTTAAAAAGAATGGGGAGAGCACTGATCCCTGAGGAACCCCACAGTGGATGGGGGTGACTGGTGAGGTGACAGAATTATTCAGGACAGAGAAGATGCAGGATGAGAGGAGGAGTGAAACCAGCGGTGGACCATTCCGTGAATCGCAAGGTCATGCAAGCAGGTGAGGAGCGTGCGATGGTCAACCAGGTTGAAGGCAGAGGATAGGTCTAGGGATATAGCAATGGAAAGGTCACCCCATTTGTGAGCTTGATGAATCTCATTCAGGAGTGCAAGTAGGATGATCTCGGTGCTGTGCCCAGGTCTAAAACCAAATTAACATGGGTGAAGGTAAAGAGTGGCATCAAGGTGGGTGCAGAGTTGTGAGAAGACTAACTTTTCAAGGACCTTTGAGAGAAAGAGGAGATTGGAAACAGGCTGCCAATTGGCAAGAGTGGTGCGACTGAGGGAAGGCTTCTTTAACAGAGGTTGGATAAGGGCATGTTTCAAGTGGTGGGAAAGAGGCCGGAGAAAAAACTGGAGGCCTCTTTCCCACTGCATCATGCCAACTAGATCCTCCCTCTAGAGTTCGTAAGATGTTCGTAAGATGCAGCATTTGCATTTCAAGGTCACCGGCAATCCAAAATCACTAGCTTCTTTGTGAGGGTCTATCTTTGCAGTGACCAAATATCCTCTGGGTGTCTGTGACCCATATGTCTGTATCATGTGTGGATGCAATCGAGGTGACTCTGAGTGCAAAGTCTTACCTCTTCCTTGGCTGGCCTTAGTTATTAACTTCTCTCCATCCTGGATGGTGCATGTATTTGATGGTGAGTCCATTAGCTGCTAGGTATCTCACAGATAACAGTCCACCTTGTATCTCTGAAAGCACATCTTTTACAGGTGTTGTCAGTTTATGTCAATCTGCAATGGGGCATATCAGAATTCTTCTCATATTCCTTCTGCATTTACTGTGCTGCCATCTGTAAGATACCGTAGATAGTGTTACTGTTACTGGAATCCAGAACCGTAAAGAAATTCTTGTCACTTGTCATGTGGCTTGTGGCACCTGAGTCTACAGTATGCACCATCCTTGCAACATATGATTCCTTGTTGCTTTAAAGGTTTCTTGCCACTGTTCTGTGCCTGGTTCAGCAATCATGGTCTTAACCATCTGCTTGGATCCTTTTTTGGCATTTTGCCTTTTGTTCTTTCCATGCCGCACAGTCTCTCTTAAAGTGATCAAGCTTCTTGCATTTTAAACATGCTCTGCCTTCCTTACTGTTTATTTATTTAGCATTTCTTTTATACCGCACTCTTTATCATCAGTGCGGTTTACAGTTAACAAAACGACTCGAGGCACTCCTGAGTTTACATCGAACAGGGAGAGCAACTTGGAAAGAACAGGGGAAACTATGTACAGTTTACATGATGCTATGTTAAGAAAGTAATGTTACAAGGGTAGAACAGGGGAGTGTGATCAGAGTAGACCGTCCTCCATTTACAGACCATCACCTCTTGTCAAACTTGTGTTTGCTGATAAGCTGTCAGGTTGTGGGATGGTGTGTGTGATGGTATGAGGCGTGAAGGAATTATTGTATTGTAGAAAGTGAGTAATGAACAAATGGTGTTTGAGGGCCTTTCTAAATTGAGTGATGTCCTTGATTGCTCTGATGTCATGCGGGAGGTTGTTCCATGATCTGGGAGTGTAGGATACAAATGCCCATTTGTTGGTTAATTGTGCATTTTGTGGAGGCTTTTGGAATAATAAGTGTGTTGGCGGAATGCAACCTCTTGGATCTGTAGTTGGGGGGTTGGGAGAGGAGCATGGAGATTGAGGGGGGCGCTATGTTGTTTATGGCCTTAAAAGTGATTAAGAGGGCCTTGAAGGAGATGCTACAGCTTACTGGGAGCCAGTGTAAGTCTCTTAGGATGGGGGATATGTGGTCTCTTCTTGATGTTCCACACAATACATGGGCGGCCGCATTCATTGCCAATTGAAGAGGCTTAAGTGTGTTTTTGGGGAGGCCTTGAAGTATAACGTTTGCGTAGTCAAAGTGGGGTATGACAAGTACTTGGAATATTGTGTGGAAGCTGTCAGGATCTAGCATGGGCCTCAGGTGGCTAAGTGTCTTGATTTTGTAATAGACAGACTTTACTGTGCGGCTTATTGCTCTTTAAAGTTTAGCTGCTGATCTAGTGTCACACCTAAGTAGAATATGGCTGACTTGATGGGTAGTTCCGTATCTCTCACTATTAGGGATGTAGGAGGAGAGAAGTTTTTGTTTCTTGTAATGGTTAGGACTTCAGTTTTTTTGAAATTTATCCTTAGGTTCTGGCTGAGGAGCCAGTCTGTTACTGTGTTGAAGCAATCAACTAGTGTCGTGTAATCTGGAAGTGTGACGTTGAAAGGTGTGTACATCAGGACATCGTCTGCGTAGATAGGGCATGATATTCCAAAGGCACAGATGATTTCGCAGATAGGCTGCATGTATATGTTGAAGAGCAGCGCGGAGAGGGAGGAACCCTGGGGTACTCCCTGCTTTTGCTGGAACGGTTCTGATGTACTGGAGCCAATCCTAACTTGCTGCCATCGGTCTTCAAGATAAGATTTACACCAATCCCAGGCTAGACCCTGGATACCCTTCTCGTGGAGATGAGCTAGTAGTTGAACATGATCGACAGAGTCAAATGTTGCGACGATGTCCAGGAAGATCAGTACAAAACCCATTTTGATGTTGTCTAAGCCACAGACGAAAGTGTTAATTAGTGAGGTCAGGAGTGTTTCGACACCGTGGGTTTCTCTAAACCCGTGTTGGAAGGGGACTAGGGGGGATGAGGTGTCTATATGATGTTGGATTTGCCACAGAGTCGCTTTCTCTAGTATTTTTGCTAGCAGCGGGATGCTGGAAATCGGCCGATAGGACTCTACCTACTCGGGGTCAAGCTGGTTGTTTTTTAACAGGGGTCGAATGGAGGTCTGTTTAAGCATTGTTGGGAACTTTCCTGTTGTGAATGATTGATTTACGATTTCATCTATAATTGGACTGAGTTCTGATCGCATTTCTCTGATCCAGTGTGCAGGGCAAGGGTCATTTGGTGCTGTGGTTGTGTTGATGCTGGTAATAATGTCTTCAATATTGGAAACTGAAGTGGGAGAGAACTTGACAAGTGGCTTCGGAGGGAGGGATGAATGAGGTGTTCCTGGGCTGGTGACCATTATTGATTTGATGGTTTTGGATTGCATATAGTTGGCATATGATTGGGATTGTAGTTGCTCATTCTGTGGTGGAGAAGGTTCTTTGGTTAAGGATTTTACCAAATTGAAGAGTTCCCGTGGCTTGTTTAAAGAACGACTGAGGAGCTCTAAGTGGAATGTCTTCCTCTTCTCCCAAATTGCTTCTCGATGAATTTTCAGGTAGGCTAAATAGGTGGCTTGATCATCTGTATTATGAGTGTGCCTCCAGTTTCTCTCCAGTTTTCTTAGGTGAAGTAGGGACTTCTTTAGTTCAGATGAGAACCAGGGGGCTGATTGCCTTTTGGCGGTGTTGTTCTTGTGTGTGGCTTGATGGTTCAATGGAGGCTGAAGAGCGTACAGCTTTAGAGTGTCATTCCAGGTGGCAACCATGTCATTGAGGTTGTTCGACGGCTGAAGGAGTTTTGGGATGACATGTTTAGCTAGATCTTCCTTATCAAATGGTCTGAAGCGACATGGGTTTGTTGCATTCTTTGTGCTTGGTTGGACACGTGTGTCGTGAGGAAGTGGGACCTAAAATGTTATCAGGCTGTGATCTGACCAGGGGACCTCATTGATGGTGAGATTAAATTGGTCCATCCTGTCTGTGGCTGTGGATGGGGCGAAGACAAGGTCAAGGATGTTCCCAAGTTGGTGGGTGGGATCGGTTACGATCTGAATGTTCAGTCTAGTTCTGGTGACTCACAGGGCTACCTCTGTATCCTGTTCCACTTTCTCACATGAAAGTTCTCTCCTGCTCTGGGATTTGTCCATTAGCCTGCTCGTCACAAAATCCAATGTCAGCTCTGCCTTTGGCCTAATTTCCAGGGCATTAATCAAAGAATAGCAAAAGGGCCATTATGCTAACTTGACCATCTTTTCTAAGTTCAAATATAGGACACTCAATCAAGCTGGGGGGGGGTTCAAAGTTAAGGAAAATAAAAAATATGTTTATAATTACAATTTTAATTTTACCCAAAATTGTAATCAGTAGGCTAGGTTTATAACTTTACTTACAAATGTGTCAATCTGGCCTACTTGTACTTCTTTACAGAGTGAATTTTCTTCAAACTAGCAAAATTTCCACTAAGACAATTAAACAATTCTGGGCAATTCAACTCAAAATTGTACTTTACAATCATTAGACATTTGAGAGTCTCTACATGCAGTTGATTTTGTTCCTGATTGAAAAGCACCTTTCAGTTGGAGCTTTGGAACCTGGCAAATATTTTAAAAATGTAACCATTTTGCAAAATGTTTTATATGGTACTTCATTACTTTGGAGGTGTCCAGATATCTCCTTCCATTTTTTGACAACTGTGGTGTCTGGTTTTTTTCCATTCTTGAACTTTTTCTTCAGAAATAAATGACTTAAGATAACTCATCAAACAGTTCAGTATCATTTATTACTGAACCTACATAGCTCGAATCTCAACATGTTGCCACAACATCTCCTACCTTACACTATAATGTTACTGCTGCTGCTCTTTCTGCTGACAACTACACATGTGCTATCCACCTACACCAACAGCATCCCAATTCATTATAGATCAAAGCTCCCCGTTCCAAACGCTTGCCTCAAAGCACAGAATATGAAATCACCACAAAGACTGGTAGAACTTAACAGAATACATCAACAGAAGCTAAACAATAAGCAGAAGAGCTCACATAGGGCACATTCAGTACGCAACAAGACCCATACAATTTCAGACTTCATGCAACTTAACAACACTGATATCATGTGCATTACTTAAAGCTGGATCTCAAACACTGACAACGTACTATTGAATCAGTTGTTACTTCTCCACTACAAGCTCTACAACTACCCCAGATATGAGAGGAGGAGGAGGAGTCCTAATTCTTGCAAAAGAGCACACAAATTTCACCATGATCAATTCTAAATCTCTGCAAACCCTAGACTTTCTCACAATCACCAATAATGACCACACTATCTGCTTAATATTCCATGCACCCTCAGCTAAAACAGATAACCTATTAGACCTACTGGAAGAAGCATGTACACACACCTCATCTAACAAGCTCATCTACCTCCTCGGAGACCTAAATATTCCATCCACCACTATGAAGCAAGCAAGTGCATTCCTCAATGCAATGGATGCCATACATTACCAACAAATAATTAATATGCCCACCCATTCTAAAGGAGCAACTCTAGACCTTATCTTTGCACCTAAACAACTCCCCACAGTGGACCTCAACACCCAGATAGACCCAGTACCATGCTCAGATCATGCTATGATATTCCTTATCCTCCCAAGCAACACTCAGATGCCATTCCTCCCATGGCAGCAGCCACAAACACAAACCTTCAAAGCACTCAACAAACAATCCTTCCTAGATGACATCTCTCCGCTCCTAGAATCTCTTTTACCCCAAGACGACCCAAGAACAACCCTAGCACAGTACCAGTGGAGCTCTCATCTGGTTGTTCTGATTTTGGACGAGAACCAGCCCTGGTTCTCGTGCAAAATCAGAACAACCAGATGAGAGCTCCGACAGATTGAGAGTAGATGGAAAAGATCTCAAGATGCAACCATAAAACAGCAGTACTCCACCAAACAACTAGATTACAGCAATCTCATTAATAACAGCAGAAAAGAATATTACTCCAATATAATCAAGACATCTCTTAACCGTCCAAGAGAATTATTCTCCATTGTATCCACTCTCACCAGAGACCCGACATCTACATACTCCATGATCTCAAAATAACAGCTGGACTCGCAGACCATAGACAATTATCTATCAAACAAGCAATCCTCTGCACCTTACATAACCAAAGAACTTCTCCACAAACCAAGTGTACATCTGGGACTCCTTCAAATTAATAACACAGAAAGAAATCACAGACATTATTAAAAGCATCAATACAACTACCTCTCCCCTGAACCCATGCACAACAACATGAACAAAATCCCGCCCTGACCAAACTCTCTTCAATTATTCTAAAGATAGTCCACATTTCTCTTTCCAAAGGCATTGAAACAGGTTTCAATAAGACCCATCCTAAAGAAACCTTCAATAGATCAAGCTGACCCCAACTCATATCGACCATTCACCAGCATACCATTCCTGGCCAAGATAATTGAAAAAAACTGTACAGCATCAACTTCAAGAACATGTCGACACCCATGCTCTTCTTGACCCCCAGAAACATGGTTTCTGCCCTCAAAACGGTGTAGATATCCTCTTCACAGCAAGAGCAGGGAGGGAAAGATCTGCTTAGCATGCCGGCAGAAGTCTTAAGCGGCGCATTTTAGCTTTCTTCCGTTGTCTGCCGCTGCTGAGAGAAGTGGCGGTGGCAGGCAACAGAAGAAAGTTAAAATGCTCCCCTTAAGCCTTTGCACCCTGTGTGGCTGCACCACTCGCACAGGGATAGATACAGGCCTGAGCCCATGTACCCTCAGTTGTAGCCAGCAACCGCATTTTCTCATCAAAAGTTTGACTTTTAAAAAAAGAAGTCACAGTTCTACTTGAAGAAGTACTTACATCTGCTATTGTGTTTGTCCTTCCTTAGGTGCTAAACAATGTCACCCCTTCCTGCATGTGCGACTGAAAAGGAAGACCGGCATTTGTTACAAAATACTGTGCTATCACCAGAATGTTTCTTAATGAACAGGTATTCATTTTGTAGTTGGTCATTAAAAACACTCTTTCTTTTCAGCATTTTAAAATGAAAATAAAGTCTAAAGATGAAATAGAAGCACACACCCAAGGCTAAGAGTCTACACAGACAACAGAATTAACAAAATCAGCTGACCACTGACCGTGATACTAATACTGATGTTGGCCCCATGATCATAGGCGCCGGCTCTGTGGTGCTGAGGATGCTTGAGCACCCTCAATATTTTCTCCTATGGGTCTGTATATCTGTAGCAAAAAACCCCACCATATTCCAGAGCTGCAGGACAAGGGAGAAAGGAAGGTTTCTATATCCTAGCTATTGTTCCCACCTCCCCCTGCTCCCTATTGGCCAGCTGTGTCTGCTGCAGCCATTGGCTGGCTTTGTCTGACTGATGGTTTCCTGGGCTCTGGGGAGGAAGCAGAACCAGATTTGTCATATGTGTTGAGGACTCAGGAGTTTAGGATTGCCAACCATCTAAATTATTTTAGGATTCTAAAACTTTGTAAAGTAGCTGTGTTAGTCAGAATGATGTCTAAATTGTCTGGGTATTTTTTTAAAGTTTAGCTCTATAGCTCGCCAGTGCTCACCTCTCGCTGTGTAGAGTAAGTGATAGGTTCCAGCCAATGGAAAGGCTGCACTAGTCACAGGAAGGGTGGGCTGATTTTCTGCACAGTGTCTGGGAGAAAGTCAGTGGAAAAGTGGATTTCTTGGTAGGGGTGAGTGGGGTTGCTGAGAAAGGGTAGAAATATAAGAGGAATGGGGTAAAGTGTGAGGAAGCTATTGCAGGCTGAGAAAAAGAACTGGTAGCAAAAGTAAGAACTGGGACATTGAAGTAGAGGAGTGCAGAAGCAGCACAGCACCAGTAGACAGTCTGTCTGAAAAGTTCTAATGTGTATATGTGTACCTGATATGGGGGGTGGGGGTGAAGTACAACAGAGTGCATGATGTGTATATTTTTCTGTGTCGCTCATGGAAATAGTCTCATATAAATAGAGTTTCCCTTTGAAAATTTCAGCTGGAGTGGAGAAATCCACTAGTATAAATGTGGAGGAATGTAGGAATGGGACATGTGTTTTAAAATAGGGGACATTTAGGTTTCCCGACCAAAGTAATATGATTCCAGGAACAAATCCTTAAAATACGGGACTGTCCCACATAACACAGGGTGGTTGGTCACTTTATGTGGCTGTATTGTTCCTTTCCATGTGTCTAGAACTGTGATACCATTTCTAGAATAACATTTATATGCTTGCACATTTCCTCTTCTTTTCCAAGTCTCATCCTGCATCGCTTTCTCATCAAGACTAATTTATTATTCAGTGTGGATCTTTCATATAGCATTTTCAGTGCATTCCTTATTCCCCATGCAGTCTTTTCATTTCTGACATGAATCAATTGATTATCTTCCAGCAGCAAACATATAGTTGCTCTGGTCTCTCTGGCCTTTTTATCCCTGTTCTGGTAATTTTTCTCTGGCCTGACTGTATCAATCACTTCCCACAGATTATCTCTAGCAGCATTTCAACTTTGAAATTCTATAGCTGGTAATACTCATTGTTTAGTTTGGGCACCATACTTCTGAGTTCTGATGTGAAATACATTTTTTTTCTGTTCTCCTGAATAAGTAAACTGCTTCTTACTGTATCTCCAGAGGTTTTCTTGTTTGCTTTTAGCCACAGTCACTTTCTTTCTCTTCCAGGAAGAATTTATTTGTTCCAGAGTTCTTGTTTCTGTCCTTTCTTTGTCTTGCAGAGTGATGGTTGCTGGGCCCATAACCAATGTTGAGACTTTGTTGGTTTACAAAGCAGAAGTTCACCTAATAAGTTCAGAAGGGAAAACTGGACACATGCACAGGACACATATATTGAGAATTGACATGAGATATACAGACAGAGCTCCATACCATGATGGCATGAATAGTCTAACACTCAGAAATGAACAACAACTGCTACTGGGAAACAGGACCTGAAACCCCACCTTCTGAGTGTTTCCTTCTGATAGGAATTTGGGATGTATAGTTCCTCCTGTAAGGAAACTTGTACTCTTACCTCTACAACAGTGCCACCTACTGTCCTTTACTGGCATACTCCTAGGACAAAAAAAATAAACATTAAACTGTCAATCACCCCAGATTTATTGCATGGTTTTCAACAGCACCATGGTGGGAATGCTCCTTTACTGTCCAGTCGCTACCCTGATGTATAATGCAATGGTAGCATAGTATTTTTAGGGTATAGCCCCAGGCAACTTTATGGTGCCATGCTGAAACCATATGCTAAACCTGGTGCTACCCTTTATTAAATACAGCATGTCCTCTAGATAGGTAGTAACTGGAAAGTTGACTTAGTGTCCATTTTTGCCATGCATGCTCTCTTTCCTCAGCTCTTTACAAGTCCCCTATTGGCTCGCTGAAGCAAAAAGGGAACTGAAAAAATCTACATCTAAAATGCTATTTGCCAAGATGCTCTTTGGGTAGGATAAAAGGTATATTAATCTAAATTGTCCTTTCCCTTTCTTAGGCACCACACCCATTGCAGATATTTTGAAATTGCCATAATTCTCTATATTTTCCCTAATATTGAGGCAGGTTTTAACATATTCAGGTCCTCGCCAAGGAACGGTTTAGGACAAGCAGGATTTGAACTCTGGCTTCTTTGATTCTCAGATGCTGTATTCAGTAGTCTCATCATCCAACTTTCCCCCCACATATTTCTGTAATGTGACTCAGGTGCCACAAAGCCTCAGTGTTAGCCCCAGGAAGGGTGTGCTTGGGAGGCCAGGGGAGTCTGTGCTCTGATAAACCACATGCTTTCTGACCTAATAGTTTTACAGGGGAGCTTCTACTTCTACTACTACAGCTGATCATTTGTATAGCACCACAAGGAATACTCAGTGCTGTACAGAGACATGCAAGAGATGGTCCTTGCTCAGCAGATCTTACAAACTAGTCAAGAGAGACAGCACAATAGCTGGGGACAAGGAAATGTCTAAGGGAATGGTAAGGAAACATGCTGTTGGAGAACAGGAGCCTACGCAAATCAGGATCCAAAAGCAGCCTCAAAGAGGTGAGTTTTTAGCCTGAATTTGAAAAGGGCCAGAGTTGAAGCATGACGGCATAAGGAGCAGCAAGTTGGAAAGATTGAAGTCTGGAGTTGGCATTGGAAGAGAAAGGCACAGATAAAAGTGATCTGACAGCAGAGTGGAGTTCCTGAGAAGGGGTGTAGGAAGAGATAAGAGAAGAAAGGTAGTGAGGAGCAGTAGAATGAATGCACTTATAGGTCATTTGGAGAAGTTTGAACTGGATATGGAAACCGATAGGGAGCCAATGAAGTGACTTGAGAAGAGGGGTTATATGAGCATAGCTAGACTGGTGGAAGATTAGCCATGCAGCTAAATTTTGAACAGACTGAAGGGGAGTGACATGATTCAGAGAGAGACCAGCAAAGAGAAGGTTTCAATAGTCTGGGTGAGAGGTGACTAAAGAGTGGATAAGTGTCTTAATAGTGTGTTCAGAAAGGAAGGGGCAAACTTTGTTAATGTTATAGAGAAAGAAACAACAGGTTTTAGCTATCAGTTGAATGTGTGTGGAGAAGGAGAGGGAAAAGTCAAGATTACTGCAAGTTTGTGAGCCAAGGAAACAAGGAGGATTAGTGAGTTATCCACAGAAATAGAGAAAGGAGGAAGAGGGAGGTGGATTTAGGGGGAAAGAGAAGTAGTTTGGTTTTTGCCAGGTTCAATTTCAAATGGCGATGAGACATCCAGACTGCAGTGTCAGATAGGCAGGCAGAGATATTGGCCTGGATTCCTGGAGAGATTTCAGGACCAACAGCTGGACTTCAGGGAGCACATAAAAAACACAACCAGGACCATATACAATAAAATCAGAACACTAAGGCACCTAAGACCCATGTTACCCCCTGATGATTTCCGAACCGTATTCCAGGTGCTGGTAACTCCATACTTTGACTATGTAAACATCATTCTACATGGACTCCCCAAGAATACCCTCAACCCACTACAACTTGCGATGAACGCAGCTGCCTGTGTTCACCATGGACTATCCAGAAGAGACCACATCACTCCCATCCTCAAGGAACTTCACTGGCTACCGATAATCTGCAGGATCACATACAAGGCTCTACTCCTCACCTTTAAGATCATCAATAAATTACACAGGTACACTAAAAATTTTTTTTTTAAACTGCCTCTAATGTTTCGATTGATTTTTACGTTTTTTGGTGCGCTGAATCCAAATCTGGTAACCAATTTGCTCCATCACGTACAGATTTTTTGCTACATTGGGTTAGCAGTTTGAGGTGAACGTTTCAGATTGAGTGCGATCGAGATAAAAGTTTCTTGGATGAATTCTTTATACTAATTGTTTAGTAGTTATTCAAATAAGAATAAAGAAAATTGTAACAAGGCAGCACATAAGAATAGAGTAATGTCAACAAAACACACTGTGATGGTAGCAAAATTGTCTGCACTTAAAACAGCCACATACATGTGCACAAACATTGAGCATATAAGAGCGAGGTTAGACACAAAGCAAAGCAAAGAAATGTGCAAAAAATGTTGTACAGGTATGTATGTAAGAATAGAAAACGCAAACCGCACCATTGCAATACATGAAGACAAACACCCGATGGTGTGAAAATAAAATTCTAATAAATGAGATCCGACACTGTGGTAATAACTAGCAAATTTTTATTTCAAAGTTTAGTAAAAACACGATATTTGTCAACACAGTTTAGATTTTAAATTCATTCTTGGGTCAATCAATCTCCTGGTGGGCCCGTTTCTTCTTCCCCCGAATGCTTCTCTTGGTGCGCTGCTTGGCGTATTTTTCATCTGGGGTTTCCCGCAGCAGCAACCAGCAGAAATCAGCCATCATAGTGGTGTTCCATCTTCCTTGGTACCTTCTCTCTGCGTCCTTGATGTCCTGGTGAAACCTTTCACCTTGTTCTTCACTGTACGCCCCCAAGTTTTCGGGAAAGTAGTTCACATGGGAATGCAAGAAATGGACTTTCAGGCTCATGTTACAGCCTTGTTCTTTGAAGGCATTGAGCATCCTGGCAACAATATCCTTATAGTTCTCATCCCGCCTGTTCCCCAAGAATTTGAGAACAACATCCTTGAAGGAATCCCAGGCTTCTTTTTCCTTCTCAGACATCGTTTCAGCGAATGCTCCATCTGAAATGAGTTTCCTTATATCAGGGCCAACAAACACTCCTTCCTTTAGCTTTGCTTCAGAAAGTCGGGGGAACTTTGAGCAAAGGTACCGAAAGCACTCACCATCTTTTGGAAGGGACTTGATGAATTGCTTAATGAGACCCAACTTAATGTGGAGAGGTGGTAATAGAATTTTATCACGAGGTACCAAGCTCTCATGAAGAACATTTTTCTCACCGGGTCTCAAATACTCCCGAATTGGCCAGTCTTTTTTCCCCCAGTGTAGGTCGCGGGCCCGGCTATCCCACAAGCAAAGGAAGCAGGGATATTTGGTGAAACCGGATTGCTGCCCTAATAGCATGGATAGAATTTTAAAGTCTCCACAAATCATCCACTTATGCTCATCATAACGAATCTTCTGAAGAATCAGGGCCAAATTCTCGTACTTTTCCATCACTCCGTATATATCGTTTCAAAATACCAAATCTTCCTCTTTGCTGAAATAGTTCAAAAATTGTGTCTCGCGGTTGCGGTACCAATAAAAAGTTGTTCCTGGTGACAATAGATTTTTCTGTTTAAGCCGAGAACCTAGCAGTTGGGCAGCATCTTTTGGGAGTCCTAAATCCCGGACTAAATCATTCAATTCAGCTTGAGAGAAAAGTTCAGGTTTCGGATCTGGTTCAGTTTCAAACTCGGAAGTACTGGACTCATCGGGAAAAGCCATCTGATGAATCTCATCATGATCAGAACCGTCCACACAAATATGATCCAAAGATTTTGGTGGTTCAGGCACAGGTACTTCGTTGCTATGAGGCATAGGCCTAATTGCTGAGGGAAGGTTGGGGTAACTTATTACGTTCTTATTTTTTAAGTTGTATCCCTTCACAATGCAAGAGCAAAAATAGCAGTCACTGCTGTGGTCTCTTTGTTCACGCCACATCATAGGTTTTCCGAAACGAAATGCTTGTTTTTTACCTTTCATCCATAAGCGTAGATCTTCCTCACATGTCTTGCACACTTTGTGAGGAGCCCACGGTTTGTCTTGATCGCCTAACTTCAAACCGAAATAGGCGAAATATACTTTTTAAATAAATGCAGAAATGCTCCTCTGCCGCTTTTTCACGGTATATTCCCCACAAATAAAACAAAAACTGTCCGGAGAGTTGACGCAACCTCTGGCTCTGTGAGCCATCACAAATACACAGCACTGCAAACTACAACTGTAGTGAACCACTTCGGAATAAAGCTGGATTACGACTGAGCAAACAAAAGGTAATAATGAACTTGCAAGAAACTGAAATTTGACAGGAACGTTCATGTCGCAACCACCGTGTTTGAGCGAGCGAACGAGGCGAGGCGAACAGGAAAGAACATGCGCCAGCGCGAGTACTGGATTTAGCCCCCTGCCTCCCAATTGTCCTGTTAATGTATAAAATGAATACAAAACACTCTAAAATATCATGAGGGAGTGTTTCTAGTTAGTTAACCATTACAACCTCTATTTTGGGCCAAGAAAATAAACTGCAGTCGGCTAAAAAGAAATTATGTGAACATTCCTTATATGGGTAAGAAATCCAATTTTGCAAGAAAACGTGACGTGATGGAACATTTTGGCTATTTTTCCTGGATTCAGCACCCCAAAATCTATAGGAATCAGTTGCAAAACTGGAGGCAGTTTTTTGGTAGTGTACCTGTGTTATCTCACTCATCACTCACGGGCCTCCTCACCCCCACCCCCAACAACAGGTCGAGAAGGACAGTAGTAGACAACATGCTGATTATCCCCAAAGAATCCATAAAATGTACTCAAACAACTAGGAACAGAGCATTTGCCTTCTATGCCCCAAGTGCTGGAATAACCTCCCACCAAAAATAAGATCGATCAGAGACCTCACACAATTCAGGAAAGCAATCAAGCAGCATCTATTCCTCCTACACTTCTCGCAACCAAACAACCCCTCCCTACTTAACACACCCCAATCCTTTCAAGCAGCGCTTGACACTACACAAACAAATTAGGACAAACTTAATAGCAGAACTATCCATTGGTATGCGCAACAATACCAATCTGAGCTGTATTTATTAGATCAATGATGGAATACCATGTTTTAGGTCTAATATGTAAATAGTTTACCCAGTTAATGCTCCAAGTTAACTATCCTGTTAAAATGTAAGCACAAGACAGTTTTGACTGAATTGAGCAATAATTGTTAATTGTAAACCGCACTGATAATAAAGAGTGTGCTAAATAAAAGCTGTTAAATAAATAAATAAAGAGACAGATCTGAGAGTCATCAGCATAAAGATGGTACTGAAAACCATGGGAGGAAATGAGTGCACCACAGGACTGGATATAGAGGGAGAAAAGGAGGGGTTCCAAGACAGCCCTTAGGGTGCACCAACTGAGAGAAGGAATGCAGTAGAGGAGGATCCACCAGACAAACACTAAAAGTATGGTGGGAGAGATAAGAAGAGAACCAGGATAGAACAGAGCCCTTAAAACCAAACGAGGGCAAGATATCGAGAAGGTGGTAGTCAACAGTGTCAAAAGTAGCAGAAAGGTCAAGAAGGCTGAGGATCGAATAAAGGCCCTTAGATTTGGCCACAAACAAGTCACTGGAGATTTTGGCAAGAGTTATTTCAGTAGAATATATAAAACAAAAGCCAGACTGCAATGGATCCAGAAGGGCTTGAGAGGAGAGAAAATCAAGACAACAAGGTGAACTGCATGTTCAAGTAGTTTAGAAATAAAGTGGATGAGGGAGATGGGCCAATAATTCAAGCAGTGGAGATGGAGCTTAGGAGGTGGGAGGGAATAGGGACAGAGGAGCAGGTTGTGAGTATGGAGGAGAAATGTAGATGTGTGGCTTCTTCCTCAGAGATCTTAGAACAGGAAGAAAGGGTGGTAGAGCCTGAGTGAAGGGGTTGGGAGTGAAGAGGGAATGGAAATGACCTTGTGTAGAATCTGAGTGTAATCTTGTGGACTCTGTCATGGGACTAGTCAGCCAAAATCTGGGCAGAAAGGAAAGGTGGGGTTAGAGGTAGAGGCACCTTGAAGAGAGTGTTGAGAACTGTAAAGACAAATGTCAGAGGCAAGAGAATTAGTTGGGTGGACATAATAGTCTTTTTTGGTGAGTGCTATGGCTGACTGGAAAGAGACTAGCATGAATTTGAAGTGTAGAACGTCCGCAAGGATGCAGAATTTGGCCAAATGCACTCAGCTAAACAAACACAGGAATGTAGGTAGCAGGTTGTCAAGGATAGTCAGGAATGAGGTACAGTACACCTCACAGGACATGGCATGGAAGAAGCAACAGCATCCAGAGGAAAGGAGAATGCAGTGTTATAGGAAGCTACTGCCTTATCAACAGACTCAGATGACATACTGTAGTGGAGGAAAAAAGTGATGAGACAATAGTAGACAGAGACAATTGATCAACAGCATGAAGATTCCAAAAGAGGTTGGAGGAGATTGGGTGAGACTGATGTGTGTGTGTGTGTGTGGGGGGGGGGGGGGGTGATGAAACGTGAAGTTTAGCAGGTAATGGTCAGATAATGGAGCAACTGAGGTACAGACTTTTGAGGGTAAGCAGTTAGAGAAGAAGACAAGGTCAAGGCAGTTGCTATGCTGGTGAGAAGAGGCAGAAGAGCACAGCTGGAGATTGAATTAGGAGGCAGGAGAAAGGAGCTTTAAAGCATAAGGATCAGAGGGGTTATCAACATGAATGTTAAAATCCTCACAAATAAGGAAAGGGGAAGATTAAGCCATAAAGAAGAAAAGCTATGAGTCAAAGTCAGTGGGAAAGGCAGAAGTGGATTTGTCAGGGAATTGATAAATGGCAGCTATCTGGAGAGGTAGTGGAGTAAAAAGGCAGATGGAGTCTAGTTCAAAGGAGGGAAAGGAGTGAGACTGGGACAGAAGGAGGGGTTGAAATTGGCAGGAATTAGAGTGTAGAAACACAACACCACCACCATGTCCAATGGGATGAGGCATATGGGAGAACTGGTAGCTGCCATGACAGAGGGCAACAACTAAACTTGAGTCTTCAGGGAGATGTCTCAGTTAGAGCAAGAAGATAGAGAGTATTAGAGATAAAGAGGTCATGAATAAAGGCAAGCTGATTTGAGATGATTTGAGATGAAGTGTGCATCCCAATCCATGAGAGGGGCTGAGAGGTTGTTCTTGATTGATTTATTTATTTATTTATTTGATTTAGAGAGAGAAGCATACCTTTCCTGTTCCCTTAAGCAAAGCACTGTCTACCATACTCAAGTGTCAGAAGACTGCAAGAGAAAGCACCACTAGTCAACAAGAAATATTTGTAAGGTGGCTACGTTACTCCTGGATTCTGACCCAGCTCTCTCTCATATCCAACTCATCATCATTTCAGGTACAGTGGGAAATTGACATGTGGAAGGGTTCCTTTTTCTACCAAGCTGGTCTGAAACTCTGGACTAGTCCAAGTCAATGTGGTCTTCAAGCTCACAGGGGGATACAAAGGAAAAAAAGCAGAAAGGGTCTGTGGAGCATTTCCCAATACCCAAGGAAGGAATAAGAGTGAGTAAACAGGTCACGAGAAAAGAGAAATCATTAAAGAAAGACATCATACTTGGCAAGGTTGAAGGTCAGCGCAAAAGAGGAAGGCCAGCAATGAGACAGACTGATACAATTACAGCAGCTATGGATGCCACTCTATCAACAATTACCCACCCGATTGAAGACCAAACACAGTTTAGCACAACTATCCAGAGAATCACCTTGAGTCAGCACAGACTTGACGACTCTTAACAATAACAAACAGGTGAGAAGTTCCCTGGAAAGTATTCCTGTTACAATGTCAACTTTTCAGTATTCCGACTCTTTCCATGAACCCTACATTTATTTCCTCTTGTTAGTTTTCTCTCTTACAGGCCAATAGCATTGTAATCAGCATATCAAGTGAGAAAAACATGCTATGCCCCCAGCTTTCTTCCACTGATACTAATGCTTGTCTTTGTTTCCTCCATATAGAAATTAAACACTTTGCTATAGAAATAGAATAAAATGATCAATTGATAAAAATACTCATTGCATCACCTCATGCAACTATTATAGCAAATATGAAAACAACAGCATCCAGAAAATAACATCATTGAGAAATATTAAAGGATATTACAGAGAAAAAAGATTTATAAATGTATTTTTCAAATAGCTCCTGCCACAGTGGCCCATCTTACATTAGTATGACTTATTAATATTGATGCAGAAAAGAATGAAAAATGATCCAGGAAATAATAAAATAGTGATTGGTTTAACAGAAAACCAATCCAATAGAATCTTCATCATGCACTAGGCCTGGATTACTATTCTGCAGAATGTTCCAGATCACCAGCAGAACTATCTGGGAAGATCAGGGATTGGCATTTGTTAAATTGCACTGGAGTTTTGTTTTCATGAAGGTCTCGTTCACTTTCAGCATGCTCTAAGATTTTTTTTTTCCATTGCTCCTACAGGCATTTGATTCCTGTCAGCCATAAGATTAATAATTTCTTATCACTTCTGCCTTCAAATTCCTTTTACTGTCTCAGATGATAAATGTGATTTTAAATAAAACTGCTTATTTATTTGCAAAACAAGCTGAGATGATAGCTGAATGGATCTCTTAGCCGGTGCTACCCCTGACCAGGTAGCAAACCTTATCCTCGGTTCTTTGGCTTCAATTCTTTAAATTCAAATGCAAATAAGGAGGAATCAAATAAAAACAAAACATAGAGAATTATGTTAAAAACAGAGTACTCTTAAGGCCTTAAGGGGAGGGGGCCTACAGTCCTGCAAATTTGTGCAGTTCCTATAAATCCTTTCACCCTTGCAAGGCCATTGCACCTCATTTATTGAGAGATAACTGCTACATGGTACGAATTCAGCTCTGCATCAAGCTTCAGCATCACTTTTGTTTATCTACGTGTAACAAGTCATGATATACAGTAGATCAAAGTAGGCGCAGACATGTTGCTCAGCTGAATTAGGAGAAGCAAAAACATTCTGTCCCATTCTGCTAAACATGGCCTTAGTTTAGGGTATACAAAAAACACACAATGAGGTACTCAATAATTATCTACCAAAAAAACTTCAGTACCGATCAATGACATATATTCCTTGATTTTCAAAAGAAGTCTCTGAAAGAAGACATATAAATTGAGGAGAAAAGACCTCAGTAAATTTGCTTATCCCTCCATGCGGCAGTTGGGACCACTTGTCAATAGTGATCATAGCATGATCGTGTTTGATTTAATTAGTGGAGGAGGGATAGTAAAGAAATCCACAGTAGTACCTTTCAACAGGGAGACTATTTATTTATTTATATTCTCTTATATACTGTGCTATTCTGCATCAGTGTGGCTTACATGGAACAAGGCATTATAACTTGGAGATAACTATTTTACAGGGAACAAGGGCTATGGAGGGTTAAGTGGCTTGCCCAAGACCACAAGGAGCACCTGTGGGACTAGAAACCCCTGGTCACAGGGCGTGCCTTCCCTCCTCCTAGCCTGCTGGCTTTTCTCCCAGACCCGTAGGTAGTTTTTTTACCCGGTATCCAACCCTCAGGAGTTTCTGAGGCTCTCCAAGCCCGTCTTACCGGAGGTCTCTCCTCTCTCCTGTCTTTGCTGTCCGGGACTCCTCTTTCTCCTCCTTTCCTTCCTTGTGTGGCTTCCTTTCCTTCTCTGCCACAACTCCAACTTTCTCTGCTGCCACGGCTCCAACTGCCGTCTGAACTGCAATTACCACTCCAGCCTCCTCTCCAGCTTCCTTTCTCTCCTGCTTCTCCTCTCCCTCTCCTGGGAGATAATGACGAGGTTTTATAATTCTGTTCCCCTGGGCTTGACTCTCTTCTCAACCTGAACAAGTGTGATTGATCAAGCTCCAGGCTTGCAGCTAGGTCAGAGCTTGGGCGTATCAGCTCAGCTCCTGTCTTTCTCTGTTTACCTTTTCTTTGTAAACAGTGAGCCATGTGTTCTAGCTGCCTGTCAGTTTTAAAGGTGGAATCTTCCTTTCTCTCTATTTCCATGGGCTCCATAGGGGTCTCTACATCACATATCCCCCCCCCCCTTAAGATATTACGGGCTGGCGAACCCACTCTTGCACAACACGTAATCATTGCTGAAGCCTTGATATGCTTTTCTACTCTGGCCAGACATGCTGCCACTGTCCTCTCATGCCAGGGCCTAAGGACGTTCAGATGGTAGACCTGGCGGCGTCCTCTATAGTTTTCCACTACATAGGAAACTGGACCTACTTGTTCTACCACTTTATATGGACCCTTCCATTGGGACTCAAATTTTGATCCGGTGTCTGCTACCATCACCACTACTTTCTCCCCTATGGCTAACTGGCGAGGCTTTGTCCCTCGGTCATAATACTTCTGACGTTTTTGACTGGCTTGTAAGTTTCCTCTGAGGCCTGAGAAGTCCTTTGTAATCTACTCCTCAGATCTCGTAGAAAATGAGGTACCCCTATTTCTTCAACTTTGGGCTCCACCCATTGTTCATTTAGAATATCTAAGATTCCCCTTGGGGCCCGACCGAACAGTAGTTCATAGGGGGACGCTCCTAGCGAGGCCTGCGTACGCTCCCGACAGGCGTATAAGACAAAAGGGAGCACGACATCCCACTCGGACATCTTCCCGTCCAAACTACGCCTTAGCATTTGCTTGATTGTCTGATTTAATCTTTCCACCAGTTCATTGGACTGGGGATGGTAGGCGGCAGTCCTTATGTGGTGTACCCCAAACGCATCCCATACTTGGGCCAAGTATTTCGACATGAAATTATTGCCCTGGTCCGTGAGCATTTCTTGGGGAAACCCTACCTCACAAAACAATTTAGTCAATTCTAAGGCTATGGTTCTAGCCGAAATGTTCCGCAAAGGCATAGCCCAGGGGAATCGGGTGGCCTTATCTATCACCACCAGAATGTACTGAAAACCCCTAGGTGTCTTAAGCAGTGGTCCTACGATATCCATCGACATACGCCGTATGGGTGTCGATATTGTGGGGGTAGGGATCATGGGCACCGCTCGTGGCTTGGCAGAGGTAACTCGCTGACATGAGGGACAGGATTAGCAGAAACGGGCGGTTTCTTTAAAAAACCCCGGCCAATAAAAACGGGCTAAAATTAGGTCCAATGTCCCCTGTATTCCCTTATGACCACCCACCGGGTGATCATGGGCCAGCCTTAAAACCACTGCCTTGAATGTAGTCTCGACTACCAGTTGTTTTCTAACCGCTCCTGTCTGCGGCTCATTACTTTCCCGATATAATATTCCTTTATCTAGCAGGAATCTTGGGAGAGTACCCTTTTCACTTTGGGCATACTCGAATGCTCATTTTAACGCGGGATCTGCTTGTTGCTCTTTGGGGAAGGATGGAAATTTCTTAACAATATCAGCAGGAATCCAGGGCAACTCTTGGCCGGCCTCCATCTCTGCCTTCCCCTGAGGCCTATGCTGTCTCTCCCGACGTCTATCTGCCTTGCCTTTCCTAGTCTTCTTAGAAGGGGCGTTAATCAGGTCCTCATGTGTGGGGAGCTCCTCCAGTGCCTCTTCTACCTGTCCACCCTCATCCTCTGGGGGTTCATCCTTCTCTTCAGGGAGTTCATCTCTCTCTACAGGGGGTTCAACTCTCACTTCTGAGGTTCCTGCCTGGAACCTAGTAGAGACCATGCCTGACTTGGTATGTAGGCCTTTCTCCATTCCTTTACTAAACTGGGGCCAATCCCTACCCAGCACTATATCATGGGGAAGCTTAGGGACTACGGCTACTAGAACCTCTTTTTGTGTTCCTAATCCCTTCACTGAGAGCTTATACAATGGATAGAAGGAGGATGCACCATGTACGTAGCGGATTTTAACTCTGCCTTCTGGTCGGCTCGGTACTGACCCGATGCGGGCTTCTATTGCCTGCCAGAGCTTCTTTGAGACCATGCTCTGGTCAGCACCTGAGTCGAGCAATGCACTGGCCAAAACACCATTAACTTCCATATTTAACAGAAAACCTTCTTGTACCTGTTTTGCCTTGGCCGTTATCAGTGCTGTTCGCATTACACAGTTTCTTTGTAAATGACCCGCTTTCCCACACTTATAACATTTACCTTTTTCCCATTTCCATTCTGGCTTTGGCAAACAAGTGGATACACCTTTCACATTGGTTCCTAGTTCCTTTTCTGCCTTTCCAAAGTTTGCCGACCCAGATACACGCAGAGCGCCTCCTTTTGGCTTACCAGCCAACTCTGCCTCCAAATAACGCTCGGTAAGGAGGGCTGCTTCTGCTGTGGTCTGGCAACTTTGCAAGATTAAAAAGGATCTTATCTCTTGGGGAACCGCCTCCATGAATTGTTCCAAGACAATAGTGTCTACCACAGACTCGAGGGTTTTTCCCTCAGGAGCGAGCCATTTCCACGCTAAGCTCCTTATCCTATGGAACAAGGCTTTGGGCGTTTCATTAGGTCTTAGCCAAGTATCCCTTAACATTCGTCTATAGACCAGGGGTGTTAATCCCAATCTATCCCTGATTGCCTTCTTAAGTTCTTCGTAGTTAGTCGCAAGAGCAGCGGGCATGGCTTTATAGGCAGCTAAGGCCTCTTCCGTTAGGGATGTAGCGAGCCCTACCGCCCATTGCTCTGGTGGCCACTTTACAGTAAGTGCAATTCTTTCAACATTAAGTTAATCTGTACATAGTTCCCCCGGTTGTCCTATTTGTTGAAGTTCCCTGTTCAATGTAAAACTCAATGTTACTTGTATGCATTGTAGTATGTTCTTGTTCAATGTACACCGCACTGATTGTAATAGCGCGGTATAAAAGAATTGTTAAATAAATAAATAAATAAATCTATATCATCATCAACCGTTAGCTGTCCACAAGTTAAAGCTCCACAGTCTTGTGGTCCTACCACACAAGTAGGTGAGAGTTGTGCTTGTCCCGTCGCCTTCTGACCAGCAAGCAAAGCCTCTATCTAGCTTGCTCCTGGGTGCGCTGGGCCATCTCCCGTTGTTTTTCAAATTGGTTGGCCATCCAGCGTAGAACTTCTTGTGGCTCCATCTTCAGGACTTTTCTTTTCTTCAGAAGGGAAAAAAAAGAAAGAAAGGCCCACCAAGTGCGGCACAACAACTTTCCTTAAACCTGTCTAGGTTATACGTTGGACAAGAGCTCTCCTTCCTCCCACGAATCCTATACACCCGTGCCCAAATACCCGTTACCTGAGCATGGTGTAGACTCAAACTTTGAGAAAGGAGTCTTTCTGCTGGTCCTCGGTCCTTCTGGCCAATATTGCCAGCGGTATCTCCCACTGCTCTTCAGCCCACAGCTTAGCAGGGGTTTTTTTTCTCTCGGTGCTCTTGTGGCAAATCCTCTGGTGTATATCCTGGTGTGTTTCTCAATTGAATGTCCTTATATTCCACACAAAATCCTAAATACTTCGCCACTTGTCACCACGTGGCCAGCCCTCCACCTAGGGCGCAGAGGGTTGGTCTGCCATGATAATCCTCTATTCCAAAAGTGAGACTACAGCTGTGGCTCTTGCAAAGCCTCTTGGGAGTTGTAGTCCCTTTTTTAGCTCTCTGATAAAGAAGCAATTGTAGTCCGAGTGTTTGAGGCAAAATGACAAGGATTTATTTCCCTCACAAATTGAACTTTGGTGCAGAACAAAAATAGGACAGTCTCCAGGAGTTTAGCATGAGGCTTATATACAATAATTTAGGTAATTGCTTATTCACTCTCTGGTTCCAAAACATGCAGTGCTCATTGCAAGTACAAAATGGAAAACAAAACAGCTTCTCACAACAAAGGAAAATAGTTCCTATTTCTTTGCTGTTTCTCAGCACTTTTACTTCAAGGTTTAACATAGTGACTCAATGTTGTCAGCCAAGCAAATCGTGCAATCCATTTGCATATCTGCTGCTTCATCAACATTAGAGTTTATTCGCATATCTTCTGTCTCAGGACTAACAACATTTGTCTGCAAACCGTTACTATGGGATTTAAGATAACTTCCCTCTGTAAACTCAGGTGTTTGCCCTTTCCACAACTCAAAACAGCACGGGTTTAAAATACCTGTTGCTCTGGAGTTTCTTCTTTGGCTCTCCTCTAATTCTTGGCAACTATGAGGAAATACTTTTGTGCTGGGCTCCCACCTGTGCAAACTCTGAAGGCTTTCTTCTGACTGAAGGGCTCCCTGCTCTCTCCGTTCCAGCCAGTTCCTGGTCACAGGGCATGCCTTCCCTCCTCCTAGCCTGCTGGCTTTTCTCGCAGACCCGTAGGTAGCTTTTTTACCCGGTATCCAACCCTCAGGAGTTTCTGAGGCTCTCCAAGCCCGTCTTACTGGAGGTCTCTCCTCTCTCCTGTCTTTGCTGTCCGGGACTCCTCTTTCTCCTCCTTTCCTTCCTTGTATGGCTTCCTTTCCTTCTCTGCCACAACTCCAACTTTCTCTGCTGCCATGGCTCCAACTGCCGTCTGAACTGCAATTACCACTCCAGCCTGCACTGGACTCCAGCTTCCTTTCTCTCCTGCTTCTCCTCTCCCTCTCCTGGGAGCTAATGACGAGGTTTTATAATTCTGTTCCCCTGGGCTTGACTCTCTTCTCAACCTGAACAGGTGTGATTGATCAAGCTCCAGGCTTGCTGCTACCTCAGAGCTTGGGCGTGACAGCTCAGCTCCTGTCTTTCTCTGTTTACCTTTTCTTTGTAAACAGTGAGCCATGTGTTCTAGCTGCCTGTCAGTTTTAAAGGTGGAATCTTCCTTTCTCTCTATTTCCATGGGCTCCTTAGGGGTCTCTACATCACAGTATGTATGACCTAGATTGGCCACTGTTGGAAACAGGATACTGGGCTTGATGGACCTTGGTCTGACCCAGTATGGCATATCTTGTGTTCTTATCTTATGTTGCTATATACCTGAAGAAGAACCACTATCATTTACCATCACTGGTCTAAAAAACTCCTCTTTGTACCATTTTTCAAACAATACTTATTGTAACTCAGTATCCTCTATTTTTATTTATATCATAGTGTACCTACCACAACAGCTTACTAGCTTTTCACACCTCAATGATCCAATAATATAATATCTATACAACCAAATATGTCACACGGTAGCACATATTTAAAAATAATGTCTTATGGAAACACAATAACATTTAATGGCAACCAATGACTTTTCATAGGAAATCCTCTGCAGCCAATTTTTGATCAGTATTACATAGCACCTCTGGAAGCGCTATGGAAAATGCTCATTGATTTGCTATGGAAAATGCTCAATAGCCAACACTTTATTTAATTTAGAGAGTTTCTTCCAGAAGACTCCATGTTGACAATTGTTCTACAATGATCTCCGTTTTGGGACACACCACTTTGTCGAGGGCTTACTTATCTTTGGTATATTCGCTAACTATAGCATCTGACATCATTCCCATCCTTAAGATACTTTTCTGAACCAATCAGAGGAAGTCGCAATTCCGATCCCATGGGGCACATCTAGCCTCATGGGATCGGAATCATAAGCAGGCCTGTTCATGCAGGTTGGGACCGCGATTCAGCCCGGCCTGCATGTATAGGCTGTGCCTGACTAACTCAATCTAGGCTTTACAATGGAGACGTGTCTCCATTTTATAGCTATGATCCCCAGCCGCTGGCTCCTACAATGTTTTCCCTGCAACCCGACCCCCAATCTGGCCTCCCAAGGCCAGGGTCAGGCTGCGGGAAATTCTCTCTGCCCCCTCCCACTGCTGCCATGCCCCAGGCCACTGTCCTGTGCCCCGTCAGCCCCAGATATACAGGGCCGACATTGGAATCAGCCCTGTAAGTCAAGGGCTGACAACTGCCCACCACCCGTCCTAATGCCACCCCCGATCCACCCCTTCCCTGCCCCCATCTAAGTTCCCCATACAATGAGCAGAGAAGGAGGACGGGGCGGGAAAGGGAATGAATATCGGGGATGGATGTCCCAATAGGACATCCATCCCTGCTATTCGTGGCTCAGAATAACCCTGTGAATGTTTAAGGAAAAGATAGCCTATTTTGCAGGTTCTCCCTTGCTTTGAAGATTGGCAAGTTTGTGTGGCTTATCAGCATGGGAGAAGAGGCCATCTAAATCCAGCAACAAGGAGGGAGATTAAAAGGTTGAAACCGGGTCATACTAGATATGGTCAATTTCAGTGTTTTTTGATGATGGAAGAACGGGACACAGTGATCAATGGGAATTGGACAATTAAGTGCAGTTTGCCATGACTTGTACTGATCATGTAGTATATTTGTTGCAGTATCCTTGTGGTAAATTTTATGTAGGGAAAACTAAACGCCCACTAAGAGTTAGACTTTTGGAACATAAATACTGTATATTGAAGCAAAAGAAAGATGCCTCACTGGTAGCTCACTGTCAGGAATATCATCATTTTTTTTTTTAATTTACGATGTTCTATGATTAATCATGCTCCCTTAAGTAACCAAGGAGGAGATTGTGGTCAATTATTTGTGCAAAAGGAACAACATTGGATCTTTGAATTGAAAACAGTGGAACCAGGGGGACCTTAACTCCTCCATTGATTGGAGAGTATTTCTGTAGAATAGATCTTTAAATTTTTGGTGTCTCCTCCTCCTTGCCATGTGTGATTTTTTTGATTGGTTCAGAAAAGGTTCTTAAGGATGGGAATGACGTCAGATGCCGTAGCTAGCAAATATACCAGAGATAAGCCAGCCCTCGACAAAGCGATCTGTCCATGAAACAGAGATCTTTGTAGAACAATTGTCAACATGGGGATGGACATCTTCTAGGAGAAACTCTCTAAGCTAAATAAAGCATTGGTTATTGAGCATTTGCCATAGCACTTCCAGAGCTGCTATGTCATACAGATCAAAAATTGGCTGCAGAGGATTTCCTATAAAAAGCCATTGGTTGCCACTAAATATTATTGTGTTGCTATAAGGCATTATTTTTAAATATGTGCTACCCTGTGACATATATGGTTTTATAAAGATATTCTATTATTGGATCATTGAGATGTGAAAAGTAGTAAGCTGTTACACTTATAGCTACACTATGATATAAGTAAAAATAGGGGATACTGAGTTACAATAGGTATTGGTTGAAAAATGCAAAACGAGGAGTTTTTTAGACCAGCGATGGTAAATGATAGCGGTTCCCCTTCAGGCATATAGCAACTGCTGCATAGAGGGAGAAGCAACTTTACTGAGGTCTTTTCTCCTCAATTTATATGTTTTCTTTCAGAGACTTCTATTGAAAATTAAAGAATATATGTCATTACTTGGTTTGGGGTACATATATCTCTCCAGGCTGCTAGCGAATTCCAAACTGCCAGGCTTCAGGCTGTTAGCAAATTCTAAGCCATTCTCCATATTAACCCTTTCAGGGGGCTCTGGTATCCCATTTCAAGTCCCTCTCAACAACAGCCAACGTAATCATTTACCATTTAATAGAATTAAATTAATTTTGCAAGGGTTGTATCATTAACAATAAAATAATTCTTCAATATACTAAAGACAGTGTTCAAATGTGGTCACAGAATTGCATTTAAAACCTTTGACTTCCAAAGCAGCACCATCCCAGATCCAAGAAAGTGCTCACAAATTTGTCTTGCAGAATTCAAATGTCAACACACAGGAGGACAGGTAGGAAAGATCAGGGCCAAATGAGATTGGCAGACATTTTTGTTTTCTCATATTGTCTGAGTTTATATTGATCAGAAAAAAAGTTACCATTAGGTTAATAACATGAAAACAGTTCTGAGTTGTTAAAGCACAAGAGAAGTGTGAAAAATTGCAAGAGAACTTTGAGAAATTGGGAGACTGGGTATCCAAATGACAGGTGAAATTTAATGTGGACAAGTGCAAAGTTATGCACTTAGGGAAGAACAACCCAATCTATGGTTACACGATGTAAGTTTTCACATTAGGAACCACCACCCAGGAAAAGGATCTAGGTGTCATTCTGGATAATATGTTGAAACTCTGCCCAGTGTGCAGTGATGGCCAAGAAAGCAAATAGAAAGCTAGGCATCATAGTGAAAGCAATGGAGAATAAAACCAAGGATAATATAATGCATCTCTATCGTTCCGTGATGTGGCCGCATCTCCAATATTGTGTGCAGTTCTGGTAGCCATATCTTAAAATGGATATAGTTGAATTAGAAAAAGTACAAAGAAGAGCAACACAAATGATAAAGGGTATGGAAGGGTACCCCATGAGCAGAGGCTTAAAAGGTTAGGGCTTTTCAGCTTGCAAGAGAGATGGCTGAGGAGAGATGATAGAGGTCTATAAAATAATGAGTGGAGTGGAACGGGTAAGTGTAGATTGGTAATTTACTCCTTTAAGAAGTAGAAAGTCTAGAGGACACACAATGAAGTTACAATGTGGCACATTTAAGAGTAATCACAGAAAATACTTTTTTCACTCAACATGTAATCAACTCTGGAATTTGTTGCTGGAGGATGTAGTCAGAGCTATTGGTGTAGCTGGGTTTAAAAGAGGCTTGGACAAGTTCCTGGAGGAAAAAGTCCATAAGCCATTATTAAAGTGGACTGACAAAATCCACTGCTTACCTCTAGGATAAGCAGCATGGGATCTATCTACTTTTTGGGAACCTGACAGGTACAGTACTTGTAACCTCGAATGGCCACTGTTGGAAACAGGACACTGGGCTTGATGGACCTTTGGTCTGACCCAGTATGTTGTTATGTGTATGTAACCTGCACAGAATGGTAGATACAACTCAAGCCACCTCACAGGGCCAGCTAAATTGAACATGCCAGGCTTTATTTGCCTTCATTTTCTATATTCCTATGTTCCTTCTGGATTTCCCAAAAATATGGAGGACATTTTTAACAGAACAAGTACCCACGTAAAGAGCAGATGCAGTCTTGTGCATATACTTCGCTGAGTCAACCCATATAAGTGGCTAGACTTTTTTTTAAAGCAAGCACTGTATACTTTGTAGCCCAAAGTCGATCCCCCGTACATACATATCCAGACCTTTTGAATGTGACAGGTATATTGCCTGGCACAGTTTACAGCTGACCTGAGGCATAAAAGAGCTGACTTGTTAGTCTGTAAAGAAAACAAATGAAAGTCTCCTGGTCTAAGGATCTTCATGATTCATGAGGAGTTTGAGAAATAGATAATATAGGACCATAATTTAGCAAAGCCCTCGAATAAAGAACGGAATAACTGCAATGTTGTAGCAGCAGACTGTTCTGTTTGGTTAAATACTTACCAAGTCTAGTTGTTAAAAGGATATAAAATAGCTTTTTAATGCTTTATTTTCATTTTCTATTAGAAAAATAATTGTTTTGTCTCTATTCTCAACATCAAAAGGTGCATTCAATTTAATTACATCTAATTGAATTGCATTCCCTTTAATTACAGTTAATTAGATTACTGGTTTAGCAACATGCTGATGAACAGCTCTGTGCTCTTTCTCAATCTTTGCCTCTGGTAAAAATCATTATGGCAAATGCAGAAGTGCTTTTCTGTTATCTTCTTTCAGGAGAATGAATGACTACATATGAAATTGTGCTGTGTGGGACTGAACTACTTTCAGAGCACTCAAAAATTATTCCTTTGTCATTCATGCACTCTTTAATCACTATCAGAGTGACAAATGAAGAGTCTTTGTGCTGCACTTGGTACCTGCAGGTGTCCATAAATACCTATGTACTCAAGGAATTAACAAGCAGTTACCGAAATATTATTTCCATAGACAGATTCTGTCTATAACTTCAAACAATATTGGTAGCTATATTGTTCTGTGAAACAAGCAAAAGGTAAAAGTTAAATGTCATGGCAAAGGTTAAATCTTAAAGCAAAGGTTATAGCAAACACTCCAGGATACCAAAAGGTTTCAAGAAAATATGATCTATACCCCTTGGAACTCTGATCGACTTGTTTGGAAATAAGAAAGGTTGTGGAGGACAGGGACAGGAGAAGAGAGGTTAGTAAGTACCTGTCAGTTTGACAGGTAGTGACAATCGAAGAAAATAACAGTGCTGCACTTTGAAACGAGCAGATTGCAAAATCCCAAAGCAGTACAGTCGTTGCAATTCTGCCTGGTCTAGTTTTCTGGAGATCCATAATGAATGTGCAGGAGATATGTTTGCATGCATAGGAGATGCAGTGTGAAATCCCCCTAGAGGACAGCAACCTTGAGCCGGAAGGACTGGGGTTTCTAGTCCCACAGGTGCTCCTTGTTGTCTTGGGCAAGCCACTTAACCCTCCATTGCCCATGTTCCCTGTAAAATAGTTATCTCCAAGTTAAAATGCCCTGTTCAATGTAATTTCAGTTTGTTCAATGTAAACCGCACTGATGCAGAATAGCGCAGTATATAAGAGAATGTAAATAAATAAATAAACAAATGTTAGATATGACAGTAGATAAAGATCATATGGCCTATCCAGTCTGCAACCTCTCAGAGAGCGGAAACAATAGCCTCAGGGCTGCTTCAACTGCTAATTGGGCCCGGGGCAAACATTTCAAACGAGTCCCCCCATCCATGGATCCCAGCCCTTTGTTTGTAGGCCCCCTCCTCCTGCCGATACTGCTGCTGACTCTCTGGAATGTGTGGCACGGCAATACATTAAAAATGCACCGTGGCGCTGCCATTACCTTCTTTTCCAGCGCTGCGGGGCCATTTGCACTTCTGCTTCCGCCCCTCCTCTGATTGATTAGAGGGGTGGACGGGAGAGTGCGGATGGCACCGTGACACTGAAAAACATATATACACTGAAAAAGAAGGTAACGGCAGCGCCACGGTGCATTTTTAATGTATTGTCATTGCTGCGCATCCCGGAGAGGGGCCACAGCGATGGCAATAGATGCGGAAGCAGGAGCAGAGCCGCAGTTACCTGTGGGCAGCAGGGAAGCTGGGCCCCCATTCTGAAGGGGCCCAGGGCAACTGCCCCTTTTACCCATAAATAGAATGGCCTGGAAAGTATAAGGAGATTTTGTCAAACAAACATGATTGAGTGCATTGATCAGATGGCCAGAATGATGGATGAAAAATATGCTGCCTAGTTTCATTTTAATAAAGTATTTATTAATTTTCAGTAAAGAAAACTGTAGCAAGAGATAAACCACAGAGGTTAATGACAAAGTTAAGATGATTAACTGCAATTAACAGATGCCAGTAAATAAAGAGATTATGTACTGCTCCTTTAAGCTACAAACTGTATATTTAAATCAAGAGGGTTATGATGGGGTCTATAGAGTGCTACCAACCCCTTTCCAGACGGATTATCAACAGCTCCCTTTAAAAGATCCTGCAGTCTAGAGTTAAGGGCTGGGAGGGTATGGCTTACAGGAAGTGGTTAAAAACCCAGCAGGCCACAGGAGGGAGAGAGGTCCGTGGAGGCAGAAGTGCTTTCAAGGCAAGCCATGCATAGATAAGAACTTTAACTGGACAAGGAAGGAACTTTAAATGTGCTGGAGAAAGGGCGCAAGACCACTTTTGTGAAGGAGTAACAAACTGGGTCTAAATAAAAACATGTTGTGTTTTCCCTGAACTGATGTCTGTTTGGTGTTTTAACATAAATCCACTTCCCACTGCACACGACACTACCGCATTAATATATAGAATATATAGCACTAAATGAGAGGTTAGATATGATTGCAATCTCAGAGACATGGTGGAAGGAGGATAACCAGTAGGACACTGTGATACCTGCATACAAACTATATCGTAATGATAGAACTGATCAAATTGGTGGAGGGGTTACGCTCTATGTTAGAGAGGGTATTCAGTCAGAAAGGATTAAAGTTTTGCTGGAAACAAAATTTGCTGTAGAATCTCTATGGATTGAAATTCAATGTATGAAGGGGAAGGTGATGGCAGTGGGGGTGTACTATCGACTGCCTGGCCAGAATGAACAAATGGATGATGAAATGCTCAAAGAAATCAAGGAAGCTAACAAAAGTCACAGCACAGTAATAATAATGGGTGATTTCAATTACCCCGGTATCGACTGGGTCAGTGTCACGGCAGGACATGCTAGGGAGATAAAGTTTCTAGATGAAATAAATGACTGCTTCTTGGAGAAGCTGGTTCATGAACCGACCAGAGGGGAAGTCATACTTGACCTAGCCCCTAGTGGAACACCAGATCTGGTGCAAGAAATAAGGGTGTTGGGGCCACTTGGCAATAGTGATCATAGCATGATCGTGTTTGATTTAATTAGTGGAGGAGGGATAGTAAATAAATCCACAGTACTACCTTTTAACTTTTGAAAGGGAGACTATGATAAAATGAGGAATATAGTTAATAAAAAACTAAAAGGAGCGGTTGCAAAGGTTAAAGACTTACATCAAGCTTGGGTGTTGTTTAAAAATTCTATCCTGGAAGCCCAGACCAGCTGTATTCCACGCATTAAGAAAAGTGGAAGAAAGTCCAAACAACTGCCAGCATGGTTTAAAGGTGAGGTCAGAGAGGCTGTTGCTGCCAAAAAAGCATCTTTCAGGAAATGGAAAAAAAGAGCCAAACGACGAAAACTGGAAATGGCACAAGCACTGGCAAGTTAAATGCAAAGCATTGAAAAGGCAGGCAAAGCGAGAATTTGAGAAGGAACTTGCTACAGAAGCAAAAACACGAAATAAAGACTTTTTCAAGTACATTCATAGCAAAAGGCCTGTGAGAGAGTCAATTGGACCGTTAGATGAATGAAGGGTAAAAGGGGCAGTAAGAGGAGACAAGGCTATAGAGGAGAGACTGAATGAATTCTTTTCTTCGGTCTTTACTGAGGAAGATGTAAAGATGTTACCCAAGATTGAAATGGTATTTAAAGGTGATACTGCAGAGGAATTGAGAGAAATATTGCTACACCGGGAAGATGTATTACAACTATTTGATAAACTGAATAGTAGCAAATCACCTGGACCGGATGGTATACATCCAAGAGTGTTGAAAGAACTGAAATATGAGATTGCAGACCTGCTATTAGTAATCTGTGAACTTTCATTAAAATCATCTGTAATACCTGAAAATTGGAGGATCGCCAATGTAATGCCAATTTTTAAAAAGGGTTCCAGGGATGATCCGGGAAACTACAGACCGGTGAGCCTGATGTCATTACCAGGGAAAATGGTAGAAATCATCCTAAAGAAAAAAATTACACAGCATGTAGATAGTCATGGCCTAATGGGAGACAGCCAACATGGCTTTAGATAAGGAAGATCTTGTCTTACTAATCTGTTATGTTTTTTTGAAGGAGTGAATAAACAGGTAGACAAAGGTGAGTCAGTTGATATAGTGTATCTGGACTTTCAGAAAACCTTTGACAATGTCCCTCATCAGAGACTTTTGGCAAAACTAAAAAGTCATGGGATAGGAGGCAGTGTACTAATGTGGATCGGGAACTGGTTAAAAGATAGAAAGCAGAGGGTAGGGCTAAATGAGTGGAACGGGTAAACGTAGCTCAATTGTTTACGCTATCAGAATATAGAAAGACTAGGGGACATGTAATGAAGCTACAGGGTAAACTATTTAAGACAATTAAGAGAAAATATTTTTTTCACTCAACGTGTAATCAAACTCTGGAATTTGTTACCGGAGGATGTAGTAAAGGTTGTTAGTGTAGATGGGTTTAAAAAAGGTTTGGACAAGTTCCTGGAGGAAAGGTCCATAAACCATTTTTAAGAAGGGACCCAGGATATCAATGCTTGACCCAGTACAAGCATTGTGGAACCTGTGTCTTTTGGGGAAACTGCTAGGTACGTATGATCTAGATTGGCCACTGTTGGAAACAGGATACTGGGCTTGATGGACCTTGGTCTGACCCAGTATGGCATATCTTATGTTCTTATGTTCACATACGGTGACAGCTTAGGGATTTTCTCTACCATGTGACTGAGGGCAAATCCACATTCTTCTAGGACTAGGCCTCTACAGCAGGTCAGGGTTTTTTGTTTGTTTGTGTGGGCTAAGAATATTAGTTTCACCTATTTAGGGAGCTTTAAGAAGGTTTAGTTAGTGCTGGACAGGCAGGCTTTGTTCTGACCACTAGAGGCTGCTAAAATTTTGTTGGAGCTGGAATGCTGCAGTAATAATTCAGCTACAGAAGAGGAAGCTGTGGTGGTGTTGCAAGAGAACAGTGACAAGTCAGGATGGAGCAGCTCCTCCATCTTCTGGCAGAAGGGCAGCAACAACAACAACACTACCAACAGCAATAACAACAATATCAGGAGCGACAAGAACAATGTCAGCAGCAGTTTCAACGCACTCTACTGGAAGTCTTGTTTAGGCGCGGAGGGACTTACAGAAAAGTTCCCTAACTCTGTTGACCTAGGCACTGCAGAGACCGCAATTTCACCCTCCAGCACAAGCACTTCTCAAAATTATTGTTACTACTACTACTATTACTACTACTAAAATGACAGCAGAAGATGAACCGGATCATTTCCTGGTGAACTTTGAACGAATTGCCCGCATAGCTGGGTGGCTGGAAGAGACATGGACTATTTATTTTGGGAATATGCTGACAGGCTTGCTGTGGAAGCAACAACACATAATAAAGACTTTTTAAAATATATTCATAGTAAAAAACCTGTGAGAGGGTCAGTTGGACCATTAGATGATAGAGGGGTAAAAATGGCACTAAGAGGGGACAAGGCGATAGCAGAGAGACTGAATGAATTCTTCGCTTCAGTCTTTACTGAAGAATCTGTAGGGAAGTTACACATGACTGAATTAGTATTTAAAGATGATGCATTGGAAGAATTGAAAGAAATATAATTCAACTGGGAAGATACAATACAACTATTTGATATATTAAACAATAGCAAATCACCTGGACCAGATTGTACACATCCAGTGTATTGAAAGAACTGAAATATGAGATTGCAGACCTACTATTATTAATCTGTGAGCTATCATTAAAATCATCTTTAGTACTTGAAGATTGGTGAATGGCCAATGTAATGCCAATTTTTAAAAAGGGTTCCTAGGGTGATTCGGGAAACTACAGCCCGGTGATCTTGACATCAGTACCAGGCAAAATGGTAGTAACCATTATAAAGGACAAAATTACTGAATATGTAGATAGTCATGGTTTAATGGGAGAATGCCAATATGGCTTTAGCCAGTGAAGGTGTAGTCTTACTGTAGCAGCAGATGTGGGGTCTTGGGCTAAGCGTATGCAGAAATTGAAGATCCTGTCTCAAAGGGATTTTTCTTTTAGTTTTTGCTTACTAGGAAGGCTGTAGCTGTAACAGCTTCTCAAATAAGGTCCAAGAGATTGAGTCAACACTCCCAGAACATTTCCTTGCGACTCATGAACATAGAGACTGCAAGGTTTTCTGGACATCGGGTAGACCCAGAACTGGTGATAACATCAGAGCAGTTTTTCAAAGATCAAAAGACTGCATTCCTATTCAAGTCCCCATTCCAATGGAGACTTTTTCATTCCTTTGGTAGCTTGATACAATGTGATACAATGGTTTTGCTAGCAGCGCAAAATTGGGGATCCATATACAACAGTACCCTGTGGCACCCAAGAAGGCTCTCACTTGCCTCCTGGTGGTTGGAGTAGGAATACTGCATACAGCTGCTTTGCGTTCTGGTAAGGGTTCCAGGCGTCGAATTCCGCTGGACAACTGGAATCCTAGGTATTTAACTTGTTTGACATAATTATGCTTTGGCTCTTGAGACTTTGTATCCAGCCTCATTAAAAAGCATGTGCACATTAAACTGGCTTGGATCCTTGAAAAAGACTCCTGGATTTATTTATTGCATGCTTATCTGCTGCTACATTACTAATCTGCTATATTTTTTTGAATAAACAAGACAAAGTCGAGCTGGTCGATATAGTGTATCTGGATTTTCAGAAAGTCTTTGACAAGGTCCCTCATGAAAGACTCTTGGAAAAGTTAAAAAGTCATGGGATAGGAGACAGTATATTATTGTGGATCAGGAACTGGTTAAAAGATAGAAAGCAGAGGGTAGGGCTAAATGGCCATTTTTCCCAATGGAGAAAGGTGAATAGTGGAGTACACCAAGGATCTGTGCTGAGTCCGCTGCTTTTTAACATATTCATAAATGACCTGAAAATGGGAATAACGAGTGAGGTAGTCAAATTTGCAAATGACACAAAATTATTCAAAGTTGTTAAAACAAAATTGGCATTACATTGTGAAAAATTGCAAGAGGACCTTGACAAATTGTAAGACTGGAGTCTAAATAGCAGATGAAATTTAATGTGGACAAGTGCAAAATTAAACACCTAGGAAAGAACAACCAAAACTGTGTTTACATGATGGAAGGTTCCACATTAGGAACCACCACCCAGGAAAAAAAAATCGGTATCGTCGTGAATAACACGTTGAAACCCTCCACCCAGTGTGCAGCTGCTGCCAAGAAGGCAAATAAAACACTAGGAATCATAAGGAAAGGAATGGAGAATAAAACAAAGGATATTATAATGCCTCTATATCGTTCTATGGTATGACTACACCTTGAATATTATGTGTAATTCTGGCCACCATATCTTAAGGACATAGTGGAATTAGAAAAGGTACAAAGAGTCACCAAAATGGTAAAAGGGATGGAAAGATACCCCTATGAGCAGAGGCTTGAAAGGTTAGGATTTTTCAACCTGGATAAGAGACGGCTAAGAGGAGATATGATAGAGGTCTATAAATTAGTGAATGAAGTGGAACTGGTAAACGTAGATCAATTGTTTATGGCATCAAAATGTAGAAAGACTAGGTGACATGCAATGAAGCTACAGTGTAACCCGTTTACGACTACTAAGAGAAAATATTTTTTCACTCAACGCATAATCAAACTCTGGAATTTATTACTAGATGATGTAGTAAAAGCTTAGTGTAGCTGGGTTTAAAAAAAAGGTTTGGAAAAGTTCCTGAAGGAAAGATCCATAAATCATTATTAAAGAAGACCCAGGTAATCCACTGCTTGCCCCAATACAAGCATTATGGAACCTGTGTGTCTTTTTGGTAACCTCTAGATACTTGTGGCCTGGATTGGCCACTGTTGGAAACAGGATACTGGGCTTGATGGAGCTTGGTCTGACCCAGTATGGCATTTCTTATGTTCTTATGGTTGCCCAGATACTATAAAAGAGAACCCCCGGAGCTTCTTCTATCGGTTGAAGGACCTCACATGGAATTGACGCAACTGGAGGGAAAGACTTGAACCAAGATAGTCAAGATTGTGCTATTGAAGCAGTTTTGGGAGGGCTTGACTGTTCCATTGAAACAGAGGGCATGTCAGCACCCCAAGCTTACAATGGAGAGTTTACTGGAAATAGCCGAGGGGTAGCATGAAGCAGATAGTGAAAAGGGTAAGAAGTCACCCGTTAACTCAGGAGGACAGAAGGGGAAGCATGAACGGATGTTGGCTCCCATGTTTCAACCCCCAAAATCACCTCCTAGGTGAGAGCAGGGCCCCAGCCACAACCTCTTTACCTGTTTTAGGTGTGGAGCCTGGGGACACTTTGCCCTGGAGTGTTCCCTTGTTGTGGAAGAACCCATGGAGGTCAACCTAATCACCCCTTATACGTGCGATTTTGTGGACAGTCCCCACCCCGGGTCACAAAACTTTGTGATTCCTGTGTAGCTTAAGGAGACCTGCCTCCAGGCCTTGATAGTCTCCAGTAGTGTGCAGACCCTCATTCGCCAGGAAACAGTAACCCTATTTCAAAATTACTATGCATAGACAGTAGCACTGGCCTGTATGCATGGAGACCAGAGGAATTATCCAACAGCACAGTTTTTTCTTTAGACTAGCTGGACAAGCCAATTTTGAGATCATAGTGCTGCCCTGGCTCCCATATCCAGTGCTGAGAGACTACCCAAACTTCAGAGCAATATGGGCCCGACTAACTGACAGCTCTGTAAAGTTGGACCAGGAAGATTTCCCAGAGATCTTCCTCCTGGAAGACCCAGATCTGTATTTTATTTATTTATTTATTCATTCAACAGTGCTTTTATACCGCTGTATCATTTCAGTCAAAGCAGTTTACATTGTAACTTAAACTTGGTAATGTACCTTAAACAGGGACAGTGATAACTTGGAATTTTCTGTCAAGACTCCCAAGCCTACTAAATCCTGGAGTCAGCATTGCCATGAAATGCTACACTATCAACATAATCTGGGGGCTGCTATGAGGGGGGAATCTGGGGAGGGGGAGTCTAGGGAAGAAAACCCTGGGGACAGTTCAGAGCTCAGTGGTAGTGACCCAAATACGATTGTCTCCTTCCCAGAGTGGGGACTTTGGGAAAAAAAATCAGGGGAGCTTCAGGGGGGCTCAGCAAGAGGATGAGTCCCTTAAACATGCTCAAGAGTGGTGTTTGGAGGTGGATGGGGTTTCAGTAGCTAATGGATCATCCCCTACAAAAACCTTTTCCTATTTTGTGCTAAAGAGAGCTTTATTATACAGAGTGGCCGAGGGGGCCCTGGAGTGAGAAAAGGTAGAACAACTGATAGTTCCCTGGCCCTATCATCAGCAGGTGTTATCGCTGGCTTATAGCCATTTATTAGGAGGACAACTGGGAGTGGAGAAAATACTACAACATTTTCTAGCCTGATTTTTCTGGCCCTGTGGTCCATAAGCAGATAGAGTTATATTGCTAGTCATGACTCACCTGCCAACTTCATAACTCCGCTAGAGTCCAACCTGCTCCTCTAGTGCCTATGCCTATTATTGAAACCCCATTCGAAAAAGTGGCCATGGACCTGGTAGATCCCTTGGAGTGAACCACTCGAGGAAACAAGTATAATTTAGTCATACTAGACTATGCTACCCATTATCCGAAAGTCATTGCTCTTTAGTTTTGCCGGTACTAGACTAGAATTGCTTAATTTGGCATTGCAAATCATGCAGATAGGACTCTGACTCCCATCATGTTCTGTTATATATGCGAATCCATGTTGTACATATTCGTCCGACCACTTTCTTTTTTTGCTCGACATAGTTAGTATGGATTAAAATATTAAGAAAGAAATCACACGACATACCATCACGACAGTCACAAGTCGACTACTGAGTGCACCAAATTCCCTGCAGCACAGATTGGCCAAGCAATGTAGCGTGATCACCTGCAGCCAATGATGGCCAAGCGGGGCGTGTCATCACGAATCATATGAGTCGTGTGCGTGTCTTGTGTCTTGACCTCCGCCGAACCCCTGAGACTGACTCACCGAACCTCTAGGGTTCGATCGAATCCAGGTTAAGAACCACTGCTCAAAGGAATATGAAGACTATTATGATCACAAATGCCCTCTGGGAAGTATTCTTTTGAGTGGGAATACCCAATGAGATCCTCAAAGATCAAGGAATGCCCTTTCTATCCAAGGTGATGAAGCAAGTGTCTACCTTGGTAAAGGTCAAGATGCTGTGAACATTAGTATGTCGCCCACAAATGGATGGCCTTGTTGAGTGATTCAATAAAACTCTGAAACAGATGTTTAAAACGTTTGTGTAGGAAAATGGGAAGAATAGGGACATTCTCCTACCCTATTTGATGTTTGCCATCTGCAAGGTACCTGAGAGTTCCATGGGGTTTTTGCCTTTTGAGTTGCTCTTTGGAATATGACCAACTGAGAAAAGTCAGAGAGGTGGCCAAACTCAGTCTGTAAAAAGCCCAGGCCGAGCATGCCAGGGGTAACAATCAGGCAGCCATGTCATGTACCTTCCAACTCAGAAACCAAGTCCAGAAACATGGAATACCAAGGAAAATAACTAATTTATTACATCACCATATAGAGGATCAAACGCCAAGGACCCGACACAGGCCGTGTTTCGTAAAAACTTCCTCAGGTGTGTATTGGTGTGCTCTATGGATAGTGGAGGAGGAGCGGAGGGCAAGGACCATAGCCCACACAGGAATGATTCGCAAAAAACTTTTTTGATGACCCAACTAAATAGTTTCGGCCAGAAGCCTTCCTCAGGGGTCTAAAATTTGGACATAAACAATACGTTAAAAAATAAAAGCATAAAAAATACATAAATATACATAAGAAATATAAATACATAAAAATATAAAATACATTGCCAAAAAGAGACAATAAGAGACAAATAGAGAGGGGGAACAGACCACTTATTCTCAATCTATATAAAATTAAGCAAATAAAATATAACAATATAACAGTACATAAAAATATATGCATGTATGTTTACTAAACCGTCTTAACGTGCAGGCTGCCATAAAAGGATAGTGGGCGTGTCGGTCTTAAAGTAGCAAAATGGGATTATCACGCAATAACGCGCGCTGCTGCGCACATTATCGGGTGAAGCGCCGCTAAGCGCATTAATGTGCAGTAATCTTAAGTAGGCGCCCAGACAGGGTAAACTATTTAAAACTAATAAAATAAAATATTTCTTCACTCAACGTGTAATCAAACTCTGGAATTTGTTACCGGAGGATGTAGTAAAGGCTGTTAGTGTAGCTGGGTTAAAAAAGGTTTGGACAAGTTCCTGGAGGAAAGGTCCATAAACCATTATTAAGAAGGGACCCAGGATATCAATGCTTGACCCAGTACAAGCATTGCGGAACCTGTGTCTTTTGGGGAAACTGTTAGGTACATATGACCTAGATTGGCCACTTTTGGAAACAGGATACTGGGCTTGATGGACCTTGGTCTGACCCAGTATGGCATATCTTATGTTCTTATGTTCTTAAACATAGAAACAGAGGTGTAGCACAATGGTTAATACACTGACTGATAGTACAGGGGTCATGAGTTCAAACCCCCAGTATGCATAAGACTGGTTGAAGCATCACCCTTTACTTTTAGGTAGTGATTTTTTGAGGCATTTTACTTTTATTTTAATTAGTGCTGCCAGCAAACACACCCTCAAGGTGGCGTAACCTAAGGTGCCACATAAGGCACCCCATAACGCACTCCATAGGGCACATTATAAAGTGCACTGTCCGCCAAGACACCCTATAATGTCCCCTATAGGACACCTTATAAGGCACCCTATAAGGTGCCTTATAAAGCGCCCTATAAGGCACCCTATAAGGTACCTTAAGGCTACAGTACTCTGTGGGTGTTTTTGCTGGCAGCACTAATGTACATTAAAAATAGACAATGCCTCAGACAACCCTATCAAATAACCCCACCATGGGTTTGAACCCATGACCTCTGGCTGCACAGGCAGTGAAGTAAACAGTGGGCTACAGCTGCTAACAAACCCCTGGCTGGCTGCAGAAGGACTGCACGGCACCACACAAACTGTCTGCTGTGGTTACCAGGAGAGGGTTAACCCACTCGTACCCATGATGCACTGCACATGCAAATCAGCAGTCGACAGATGGGCACAAGATGGGGTATGCACCCCCACAGCACCTCGGCCTGGTAGTGGGAACTGACCGTGTGTGGTACTGGCACAGAGTAGCCACAGACCGTCACATTGTGCGGGTACTGTGCTCACCCTGAGGGTGAGGTGGGGCGCCCAGTACCAGGTCCACAGCACCTTTCATGGCTGAAATACGCCATGCTGCAGGTCCCCAGCAGTGCTACTGTGTGTGATAGGTAGTTCCTGCAGACACACCTAGGTTACATCTGTGTCCTTTTGTATTTCTCAGTCATGTCTAGCCCTTATGGGCTATGATGCACCCAGAATAGTGCATATCCTGTGTTGGTGCCATGGTTACATGATGTAGGTGAAGAGAGAGAGAGAGAGGGAGGGAGGTGTTTGGACCCATAGGCAGATTATGTACCACCACACAACCCACCCTCTGGGGCTCAGGGTGGGAAACAGGATCACCCACCAATAGATCCACATTCTACCTCCCTGCAATAGTAACAGTAGAGGGGACCATTAACCCCAGTCCTGCTGGGGAACAGACACCCTACAGGGCAGGCAATGCAGAGCTGCACACATCCACAAAACAATAGCAGACAAACAGTACCTGGAAATGCTCAGCTGCCCCCCACCACTATCTGACATTCTCCAGCAGCAAGCCTCCAGCCACTGCACCCTGCAAGGTGTTCCAGCAAGACACATACTAGCTGCAGACATTCTGCTAGCTAGTCCATAAAGAAATGCATGTACCCAGAACTGGGATGTCAGCATACATACCCAGCAGATAAGTCAGTGATTGGGCCCCAAAAGGAACCCATAAATATCACATGAGAGAAATACTATATAGCACTATGGGGGAACCTAGCCATGGCGTGGTCACTGCTCAGTCAGGGTGAGAGTGACCTCCCAGCAGGACATGCTGTGGCCACACTGTCCATGCAGGTCGTGGCCGGGCACTACAATTTATTTATTTATTTATTTATTTGCATACTCTGTTATACCGCGCTATTCGACATCAGTGCGGTTTACAATGAACATAAGAGTTGCACATCTCAATTTCGTGATTTGTGCTTACAGTGAAACAGGTATAATAACTTGGGTATACATTAAACAGGAAAATTAAACTTGGGTATGCATTAAGCAGGTATAACAGGTAAAATAGGGTATAAATAACCAGTCCCTTAACAAGGAGACACGATGAATAAATACAGTCTACTTTATGCAACAATATAATGAGTTATGCGGCACTGCATAAGTTTCTCATGGTGGTTGGAGGGGAAGGTGTGATTGCGAGTGATCAGTCTGGGAATGTGACGTGCATGAGTTTGAGGTGCTGCATTGAGATGTGAGAGTGGGTGAGTGTGGGGGGAAGACTGCAACATCGTAGTTATGAAGAAAGAGGTGCCGTTTCAGTGCCTTCCTAAATTGGGAGAGTTCACTGATGGTTCTGATAGTTGCTGGTAGTGCGTTCCAGCAGGATGGAGCAAAGAAGGAGAAGGCTCTGGATCTAGTGAATTGAGAACACTTTGTGCTTGCCTTAGGTAATATGAGAGTATTTGCGGCATTCGATCTCCTTGCTCGATTGGGAGGTGTGATTAAAATTAGGTCAGTAATGGCAGTAGCAGGGTATTTCTTGATGGCTTTATGGGTCATAATTAGGATCTTGAATGAGATCCTGGCTTGTATGGGTAGCCAGTGCAATTGTTTTAGTATTGGGGTAATATGAGAACTTCTTGAAGCTCCATGAAGGATTCTTGCAGCTGAATTCATTGCAAGTTGTAAGGGGTTAGTCGTGCACTTAGGTAGACCATACAAGATCGCATTGGCATAGTCAAAGTGAGGCATTATTAGGGCCTGAAAGACAGTTCGGAAGTCATCAGGTTCTAATGTCCGAGCCATTGCCCTATGCCCTGTGCAGATGCAGCCAGGCCAGGCCACACTATCCAGGCTATTCCTCATTATGCACATTGTTCCTCATTATGCACATTGGCAGGCCAATACTGGCAACAGTGCTAGCAGTGTGGGCTGTGGAGGGTGTTGGCAGCCACCACACACTGGATAAACAGACACACACTCCACACACCTATGCCAGCATTGTGCAACTATAGAGGTGTTTGGCAGCCCTGGCCACCGCACCAGTTCTGGGCACGGTGTGGACATGGCTATGGTACGCAATACTGTTGGGGTCACTCTAACAGACACCAGACCTGAAGCACACTACAGAGACATCAGAAAGGTTGTTATGATGCAGCTCAATCAACCAATTGTGCTTAACGTAGGAATTTCTATCTGCCGGTTATCATAGCAACCTTTTGATAGCTGTGTACAGTTTTCCCATGTTTAGGGTGGCATTGCTAAGGTATGCAAGTGCTAGTATGAGGAGATGCACGCAGGGCCCAACATCCTGTCTCTCCAGGAGGCTTTGGATAATGGAGCCTGTGGGTGCGTGTGTGTCTGCCCCTATTGGCCGCTGCTCTAGGGCAGAGGTTCCCAACTCCAGTCCTGGAGGGCCAAACACTGTTCGGGTTTTCATGCTGTCCCTAATGAATATGCATGAGATACATCTGCATACCATGTGGGCGATGCATAGCAATGCAGCACAGCCACATTTATTAGAGGCAGCATGGAACCTGAATGGTGTTTGGCCCTCCAGGACTACATTTGGGAGACTCTGCTCTAGGTAATGCGCATGTTTATGGTGTCTGTGCTCTGTAGGGTAAAATGTAGGTGTTTTGGGCATGTCTACGTCATCTTCACCACAGGTTCTGTCTGTATTAGCACGTTGTAGTAGTGAGTAAAATATAGGGGCTGGGTTGGCAGGAACCACAGCTGGGAATTGAGCCTGTGACTTTCTGTCTCTGAACACACTGGTTGTGTGCACTGCACCACCATGTAGCCACAGAGACAGTGCATTCCCTGGTGATACCATGACTGTTTGTCTGGCAGGGCCTGTCTGTTGCAGTGCATGGCACCCACCTACACAGGGCTAGGCCATGGTCTGCTCTGGGCAGATGCCACTGCCCCCCTCCACCACCAGAACCCCTCTGCCACCATGCTGACATGCCCTTCTGCTGGTGGTGCTGGTGGTGCACAGTCTCAGGCCATCCAGTGTGCAGGCAGGCGGCTGCCTATGGTGCGTATTCTGGGGTAGGGGTGCCTGCATAGATGTCCACGCTTCCCCCCCAACACCGCTTGCCAATGTTCTGTGCCCTTGGAGGTACCTGCTGGGTACTATCCCCTGTGACACTGTGATAAACACACTCATGCCCATGTTGGGCCCTGATCAGTTGCTGTCTGGCTGCTGTACAGTTTCAGCATTCCTAAGTGCCACCTAGGCATCTGCCTAGTCCGCACTGTGCCCCAGCTTCACCACAGCATGTGCTGCCTGCAGTCCTCTGTATCCCATTTTCAAGTATCTGTCCAGTTGGCCATTCCGACAGCCCGCCCTGCTGTTGCCGCACATGTGCACGCCATAGGAAACCTGTCCGATGGAGAGGAAAACCCTGCACAGCGCAATTTCACTGTGGGGTCATTCACCATGTATGGGGACGGTGCATGGACCCTTCCAGAATTAATATCCTTTTTTTGGTGCTTTCTTGGGAGTGTTTTTTGATGTTTCCCATTGAGATCACTATTGCCCAGCTTGGTTATTTTATTTTTCCATTTTCTTCTGTTCATTTTCACTGTTTATTTGCCCTTTTGTTCCATGCACATGTATGACACTTATCACTTTTTTGTAGGTTTCCCTGATTTTGCTGTACATTGCTGACAGAAATGGTTTCTCTTCCCTTTAAATCAGCTCTAACGCCAGGGTTTCACTGGCGTTAGTTTTCAGCCTTGGATTTCACAGCATTAGTGTGTGAGGAGCCTCTCCCCTCCCACTCTCCACCCATTGACCCCTTCTCTCCGCCCCTGGGGAGCCTTCCTCCGCTCTCCAGGAGCCTTTCTCTGCCTTCAGCGCTCATTTGCGCCGCTGTGCAGGTTATCGCATGCTAAGGTACCTCTGTGCTTGATAAAGTGCCATTATCGCATGATAAGGTACCTTATCGCGCGATAACGTCACAGAGCGCACATTAAGACGGTTTAGTAAACATACCCCATAGTGTACATGAAATACATAGGGGTATGTTTACTAAACCGTCTTAAAGTGTGCTAAGCGACGTTATCACGCGATAAGGTACCTTATCGCGTGATAATGTCGCATCTTGCGGTGCACAGGTACGTTATCGCACGATAATGCGCGCCGCGGCGAAAACGAGCGATGAAGGCGGGCAAAGGCTCCCGGAGGGTGGAAGAAGGCTCCCCAGAGGCGGAGAGAAGGGGTAAATAGGTGGAGAGTGGGAGGGGAGAGGCTCCCCGCACACTAATGCTGTGAAATCCGAGGCAAAAAAATATCGCCAGAGAAACCCTCGCGTTGCAGCCGATTTAAAGGGAAAAGAAACCATTTCCGTCTGCAATGTACAGCAAAACCAGGGAAACCTACAAAGAGTGATAAGTGTGATACATGTGTACGGAACAAAAGGGCAAAGAAACAGTGAAAATGACCTAAAAAATATGGAAAAGAACATAACCAAGCTGGCCAATAGTGATATCAATGGGAAACATCAAAAAACACTCCCAAAAAAACTCCAAAAAAAAGAAAATAATTTTGGAAGGGTCTACGCTCCGTCCCCATACAAGATGAATGAGCCCACAGTGAAATTGTCCAGAGCAGGGTTTCTGACCCCATTGGCCAGGTTTCCTATCTCCAGGGACTGCACTGTCTCTGTGGCCACAGTGTGGTGCAGTGAACACAGCCAGTGTGTTCAGAAACAGAAGGTCACCGGTTCAAGTCCCAGCTGGGGCTCCTGCCAATCCAGTCCACATATTTTAATCACTACTAAACCGTCAAAGTACAGACAAACCTTTATTGCAGAGAACATAAGCATGGTTCAAACACCTATATTTTACCCTACAGAGCACAGACACCAGAAACATGGACATTACCTAGAGCACATTCCCTCAAATGCAGCCCTGGAGGGCCACAAATCATTCAGGTTTGATGCTGTCTCCAATATAAGGCCATGTCAGCATGGTGGCGGAGGGGTACCGGTGGTGGAGGGGGCAGTGTCTGCTGCCCACAGCACACCATGGCCTAGCCCTCTTCACGTGGGTGCCGTGCACTGCACTAGACAGGCCCTGTCTGACGAACAGCCATGGACTCCCCAGGGAATGCACTGTTTCTGTGCCAAGACTGTGGTGCAGCACACACAGCCAGTGCCCCGACCCCCCTGCCCTCCCTTGCCCCCCCGCCCCCCCCCCCGTGTGGGGGGAGGGGTGGAGGAGGGTGTGGAGGGTGGGTGGGAGGTGGCAGGGGGGGAGGAGGGGGATGTGTGTGTCTGGGAGAGTGATGGGGAGCACAGTGCAGCACAGGGCACTGTGGGCTCTCGCCAACCATGCCATGTCGCTCCACCATCCAGGGCCACACACAGGTCGCATGCACATGCCACCACCCAGACCCCTGGGATTATGTGTGTGTGTGGTGGCAGGTGTGTGGCGGACCTGTATGTGGCCCTAGATGCCTTGGAGCGGCGAGTGCACCTCCTAGTGCACTCGCACCAGTGGCTGGCGGGAGCCATTCAGCAGGTGGCCGCCGAGGTGGAGCGGCTGCCATGTCGGCAACCATCCCCTGAAGGGCGTCACAGGAGTCATTGATGGCGCCTGTGATGTCCACACATGTGCCCTGTGCTGTCCTGTGTTCCATCACTGGGCATGCAGCATGCAGGGAGAGGGTGTGGCTGATGTGGGGGTGGGGGGAGGGGTGGAGGAGGGTGTATAGGGCGGGTGGGGGTGGCAGGGAGGAGGAGGGGGGTACTTGGGGCTAGGGTGATGGGTATTGTCCCCATCCCTAACATTGTATTATATTCCCTTTATTTTTACAATATACACACTGTTCGTTAATTCGAAATGGTCACGTGTCTCCCTTATCAACACACTATGGATGCAAGCATGGGATATGTGTGTAGACAGGTATGTGTTGTAAAGGTAGACATGGGTATCATGCGTGGACTGGCTCCACATGCAGTCGTGGGGAATGACCATGTGTGTAGGTGTGTGAGACCAGGGTGGACCCTGAGATGCAGAAATGTAGACGACGGCCCAGTATACTGAGGTACGTGCATGCTGTGTGCAATGTGTGGGAACCGTTTCTGATGCAACATGCCTGTGTGCCAATAGTACAACTTGCAAACCAGTACATCTGTGCTGGCAGGGTAAGATGTACTGATGAGCCCAGGAGATACTCAGGGGTAAAGCTGTTGAGTGTGTCCTGGGACAATACATGTCACAGGGATGGTTGGTGAGTAACTGTATGTTTGGGAGGGGGGGCAGGCACGTAGGCAGTGTTGCAGGCAGGGACAAGGGTCATACATGTGCGTCCAATGTAGGGGGTATGACAGGATTTAAACTGTGACGGCTCCCAACACTGGACATGTAGCTCAAGGACATTCCCCCTGTGCAACCCGGGAGGATATGTAAACCGCCACACTGCAGCCCAGGGGCTGGGATCTGACACAGTGCATGGCACACATGGCATGTGATGGTGTCTGTGCAGTGATACCTGCCAGTACAGACACCCCACCATCGAGGGTATAGAGGGTATATATAGTGCGGTATAGAAGAAACTTTAAATAAATAAATAAATAAACATGCATTTGCACACTACCTAAGGGGAGCACAGGGACACACATTGGAAAACACACGTATGTACTGGTTAACAGCTGTTTATTGGTCCCGGAGTCACCTCCTGCGTGGCCGCCCGCACCTCCCATGGCACACCACCCCCCGCAGAACTGCACCTTGTCCTGGTTCCTCAGGTGCCGGTGCCGGTGCCGGTGCTGGTGCTGGTACTGGTGCTGGTGCTGGTGCTGGTACTGGTGATGGTGCTGGTGCTTGCTGCCGCATTAGCCCCACAATGTCCTCCATTGCATCCGCAATGCGGGCAAGCGCCCCCGACCGCATCTCCTCCCGGATCATCCTCATCTCCCTGGTATTTTCTACAATTTCCATGAACAGACGCTGGAGTGCCTGATGAGTGCCTGTGGGTGGGACAGAGGGTGATATGTGAGCTTCCTCTCCATTACATGTCACGCATATCCCAGAAGAGCAGTCTGCAGAACAGTCATGCCTGCCAAACCTACCAACGTTTACATCTATGTCTCCCATGAGCCATCCCCATGTCTGGAAGGGGTCTGGATGTGGGGTCGTGAGAAACACAGATCTCACACATGGCACATTGCCACAGTTTAATATGACTATGCCAGTTCTGCACACTGCTTGTCTGGGATTGGTCAGATGATCTGAGGGGGCCTAAGACACACATACACATAGCTGGGGTGCCCCAATTTCTATAATGCTGGTGCACACTGCAGATTATGTTGTCAAACGATACTGCGTGACAATACCCATGACGAGGTCTCTGTCACACAGGGTGTCTGAGTGACCTGCGATCATTGCTCTTCTCTTTGGGCTTATGTGGGGTATATGGGAAAGCACAGTGTGCATGTGTGTGAGCCCCTCACAAATGCTGACACCTGACAAGACATGCTACAGGAGGTAGAATCACAGAGCACAGAAGACAACCCCCCAAAATCAGAACTCTATGCTATGTGGGCAATATGCAATAATTTTGGGGATGTTAGGACAACCCCGTCGGGATCGTGGGGTATGCTGTTACCCACCTTCTGCATTGCGCCATGCTGCAGCAGTGTGTGTGCGCAGCTCTTCAACGATTGGGTCCAATTCTGGTGGAGGGTTCTCATCTGGCGCTGGTGCATGACTGGGGTGTTGTCTTCTGATCTCCTCCGAGCCCTCTGTGGCAGTGACGTCTGGGGTGTGGTCCTCTGGCTCAGGCTGCACGTGTGTGCTTGGGGTCCCATCACCATTGCTGATGCTGCCCCCAGACATTGTGGGCTGGGGCTCTGCCACATCCTCGGCCAATTGCACCTCCTCCTCCTCAGCTGGGGCCATGGTTGTGTAGTCACCTGGGTTATGGAAACCATAAACAGCACAGATTGGTTTGCATGGTTCAACTACATACAACTGTTTAACACATCCACCCCACAATCAATGTGTGTTTGGCCATGGCCTGTACATGTGCTAAATAGCTACCACTACAGCTCCTGCTACCACTATTAGGCATATATAGGCCAGTACCTAGCAGACACATCGATGTGTACATCAGGAGTCCTCAAACTACGGGACGAGGGCCACATCTGGGCCGCCAAGGAGATGTATGCAGCCCGATGGGTGTTTTTGCCGCCGCTGCCAGTCCTCAGGGGCAGTTCTACACAGGACCGCAGCATTCATTTAGCAGCAGACCAGCTAAGTTAACACCTCACAAACCTGCTGCTGCCACTGCCGCCATGCCAGCTGTAATGCAGCGAGGGCTGATGAAAGCCCAGAGGAGAAAAAAGAAGCTGTTTTTCAGAGAAAAAAAGATGTGCACAAGTTGCAATATTCGCAGGAACCAGCTAGAGGGAGCAGGAGGGCATTCAGAGAGAGTGAAGGGCCACGCCCAGCTGGTCACGAGGAACTGACAACCAGCTCCCAATCCTCAAAGGCAGGAGTGCTTTATAAGGGGAGAGTGGAAGACTGGAGAGGAGAGAGGTTGAAGTGGAAACCTGATTTCTCCGGAGCTAGAGGATCACCAGGAGTGAAAGATGACTCACCAGGAGCTGAGGAAGGACCTAAGGAGGGACCAGCTCAAGATAGAGAGAGAGCTGTTTGCCCGAAGAGGCAAAAGCACTGTACTAATTGCAAGCAGAAGCCAAAGGAGAATCAGCTGGAGAAGCTAAGCCACGCTGAGCAGGAAAGCCAGGAGCTGGGCTTATGCAGAAGCAGGCGCTTACCAGGAGAATGGGTTCAAAGGCTGCAAGGTAAACCAAACTTTCAAAGAAAAGGATTTCATCAAGCTGCTGACTGTGAGAGGCAAGCAAGTGAAGAAAGCCATTTACCTGCTTGTTGCTGCAATACAAGGTATGATAAATATATGCCTATGAGGAAAGCTATAAATGTTAAAGACTATGGTAAAGCTGCTATAAAACCTCTAAGAAGAGAAAACACATTTAATCCTAATACAGCACGTGGCTGATGCCCTAGGCTAGGCCAAGAACATTGGCAAGTACTGCAAGAGATATACAAAACCCCTGGAGGTGTTTCCCAAGAAACTAGGGATACAGAGTCAGACATATCTGATTATGAGCCAATGCAAGTGGAACTGGCAGGAGAATTATCAGACCAGGAAATGGATTGTACTCTCTGTGTATCTGGTAGCATAGAGTCTTTGCCAGACTTGTGAATTGCTTGAATTGCTAACCGAGCATTCTTTAATTGACTGGGCACTGCTATTCCTGTGAAATTCAACAGTTTTGCTTTAAACCCTGAGTTTTCTTTCTTACCTGAATTAAGGACATTTACTTTGAGTTGTAACCCAATAATTGGAACCACTGTGTAAAGGGAATAAAAGCCTTCTTTTTCCCACCACTCTGCTTTAATGGTTTCTTTAAAGATTGGAGCTAAAAACTACAAGGACCAAGTGCCTTTTGGCCCTTAAAAGACTCTCCTATCTTAATATTAAATTTTTTATGTCCCACCTGCTTGGCGTCCACTGACCACCAGGGAGGCGTGCCGACACAGCGGAATAATCCAGCATCCCGCGGGCCTCCCCCTGCTCTGCAGTGTCCTCCATGCAGCCTCAGTGTTGGCTGTCAGAGCCACGCAAACAGAAAGAGCTTCTCCTCTCGTGGCTCTGTTAATCCCGCCATGGGCCTGATGGTATTTTCCATAAGGCCCGTGGCGGCATTGACATGGCCGTGAGAAAGGGATACTCTCCCTTCACGCGGCTCTGACAAGCCCACACTGAAGCCGCATGGAGGACGCTGCAGAGCAGGGGGGGGGGCCCCACGGGATGCTTGAATCTCCTGCTGCCACGGTGGAAGCAGCAGCAGTAGACGTGGTTGGGTTATTTCGTACCCTATCTTGCCTGATGGGGGTGGAGGAGGTTTGGAGTGGTAAATGTCTATGGGGGAGGGAGAGGTAAGACTGGAAGTGTGCTGATGTGGGGGAGGAGTTTAGGACAGGTCATGGCCTATGGGTGGTGGTAAGATTGGCAGTGGGATGATGGGGGGCCTAGGATAGGGGTCAAAATGTGCTGTTGGGGGTGCTAAGATTGCAAATGGGATGATGGTGGTGCTAGGAGAGGGCTATCAATAAGCTTTTGGGGGGGGGGGCTGGGATTTGGAAATGCACTTCTGGAGGAACTTGGATAGGACTCGACCTGGGTGTGGAGCTAGGACTGGTACTGGGCTGATGTTGGGCCAGGGATAGGATTGGAAATGGGCTGATGGGGGGCTGGGACTGCAAATGGGCTGATGCATGGACTAGAGGGGAGCGGATGCTGGGTGTGGCTGTAAATAGACGGGAGGTGAGGTTGTGCGAGGATCAGAATGGAATGGAGCTGGACAAATGAAATGGTGAGGGAAAAAAACATTTTGAGGGAGGTAAGAGATATCTACAATTGGACAGATAGTGGGGATTGAGGATGGGGGTCTAACATTTGAGTGGATGACCTAGGAATTCAGAAAGAGCACAAGGAGAAAGATTACTATGTTAAAGCAGATGTAGACAGAGAATGGAAACAATACTAGACGTGTGACGAAAGGACAAATGGAAAGCAGTTGATGGGGAGTTAGCAGAAGACCCAAAGAAACCATACTAACGTGGCTAGAGCAATTGCCACTGGAAAACCAAAACCAAAATGTTTTGAAACATTCTCTGTTTTTTGTACTTCTGCAGTATTCTTTGGGGTTTGTTCATATATTTTTTTAACACTATATTCCGGGCCTCCAATGGTCTGAGGGACAGTGAACTGGCCCCCTGTTTAGAATGTTTGAGGACCCCTGGTGTGCATTATCCCACAGAAGGACCATCCCTGCTCAGCAGTGCTTAGCTTAGACAAAGACATAACACGTACAGGTCTGAGAGGGGGCTTGTAGCAGACATGTAGCCACATGTGCAGGGCAGATATAAAAAGGGATGATGCAAATGAAACGTGTTTTGAGGGAATCAAAACACAGAGTAAAAGGGGTGGAATGGGGGACAGCACACTAATGAGCCAAAGGCAGAGGGTGGGAGATGATCCAGGGGAGCAGGTATGAGGAGGTGTTAATAAGAAGCCTGATGCACATCCAAAGGGCAGGTACTGTGGTGGAGAAGCAGGCTCAGAGTGCAGAAAAAGAAAGGGAAAACAGTCTTTTTTTTCTAAACCCAAAGAAACTGCAGGCACAGGAAGGGTTAACACCCAACGTAAAGCCAAATATCTCCTGCAGAGGAGTGCAGAGCCAGAGACACACCCAGTTCCCATGGAGACCGAGGGAGGAGATGGGAGTGGTTTGGGGGCGGAGTCAAGAGCCATAGGACAGCCCCAAACATTTAGGCAGGGAAGTTTCACTCACAAACAGATTGCACAGACGCAAGAAGGGAATGCACTGAGACAGGCATGGAAGGAGAAACAGACACGAGCTGAGAAGGAGGATGAGATTGAAAGCAGACACAGAGGCACTGAGACAAGCAGAGTTGTTGCAGCGCCAGTGGGACGAAGGAAGCTGACCAAGGACAGGAACAGAGAGGTGAGAAGGCCAGAGGAGAACTCGGGGGAAGATTCTTCTGAGGAGGAGATATTTTCCAGAAGCTCCTGGTCTGGCCCTTCTCAATATAAGGGGCCTACAGGAGGACAAAACTCTACTGGCAAGGTGAGCCCTTTACAAGCCTTAAAGAAGCTTTTAAATAGGGAAACCTTTTCCTGCCCTTCCCCCACTAGCTCACGTACTGGGAAGCATAATTGGGAACAAGTGTTGAAAGCTTTACATCGAGTAAAGGCTCCTCAGGCAGATCCTGAGGAGGACAAATATCTGGAAGAGCCCAGTGAGGAAGAAATGGAATTAGGAGACACTTTTTATGAAAGTGGGGTTTCAGATATGGAAATTGAATGTGCTATCTGTGCCAAAGAAGAATAAGGAACTGAATAGGGTTTTAGTAACTGGAGAAAAACCCAGGAGTTCTTAATAAGGACATTCTATGTAAAAGCCCATAACTTTTAGCTAGGCTAACCAATGACTGCTTGGCTGATAAAGCTGCATTGTTAATGAAGCCGGAAGGGAGCTAAAAGTTTAAATTGTATCTTGAAGAAATACTACTGAATTTTAAAATCTGTTGGTGGACCAGGGAATGTTATGCTATACCAGCTGTGAAAGGAACAGCGAAGTATTGTACTGCCTCCTGGGGACCGGAGAACAGACTGCTGTTGTAAAGGATTTTTACTTATTTAATTAATTTATTTTATTTACATTCTCTTATATACCGCGCTATTCTGCATCAGTGCGGTTTACATTGAACAAACTGAAATTACATTGAACAGGGCATTATAACTTGGAGATAACTATTTTACAGGGAACATGGGCTATGGAGGGTTAAGTGGCTTGCCCAAGACCACAAGGAGCACCTGTGGGACTAGAAACCCCAGTCCTTCCGGCCCAAGGTTGCTGTCCTCTAGTGGGATTTGAACCCCTGACCTTCCGGCCTGAAGTACCTTGCCCCAACCACTAGGCCACTCCTCCACTCCACTACTTGTGAAGGTGTGTTTAAACTAAGCCAAACCAAGGACTGTTTAACCAGGCTTACGTTTATGACTGGAGAAGTATCCTGAACTTTATGTTTTGTAGCCTTCAACATTCTTGCCAAAGAATTTAAGTTGGTTGGGAAAACCTTATTTCTTAAATAAAAGAAATTTCCTCCGACCTTTGAACTTGGCTCTAATCTATTTAAGACACAACTACATGCTATTGGGCTAACTTTTTATACAAAGGACGATCAGAGCCCTCTCACACTACTAGGCAACTGCCTGGCCACACGGGGGAGCTCCGACAGGTGGCGTAGTTTTTGGATAAGGAAAAAACCTACCAACCGAAGCTACACCAACATCAGGATTTACAAGGTGGCCGGAGAAGACATCCTGAAAGCCTTCCTCAAAGCTCCTGCAGAGAAAACCTGAACCGGAGACTCAGCAGAGCGGACCGGAGTTGGAGAGCCCAGCTGGTACCGACGGTGCTGAGAGGCCTGATTCACCACTTGCAGCAGGTAATCCCGTATTTAGAGGGGTTGATCCAGGATTGCTGCAAGGGGGGGAGGTTCTGCAGTTGGAGGAGAGGGGGTGCTGTGTCTATAAGGGCCGCACTTGGTGTGTCTTTTTCTTTCTGTTTCATTCCAGCATCGCAGGATGGAGCGAGCGGAGCTCCTCAACTGGATGGCAGACTGCTTTCGGCAACAGAAGGAGATCGCTGTGAAGTCTCAAGAACGGATGGCTGCCATGATGAGGGAACAGCAACAGCCGCTCCTGGACATGATGACTGCGTGGATGGGGGAACAGAAGAAGACGTCGGAGGAGCTAAGGACAGTGTCTGGTTCCTTAGGAACTTTGCCAGGACTAGGACATGGGGGTAAAGGAACTTTTTCCTTTGAGCCTCTGACCCAAGAGGATGATGTGGATGATTACTTCGAGGTATTCGAACGTGTGGCAGTCCTAAGTGGATGGCCAGAAGAGCAATGGGCCATACGTATAGCAGCCTCCCTTACAGGGGAAGCTCTCGCAGCTTATAGGGCCGTGCCCGCTGAGCTTGCCTCCACTTACGACGAGGTAAAAAAGGCCCTGAGAGACCAATTAGGATTGACTCCAATGGTTTACCGCCGTCTTTTTCGGGCTTGTAAACTGAGGCCAGATGAGACGCCTTGTGCTTTGTGTCAGCGCCTCAAAGCATTAATGTATAAGTGGTTGTTGCCTGAAGGGAAAACAGTTGACACCATTTTGGATGTGATTGCTTTAGAACAGTTTATAGAGGCTGTGCCACAGGAAATTTGATCTTTCCTGGTTTTACAGGATTGCAAATGCACAAAAGATGCAACTTCTTTGGCAGAGCGGTTCTTAGAAGCTCGAGTGGTAGGCCAAATGAAGGGTGCAGGGTGGAGCCAAGCAAGTGTAAGGGAACCGGAAAGAATGAGCAGGACCATGCTAGGAGAGGTTACCCGAGGTAAATCCCTAGGAAGGTCAGGGTATGAGCAACGAAAATGTTATAGTTGTGGAACTAAGGGCCATCTCAGAAAAGATTGTCATACCAAGGCAGTATTAATAACTAACCCATCCAAGGAAAGAGGAGAGGAATTTTTGCTGTCAGTGGAGGTGGAGGACATCCCAGTAGAGGCACTCTTAGAGTCAGGCGCCGACCAGTCGATGGTTTCCCAACAGCTGTGGGCGGAGATACAAGCCAGGGGAGGTCACATAGGAAAACACTCAGAGGGGAACATAAGAATTAGATGTGTGCATGGTGCAGCGTCAGCTTACCCCTTACAGAAGGTAAAGGTGAAAGGACTAGGCTTGAAGAAAACCATCACTGTAGCCATAGTCCCAAAACTTCCATATTCAATAGTTTTAGGGAGAGACTGGCCACAATTTAAACGTGGGCTAGCCAAGGGTTTGGAGTTTAAGACAGGGTTAGTGTCTACGAGGGCCAAAACCAAGGCTAGGGAGGAAGAAGAGGACTCGAGTGGAGATCCTATGTGTAGTTTGCCCACACACGAAGAGTTAATAACACCCTCTAGGGAAGGGAAAAGAAAACGTAAGGCAGATAAACGCCGTGGAAGGCAGGCCAGGGCTCAGAATCGTGCAGACTTAGCCAATGGAGAGGAATTGCCTTGGGCTCCTGCAGAGCTGGTAGAAAAGTTCCCTTCTTTCCCTAATGAGCAAAAGGGGGATTCTGCCCTAAGGCGAGCGTTTGAATATGCCAACACGAGCTCGGAGACATTGCCCCGATTTGTGCTAGACAGGGAAATACTTTACCGCAAAAGTTTAGACCCTCATTTAGGAACCATAAGGAAGCAATTAGTAGTCCCTACTACTTTTAAAAATTTGGTCCTAAGGTTAGCACATGACCACCCGGTGGGGGGGCATAAGGGTTTCCATAGCACCTTAGATCAAATCATGGCCCGCTAATATTGGCCGGGCGTATTCAAAGAGACTGAAAAGTTTTGTGAAGCTTGCCCAGCGTGCCAGAAGGTCACCATGGTTCATCCAAAAAAGGTGCCATTAATTCCCTTGCCCCTGGTAACAAAACCAGTGGACAGGTTGGCTATGGACATAGTGGGGCCCCTAACCAAGACCCCTAGGGGATATCAATATATACTAGTCATTGTGGATCAGGCGACGCGTTTTCCGTGGGCCATTCCCCTACGTAATGTGTCAGCCCGAACCATGGCCACGGAGATCCTAAAGCTCTTTTGCGAGGTTGGGTTTCCGAGAGAAGTTTTAACTGACAGGGGCAGTAAGTTTCTCTCACGTTATCTTGCCCAAGTCTGGGACGCCTTTGGCATCAGACACATAAAAACTGCTGCCTATCACCCGCAAACTAACGGCCTTGTAGAAAGACAGAACCAGACCCTTAAACGAATGTTGAGGAGAAGTCTGGAAGGCAATATGGCGGAATGGGATATAATGTTACCATTCACCTTATATGCCTGTAGGGAGCGCCGGCAGACTTCAATGGGCGTCTCTCCATATGAACTGATGTACGGGAGAGCTCCCAGAAGGGTACTGGATATCTTAAGAGAGCAGTGGGTTGAACCCCAGCTAGAGGAGATAGAAGTACCAAAATTTCTAAGGGATTTAAGGGGACGTTTAGAGCAGGCATCCCAAGTGGTAGTAGACAATATGACGGCGAGCCAAGCCCGCCAGAAGGGTTACTATGACCGACACACCCGACCACGTCAATTGGAGGTGGGTGAAAAGGTACTGGTAACTGTGACAGGACCTACTTCAAAATTCGAGAGCAGGTGGAAAGGACCCTATAGAGTCCTCAGACGGGTAGGACCATGCTCCTATGCCATAGGGACTGGGAGAGGGAAGGAACAAATCTTCCATATTAATGTACTGCAGCCATGGCATGAAAGAGTGGCACTTGCCCGGCTGGCTGCAAGAGAGGACAGGTTAGATAGGTATCCCGCAGGCCCACAGACCCAAAGAAGGATTCCGTGCTGTACGCTAGAAATGCCAGCCCGGAATATCTTAAGGGGGGGTTATGTGGTGGAGAAGCAGGCTCAGAGTGCAGAAAAAGAAAGGGAAAACAGTCTTTTTTTTCTAAACCCAAAGAAACTGCAGGCACAGGAAGGGTTAACACCCAAAGTAAAGCCAAAGATCTCCTGCAGAGGAGTGCAGAGCCAGAGACACACCCAGTTCCCATGGAGACCGAGGGAGGAGATGGGAGAGGTTTGGGGGCAGAGTCAAGAGCCATAGGACAGCCCCAAACATTTAGGCAGGGAAGTTTCACTCACAAACAGATTGCACAGACGCAAGAAGGGAATGCACTGAGACAGGCATGGAAGGAGAAACAGACATGAGCTGAGAAGGAGGATGAGATTGAAAGCAGACACAGAGGCACTGAGACAAGCAGAGTTGTTGCAGCGCCAGTGGGACGAAGGAAGCTGACCAAGGACAGGAACAGAGAGGTGAGAAGTTTAGAGGAGAGCTCGGGGAAAGATTCTTCTGAGGAGGAGATATTTTCCAGAAGCTCCTGGTCTGGCCCTTCTCAATATAAGGGGCCTACAGGAGGACAAAACTCTACTGGCAAAGTGAGCCCTTTACAAGCCTTAAAGAAGCTTTTAAATAGGGAAACCTTTTCCTGCCCTTCCCCCACTAGCTCACGTACTGAGAAGCATAATTGGGAACAAGTGTTGAAAGCTTTACATCGAGTAAAGGCTCCTCAGGCAGATCCTGAGGAGGACAAATATCTGGAAGAGCCCAGTGAGGAAGAAATGGAATTAGGAGACACTTTTTTTTTTTTTTTTTTAAGGAGTTTATTTAAACTTTTAAAGACACCAAAACAAGAAGAGACCAAAAACATTACAAAGTTACAATTGTGAAAGAGTCATATACACATCAAACCAAACAGACAATACAGCTAAATCAAAACCCACAGAACAAGGACAAGAAATCAAACCCCCCCCACCCCCCCCGGTTCTCTGAGAAACAATGCGGGACGTCCACTGCTGAGTAAGCAACATTAGTGATTAACAAAATAGAAAATTAAGAGGGAAATAAGAATTGCCACATAACAACCAGCTGGTCAATACCCCACCTCAGGAGACTGAAGAACGGGCACAATATTGATCAAGAAGTGTCCATCTATACATAGTTAACGTCGCTTTACTCGGATAGTGCAGCATACTATACAATTTTTCGAGATTAGCGTAATAACAAACTAGATTCCACCAACAGTCAAAATGCAATAATCGAAAATGCTTCCAGTGGGTAAGAATAAGTTTAAGTGCAATGGCTATCATGAAGTTAAGCAAAAACGCCTGCTCCTTGGAAAGGTCCAAAGAGGGCTCCACAGATCTGAACAGCACCGTGGTGCTTGAGAAAGGGTAGGAAATGTCTAAAATACTCTGTATCCAAGCCCATACCTTTTGCCAAAAACCTTGGAGCAGGGGACAATCAAAAAACATATGTCTATAAGTACCTAACTCAAGTTGGCAGGACCAACATCTGCCAGCCGACAACTTGTCCCATTTAGATAATTTAACGGGGGTGATATAAGCCCTGTGCAAAAAAAAAAACATGGATTGAGTGAGTGCCGCTGAGCGTGACACCCTCGTGACGGGACCCCACAGGGACTTCCAAGTAGCGGAAGAGGTCCCAGCAACCATGTCTGACTCCCAAATCTTGACTAGTCCCTGGTTGGTTATTGGGGTACACTCTCTAATTGATCTATAAAGGAAAGACATGGCACCCCTAAGACCAAGAGACCCCTGAATGATGTGATAAGGAAACCCAACAGAGGCCAAATCCCCGCCCCTCACACCCTTAGCGTTTAAACAATGCTTGAGTTGTAACCACTGAAAATAACAGGAGTAGGGGAGGGCAAACTCCCTCTGCAAAACTGAGAAGTCTTTCCATCCCTGATCGTCGTACATCTGCCCTACCACCCAGATACCACAGCTCATCCACCTGTGCCAAGCAAACACTCGATTTCGGATCTTAAACAATGGATTCCACCACAGAAGAGTTTGCTTAGAAAGGACATCTTGGGCGCCCTTGAGCCGAACAAGCTGTAAAAAAGCTTCCTGTGTGGCCAAAATGACCCCCCCTGACACAGAGTCCCTTGGAAATTGCATACCCAACAAGTGCCGCAGGGGACAAGGGGCCGCCAGCTGTTCCTCTACTGCCAGCCAGATAGGTCTATGCTCAAGATCCTCAGCCTCTAACCACATGGCCCCTTGCTTTAGCAAAAGGGCTTGATGATACCTTTGAAAATTGGGAAACAGAATGCCCCCCTCCTCTTTGGATGCCTTAAGCTTCCTAGTGGCTATTCTTGGGCATTTCCTGTTCCACAGGAAGGCCAATAACGAACGCTCTAAGTCGCCGTAGGCGCCACGAGGGAGGGCGAAGGGCAACATGCCCAACAGACAATTTATTTTGGGAGTAAGAGCCATTTTGATGGTCTCCAATCTACCCCACCATGAAAGGTGTAAGGGGGACCAAGAAAGGGACCGTTTGCGGATCAGCAAGAGAAGGTCCGTCAAATTGGAAGTAATAGTGTCCTCCCGGGAGGCGCAATATTGGGTACCCAAATAAGTAATTTTGTCTGCAACCCACCGAAAAGGGAACTCCGCCATTAAGCTCGAATTGGAGACTTTATTCAATGGAAATGCAACAGATTTAGACCAGTTTATTTTATACCCGGAAATCGCGGAGTAGCTCTCGATTAACGATAAAATTGCGGGAACCTCTGCCGGCTGGGTGAAGAGCAGGAGATCGTCCGCGTAAGCAAAGAGCTTCACCTGCAAGTCCCCTAGTCTGAAGCCTGCGATCTCCTTATGCTGCCTAAGAGCTATAGCCAGCGGTTCCAATGCTAGATTGAACAGAAGGGGAGAGAGGGAGCAACCCTGCCTTGTTCCTCTGTAGAGCGAAAACGAGTTAGAAAGAATGCCATTGGCGAAGATACGAGCGCTGGTATCCGCGTATAAGACTTTAACCATCTGGATAAACTTGGTCCCAAGACCGAACCAATGTAGTACCTGAAAAAGAAAGGCTCACTTCAGCCTATCAAACGCTTTCTCCGTGTCGAGCGAGAGGCCAATATAAGGCAGAGGACTAATGGAGGCCCTCTCTAACAGGTTATACAACAGCCGAGCATTGTCCGACGTAGCTCTCCCAGGAACAAAGCCACATTGATCCGGATGAATGAGATCACCAATTACCTTGGTGAGCCTCTGCGCCAGGACGCTTGCATAAATCTTGTAGTCTGAATTTAGCAGGGAAATCGGCCGGTAATTCGTCACAAGCTCGGGATCCTTTCCGGGTTTCTCCAAGACCACAATAATAGCCTCAGAAAAATTCCCAGTAGTGTCCTGCCCTCTGATTAACTCTGTATAATAAATCAGGAGATATGGGAGTAAATCCTCACAAAATATCTGGTAAAAGTCAGCTGGAATTCCATCGGGACCGGTGGCTTTGCCCCTGGGCATTTCTCTGATAGCGGCACGCAATTCTTTACTAGAAAGTGTGATACCCAGATCCCCCACTTGTCGTGTAGACGTGGAGGGATGAGCAAGGTCTCCCAAAAAAGTTGTGAAAGCGTTTAGATCTGGATTAATATCTGAGGAGTATAGCTTCCCATAATATTTAGAGAATTCGTCTAATATGCGCTCACTCGCCGTTTGCTGTACTGAGTTGTCGTCCAGCAGAGACACAATTCTTTTCTTTTCGTGCTTCCCTCTCAAAGCCGTAGCCAGAGCTTTACTTGCTCTATTTCGCTCAATATGAAATCTGGCCGATTGCTGTAGCAGAGTTTGTTCCACCTCTGAAGATACTACCTCATTATATTGGTACCTTAGCCTTTGGAGTCTAAGTAGGATACTAGGATCAGGATGTTTTACCCATAATCTTTCCCCCGCCTTGATCTGACTTTCAAGGGCCAGTAAGTGGGTTTTATTCTTTTTACGCTCCCGGATCGCATAGCTAGTAATTGCAGCCCGAAGGGTAGCCTTAAACGCCTCCCACCAGGCCCAGATCGTAGTGTCACCTACCTTGTTGGCATCAAAATAGGATCTTATAGCCTCCCGGATTTCTGTCTAAAATGAGGGTACGGCTAACCAAGCCCTATTAAACGACCAGGTCGGTGCGGGTCGGTCTAATCCTTGTAAATCGAATTGCAGAGTGACTGCGGCATGGTCTGAGATACAAATACTTTCAATGCCAGCAGCACAACCCAAGGATACCAAGGATTTTGACACCAAAAAATAGTCGATACGCGAGGAAGATTTATGGAAAGGGGAAAAATAGGTGAAATCCTTGCCCGTAGGGTGGAGTACTCTCCATACATCCACTAAGCCAGAAGACTCGCAGAGAGCCTGAAGAGCTAAAGATGCTTTAGAAGGTTTTCCGACTCTCCCAGGAAGACGATCTACAATCGAGTCTCCCACTGTGTTAAAATCGCCCCCCACAATAATAGGAGCCACTGTTTCCATCTGTAGTCTACCCGAAAGAGAGCGAAAAAAGATAGGATCATCGCAATTAGGACCGTAAACATTAGAAATTAGGAGAGACTGGTTTCCAACCTGAATGAGGGAGTTTGCCCATCTGCCCCCTTCGTCATGGGATGAGCTGACAACCTTGGCCCCCAGCGTTTTCCTAATTAACGTAACCACCCCATTTTTCTTGTGGATAGCAGGAGAGGAGCCTATAACGCTAAATTGTTTATTTTCTAATTTGCTCACTTCCGCGGGGATAAGGTGAGTTTCCTGCAAAAGCAAAATGTCGGCCTTTTGCCTCCATTGAAACATGAAGGGAAAAACTTTAAAGCTAGGTATACTTGCAACTTCCTCCGTTTATATAATGTTCTACTATTAAAAAAACTGTAGCTAAGTATACTATATTCTTTATCTTCTTCTGTTTGTTCAATGGTGTTCTACTATCCACCAATGGTGCTCCCAATCAAAAAAATTTTCTTTTATTTTCTTAATTTTCTTTTTCTTATTTATACTATAAATAAGATCATGAACCAAAAAGAAGCTGCCCATGTCCAAAACTTCAATGTATCTCCTTCTCTTAACTTGCGTAATCAAACTGGAGAATGAAATAACGCCGCAGGCAGCTTCTTTTTGGTTCATGATCCCCTGAAGAACCCGAACAGGAGAAACGCTACTGGCGCTGGGGGAGAGCGTCGGGATCATACAAATATTGATAGAAGTTACCATAGAAGATTGAGACATTTTGTGTGTTTTGGTAACCTCTGATATAAGAGAGTCCATCATTGTGGAGGTCATTGAAGTGATTTCTATACTCATGAGTCGAGCCCAAAGGAGTAGAAGTAATACAGAATTTGAGACCTCCTGACACTATTTTAAATATAAGCACCAGTGGTTCTCATTATAGTATAAATAAGAAAAAGAAAATTAAGGAAATAAAAGAAAATCTTTTTGATTGGGAGCACCATTGGTGGATAGTAGAACACCATTGAACAAACAGAAGAAGATAAAGAATAAAGTATACTTAGCTACAGTTTTTTTAATAGTAGAACATTATATAAACGGAGGAAGTTGCAAGTATACCTAGCTTTAAAGTTTTTCCCTTCATGTTTCAATGAACGCCATCACACTGTTTGGTTAGGAAGCTACGCGTTCAGGAAAAGAGACCAAGGCCTTTTGCCTCCCACAGTAGGACAGAATTTTCTGTCATTTGGCCGGGGACTTGAGACCCTTGACGTTTAGGGACAACAATTTTAGACTAGTAGCCATTGCATCTTAAAACGAAAAATAATACAACACCCAGCATATACCAAAAACTGATGAACATATATCTACAACACATCATCCCCATTGACCTCAGAGAACCAACATACAATACCCACTCCCAGTCCCAAATAGATAGGTAAGTCAGCTTGACTAGAAAACATGGCTGACTCGGAACCCACCACCCTACCGAAACCACAGACTAAATATAATAACTTGAAAGATAACATCCCTAAGAAATCACTACACACAGCACACAATAACCCAGATATCCCTCGGGGAGGGCTAGTAGCACAAAAAGGCAGCTTTCTGCAGTTACAGGCGACCAAAGCCCAGTTTACACTCTGAGGGCAGGCCTGGCCATCCACCCTTCAAGCAGGCCTGAGATAGGGCCAGAAAGCACCTGACATCCAATGTTCCTCTCCACTCCGCCAGATTCTCCATTGCAATTCAAGACCCTCACACGGCTAATTCTGGTGCATCATGAGGGCTTCCTGCTCTTCTACATATCGTTTAAGAGCCAGCGGATCTTCGAAGGTCCTGGTCGCATTATTCAAGGTGACTTTAAACTTCGCTGGGTTCACAAGGCCATATCGGGCCTGTAGATGCTGTAGACGGGGTCTGAGCGCGAGGAAGGACTTCCTCTTCTCCACTGTGGGCTTGCTGTAGTCAGGGAAGAAAAATAGTTTTTGACCTTCAGGTAGCAGGAGTTGTTTCCCTTTTGCCGCCGCCAGAATCTGCACTACATGCTGATGGCGCAGAAGACAAAAGATCAGCGGGCGCGGTCTACTGCTTTGTACAGTGGCAAAGGTCGGGATTCGATGCGCCCGCTCTATCTCCAAAGGCCGGGCGAAGTCGAGATGTAGCAACCCCGGTAACCAAGATTCCAAGTACCGGATCGGGTCCTTCCCTTCCAGACCCTCCGGGAGCCCAACAAGACGGAGATTATTGCGTCTAGTCCTATTATTCATGTCCTCTAAGGACCTCTCCAGGTATTCCACCTTCTGGGTCGATTTTGCAAACTGTAGGGCTCCCTCTTCACACTTGGTAATCGCCGCTTCGGCCTTTTCCAGCCGGCAAGATAGCGTTTGCATTTGAGACCGCATCTCTTTCATGTCGGCCTGCATCTCAGCCAGAGTGTCCCCGTTCAGGTCCACCCGCGTTCGAATCGCCCGTACTTCTTGTAGCAGCTCCAGCAAACCTTCCGGTTTATCTTGTGGAGAGGCCTGCTTCTGAGGAGAGAGCGGGTCCGTTTTCGACCGTTTTGAGCCAGAAGTAGGTGGATTACTAAACTCCAGCCGTGTTTGCTTGCTCCCAGCCATATTTAGAAACACCGAATCGAGGTACACCCTTAAAATCGAGGGATAGTCCCAGAGATGTAAGAGAATGGTAGGTGGCGTCCGGAGGAGAAAAATCTCAAGCAGCCATGTTGGAGTCTTGCTGGCTCCGCCTCCTAGGAGACACTTTTTATGAAAGTGGGGTTTCAGATATGGAAATTGAATGTGCTATCTGTGCCAAAGAAGAATAAGGAACTGAATAGGGTTTTAGTAACTGGAGAAAACCCAGGAGTTCTTAATAAGGACATTCTATGCAAAAGCCCATAACTTTTAGCTAGGCTAATCAATGACTGCTTGGCTGATAAAGCTGCATGATTAATGAAGCCGGAAGGGAGCTAAAAGTATAAATTGTATCTTGAAGAAATACTACTGAATTTTAAAATCTGTTGGTGGACCAGGGAATGTTATGCTATACCAGCTGTGAAAGGAACAGCAAAGTATTGTACTGCCTCCTTGGGACCGGAGAACAGACTGCTGTTGTAAAGGATTTTTACTTGTGAAAAAAGGTGTGTTTAAACTAAGCCAAGCCAAGGACTGTTTAACCAGGCTTACGTTTATGTTTTATGTTTTATTCAGCTTGATATACCGCCCTTTTAGGGGGACCAGAGCGGTTTACAATGTAAAAACAATCATAAAAACAACCTTAAAAACAATAGTAAAATAATAGCTAGAAGAAAAGAAGAGGAAGTTACAATATCTGGACAGGAAAGAGGGGAAAAAAGACCACAACATAAACCATAGTGAATAGAGTTAAGCGAAAGGGGAGGGAAGGTCAAAAGCAAGGGAGAAAAGGTGGGTTTTTAAATTGCACTTAAAAGTGAGGTAGTGGGGCTCGAGGCGGAGGGAGGAGGGGAGAGAGTTCCAGAGGGCGGGAGCTGCGAAGAAGAAAGCAGAGGAGCGGGTGGACTGAAGGTGAGCAAGGGAGGGTGGAGGGAGAGTGAGACGGTTGAGATGAAATGAACGAGGTGTATGCCTGGGGGTGTGATAGGTGAGAAGGTCTGCTAGATATTGCGGCGTGCTAGTGTGAAAGGCCCGATGTACCAGTGTAAGTAGTTTGTATTGAGAGCGGAAGGGTAGAGGCAACCAGTGGAGGCGGAAGAGGAGAGGTGAAACGTGATCGCGGGCAGCGGAGTGGGTAGCAATACGGGCAGCGGTGTACTGGATGCGCTGAAGTCGATAAAGCTGAGATTTTGAAATGCCAAGAAAAAGAGAATTAGCAAAGTCAACACGAGACATGACCAAAGATAGGAGTAATGTAGCGAGTGCTGAAGGGGTGAGGAAAGGACGAATAGCACGGATTTGAGGTAAGAAAAAGAAAGAAGTCTTAGTAACATGAGAAATGTGATCATGAAAAGACAGATTAGAATCAAAGAGAACCCCAAGATAACGGAAAGAAGAAACCAACGGAATGGGGGAGCCTGAGAAGGAAGGGGCCAAGGAGGGGGAAGGACCAGCACGGGAGAACCAGATAGCAATAGTCTTTGTAAGATTAAGGTGAAGACAGTTTTGTGACAACCAGTCGGCGACAGTGGAGAGACAGGAGTTAAGTGGGGAAAGATCGGGATGAGAAGGAGAGGTGTGGTGTAGGAGGACGATATCATCTGCATAATAGAAAGCACTAATCCCAGTTTGAATCTGAAGAGTGAGAGGGGCCAAGAAAAGGTTGAAGAGAAGAGGTGCAAGTACTGAACCCTGGGGAACACCACATATCAGAGGAAAGGGGTCAGAGGAAGGAACAGAAGGGGAGGAGGAAAGGACTGAGCAGGACCATGAAGATAGAAAAGAGTGAAACCAGTGAAGTACCGTGCTGCGAAGGCCCGCCTCTCGGAGACAGGTGAGAAGGAGGGAGTGGTCAACGAGGTCAAAAGCAGCGGACAGGTCAAGGGCTACCGCCACCGAGATATCACCACGATCGTGAGCAACGTGAAGAGCATTAGTGAAAGCAAGAAGAACAGTTTCCACACTGTGACCCTGACGAAAACCAGATTGCCGTGGGTGAAGAAAGTTGACATTGTCTAAGTAGTGAGAGAGTTGGGCAAATACAAATTTTTCCAGAAGTTTAGAGATAAAGGGAAGATTGGATACTGGGCGATAGTGAGAGGGAACCATGGGGTCAAGGGAGGGCTTCTTGAGAATGGGACGGATAAGAGCGTGTTTCCAGGAGTGAGGAAAAATACCAGAGGAGAGACTAGAATTGAGCATAGAAAGAAGGGGGGGAAGGAATGCTAGTGATGAGTCTAATAGCCAGGAGGAAGGAATGGGGTCAAGAGAACAGAAGGTCTTGTTAGAAGAGGAGATGAGTTGATGAAGTTCAGCTGAAGTCATAAGGGGAAAAGAAGACCAGGTGTGAGAGTGGCCAGGGGATGGAGGGGGAGATGCGATGGGAGGGGGAGGGGGGATGGGGGGAGGACAGGAGGGAAGGGAGGACCTGAGATTAGAAATCCTGTCACTAAAGAATGTAGCTAGAAGCGAAGGAAGGGGAGATGAGTGAACGGGGGAGGCAGAGGCAAGGGGAAGAAGGGAATTGAGGGAGCGGAGTGAGTTATAAAGGTGTCGGGTCTGATTAGGAGCAGTCGAGATAGCAGTGGAGAAGTAATTTCTTTTGGCTGAGTGCACCTGAGAACGGAAATGGGAGTGGTGAGCCTTAAAGGATGAGAGAGTGGTTGGAGAGGGAGTCTTGCGCCATAGGTGTTCGGCTCTACGGAGCTGAGTGCGGAGCAGTCTGAGGCCAGGATGGTACCAGGGTTGAGAGGGGCGAGACCTTGGGGGATGGGGGCGGAGAGGAACCAGGTCGTTAAGAGCATCAGACAGGGTAGAGAACCAGAGGGTGGCTTGGGAGTCAGGGGAACGAGAGGAAAAGTCGGTCGGGAGGAGAGAAGGAGCAGGGGGAAATTGCTGAATAGTAGACGAGGTGATACGGCGAGATAGATGCTGAGAAGATGGTACTGAGGCAGATGGACAAGAGGGAGGTTTGGGGACCAAGCAGGAGAAGAGCAGACAGTGGTGGTCTGACCAAGGAAGGGGGAATGAGGAGAGGTCGGACAGACATAGGGAGGAAGAGAGAGGGGTTAGAAGGAGGTCAAGAGTGTGACCAGCCACGTGAGTAGGGAAGGGGACATGCTGAAAGAGAGAAAGATCATCAAGAAGAGAAACAAAAGCTTGAGCCCTTGAAGAGGTAGGAGAGTCAAGATGTAGATTGAAGTCTCCTGCAATAAGCAACTGAGGGAAAACAAGGGTCAGGTCAGAGACAGTAAGAAGTAGGGAATCCCAAAGATCAGAGCGCAGGGCTGGTGGGGAGTAGACAAGAAGGATGTGCAGCGGGGAAGACGAATGGAGGCAAAGAAGTAGAGCTTCAGGGTAGTGGAGCAATGGGGAGAAGACTTGTGTGAAAGAAAGAGCAGGGTGCAGAATGGCAGCCACGCCTCCTCCGGAGCGGCCACATCGGGGAACTGAAACCGCGGAGAAGCCGGGAGGAAGGCAACGGGCAAGGAGGGCATCCTCCCCGTCCTTCACCCAAGTCTCGGTGAGAAGAAGAAGATCAAGGGAAGATTGCACAATAAGGTCCTGAATAAGAAGAGTCTTATTCCTAAGTGATCTGCAATTGAGGAGCCCCAACTGCAGGAGGGGTGAAGTGAGAATGGGAGATGAGACGCGGGAGGAATTGGTGACAGTATGACAGGGAAGGAGATGGTTCAAGCATTGCAAGCACGTGAGTGTGGGCAAAGCAGGATGGTGCCCCCAAATAATGGGTATGTGGGCCATCGGGGGGGAGGGAGAAGTAGTAGGCAAAGAAAGAGCAAGAATGTGAGAGGCGAGGAGACTCACCAGGAACGGACCGAATAGCAGGCTGGCAGGCAGGAATGAGGAACGAGCCGAGAGAGGAGGAGCAGGGTATTCGAAGTGCCGAGAAGTGACCAGTAGGGCAAGCAAGAGGGTAAACCAAGTAGTAGCAGGGCCCACGTAGCTCGTGCGGCCGGAGCGGCCACAAGGAGCGCGCCTACGACGCGCGCCGCGGCAACGAGCGCCGCAGGCACTGTAGTTTTATGAGGAAAGTGCAGGGTACCTTCCTGAGCACGGGCACGCTCTCGCGGCCGTGGAACATCCGGGGGAGGGACCAGAGAAGAACCGGAGGGTAACTGTAATGGTAGGAGAGAGCAGACTCTATAGAAAAAACATAAATATGCACGGTATAACAGCAGGCAGTATGACAGCATTAACAGGGAGTACAACAAAACAAAAGCAAATAATAGAGCAAGCAGCCAGACACCGCAGGCGCTGTAGTTTTATGAGGAAAGTGCAGGGTACCTTCCTGAGCGCGGGCACGCTCTCGCGGCCGCGGAACTTCCGGGGGAGGGACCAGAGAAGAACCAGAGGGTAACTGTAATGGTAGGAGAGAGCAGACTCTATAGAAAAAACATAAATATGCACGGTATAACAGCAGGCAGTATGACAGCATTAACAGGGAGTACAACAAAACAAAAGCAAATAATAGAGCAAGCAGCCAGACACCGCAGGCGCTGTAGTTTTATGAGGAAAGTGCAGGGTACCTTCCTGAGTGCGGGCACGCTCTCGCGGCCGCGGAACTTCCGGGGGAGGGACCAGAGAAGAACCGGAGGGTAACTGTAATGGTAGGAGAGAGCAGACTCTTCCTGAGCGCGGGCCCGCTCTCGCGGCCGCGGAACTTCCGGGGGAGGGACCAGAGAAGAACCGGAGGGTAACTGTAATGGTAGGAGAGAGCAGACTCTTCCTGAGCACGGGCACGCTCTCGCGGCCGCGGAACTTCCGGGGGAGGGACCAGAGAAGAATCGGAGGGTAACTGTAATGGTAGGAGAGAGCAGACTCTTCCTGAGTGCGGGCACGCTCTTGCGGCCGCAGAACTTCTGGGGGAGGGACCAGAGAAGAACCAGAGGGTAACTTCCTGAGCGCGGGCACGCTCTCGTGGCCGCGGAACCTCCGGGGGAGGGACCAGAGAAGAACCAGAGGGTAACTGTAATGGTAGGAGAGAGCAGACTCTTCCTGAGTGCGGGCACGCTCTCGCGGCCGCGGAACCTCCGGGGGAGGGACCAGAGAAGAACCGGAGGGTAACTGTAATGGTAGGAGAGAGCAGACTCTTCCTGAGTGCGGGCACGCTCTCGCGGCCGCGGAACCTCCGGGGGAGGGACCAGAGAAGAACCGGATGGTAACTTCCTGAGCACAGGCACGCTCTTGCGGCTGCGGAATTTCCGTGGGAGGGACCAGAGAAGAACCGGAGGGTAACTGTAATGGTAGGAGAGAGCAGACTCTTCCTGAGCGCGGGCACGCTCTCGCGGCCGCGGAACTTCCGGGGGAGGGACCAGAGAAGAACCGGAGGGTAACTGTAATGGTAGGAGAGAGCAGACTCTTCCTGAGCGCGGGCACGCTCTCGCGGCCGCGGAACCTCCGGGGGAGGGACCAGAGAAGAACCGGAGGGTAATTGTAATGGTAGGAGAGAGCAGACTCTATAGAAAAAACATAAATATGCACGGTATAACAGCAGGCAGTAGGACAGCATTAACAGGGAGTACAACAAAAGAAAAGCAAATAATAGAGCAAGTATCCTGAACTTTATGTTTTGTAGCCTTCAACATTCTTGCCAAAGAATTTAAGTTGGTTGGGAAAACCTTATTTCTTAAATAAAAGAAATTTCCTGCGACTTTTGAACTTGGCTCTAATCTATTTAAGACACAACTACATGCTATAGGGCTAACGTTTTATACAAAGGATGATCGGAGCCCTCTCACACTACTAGGCAACTGCCTGGCCACATGGGGGAGCTCCGACAGTACTCAATGGGTTGGGAGCAGCAAGGTGTGATTTGGGTACCTACCTGCCTGGGGATGGGCAGTGTCCAGTGCCTCTGGCAGTCCATAGAGGTAGATTGGCACTAGCCGCTCTGCCAACTCCTGCTCCAGGGGTGTTAGGGAGGGTATAAAGGGGCCTCCCCCTCCAGTGCCCACGGTATGCCGCCGCTCTGCCATCATGTGTGCATGCACACCCCTCTTTATGTCATTAAACCTCTTCCTGAGGCTGTCGAGGTCTCTGCTTGGGCCCCCTGCTTGTGCCACCGCCTCCTGCACCTCCTCTCACACCTGGGTGCGTGTTGCAACAGTGGTGGTGTTGCTTAGTCGTCCGTATAGGACATCATAATTTTCTAGAACAGAAACCAGCAGGATGTGATTTTCCTGTGGTGAGAATTTCTGGGCCCTCTTCCTTTGCAGAGCTGGCACCGGTATGCGTTTACGTTTTGTAGTGAGAGGACCCTGTGTGGGCTGGGCCGATGGTCCTGCAGCCTCCACCACACTCCCTGCCATATCTGTCTCCTCCCCAACAGGTGGCCCCACCTCCCTCTCCCTCTCCCTCTCCCTGTCACTCTCCCTCTCTCCTGCCCTATCCTGTGGCTCCATCTCCCTGTCCTCTCCCTCCCTGTCAGACACTCCTTCTCTTGCCCTTCTCAGCTCCACCTCACACCTCCCTCCTCTCTCTGCTAGCTGCTCTTTACCTCACCTCCTTTCTCACTCACCTGCTCCTTGACTCCCCTCCTCTCTGTATCCCCTGCTGTACCTCACACCTATCCTCCACAACCAAGCCTCTAACTCTCTGACCCGCACCACAAAACCTTAGCTCTCCTAGACCCCTGCTTTTCTCTCTCTCACTGACACCTTCTCTCTCCCTCGCCTACCAACAACCCCTCAACGTGCAGCACGTGTAGAAGTTTATTTATAGGGTTTTTTACGTTGCACGTGCGCAGTTGTGCGAGCACGTTGGCTGTGTAGTTGCGCATGTGCAGTTGGCCGCGCGCATTGCGCATGTGCCGGCCAGAGGTGGGAAATGGGTGCTTGCGTGTTGCAAAGTCAACTATGCAGAGCGTGCGCGCACACGCGTCGCCGTGCACAATGCGCATGCGCAGTTGGCTGTGCACACTGTGCATGCGCCATGCAGACTCAGAACGTGGGTGCGTGTGTTAGCGCATGAGCTGTGGCGCATGTGCAGTGTTGCGTGTGTGCGGCACATGCACAATGCGCACAGCCAACTGCGCATGCGCAGTGATCGCGCTCACGCAAATGCGCACGCGCAACACACGCTATGTGAAAAAACTCTATAAATTGTCCTGAGCACATGTTGCACGTTGAGGGTTTTTTTGTAGGCAAGGGAGAAAGAAGGTGTGCATTGGCAGTGACGGAAGGAGCGAGTCTGAATCAGGTGTATTGTGGAGCGTGACTGGGTTTGTGATTGTTGTTGGTTGTATTGTGTGGCTGTGTTTCTGTGTGGTGTGTAAGGTGTGTGTCTTGGTTAGGGAAGTGTGGTCTGTGTTTGACTGATTTAGAGGAGCAGGGCGGGTGGAGGTTATGGCAGCCTTTGTTTTTGCTGCAGCTGCAGTGCGAGGTGGGCAGGTGGTGCGGTTGCGTGACAGGGGAGATGGTGTCTATGGGGCTGAGGCACAGGGCATGGGTGTAGTCCCGCAGCAAATCAGACCTGCAGCTGTGGGGGCAGGGCAGGCAGGGGCTGTGCATGCACAGTGCAGGAGGCGTGCTGAGGTGCAGGCTCGCCAGCCACGCCTCTACAGGCCCAGGGCCCAGCTCCATGGCATGCGAGAGGACCAGGTCATCTCCCTGTACAGACTGAGCACAGGGGCTATTAGGGAGTTCTATGAGGATCTAAGACCTGACCTCGAGCCCCTGACTGATCGGTCACATGCCATACCAGGTTTGGTCAAGCTCCTTGCTGTCCTACATTTCTTTGCCTCTGGCTGTTTCCAGTCATCTGTGGCCGCAGTGGGTGGCATGAGCTGCCCCACCTTCTCACGCTGTCTCCACCAAGTACTGCGTGCCATGGTCAGCCGGGTGCGGAATTATATTGCCATTCCACACACTAGGCAACAGTGGTGGACCCTGAACCAGGCCTTTGAGGCATTAGCCGGGATACCACACGTGAAGGGAGCTATTGATTGCACACATGTTGCCCTGGTCCCGCCTAGAGACAGGGAGGTAGTGTTCCGCAACCACAAACACTATCATTCCCTGAATGTTCAGTTTGTATGTGATGTAAATATGCATATTCTGAATGTGGTCCCCAGGTTTGCAGGGTCCACCCATGACGCCTATATCCTGCATCACTCGGCACTATTCCAACAATTTGAGGCAGGACAGTATGAGGACTGCATATTGCTGGGTGGGTGTTTCCCATTTCTGACATGCACATGGTGCTCATGTGACTAGGCGTATGTGCAAATGTGTGTCTTGCAGTAGATCACACATTGTGTGTGTTTCTCATCTGCCTGTGTGGGATATAGGGGGAAGGGGGGGTTGCCCTCCAAATGCGCCCTGCTATGGTGCTGTGTGATGCTGGTTGATTGATGCAAGCATTTGTGTGGTTTTTACATATTATGTTGTTGCCACTCCATACACCTACCCCTTGTCTGGTGTTTCTTAGGTTCACCCACTCAATCTGTAATAGGGTAGACACCCAGGAAGCTCTAAAAAACATGAGGAGTGATCTAGCTAAGCTTGATGAATGGTCTTAAATTGGCCAGCTGGGATGTGATGGTAGGAAATGTGAGGTCAGGCTGTTGGCCTGAAGCAATCCAAGGGAGCACTATTGTATAGGGGGTGAAGTACTCTTGTGCACTACAGAAGAGCGGGACCTAGGTGTGGTTTTTTTCTGCTGATGTCAAAGTAGCTAACCAGGTTGAATAGGCGAGGGAAAAAGCTAGAAGGCTGGCTGGGTGCATACAGAGATGAATGGCTAGCATAAAACAGGAAGGGAGAATGCCTCTGTATATGTCTTTTGTGAGACCTCATTTGGAGTAGAGTGTGCAATTCTGGAGACTGCACCTTCAAAAGGATGTGCACAAGATGGGGTCGGAGCAGAGGGTGTCTACTAAAATAGATCAAGTAGATCAATACCGCAAGGCCTAAAGATATCTTGACCTCAATCCTGCCTTTTATGCTCATACTGTTGAACTTCTCCTTCTATACCTGTACATAGTTCATTGTACATAGTTCCAAATAGTTTAAAAGTTTAAAAGTTAAAAGTTCAAATGTTAACTGCACATAGTTCATGTGATTGTTCAATGTAAAAACAGAAATGCCTCTCTGTTTACTTAACTGTTTTATGTAAACCGCACCTGATCTTCGGAAGGTTGCGGTATAGAAAAATTTGTTAAATAAATAAATAAATAAAATGATTAGTGGTCTTCATTATACAGCATATGAAGACAAACCGAAGGATCTTAGGATGTACGCCTTGTGGAAAGGAGGGATAGAGGTGATATGATGGAGATGTAGAAATACCTCCGTGGCATATATGCTGAGGGAGAGAGCCTCTGCAAATTGTACGCAAGTGCACCTACAAGGGAACATGGGATGAGGGTGGAGGGAGATAGATTCAGGGGTGATATGCCACCATATTTCTTTACTGAATAGGTGGTGGATCCATGGAATACTCTCACAGTGTAGGTGGTAGAGACGATGACAGTAACTGCATTCCAAACAGCATAGGACAAACACAGAGGATCTATAAAGGATAAAAAGGGGACTGTTGTACCTGTTGATATGGACGGACAGACTAGATAGGCCATGTGGTCCTTTTGTGTCATCATATTTCAATGTTGCAATGCTGCATAGTTGTGATGTCATATGTTTCTTACAGAATGTGTAATGCATTTGTTTTGCACATATATACCTGTGTCCATTTGAGGGGACATGAGCTCATGCTTTAACTTACCTCATGTCTTTCTACAGGTGATGCAGGATATGGGTGTCGCCCCTGGTTGCTGACCCCTGTGCGTTAACCACGGACACGTGCAGAGCGGAGGTACAATGAGGCCCATGCCACCAGCCGCTCTGTCATAGAGCGCACCTTTGGCGTTTTGAAGAGTCGCTTCAGGTGTCTGGATAGGACAGGCGGCGCCTTACAATATACTCCACAGACTGTGGCAGAGATCATCATAGCCTGTTGCATCCTGCACAACATTGCTCTCAGGCACAATATCCCTGCAGAGATTAATGAGGGTCTGGAGGATGATCCGACGTGCCCCCCTTTACGTGCCCGTGAGGAAACACGTGAGGGCACAGCAAACAGGCGGCAGGTGATTGCACAGCTCTTCTCATGTACGTACTGCATATGTTCCCACATTTTTTGCTATATGTGTGTAGTGCTAATACAGATTAACATTTGTAGACCAATATCAGTAGGATGCAACACTGCACTGACATGTAACAGACACTGGCTGGCCATCCCAACGTCAAATATCAGCATGACTGGGAACCAAACCATGTGGGCAGGGCAGAACAGAGGGCTGAGGTGGATGATGTGGGTGGGTGCTTTTAGGCTTGTGGGAGGTTTTGGGGTGACATTCGTGGTTTGTGGATGATTGTGATAGCGGATGCTGTGCAACCACTGTTAGTTTGTGTTATGCTTTGGGTGCAGCAAGGTGAGAGGCATTTGGTGTGGGTTTCACACTGGGAGAGAGGCCCATGTTTGGGGCCACTTGTGCAGCTGTGTGTGTTTTTCATTTGGGATTTTGAGCTGATTGTGTGTGTGGTATGCTCTTGTAAGCTGGATGTGTTGGTCTGTAATTTTTGTATAGCACTACATGTGCTATGTAGCACTATATACATGCTCAGTACTATCTGTCATAATGGTAATTGAAACCCTTACGGGGAGTTAGTGGCACAACACAGTGTGGCAGACTGTATAAGTCATCGCGTAGCCCTAACATGGATGCGGAGAAGGATAGGGAAAGTGTGCATTGTCCAGCCAGGATTTTTTTGTTTTTATTTTTCCATTGCAGAATAGACATGCAGTGCAGTGTTGATATGTACACACAAACAGAAGTGATTCAGGCAAGATCAACAAGGTGTAGGTTACAGTAGGCAAGCTGAGAGATCAATGTGGGGGTGGATTGGGTTTTAGGGTTGCTTTCAGGGAAATGAAATGATTTTTTTCAACAAATTTTTTTAAGCAAATCTAGCTGATGACATGTCAACATAAACCCATGACTCAACTAAAGGCTGTATAAGTGCATAGAGGAGGAGAGTGCATGCCAAGACACCAACTACATTGCATACCCTAGAGAAGGAACGTAATGGCCACATACACAAAGAGGCTCTGATGGGAGGGGGGTTATTAGGGGCACATATAGGCTATCCATGCTTTACCATTATCACTTTCACACAGTGGGTTGACATGCAGCCATCAGGGTCATGTCAAAATCAGACATCGGGGTGCGGTTTAGCGGACATAACGCAGACATTGAGATATATGTTTAGCAACTCAGTAGCACACAGCTGTTAATGTTAGTCAAGGTATGAGATATACACACCAGGAAATGTGTTTGGACAGAGGATCCCGGAGGTGCCCCTGCATATTTCCATGTGTTACAGCAATTGACAGCGGGTTAGCAGATGACATTGGGACACCAGTACACACAGTGAAGGGCCATTGGTAGCAACATGGGGGACCCAGGATAATACTGCAGCCTTGGAGTGAGTTGGAAACACGGTAGGGAAAAACACTCATGTTCACCAGTGTGTGCGACAACAGGGAGGTGAGGGAGGGGACAGACAGAGTACGGACCCCTGTAGTTTGGCAAAGACAAGTCCTTGATGCCTCTCACATGGGAGAGATGTGTACAGTGTGATGGTGAACAGTGAGTCTGTAAAGGATGTTGGGGGGTGTGGAAGCTGGGGACAGGAATGTGCATTGTGTGTTGCACAGCTAGAACATGACGTATGTATGTTTCCATTGTGTTTCCCAATGCACAGGACATAGTTGTTGAAGCTCCTGGTGCTGTGGTGCATTGGCAGGGGACTGTACATCAGCCAACATGCTGTGGGCTGGGGTAGGTGGAACTACTGCTATATTGTCTGTGGCAGCAGTCAGGGGGAACACATGTTCTCGGTGATCTTTCCTATTGTCCAGATGTTGTGGTTCACCTCTTTTCCCTGCACCTGCCTAAACCATATTTTGCTGTTGACACACATATCCCCATGTGTTCCTATTCCAGTATGTCTTCAGCAACACTGTCTCTAGGACATGTCCAACAGAGCTGCATGTGTGTGGAGGTTGTAGGTTTATGGGTGGTGGCCTACACGTGCACCCTTCCCCGACATTGTACCATGAGCCAACACCAGGGTATCATTGCATTTCACAGGGCCTTTATGTGTACAAATCTCCACTTGTGGACATACAGGCCATATGCTACTGCTGGCACGCTGCCCTTTGCATACTGTGTGTGTGTTCTTGTGTTGGCTGTGTGATGATACAGTGTTCAGGCTTTTTACATTATCATGTGTTGCGAGGGGTCTGTACACCTGGGGGGTGGTGGTGACTGTGCTATCTCTACCTTACAGGTGTTTACCGTGTAACCATTGTGGACATGTGTTGTGTGTTGGGAACAGAACTGTGTCTTGTGTTCTGACACACCACTGTTGACCTGCTTTTTGTATCACAGATATCGGCGTGACATGGTGACATGGAGATTCTACATATTTCGCTGACATTGTGTCCCTTCACTGTGACCTGTTATGGCCTTTGAGTGGCTCAGAGGATCCAAGACATACACCTGATGCAAGCACAAGGTAGTTTGCACCTTTGTTCTTTTGGTAATGACATCAGCCTTTACATGTTAATGATTTACTGTTTGTGTCATATACATTTCATGTTGGCTCTGTGTTCACGAATGCTGATGCACATAGGATGGAGCTCTGAAATGCCTGTGTCACATGGGCATGGACAGAAACATATCCATGTGACACCCGTGTGTATGCTTCCAATTCTAAATGTCCCCAACATGCAATGTTTATTGTGTTGTGATCATGTCATGTTTGCCTGTGTGTCCCTTCATTATGTGCTTCTTAATGATTGACTCTCTGCAATTTGTGCTGATGTTGCAAGGCGCATACCAATACAATATTTCTCCTCTTCTGACACAGGGCAGAGAGCAAACCAGACACATCTATTACAGTGCATGTGGCATTGCCATCACCCACCTGTTGGGGGACAGAACACCATGGAACTTTCCCTGGAAAATGGTGCCATAGGATGTTTGACCTGTGCGAGTGCGACACATGCCTAGGATGGACAGTATTATTTTTTGATTGCTACTTTGCCCATGACAGACCTCTCCAACACACTGTTGCTGCCGTGCTCTGGTTGGGAGTCATGCTCATTGCAGGAGACACACAGGACCTTTCATGTACTGTGGCATATTGGGATGTGACACTTGACTATGCATGCCCAGGGTTGCAAGGATAGTCTTAACCTGACGTGTTGGATTGCAGATACGCTTTGGACTTTGCACACTGTGTACTGGTCCCCACGTGTGAATCAGGGACTGCCATTGTCACTGTATGTTGCACATTCCTCCACAGTTGTTTCTTTTGGCCATGTGTGTGACATGGAACACAGGATATGCTCATCTGTTTGTTTCAACACAAGCATACAGCCATACGTGTGGCATAGGGGTAGCGATGGAGAGGTCCTTTTGTCTATGTCCACCTAATCTCCACCTGGAGCGGATACAAGTTTTGCAATAACACCGCTTTAATGCACGCCAGCATCCTGGATTGATGTTTTCAATCAACAAGGGTCTTTGCGTGCATGTGTGGCATCACTGAATCATGTTGAAATATCAATGGTGCATGTGCATATGACTGACTATGTTGGGAAAACACAGCACGTGGCAATATGGTTTCTGTGTGGTTTACTGTAACATGTTTGCCCTTAATTTCCCTCTCTATATACTGTTTCTTGTGTTTGTTTACTGTACCGACGTGCTGCTCTGCATTGATTTACAAACTTTGCATTGCATGTCTGCACAGTCCTATTTATCCCCTGAGGTGACGAAACTCACATTGCCGCATTATATTTGGAGTGTCGCAGTATGAGTGTCCGTTGTCTTCCTTCAATTGTGCATTCCATGTACGGTGATATATGTGTACAGACACTGTCTACACACCAACTGGTGCAGGGGGACCTCCTGCATGGTGTTATCTCTGCATGTTTCTGCAGGTAGTTTTCATTTGAATTCTGTCTGTGTTCATGTGCCTCTGCTACCTGTTAGCATATCCTCATTGTGCATTTGATGATTGTTTAGGGTTACATTGTTGCACCTTGGATTCCTATATCAGGCATTATGTGATAGCTGTAACATTATTTTCAATCTGTGGTTCTAAAGTTACAACGTTTCAACAACATATGATGTTTTTCATTTGTGTGCCTCCTGTGTTGCCAGATAGATATATTTTAGGAAACAGATCAGGATTGATGTATGTTGGTCCCTCATCATGCACCGCCTACTGTCTACATGCACTCATATGTGAGTAACACATTTGAGGCGTGCGTCAGCATGTGGGGGGTGAGGGCCTAATGCATAGTGCTGCACATTATGTCTCCTGCCCCTCATTTGTAGATGGTCCAGTGACCTTTCTGTCTTTCACCTTGGATCCACTCACCTTGATATTATGATGGCGGGATCTACACTATCTGTGAAGATGAACCCAAATAAACATATGTGTTTGATATACATTTGTCTCTGCTGCTGCTTGATCATGGTGACAAACTTGCAATACAATGTGTGCCTTTGAGTCAGTCCTGACTCCTTGTGACCCAGAGACTCCAGGGTTTTCTTGTCAGTGTCACTGGAAGTAGATTGTCAGGTCTTTCTTCCAAACTAATGGAGGGTTACGTGACTTGCCCAAGGCCACATGGAGTGCTAGTGTGAATTAAGCCCTGGTTGCTTGATGTCCAAGCCAGTTTTCTAACCACTAGGCTACTCCTCCACTCTTTGATCACATTGACACTTGTATCTACTGATTTGCTGGTCATGTACATGGCCCACCTGTGCTCACATCCTTGTACGGTGGCAGCTGTGTATCTGCCAGCCATTTGCCACATCACTGGGTATTACAAGTTCCCATACACACCCTCCCTTTGGGGTATTTTTTTTGTATTGTGCTCAGTGTGCTGTTTGGGGTAGTGGTTAGAGGCATGTGTTATAACTCCCTAGTATGCAGGTTTGATCCCCACATGTGGTTTATCTTTTTCTTTTCTGTTGTGCTAACTGGACCATTAGGTACCAGCAGGTTCATCACCTCTACACACACCCTTCCCTCTCTTCACTGTACACCAAGGTGTGCCCTCTGTGCTGCCTAGCCATCAGATATTATCTGTTACATAGGTCTCTTTCTTTATGGTGTTTACATGGCAGTGCACTTGGGGGTTTTGTATTGCTGTGGTTCAGCTGGTGTGTGGTACACCTGTTTGCATGTTGAATTCTCTCCTGTCCTGTTCCAGATTTTTCACCAGCTCCACAGAGCATCCTCTGCTGCCCTTGGGGTTTAGTTTCTTTCCTCTTTTGCATGCTGTATCCACTGCATAACATTTCACTGTGTGTGTGCATGTGTCTCTGGTCCCAATTACAGACTGTGATCTGATGTGTACACAGCAGATCTGCATGTACATTTGGTCATGGTTACTGTTGGGGGTTTGCCTGTCCTGACAGCCAGTAGGCGTCTTGTGTGATGCCCTGCACTATTTTTGTATGCAGCCTTTGCTAATGAGCTCACGTTGGTGGTGTGGCCTACCGGTTTGTGCATTGCCATTTGTGGTAGTGGTCATAGGTGTGATTCCTCTCTGTTCTCTTTCATTTGTATGCTTGTCCTGCAGAACTAGTTTTCATTTGTGTGACAGTCATATCTGTGCAGATCTGTGCTGTGAGCACATTGCACCCTCATCAGAGTTGTGAACCATCCTTCTGTCCATCTTCTGTCTGCCAGCTGTGTGCCATCCTACCCTGATGTGCATGCTGCTACCCCACGTCCTGCACTCCTACACATTCCTGCATTGCAACTCTCCCTGGTTGCCTCTCCAGTGTGTGCTCTGCATAGCACTGCTACTCCACTGCAATCCTGATATTTCACCTATCCTGCCATTTCTGGCTCCTCTGCTGCACACATCTTCCCATCCTCTGTCACACACTGTCATTATAACATGGTACATTACCATCACTCTGTGCATAGCTACAGCTGCCCCCGATATGTTTGTCCATTTTTCTAGCTGCCACATGGACTGCAGCTGATTTGTGTGGTCCATCAGCTCTGATCTACATCCTTCTTTTACTTATGCATTGTCTTTCCTTTCTGTTTTGTGCAGTGTTTGGGTTACGTGTGTGTTTGCCACATACCTCTCTTGCCCTTCAAATTGGGGGACCTTACTGCTCTTGGCCAACGTTTTTAGGTTCACCTATACATCCTTGGGGCATCTTACACCACACCTTCTATTCAGGCAGCTTATGGGGTGCCTACTATGGTGCCTTGGGAGTTGGCAACCTTTCAACATGGCCTCTAGGGAACATTATAACTCGCCTTTGCTGACATGGTTGTTTAGGATGTGCCTTCTGGTGCACCCTAAAGGGTGCATTAATTTATGGCACTGGGGTGGGGTTCTTTTTAGATGGCAGCACAGATTGTTGTACAGTTGCAAGCAGAAAAAGGAATTACCTTAGCCAACCTTATTCATTAGGTACACTAGGGATTTCAACTCATGGCCCCTGCACCAGCAGTTAGTGTCTTAACCATTGTGCTACACTACTGTTCCTCCTTACATGTCAGCACACCTACTTAAGATTTCCATGTGTTAACATGCACAGTGCTGCCATCAAAAACAGTGCTATGACCTTGCAGGGCCTCATAAGGCACCCTATAAAGTGCACTATAAGGAACATTCTAGGGTGCCTGGGTGGACAGTGCACTTTATAGTATGCCCTCTGGAGTGCCTTATAGGGCGGCTGATGCGGCACCTTATGTCACAGCACTTTGAGAGTGTGTTTGCTAGCAGCACTAATTAAAACAATATTAAATTGCCTCATAATGCAATATTACACATAACAGGTTGTGCCTCAGCCAGCCTTATTCATTGGGCACAGTGGGGAATTTAACCCATGACTCCAGCATCATCAGTCAGTGTTTTAACCATTGTGCTACACTGCTGTTTCTTTTTGCATGTCAGCACACCTACTTAACATTTTCATGTGTTAAAATGCACAGTGCTGCCATCAAAAAAAGTGCTATCACCTTGCCGTGCCTCATAGGGCACCCTATATGGTGCCCTATCGGCCACCCTTTGAGCAACATTGTAGGGTGCCGTGGCGGACAGTGCACTTTAAAATGTGTCCTCTGGGGTACCTTATGGGGTGCCTTATGCAGCACCTTATGTTACAGCGCTTTGAGAGTGCATTTTGTCTTTTAGTGCTGCTTGGGCGGTAAACAAAAATTGTAGTTAAAGAAGCAAATAGTTGAAAAAACTATTTGCTTCTTTAACTACAATTTTTGTTTAAAGCCCAAGTTCAGATGCCCTCCTTCGTTCCATTGATCAACCTGCTGTGTTTTAACCTCTTGTTTCGCTACTTCCAATTTTAACGTCTTTCTGTCACTTCTCCCTGTTATTTTTCAGATGATTATTTATCTAATGATATTATATTTTAGCTCTCCTCTAGCGCTTCAGTGTGCAACGTCATATTTTGACGATCAGAGTGTGTTTTTGTTTATTTTGTTTCTTCCCCTTTTTTATCCCTTGCATCTATTTGGCGGGTTCCCGCCTTTATAGTTTTTTGTTTTGTTCTTTACTCCCTGCGGTTATAGCGTTTTACATATTTAGCCCTTTGCCTCATTCTTTGGCTTCTCTGGAGCGCTTCAGTGATAGATGTCACTCTTGATCATGAAATATCTGGGAGGGTATTCCCCGTGCTTTCCCGCCTCAACAGTGATGCTGGTAAGTGCAGTATCTCCGTTTTTAAATATGTAGCCTCAGCTCTTTTTACAGGTTCGCTTTTACACATATGCCTTGCATGTCTTTAATTTTGGTGCAGACTTTTGTTGTAAACCATTTATTTTATTTATTTAACTGTATTTATATCCCGCTTTTCACCGGGTCAAAGTGGTGTAACATAAAAAGGGGGGTGGGGGGTGGGCAGGAATCAGTTTTTGGGGTCGGGGCCATCACCAGGTGACCAACAGTAATGATTTCGACAAACAATTGGGATATAGACATGGACATTGTGACGCAGTCATTTAGAGCAAGATCTTCTGGGGGGTGGGGGGGTTTGGGGTAGTCAGTGTCGTGTGTTCTCATCAGTTCCGAGGTATTCCTGGAATAGAATGGTTTTCATTTGTTTCTTGAATGCTAGGGGATCTCTGTTGCATCTGATGTGACTTGGTAGAGAGTTCCAGAGGGATGGTGCATAAAGTTCGTAGGCTCTGTTGCAGGTCCTTTGATTGTATTTGGTTCTTTTATGGGGGATGGTGAGGGAGTTGCTGGTGGTTTGTCTAGTTGTCCTGTTGTGGGCTGGTTGAGGCAGTAGTGTGCGGAGCTTGGAGGTTTGAGTTTGGTAGAGGGCTTTGTGAGTGAGTAGGACAGCTTTGTATTTGATTCTTGCTTCGAGGGGGAGTATGTGGAGCTCCCTTAGGATTGGGGTGATGTGGTCGTGTCTTTTTGCTTTCTGGATAATCCTTGCTGTGGTATTTAAGGCAGTTCGCAGTGGGTTGGTATGAGTGGCTGGCAGTCCGTGGTAGATTATATTGCAGTAGTCCAGGTGGGGGAGTGTCATGGCTTGCATCACTGTTCTGAAGTCCTGCGGTTCAAGTAGAGGTCTAAGGCATTGTACTGTTTTAGCCTTGTGAAATATTGTTCCGGTGTTTTTTTTGATTTGTTGATTGAGTGTGATTGCTTGGTCTATGATGATCCCCAGATATATTATGTGTGGTTGTATTTGTATTTGTGTGGCTCCAATGATGAGGTGTGTGGGTGGTGTGAAGTCTGGATCCTTTGTTACAATGAGGGCTTCTGTTTTCTTTATGTTGATGGACAGGTTGTTCTGTTGTAGCCAGCCGGATACTTCTGTAAAGCATGCTGATAATTGTTTATTTGTTTGGTTAGAGGTTATGATTGGGGCATAGAGCATTATGTCATCTGCATAGATGTGGTAATTGATGTTGTGGGCGCGTATGATTGAGCAGAGTGGTTGCAAATAGATGTTGAAGAGCATGGCAGACAGTGTGGATCCTTGGGGTACTCCCTGGTGTTGCTGGAAGGGAGGTGAGGTTGATATGTTTGTGCGGATTAGTTGATGTCTATTGGTTAGGTAGGAGTGGAACCATTGAAGTACGGTTCCTTTGATGCCAATTGCTTGTAGTCTGTGTAGTAGGATGTTGTGGGAGATGGTGTCGAAGGCTGCTGATATGTCTAGGAAGATCATGGCATATCCAGAGTGTTTGGCTTGTGTTCCTATGGTGAGGGTGTTCATGAGTGATGTCATGAGGGTTTCGACTCCGTGGAGTGGACGGAAGCCATGTTGTTGTGGGTCCAGTATGTTGTTGGCATCTAAGTGTTCTTGAAGCTGTTGCTGGACTACCTTCTCAATAATTTTGGCAGTGAACGGGAGGCTCGCTATAGGTCTGTAGGAGGCATGGTCCATGGGATCCAGGTTGTGTTTTTTTAGGGTTGGTCGGATGATTGAGGTTTTGAGGAGGTCTGGCATGCGTCCTTGGCTGAGGGATTCATTAACAATGTGGGTTAATGGGGTGCTCAGGTCTTCTTTGGTTTTCTTTATCCATTCTGTAGGGCATGGGTCTAGTGGGGAGGTGGTGGTGTTCAGGCGGGAGATGGTGGATGATGTTTCTTCTTTCATGATTACTTGGAATGTGCTCCAATCTTGGTCTGTGATGGTGGAGTGGTTTGTTGTTGTTGTTGTCTCCGTGTCCAATTGCAGATTTTGTGGTTGTTGGAGCTGTTTGTATTGTTGTGCTACTAATTCTGGTGGGATGTTTGGTAGTTGGTCGGAGTGGTTGGGTGCTTTTGTTAGTTTTTTTACTATCTCAAAGAGTTCTTGTGGTTTGTTTATTGAAGTGTTTATGATCTTCGAATGGTAGGCTTTTTTGGCTTTGTCTGTTTCTTTGTGGTACACGTCTAGTTCATATATGTAGTTTGTCTTGTCGTCTTCTTTTTTGGTTTTTCTCCATTTTCTTTCCGCTCTTCTGAGTTTGGTCTTCAGTTTCCGGAGGTTGGGGGTGAACCATCGGGCTTTTGCGGAGGTGTGTTTGGTGTTAGGTATGTTCGTTGTTGTGCTGGATGTCCTCACTCCCTGTAGTTCTTTTTTTGTATCAATTTCTTTGCGATTTGAGACTGGAGCAATTATGTTATTTGTTTATGGTACATATTGCTTTTTCCTGCTTGTTGGTTCACATGCTATTTTTATATTTCTCTTGTTTTTATGTTTGTGCGCTCTTTGCTCATAATCTATGTCTACGGTTTACGATGGTGGAGTTGGTATCACTATCAGGTTGATCCTGGTCTCCAGGGTTACCATTTATATGCTTTTATTCATTTTTCTCTTAAGTAGCCTCCCCCTATATTTCTCTCAAGTAGCCTTTTTTTCAGCTATTCCTTCCTTTCCCTGCCCCTCCTTTCCCCCTTCCCCTTCCCCTCCCTCCTCCCCCCCCCACCCCCACCCCCCTTTTTTGTTTATTCTGTTTGTTTTGCATACAGCCAATCTAATGTTTTTTATATTTCATTGTAATATCTGCAGTTTTTATCCTTTGCATTTTTGGTACAGACTGCTCCAGTTCTTAGCCATCACATATGTTTTTATCACTCACGGTCTGTCTGTTAATTACACTTTTATCGTTTGTGACTTCAGTTATAATGTATTGTACGCATGGTGCAGCTCTTCTTTTCTATATATTGTTGTATATACTTTGTATATACATTTTTCATCCACATTTCCTGTGGTCATGCTTGTTTCTTTTTAATATTTTGTTTTTGATTGTTTCCTATCATTATGTTATGTATTGACAATATATTTGTATATTGCCTCTACCTTTTATAGATTGGGAAGAGTGGCTTTTTATACCTCCTTATTGTCTCCCTTCTGGTAATGTATTTTACATTTGTATGTACTTTTATTAATTTTTTCATGTTACAATTTCTTTTAATGCCATACCATCTTTGTTTGTTATACTATGTATTTCATGTACACTATATATTTTTATGTACTGTTATATTGTTTATATTTTATTTGCTTCATTTTATATAGATTGAGAAGAAGTGGTCTGTTCCACCTCTCTAATTGTCTCTTATTGGCTCTTTTTGGTAATGTATTTTATATTTTTATGTATTTATATTTCTTATGTATATTTATATATTTTTTATGCTTTTATATTTTAACATATTGTTTATGTCCAAATTTTAGACCCCTGAGGAAGGTGTCTGGCCGAAACGTTTTAGTTGGGTCATCAATAAAGTTTTTTGTGAATCATTCCTGTGTGGGCTGTGGTCCTTGCCCTCTGCTCCTCCTCCACTGTTATTTTGCGGAAGGCACCCTTCTCTTTTCCTGTTGGTGCTCTATGGATAAACAAGCTCATATGTGATATCTGTTGAAGACTCTTAGTAATCAGTCGTAGTATCGTGAAAACTCTTGTAGCTTGACTCACCACTATGGTTCGTCATCCTTGTTGTGTTATATATTGCTCAAGCTGTTATGTTGATGTGTGTGGATCGGCTCAGATTTTTATCTAGGGTAATTCCTAGGTACTTTACTTCATTTGTACTTCCAAAAATGCATCTTTAATGTTTATTTCTTTACAGAGTCTCTGTGTTTGTCCCATGCTTTTTTGAATTTAGATATTGTCCTTATCTCTACCACCTCCATTGGGAAACTATTCTACATATTTACCACTCTTTCCATAAAGAAATATTTCAGCATATTACTCCTGAGTCTATCCCCTTTCACCCTCATCCTATGTCCCCTTGTAGCAGAGCTTGCTTTCAATCGAAAGAGGCTCTCCTCCTGTGCATTTATACCACGGAGATATTTAAACATCTCTATCATATCATCTCTATCCCTCTAAGATATACAGTACATATTAAAATCCTTAAATCTGTCCTCATATGCTTTATAATGAAGACCACTAATCAGTTTAGTAGCCATCCTCTGTACCAACTCCAACCTGTTTATATCCTTTTGAAGATGTGGTTTGCAGAACTGCACACAATGCTCCAAAAGAGGTTGCACCAAAGACTTATACAGAGGCACTATCACCTCCTTTCTTTTGCTGACCATTCCTCTCCCTATGCACCCAAGCATTTTCTAGCTTTTGCCATCACCTTTTCTTCCTGTTTAGCTACTTTGAGAATGTCAGGCGCAATCACACCTAGGTCCCGTTCTTCTTTTGTGGACAGAAGTACGTCACCCACTATATTTCTGATTACTATTTTCTGTCTTGTTTCCTGTATATTGCTTTTTAAATATTGGTGTTTGAAAATGAAATTTAAAAAAAAATGTTCACAACCCTCTTGTGTTTGAACAACTTGGAATAATTGTGTGTCATCTGAAAATTTGATCACCACACTCATTATTTTCATTTCCAGGACATTTATGAATATGTTAAATAGCAGTGGGCCTAGCACCATTCCCTGGGGTACTCCACTAGTCACATTTCTCCATTGAGAAAATTGGCCATTTAGCCCTACCCTCTGCTTTCTATCTTTTAACCAGTTCCTGATCCACAACAGTACACTGCTTCCTATCCCATGACTTTTAATTTCAACAAGAGTCTCTCATGGGGGACCTTGTCAAAGGATTTCTGAAAATCCAGATAAACTATATCAACTGACTATATCAACTATTTATTCACACCTCCTCCAGCTTCCACCGGCACATCGCGGTCAAAGAGATATTCCCACACTGCTTGCATGGTACCAGCAATCAGTCCTAATATCAGCTCTCTCAAGTTGGAGGAGACATTGTCAAATGGAGAACCCTCCTGTCACTGAACACCAGGACCCTCAGACAACAGCGCCACCTTTGGTGTTCTCCACGTTCGGGGAAGAGAGAGTCGACACCCAAAAATGATGCCAAGCCGCCCACCAGACTCCGACGCCATTATAGCTGGGCTTACCTCCCCCAAATCTGCCTGTTGTGGCTGAGACCATGAAACAAAAGCATCCAAAGGACCCAAAACTGCAGCAGTTAAGGGAGAGGAAGTTGTGGGGATAGAAGAGGACTTCTTATCCACCCTTAGCCTTCCTCTTACCTATTAAGAGAGAACAGTCAAAGCACCACGACCTGTCAAACACCATCTTGGATCTTTTTTCAGGAGATTAAATCATTATTGAAAATGATTTAACACCACAGAATAAGATATAAGCCATTAATAAGTTGGCAATTCATGTACTCTCAAAGCTTTGAGATTGTATACTGGCCTCTTAAAGATCTTAGAAACTTGTTCTTAATGGTCAGAAATCTTCTGCTATTTGTTTTAGTAAAATTGCTGCTTTCCTCATTTCAATTAAGGACACTATCACCAGTTTAGGAATTATACTGGATAAAGAATTGACCTTTTGGCCATATAGTTCTTCCTTAATGAGCAAAAAAATGGAGTTGCCGTGCTAGTCTACTTGGATAGTGCAAATAAAGGTCAACAAGCATCTTGTAGGTGATAGCTTTTTATGGGACTAACTTAATACATTTTTGACAAGCTTGTCAAAAAATATATTTTCAGTCCATGATCAGGTCTATTGAAACATACTTGGATGGGAAATTGTTGAGAACTGATTTGTGCTCTAATCTAAAATCATTTCGATTATTGTAAAGTCTCTTCATAGGACACCCACTTTATTCATCTAAATGTTTTCAGTTAATTCAGAACACCACTGTGAAACTGATATATGATGCTAATCAGAGAGATCTATCCCACTATTAATTAAATAGCATTGGCTTCCGATTTCCCAGCACATCACATTTAAGACTCTGATGCTTTCACACTTGTCCTAGTATGTAGGACTTTCACCTCACCTTATCTCTTTTTTCTTTTTATCTCATATACACCCCATAGACAAGTACGGTCATCTCAAACTCACCATCTTGTAGTCCCTTCTTATCAAAAATTAACATATGAGTGGATCCAGCATTCCACCTTCGCATATAAGGTCCCGGCACTCTCACACTCATTACCTGTAAATGCTCACACTGAGATCTCTTATACAGAGTTTAAAAAACAAGTGAAAACATGACTCTTTTATACAGCCTACCAGTATCACATAAAATAAGTGCTTGGCTTTCCCTTTTCCTCCTCTGTCGAAAATATACGCTTTCTGTCTGCTCTCTTGTTCAATCAGGATTAATCTTGTATTTTCCCCTCCCCCTTGTGGCTCATCTTATTGTGATCACACTAAGGGGCATGTCTACTAAAGCGCATTAGTTGCTACTGTGAGGCTAACACAGATTTATCATTTTGCAATAGCAACTAACATGAGAAAAGCAGATAATGCAGGCACTTGACTGTGATATCTGCTTTTGGCATGGTGCAGGAGTGGTGGGCTGGATTTGGAGCAGATCAAGGAGGGGACAAGGTGTGCCAGTTGTGGACAGCCATCGCATGAATCTTTCTCATGCAGTGATGCCACAATCTGGCCGAATTGCAGCTGCAGATAATGCCATTTCAAGAGGTAGTGTTATTTTCTGAGCCTGTGATCGGACCCTCCCCCCTTAAACCTTTCCACCCAGATACTATGTCTATGTCGCTCATGTCAGATCACAATAAATTTTAACAAATCACTGGCCAAATGGCAACCAATATGACATACCTATTCTACAGTAACCAGTCATGTTGTCTTACGAGCCATAAACTAGTATCTTATTCATATGCCCCACAGGGTGGGACAGACGATCGTAATGGGAAAATGTAAATGTTGCAAAGGGTGAGACAGCCGAGTTGAAAGGGTTAAATAATATTGCCAGTGCCATGGATATAGAAATCCGCAGCACAACAATATAACAAAACACTGGCCTCCCCCTCTTCAGTACCGTTCTGCACTGGACAGTTCCAGATCCCTATTAGGAATTCTGGGGGGGATTGATGCATCCCCCCCCCCCCCCGCAGTCAAAATCAAAGTCTGGTTAGTCAGTCAGTGAACCTTCCATCCCTCCCACTCCCTTGATCTACTCCATCTAATCCCATGCTCCTGCCTTCCTCAATAGTAATGACAAATACGGCAGCAGTCTTGTGGTGCTGCCCCTTAGCATAAGGTTAGAGGGCAGTACCACGTGATCATGGCAATTTTGAAAGACCTGATGATGGGAGCAGGAGCAGAGAGGACTTTTCTTGCCCCCTGTTGCCACTGAGGGATCACCAGGACTAAAAAGGTATGGCTTTGGGGGGGGGGGGGGTTGGGGGGGGCACCATTTGTCAGCTGGTTAGCCTGGAGTTAATTTTGTCCAAGGGGAAGGAGGTGGATCAGGGGACCAACTGACTAGCTGGGATTAGATAGAGTAGATCAGGCTGGGGGGAAGGGGTAAAAGGGAGGGAGGATTCACTGATTAGCTAGCCAGGCTTTGGTGTTGGCCGGAGATGGGGATCAGGAACTGTCCAAAGGGATCAGTGCTAAAGGAGGGGGGGGGGGGAAGGCCAGTGTTTTGTTATATTGTCAGTGCCACAGGTTAGTAAGAGCTATGGGCACCTGATCCCTACCATTCCTCCCCTTGGGTTTACCTCTATACCTTCATTGGCAGGTACCCACAGGACTTTCTTGTGATACAGTAACTGTCTTAGCAGGTATCATGGGTCTCTGCAATAAATCCAAAACCTCTGTGGTATCCATAAGGGTAAATCTGTGAAGACCCCATGCAGATAATGCAGAGGTTTTTCACTTACCACAGGCCTTTAAAGGCTGCTGTGGTTTAGTACACATGACCCCTACATGTTTGGAGGAATATTGCTGTTCTATTCATTTCCTTTTCTTTGATGTCATAAGGTGGGGTTTTTTGGTGTTTTTTTAAGAGACACAAGGCTTGTAGAATCTTGACTGGACCTTTTATTGTTTTGTTTTTTTTAGATTAATTGTGGTGTGATTTCTCATATTTGTTTATATGTTCAGTTATAATTTATGATTGTAAACCACCATGATGCTGGCTCCTGCTACTGCTATTGGAGGTACAACAAATAACCTAAACAAATACATAAAAAAAAACAAAAAACTGGATATATGAACAGGAAAACTCCTCCATGCCCAGGAGGTAATGTATAAGATCCAGTGTATACTGAGACTATACATCCCTAGAGCTGAAGGAGGACTGTGCCTCATGCAAAATGTTTTTAATTCTGAAAATAAATGTCCAGAATCTATCTCCATCATTAAACTTGGACAAGCATTCCGCATCAGCACTCAAAGAGGCACCATATCCATACGTATGCTAGCTTGGTAGGTCTCCTCCAGGCACCAAGTATGGTAGAGATTATTGCTGGAGAGTAGCCTTATCTGCTAGCAGTCTCCTTTCAAGAGTCATGCTGTAAGTAAGAAGTGGTCCTCCAAGATGATTGACCCTGCCGCAATAGCCTCCGAGACAGAGGCAGCTGAAGATGAGGCACTTGAAGGAGCAGCATCATGTTTCTGAATCCTGCTTTCTGTAGCCAATCCATGGACGAAGCACATACAGAAGCCACTGACTGGGCCAAAGCTGGGTCAGGGCATCGACACCCTCAGATCTCTTCTCTGTGTGGCGACTGAAGAAGCGGCACACTTTGGAATTGGAGTGGATCACCATCACATCTATTTTGGGGTGACCCCAGCGGCACAGAATCAACTGAAATGCCCCTTGACTCAACTCCCATTTGCTGGGATTCAGAGAGTGCTGACTGAGGAAGTCTGCTTCCGCATTGTCCACTCTGGCAATGTTCTAAGCTGACAAGGCTAGGAGGTTTTTGTCCACCCAGGAAAACAGGAGATCTATCTCCAGGGCCACTCAGCACTCCTTGTATTGCCCTGCTGATTGACATAACTACCACCATGGCATTGAAAAAATTTGAACTGCCAGACCTCAACCAGGAGCTGGAAATACAAAAGAGTCAACCTGATAGACCATACCACTTCCCTGCATTTCCAATGGCCCTGGACCATATGGTCTTAGCAATGGGCTCCCCAGCTTGTTGTCAGCAGGATCTAGGAGAAATCGTCCAGCCCTTCCTAGAATTTGGCAGCTGGGATTTAATGTTAAAAAATGTAAGGTCATGCATTTGGGCTGCAGCAATCCAAGGGAGCAATACAGTATAGGAGGTGAAGTACTTTTGTCCACTAAAGAAGAGCGGGACCTAGGCGTGGTTGTGTCTGATGATCTTAAAGTAGCTAAACAGGTAGAAAAGGTGACGGCAAAAGCTAGAAGGATGCTTTGGTGCATACGGAGAGGAATGGCTAGCAGAAAAAAGGAGGTGATAATGCCTCTGTATAAGTCTTTGGTGCGACCTCAGTTGGAGTATTTATTTTATTTAGCTGTATTTATATCCCGCTTTTCACCGGTATGGTGTGCAATTCTGGAGACCGCCCCTTCAAAAGGATGTGAACAGGATGGAGTCAGTGCAGAGGGTTGCTACTAAAATGATTAATGGGCTTCATTATAAAGCATATGAGGACAGACTTAAGGATCTTAATATGTACACCTTAGAGGAAAGGCGGGATAGAGGTGATATGATTGAGATGTTTAAATACCTCTGTGGCATAAATGTTCAGGGAGAGAGCCTCTTTCAATTGAAATCAAGTTCTGCTACGAGGGGACATGTTATGAGGGTGAAGGGAGATAGATTCAGGAGTGATATGCGGAAATATTTCTTTACGGAAAGAGTAGTGGATCCATGGAATAGTCTCCCAGTGGAGGTGGTAGAGATGAGGACAGTAACTGAATTCAAAAAAGCATGGGACCAACACAGAGGATCTGTAAAGGTAAAAAGTGGACTGTTGTAGTTGTTGTTATGGAAGGACAGACTAGATAGGCCATGTAGTCTTTTTCTGTCATCATGTTTCTATGTTTCTATGTTTCCTCAGATGACAGGGTTGCCGCCACCATGGCAAGCTGGACCTCACCCTCAACATGAGAAGGAGCCTGCGCTCAAACTCCTGAGAGCTCAGGGACTATTGAGTCATCAAGGACCATTGGAGAGGCTGCATGTGAGCATGTACCCATAGGGCCATCTCTATAGTCGCCACCATCGATCTGAGGAGTTGAAGATAATCCTAGACTCTGCGGGCCTGCAGCACACAGAACATTGGCAGGCAATTCAACAGTCTTCTGACTTTCTCTTCTGGCAGGAAAACTATGTCCACTCAAGTGCTGAAATGTGCTCCCAGAAACTCCAAGGACTGGGAAGGTAAAAGATGGCTCTTTTCCTGATTGATCACCTAGCCAAGGCTTTCCAAAAAGGACACCACTTGGGACATCACCCAAGATGCTTCTCACAGGGAAGGGGCTCAAATGAACCAGTTATCTAGCTAGGGGTGGACACAGAACCCTTTGAGACTGCAGCACCATAGTTGCCACCATTATGACCTTGGACAATATCCTTGGGGTGGTGGAAAGCCCTATGGAAGGGCAGCGAACTGATAGTGAGAGCCAAGGACAGCAAAATGCAGATATATCTGCTGATCTGCCTGGATTGGGATATGAAAATACACCTTGGCCAGATCCAGAGAAGCCAAGAATTCCTCTCTGTGCACTGCTTGAATCACAGACCATAAAGTTTCCATCTGAAAGCACAGGATACACAAGTGCTCATTGACTCCTTTGAAGTCCACAATGGGCTGGAAGGAACCATCCTTCTTTGGCTCCATGAAGTAGATGGAGTATCTGCCCTTACTGCCTTTAGGAGAAGCAACTTGTCCAAAGTGATCAGCACTGGGACACTTTTGATCACAGACCCATAAAGGGAGATGATGAAAGAATCGGGAATTGGCTTCTTGCATTCCAGGATATAGCTGAATTGAATGGCGTCTAGCACCCAGCAATCCTTGGTAACCAGGGCCTATTTCTGAAAGAAGAGGCAAAGGCTGCCGCCCACCGGAGGCATCAGGGAATGGGCCCCCAAACCTTCATTGCATGGCCCGGAAGGGTCCTCATCTGGATGGATCCGAATCCACGTACTCCATGAAAGAACGAGCCCGAGGTCCTGAAGCAGAGGGGAAGAAAGGTTTTCGAGGTCGGTAGTGATGATAGTCCTGAGACCCCCGGGAATCTGGCCAGTGTATCCTTATGATGAAATATTTTTATTAATTTTCCATAATGTATCAGGTTATAAGCAAGTAAAGCAAAAACTAATCACAAAAATCTAACACATTATAAGAAAAAATGAAATAAATCATTATAGTCCACAAAATTGAGGAGAAGCAAGCCCAATAAGAATAAGAATATACAAAAATAAGGACATCACAAGAAGACTAAGGGGCTTGTTTACAAAGCCGCGGTAGTGGTTCGCGATCGCGATCGCAGCCGCGGCCCCATTGAAATCAATGGGGCCGCGGCTCCGATTACGATCGCAAACCGCTACCGCGGCTTTGTAAACAAGCCCCTAAGCTCCATATTTGCAGCCAAAACAAAATCCTATACATCCACCCACCATCCTCATAGAACCATGTCTCCCTTACTAGACAGAAAATTCTCTAACTGAAGTGGATCAAAAAAAACATACCTGACTCCCTGAAGGGATATCAAACATTTACACAGATATCGCACAAAAAAAGAAGCACCAAGAGCCAATGCACGAGGTCTCAGAGCCAAAAAAGATTTCCTCCGAGACTGCGTAGCTCTCACCACATCTGGAAACAACTGGATAGGGGCCCCACAAAATAAATATTTCTATTCTTAAAGTACTCTTTTAACACAGAGACTTTATCACGATCTGAAACAAAGGTCACAAGTAATGTAGCTCTAGTAGGGATATTATCCTGAGTGTCCTCCAGGAACTCTGTTAAATCAAGCCCTGGAGATAACTGCTGCTGACAGCAGACCACTCACCGGAAATACTCTGACCAGAAAGGTAATACATCTTAGAAAGGGAAATAATATCTGCATTAGGCAATTTTAATATCTCACGAAAATATTTCTGTAATAAAATCTCTGAAGATAACAAATGACAGATTGGAAAATTCAAAAACCTACAGTAATATTCTTAGATTTAGCAACATTCTTATACATCTCTAATTTACGATTAAGCAACAAATTATTCTTCACTACAGCTGTGTGACCTGCCTGCAAGGACTGACACAAAGATTCACATTTAGGTAATTGAGTACTAGAAAATCCACCTGCTTCTCTACCTGAGCGAACCCTGCAACCACATCTTGTGTGAATGTGCAGAATTCGGTCACCATAGAAACTAAAGTACGCTAAGTCCGTGTCACCACCCTCCAGATATCAGCTAGGGAGACCTGTGAATCCAAGATCTCCGTGGCCTCAGCCAGAAGGGGAGTCCATACTATTGGTATAAGAGATCTCACCACAGCAACTGGGGCACTCTGTTCCGATGGAGAATCACGGGTTGAGTCCGCAGGAGTAGATCCCAGAGAGGGAGGGGGCGGAGTACGATCAGCGGAGCTTAAGGAAGCCTCCACAGAAGCCTCTGAAGGGGAAACAACAGCTGAATGTGAAACAGCACCAGAAAAAGGTAATGCATGTCTATCCATAGGGTCACTCACCACAGGAATTAGTGATGCCGCTTTCTTTTTCCGTTTCCCCATAGATAAACTCACATGCACTGCTTCAAAATCCAGAATCCAAGGATGAGTCTCCTCACCTGCCACAGGTCAAACAATGTTTCCTGGAAGTTAGGATAACTGAACTTTTATGTAGCGCACATTAAAGGCACTAGGGAAGGAGCGTATGGTGGAACCACTTGTATGCATACCTGTACATAGATCACTTGAATATAATGCAAACAAATCTCTCACACCCCTCTCACCACACTAATACAGATGTTTCCACTGCATGTTTTCACACTATAGCCCCCCTCTTGATTGTTTGAAGTGCTAACTGCTTTGATTTAATGATAAAGCGGTATATTAAATCCAACTAAATAAATAACTAGATATTGTTGTGTTTACAGAGCTATGGCTCAGTGTGTCCTATGAATGGGAGACAGCCGTACATGGCTATAATTTCTTTAGGAGGGATAGAGATGATCGAAAAGGAGAAGGATAACCCTTTATGTGAACACCAGTATTAAAGTGAGTGCAATGCAAGAGGCTTGCGAAAAGGAGGAACCAACATGGATCATCTTGGAAAGAGGAGGTGGCACTTCCATCCACATGGGTATTATCTACAGACCTCCATCTAGCCACAGATCTCCAAAAGTTGTGAAATAAAAGGGGAAGTGCTGTTGGTGGGAGATAACTCTCTAGATGTGGATTGGAATAACCCATCCTCAGAATTAGAAAAAAGTAAAGAGGTACCTTTTAGGATGCTCTTTTTAGACACATGGTAATGGAATCCACGAGGGAAGAGGTGTCACTTGATCTAGTACTCACAAATGCAGAAGTGTATCTAGTGGGGCATTTCAACAGCAGTGGCCAGCATAAGTAAAGTGACTGGCAATAGCCGCTTTAATTTTAACATGGATATTCAATGCTGGGTCATATCCAGCCACTGGTATTGAATATCCAGTGTTCCCAGATAGAGGACTAGCTATCTAGTCAGCAGAGATACTGAGCCATTGGCCAGATAGCTAGACCATCTAAATTTAGGACAGATTTTGTGGTCCTAACTTTAGCCGGTTAAGGTAAACTGGCCAGCATCTCCATTTTGCTGCTATATGGCTAACCCCCGGGGCTGCCCTCGCTGTGCCCATGGAACGCTCTAACACTAAGTGGTTAACATCAGGGCATACGAGCCAGCAGCACTAAATGGTTTAGATCTGCTAATCAGTTAAAGCACTTTGAATGTGCCCCACTAATGTCCAGCTAGGTGCCCACCTGGCAACAATGATCACCACATGGTATGGTGTGATATAAGAGCTAAACCAGAGTCCTAACACAGAAACACTCAAAGTATTGGATTTTAGTAGAATGGGGAATTATCTGTCAGGATGGGATAAGAGAAGAGGAACGGCAGTGGGCCAATCTGAAAGGAGCTATAAACATGGCAAGCAAATAAAAGCAAGACAAAAGGAAACCAATATGACTTTCTAAGGAAGTGGTTAAAAAAATAAAGGCAAAAAAGTTAGCATTCACAATTCAGACAATCACAAGAAAAGAACACAGAAAAAAGAATATCACATAAAATTCAAACAAGCAAAGAAAGAAATAAAGATGGCAAAAACATGGAAAGTCAAAACCTGGCTACAGTTGTAAAGCGAGGTGACAAGGCTTTTTTCAGGTAGACTGTGGAGAGGAGACAGGCCAAAGTTGAAACTGTAGGTCATAATGATACTGAGGACTGCTCTGTGGAAAGTGATGAGGAAAAAAAGCTGAAATGCTCTACAAATACCTACGTTCTGTTTTCATGGAAAAAAAATCCTGGAGAAGGATCACAAACAGCTGGCAAAGATGAATCTAGGAATGAAACAGAAGCCACTCCCATTCATGGAAGAAAGGGCATATGAACAAGCTTTAAAGTGAAAATGGGCAAAGTCATGGGACTGGGTGAAATACATCAGAGATTAGTGAGAGAATTTGGAGAGCTTCTGCTGGGTCCTCTCACATCTATTTACTAGATCCTAGGAGAGGAGAGAGCTTCCATGGGATTGGAGAATGGCCGATGTGGTCCCTTTTAACAAAAGTGATAACAGAGGAGAGATGCTAAACTACAGCCCAGTAAGCCTGTAGTTGTAAAAGTAATAAAGATGATGCTGAAAGAAGTGAGGCGATGCGGTTTTACCAAAGGCAGATCATACCCAAGAAATCTAATTGATTTTTTTTGACTGGGTGACCTGGGAACTAGATCGAGGGCATGTGCTGAATGAGGTCTACTTAGATTTCAGCAAAGCCTTCGATAATGTTCCTCCTAGAATGCTAGGAATCATAAGGAAAGGAATTGAGAATAAACCAAGGATATTATAATGCCTCTGTATTACTCCATGGTGTGACTGCACCTTGAATATTGTGTACAGTTCTGGTCATCATATCTGAAAAAAAGATATAGTGGAGTCAGGGCCGTACCGAGACTGAAATGTGCCCTGTACGACTTGCACATCGGGCGCGTGCCCCCCTCCCGCACCTCCATTTAGACACTTTATGGGGGTGTGGGAGGGTGGGCACGCGCCCGATCTGCAAGTTGCCGGCATGCTAAGCAGGTCTGGTCCCTCCCAGAGAGACCAGGCCTGCTTAGTGTGCCGGCACGAAGACTTAAGGTGCGCATTTTGTCTCTCTGCTGCTGCCTGCCGCCGAAAAAGTGGCGGTAGCAGGCAACGGCAGAGAGACAAAATGCGCCCTTTAAGTCTTTGCGCCCTGTGAGGCCGCACCACTCGCACAGGGCTCGGTACAGTCCTAAGTGGAATTAGAAAAGGTACAGAGAAGAGCCACCAAAATGGTAAAGGGGATGGACGGATAGCTCTATGAGGAAAGGCTTAAAAGGTTAGGGCTCTTCAACTTGGAAAAGAGATGGCTGAAAACCTTCCCCTTTTCTTCCATCACCAACTCCAGCCTTCGGACCTTTCACCTTGCTGTTCTTTATGCCTGGGACAAACTACCTGAGTCTGAATGTCAGGTTTCATCTCTGTCCCTTTACAAATCCATGCTGAAAGCTCACCTCTTTTGAAGTTGCTTTTGGATCATGATCCACTTAGTCTCCTATGTGTCTCATTACCTTTCACTAGTTGAATCCTTATCCTCAGGTGCATTGTCTCTCTTGAATAGATTCTAAGCTCTAATGAGGAGCAACCCTTATTTTATATGTATTTATACAGCACTGCATACACATTGCTTAATTGTAGTAGTGGTAGATTGATTGTTGACTCCTTCAAAAAGTAGAAAGTATAGCACATTTAAGACAAATCGGAGAAAACATTTTTTTTTTCACTCAACACGTAATCAAACTGGAATTTGTTGCCAGAGGATGTAGTAAAATCTGTTAGTGTAACTGGGTTTGAAAAAGGTTTGGATAGGTACCTGGAGGAAAAGTCCATAAACCATTATTAAAGTGGAGTGGGGGAATCCACTGCTTACCCCTGAGATAAGAAGCACTGAATCTGCCTACCTTTAGGTAACTTGACAGGCCCTTGTAATCTGGATTGGACATTTTGGAAACAAGAAATTGATCTTGAAGGACCTTTCATCTGAACTCAGTAAGGCCTACCTTGTATTCTTAAAATGTCTGAATTTATGTTTATTTAAATTTTTATATACTGCCTTTCTGCAATGCCAGCAAAGAAGTTTTCAATAAAGGAACTCCATGATAAACCAAAATAGGACCAAACAAAAAGAAAGAAGATACAACAACATGGGAGAAGTTAATTACACAAAGAGCAAATGCAATGCAAGAAGGGAGGATTGGCCTAGTGGTTGGGGCAAGTTACCACAGGCCAGAGAGCCAAGAATTCAAATCCTACTAGAGGATAGCAACCTTCTGCCAGAAGGACTGGGGTTTCTAGTCCTACAGGTGCTCCTTGTGGCCTTGGGTAAGCCACTTACTTAACCCTCTGTTGCCTCAGGTACCAAAAAACATAGATTGTGATCCCTTCAGGGACAAGGGAAATATGTATACTGCTTTGACTGGTAGAAAAGTGGTATGTAAGTCTAGTTAAATAAATAAATGTAACTGTTTCCAGCGCTTGTTGGAATACATACATTTTCATTGAGTTTTGAATTTAGAATAAGATTGTTCTAGTTGAAGTTGAAGTGGAAGACAGCTCCAAAGCATGGGGCCAGGGAAATAAAATGCTGAACAGTGCGTAGATTCCAGTCTTGCTTTGGAAGGTGGCAGAATAAGAAGTCTGTTATCACGAAATTCTGTGGGATGAGCAGCACTGGAGTTAGAACATGTATAAGTGCTTTGTAAAACAGACACGTCTCCACCCCCAAAAGATAAACACGTCCATCACAATATACAGAAGCAGGGACATGCAGGTGCACATAGAAAACCAGCCAGTTTTAACGCCTGAAGTATGGGAAACAAGATCCCAGATGCTGAGGCTTTAAAGGAAGAGGCTGACTTGGATTTAGAGGTGGTTACGGAGACATGGTTCATGGACAGCCATGACTGGGATGCAATTATACCGAGTTACATTTTATTCAGGAAGGACAGGGTAGGAAGAAGGGGAGGAGAAGTGGCATATCTGTAAAAAATCATATTATAGCTAAAGAATACAGGGCTTACAAGGGAAGGAGGAGGCACTGTGGGTTAAACTAGAAAGAGGGAAAGAGAAATCTATTTGCATTGGCGTCACATACAGACCCCCCTCACAGGGAGAAGAGATGGACAGAGTTAATTGAAGACATTCACAGTATTGCCAAGAAATGTAAAGTGCTACTGATAGGTGATTTCAATATGCCGGATGTTGTTTGGCACATTCCCGCTGCAGTATCATCAAGAAGTAAGGAGATCCTGGACTCTCTACAGGGAGAACTATTCTGGCAACTTGAAATAGAACCCGCATGTGAAGGGGCCATACTGGACCTGGTGCTTAATGGGGAAAGTATTTATGATATTATAGTGGGGGATCATCTCACATCCAGATGCTGTGGTTCATTCTTAGGACTAAGGCTGATAAAGTCCATTCTAAAGTGAGGGACTTAGACTTTAGGAAAACTAACTTTGCCAAGATGGGACAATACCTCAAGGAGTTCTTGGCAGGATGGCAACATCTGGGGGATGAAGGAAAGCAAATGGCAAAACTGAAAGGGGATATTTTATGAGCAACCAAATTCTTTGTTAGTAAAATGAATACACATAAATGTAAAAGGAAAAGGAGGCCACTGTGGTTCTCAAAAGAAGTAGCGGAAAAGGTGAAGTAAAAGAAAGTGGTCTTCATAAAAAAAAAAGAGATCACAGAAAGAGAAAGACAAGCATTGATATTTAGAAAAACTTTGAGAGACTAGGAAAATAGTCAGGAATACAAAGATACAAATAGAAGAAAAAACAGCCAGTAAAGTAAAATGGGGGACAAGACCTTTTTCAGATATATTAGTGAAAGGAGGACGTGCAAAAGTAGTATTCTCAGACTCAAAGGGGAGGAATATATAGAAGCTGATAAGGATAAAGAAGAATTTTTATTTATTTATTTTTTATTTTTTATTTAACATTTCTTTTATACCGTGCTCTTTATCATCAGTGCGGTTTACAATTAACAGAATGACTCGAGGACCACAGGACACTCTCGAGTTTACATCGAACAGGGAGGACAACTTGGAGAGAGAACAGGGAAAACTATGTACAAATTACATACTGATTTGACAATAATGTTAAACAGGTGGAGCAGGGATTGAGATTAAGGGGTCTGTTTACTAAAAGGCCGGTGGTGTGCGGTCCGCGGTACCGAGCGGGTGCCGTATAAGGAGTGGGCGTTCCGTCGTGAAGAACAGAAGCTGTGATTGACAGATGCGCTAAGGTGCGCGGCGCCCGTGTGGCTAGTGCCCTGTGACATTACGGAGTTTGATCTGTGCACATGGATCACACTGCTCACGGTTTCTGGGCTTCCACTATTGTGCTGCACATTGCTGACGGAAACGGTTTCTCTTCCCTGCACAGCACCTCTAACGCGAGTGTTTCACTGGCGTTATATTTCCTTGCAGATTCGGGCACGCTCCTGTGCGGCGAGTCTCTCCCCTCCCACATTCCGCCCACTGACCCCGTCTCTCCGCCCCTAGGGGGCCTTCCTCCGCCCTCATTTCGCCTTTGCACGCCTCTTTCGCACATTACCGCCCCGCAAATGTGCGCGTTGTCGGCGCACGCTTGCGGGACCCGTTAATGTGCCGCGCACTCGTACGGGGCGCTTAAGAGCACTTAAATACATCTTTTAGAGCGCTCATGTGCGCCCCGTACATGTGCGCCGTTTAGTAAACAGACCCCTAAGTGTGCATTCCATTTACGGACCACTTCCTCTTACTTAACTAGTGTAAGCTTTTAATTTATTAGGTTGTGGGATGATGTTTGTGATGCTATGCAGCGCTGGGGGAATTGGAGCATTGTGAAAGTGCGTGATGAACAGGTGGTGCTTGAGGGCTTTTCTAAATTGAGTGATGTCCTTGATTGCTCTATTATGTGGGAGGTTGTCCAATGAACTGGCTGCGTAGGACACAGATGCCCGTTTGTTGGTGGATTGTGCCCATTTTGTGCAGTCTTTTGGGGTTATAAGTGTATTAGTGTGATGCACTAATTGTGAATTGCTAATAGTGAATTGCTTAACAAATATTATTGTTCTATGTTTACAGATGAAGGGCCAGGAGTAGAACCTCAGAAAATATCCACAAATAGGAACAGCAGTGAAGGGGATCTTGAACAATTTTTAGAAGACTGTTTTCATGATGAACTAGTTAAACTAAAAGTGGACAAAGCAATGGAGCCGGATGGGACACATTCCAGAGTATTGAAGGAACTTGGGGAAGTTCTAGCAGCTGAACTGTCTAATCTTTTCAATGCTTCTTTAGAGTCAAGAGTGGTCGCAGAGCACTGGAGAAAAACACACATGATCCCTTTCCACAAAAGTGGAAGGATGAGGTTGAGAACTATAGGCTGGTTAGTCTGACCTCTCTAGTGAGTAAATTAATGGAAACACTGCTAAAACAGAGGATAATAAGGTTTCTGGAGTCCAATGGATTGCAGGATCAGAGATAGTATGGGTTTACTAGAGGCAGGTCTTTTCAAACAAATCAAATTAACTTCTTTGACTGGGCGAACAGAGAGTTGAACCAAGGGAGAGCACTAGATGTGGTGTACTTAGATTTCAGTAAAGCCTTTGACACCGTTCTGCACAGGTGACTTATAAATAAATTGGGTATCCTAGGAATAGACCCTAAAGTGACTGACTGGGCTAGATATTGGTTAGAAAGGGTTCAGGTAAATGAAGTTTACTCTGAGGAGAAGGATATAACCAACATCCTCAACATCTGAACCTTTCCATCAGCAACAGGGAGTACCCCAAGGATCCTCCATATCTGCTCTACTTTTCAACATGTATATGCAACCGATTTGTGATGTACGCAGATGATGTATTAATATTCACTCCAATCAAAATCATGCAACCTGACCTCTCCTCACTAGTAGAATGTTTCAACACAATCACTGACTGGCTCTCATCCCAGAATCTACACATAAACTTTAAGAAAACCGAAGTACTATTCATAACCAAGAACAAGAATTTCTCTCCCCCCACCTCACTGAAGGTGCGAGATGCAGAACTTCCATGTAAATCGGAGATACGATACCTGGGTGTCACAATAGACCAACAGTTCAACTTCAAAGAACACATAAAGAATACTACGAAATCCATCTACAATAAAATACAGACACTAAGGGGCTTGTTTACAAAGCCGCGGTAGCGGTTTGCGATCGTAATCGGAGCCGCGGCCCCATTGATTTCAATGGGGCCGCGGCTGCAATCGCGATCGCGAACCACTACCGCGGCTTTGTAAACAAGCCCCTAAGACACCTAAGACCTCTACTAGCCACAAATGACTTCAGAACAATATTCCAAACGCTTGTAACGCCACATTTTGATTATGCCAACATCATCCTACACGGCCTCCCTAAGAACACCCTCCATCCACTTCAGATGGCAATGAATACAGCAGCTTGCATCCTCTGCGGAATATCTAGAAGAGATCACATCATGCCTATACTCATGGACCTTCACTGGCTGCCGTTGCAATGCAGGATCACTTACAAGATACTACTACTACTAGCGTTTAAAGCAATTAACTGGATATCTCCCCCCATCCCTCTCCGCACTCCTAACCATCACTCCTACAATCAGGCTGAGAAGGACAATTTCCGCTAATATGCTGACTATACCAACTGAGTCCACCAAATGCACACACAAACAACAAAGAATAGAGCTTTTACATTCTGTGCTCCTAGGTGCTGGAACGACCTCCCACCTCACATCTGAACAATCAATGACATCTCTCAGTTCAGAAAAGCCCTTAAACACTACTTATTCTGCCTCCACTTTGGCCACCCTAATCCAACACAATTACTCTTCCCCACCCCGCAACCCACACATTCAGCCTCTGATGCCCCAACAACATAACCCTTGACACCCTCAATGATCATAGATCACAAGGTCTTTCTCCATTGCGATTAACAACTTGCTGAATATAAGATGTAAATAGTTTCCACAACTTCTACCGTAGTTTTGTATATAGTTACCCCTGTTATATTCCAAGTTACATACCCTGTTTCAATGTAAGCAAAAGATCCTGTTCTGATGCAAATTTCTGTTATTTGTAAACCGCGCTGATACCAAAAAGCGCGGTATATAAGAACTGTAAATAAATAAAATAAAATAAATAAAAACAGTGGTGTGCCACAGGGATCTGTCCGTCCGATTCTTTTTAACATTTTTGTTAGTAATATTGCTGAAGTGCTGTCAGGTAAGGTTTGCCTCTTTGCTGATGATACCAAAATCTGCAGTAGCTGAAGGAATAGGAGGGATCTCGCTAAGCTTGAAGAATTGTCAAGAATTTGGCAGCTGAGATTTAATGATAAAATATTCAGGGTCATGCATTCGGGCTGCAAAAATCCAAGGGATCAGTACTGTATAGAGGGTGAAGCACTTCTCTCCACAAAAGAAGGGCAGGACCTGGGCGTGATTGTTTCTGATGATTTTACAGGTAGAAAAGCAGTGACAAAAGCCAAAAGGATGCTTGGGTGCATAGGGAGAGGAATGGGAGCAGGAAGGAGATGATAGTGCCTTTGTAAAAGTCTTTGGTAAGACCTCATTTGGAGTATTGTGTGCAATTCTGGAGACAACACCTTCTAAAAATATAAACAGAATAGAAATTGTGCAGAGGGTGGCCACCAAAATGGTCAGTGGACTTCATCATAAGGCATATGGGGACAGACTTAAAGATCTCAATATGTATACTTTGGAGGACAGGCGGGAGAGAGGAGATATGATAGAGACGTTTAAGCATCCTCTGTGGCATAAATGCACAGGACAGTCTTTTTCAATTGAAAGCTCTGTAATGAGGAGGCATAGGATTAATATGAAAGGGGATAGACTCAGGAGCAACATGCAGAAATAATTCTTTCCGGAAATAGTGTGTGGAGCAGTCTCCCAGTGGAGGTAGGAGAGACCGGGACACTATGTGAATTCAAGAATGCATGCAACCGACACAGAAGCTATCTAAAAAAGAAGGGATATAGTAGTTGATATAGAAGGGCAGACTGTCTAGGCCATATTGGGTTTTTTTCTGCCATCACGTTTCTGTGTTTCAGTAGTGACCTACAAGATGTTTTGGAGCTTGTGAAAAATATTGAGGGGATGAGAAGGCTTTCTGCCCTTCTCTCTGTAGTGCTGTTAGCTGGCTTAAATGAGCACGTTCCAAAAATCTATTCATGCCAAGGGGCAGCTAAAGACGTGGACATGAACACTGGTGGATGTAAACGTGCAGTGGTAATCTAAAATTGGGTGCACATGTGTATCTTAGAATACCCTGGACATGCCTCTAGAATGCCCCCATATGACATAGACGTGATTGTGTTAGACACAGGTACATTCAATCTTGCTTCTCCATATGCCTGGAACAAACTACCTGAGTCTGGGTGTCAGGCTCCTTCTCTAGCCCTATTCAAATCCAGGCTAAAAACCCACCTCTTTGAGTCCACTTTGGATCCTGATGCTTCTCACTCTCTTGTTCAAAACTTATGTGTATCTTACCATACTCTAGTCCCCATAAGAACATACAATATTCCATACTGGGTCAGACCTAGGTCCATCAAGCCCAGTATCCTGTTTCCAACAGTAGCCAATCTAGGTCACAAGTACCTAGCAGTTTCCCCAAAAAAACATAGGTTCCACAGTGCTTATACTGGGGCGAGTAGTGGATTTCCTGGGTCCCCTTTAATAATGGTTTAGGGACCTTTCCTCCAGGAACTTGTTCAGACCTTTATTAAACCCAGTTACACTAACAGGCTTTTATTACATCCTCCGGTAATGAATTCCAGAGTTTGATTACACATTAAGTGAAAAAATATTAAATAGATTACATTGTAACATCATTGCATGTCCCCTTGTCTTTCTATACCTACCGGTCTGTCAACAATGAGCCGCCTGACTGAAGACCAAACATAGCTTAGGACAACTATCCAGAGGGTCGCCATGAGTCAACACTGACTCGACAGCACTTAACAACAACAACAAACAATCGATCTACGTTTACCTGTTCCACTCCATTCATTAATTTATAGACCTCTATCATATCTCTCCTCAGCAGTCTCTTTTCCAGGAAGAAGAGCCCTAATCTTTTTAGCCTCTCTTCATAGAGGTATATTTCCATCCCCTTTACCATTTTGGTAGATCTTCTCTGTTTTTTTTTCTAATAACACTATATCCTTTTTAATTTACGGCGACCAGAATTGCACACAATATTCAAGGTGCAGTCACACCATGGAATGATACAGAGGCATTATAATATCCTTTGTCTTATTTTCCATTCCTTTCCTTATGATTTCTAGCATTCTATTTGCTTTCCTGGCCACCGCTGCACACTAGGCAGAGGGTTTCAACATGCTATCCATGATGTTGCCTAAATCTTTGTCCTGGATGGTGGTTACTAATGTTGAACCGTGCATCGTGGAACCATAATTTGGGTTGTTCTTTCCTGGGGGAATAACTTTGCACTTGTCCACATTAAACTTCATCTGCCTCGCCAGAGGGCCCTTGGGCGTGGCCCTTAGGCGGGGTCCTCTAAAGCTAACGACACCCCTCCAAAGCTCAACCGGACAGCATCCAGACCTCCAAGTCTCACAGTTCCCCACCATCGACAGAGATTGATTGATTAAACTCGGATCCAGTTTCTTCAAGCAAATCACACCAACTTCTTCAGAGGTGATCAACTGCTACCTCAACCAGGAACCATATAACTGACCAGCTGGAGCTCCCCTACGGTCGAGCTCGCTAAAACGTCATTCAACCAGACCATCCATCCAGAACTGCAAGTATACCACCACTAAATGAACTAATGAAATAATATTAACTGTGACTATCAGCACACTTACTCTTACTGTTGCCAGTAATCTCCACACATATCCTATTGTAAGAAAAGCATACACTGTTGCCTGGAACTATCTTAATGTTGCCCGAAATATATATTGATTTCTACCAGTATCTTACAACAAACAAGAACCAGAAATTATATTAATCAGAAATAATTAGCCATTGTACTGTTATCAGTAATAACTTGTATTTGTACTGTTGCTATTAATGATTAATCACCTTACTGTCGCCAGTAATAATTAATCATTATACTGTTTTTTTTTTGTTGTTTTTTTTTTTTTTTAATTTTTTATTTTGAAATTTCCATAATTACATCAAGCAATAGATACATACTTGAAAGAAAAAGGGAAGATGTGCTTAAGCAAAAAAAAAAAAATGAATACATATTACAACATTCCCCCAACTAAGGGTAAATACAATATTTCTAAGCACATCTAACACTCTAGCCCACTAAACTGGGGGGGGAGAAAAGGTAATTAACAAAGGCATGATATTCTTAAACAAATAGGTAATAATTCCTAAAAAAAAAATCCACCAAGGGACATTAAACATTATAGCGTTCCCATTAAGTCGATCTAATCAGGTTCCACTGGAGTAGCGACAAAATCCGGAGAAACCCTAGCATCCAAAAAAGCACGTAATTGAGTTGGGTCATAGAAAATAAATCTAGACGAAACAGACTTAATCATACATTTACACGGAAACCGTAACAAAAAGGAATATCCCAATGAAGTTACCTCTGGGCGCATGGACATGAAAACTTTCCGTTTCCCCTGAGTCTCATATGAGACATCGGGAAAAACCCAAACTTTTTGACCAAGAAAAAGCTTATCAGAATTCCTAAAAAATAACTTTAAGGTCCAAACTTTATCAGGTTCCAGTAAAAACCCCACCAAAAGGGTCGCCCTCTTCATAACCTTCTCATCAGAAGCTTCCAACACTTGGGAGAGATTAAGAACATCCATACTGTCCCTCTGAACCCCTTCCCCAATATCAGCAACACTAGACATTTCACGTTTCTTTAAAGGCAAATAATAAAGTTTTGAGGTAGGGGGGAGGGCAGCTTCAGGCATCCCCAAAATCTCCAAACAATACTTTTTAAATAACTCTACAGGGGAAACAATTGTAGACACTGGAAAATTAACAAAACGTAAATTCAAACGCTTAGAAAAGTTCTCCAACCTTTCTAACTTAACATGAATAGCAGCACTATCCTTTATTAAAGAAGAGCACTGCAATGAAATATTTGAATATTGTCCCGCCAAAGTTCCAAGTGTTTGGATAGAGTCCTTACTGGTTCGTTCCTGGTGCTCCAACCTCGTCCAGGACTCCTTGGTAATTTTCTCCACAACAGTCAAGCGATTGGAAACAGAGTGCTCCAGCGAAGTTATCGCCGTCCAAATGGAATCTAAAGTTACCACAGCTGGTTTCACCAAAGGGCTGTAGGCTGCAGGACCTGCAAAGCTCACTGCACTCCCTGAGACAGCAATTTCCGCCCCGAAGGACGTCGAGGAAATCGCAGGTCGAGACTCAACAATTGGTACAACAGCGGTAGTGGCTTCCTCAGCTCCAGCACCACCCAACGGCTCCGGTGAAGTCGGCAACACCCCCGAAGACAACTGTAAAGCAGAAGCCCCGGTAGGGCTCTGATTCAGCCGGCGAGCCAAGTCAGCAAGTAGCATAGAGGGCTCATCTGGAGGAGCGCGTAGCTCAGGGCTCAGACTCGCGTCTGACGTCGATAGGACCGCCTTCTGGTCAGCACCAACTAACTCCCTGGCAAATTGCTGTGTAGCTCCGAGGGTCACGAAATTGGTAATAGGCGGCTGGTTAGGGGGAGGCTTCTCCTCGGGGTAAGTAACCTTCCCTTTCCTCTTCCCCATTATGCAAAGAAACAAGTAAAAACGAAATAATTCCAGAAGCCAGCGTTCTACACCAACTGCACACCTCCGGAGCGTGTCTTCACTCGGTGGCCATCTTGAATCCTCCCCCCCTGGGTGGTGGGATCATTATACTGTTAACCACCTTACTGTCGCCAGTAATAATTAATCACCTTACTGTCGCCAGTAATAATTGATCACCTTACTGTCGCCAGTAATAATTAATGAATAATCTCCAGCTGAATCAGCAATAATTAGCCACTGTACTGTTATCAGTAATAACTAGCCTTAGTACTGCTGATATTAATGATTAATGATTAATGATTGATCACCAACTGAATTTAAGCTATCATACTGTTGTCTGTAACACAATACACACTATACTGTTGTCAGTAACCACCCAGTTCTCCGGGAACTGCTATCAACAGTTATATACCTGTTGAAGAAACCAAGTAACAACTGAATTACCTGCTAATAATATAATTCTCTCACTGTCAAACTGATAACGTTAACCAACGGTTGTTGCCCTCTGTATCTCAAAAATCTCATAATATTTATTACTGCCATAAACTATATATTTTAGTACTAGCTTGCACCTATTACCCACAGTACACTTTCTTCCGACCCTTTATCCTCACCTGTATAACTAACTATGGATCTAAAAAGATTTCTTACACTCACCTTAAACATTCTAATGCTCACACTAGGGATGCTACTCTCTCACACCCCTCCCATTCACTCTTTAACTCCAACCACAAACATTCTCAAGCCAGCACACATTCCTATCATTCCATACAAGCCCAGACACAACACACAAAAATATATTATCGGTGATCCCTCCATAAACAGACCACGCACAAACCAACATATTCGTATTCAAAGGCTAATCCAATTGAACCCTTCACCAATAAATAACCCCATGCAAAACACTACACATTCAACACAATTAAATTGCATACTTATCAACGCCAGGTCAATTAGGAATAAAATCCCTATCATAATCGATCTTATTATAGATAAAAATCCTCACCTACTCTGCATAACTGAAACCTGGCTAAATGAATCTGACTCAGTTCTCCTTAACCAACTAGGAGTACATGGTTATACCATACTCAACAATAACAGAGACAGAAAAAGAGGTGGCGGAGTTCTTATAATAGCAAAAACTCATCTCAATCTTTCGCCTACCTTACTAGATAAACATGATGGTATTGATATCCTCAGAATTGAAAGTCACACCATGGCCATCTGCCTTATCTACAGACCCCCACACCTGACATACATAGTCTAGACATAATACTTGAGGTTGCATGTAACTCTTCACTGAGAAAGCCCTCTGTTATCTTAGGAGATCTTAACCTTGCCTCATTACCAGATAGCCATGCCATATCCTTCCTTGAAGCAATGGAGGAAATGGAATTTAAACAAATAATGATCCACCCCACTCACTGCAAAGGTAACACCCTTGATTTAATATTCATACCATCACACTTCACACTCTCATCGATTCCTACTCCACCCACCACAACTCAGGTACCATGGTCAGATCATTTCATGATACATTTCTCTCTCCCTTTCCAACCCACCAACTCTACTCACGGTAACACCAAATTCACAGAACAAAGATTTCGCCAGTTTAACAAGGAAAGTTTTCTGGAATCTATTTCCCCAAAATTAGACAACACCTCAAACAATCTTAACGAACTTGTTTCTACCTGGAACTCTATTATTGAGGCAGAAGCTAAATATTCAACCTCTAATAAAAGAAAATCTAGATCTAACTTGTCTGAGAAATGGTACACCTCTGAGCTTGCTACACTAAAGAAAAACCTTCGGAAATTAGAGACTAAATGGAGGAAGAAAAAAACCACTGAACTCAGGGTTCAATACTTCACAAGCCTTAAAACCTACAAGGAAGCCATTAACAACACAAAAAGGCTATTCCACACTAAAACATTAGCTAAGGCCATCAATCGCCCCAGAGAACATTTTGAGATTATTAAATCTCTAACTAAGGTTCCCGATAACACCCCTAACAAAACACCAATAGATCCACAACTCCTTGCAAACCATTTTGCTAATAAGCCTAAACTAAGCGCCCGTCCAAGCATTATCTTGACCTCTCCCACACCAAATTCCATCACTGAGTGGAGCTCATTCCATACAATCTCCAACAAACAACTGATAGAGATTATATCAAACCTCAATACTACCACGTCATTACTTGATCCTTGCCCGGTGTCTTGGGTTAAAGCAACAAAATCCGAACTAGCCCCATACATTTTGAGGCTGGTAAACCAATCTCTACTTCAAGGCTTCATGCCGGATGACCTGAAATACTCGGCGATTCGCCCTTTACTAAAAAATAAAACCCTTAACAGTTCTGACCCTTCCTCATACCGCCCCATTGCCAGCATACCTTTCTTAGCCAAAATTATTGAAAAGGTAGCTCAGACACAACTTCAGGATCATATTGATACCAACTTCCCTTTAGATGAGTACCAGTATGGCTTCCGCTCATATCACGGAGTAGAAACCCTACTCATATCCCTTCTTGATTCACTTATCCGAGGTATGGATAATATAAAGCAGACCTTCTTGCTCATTTTCCTTGACATTTCCTCAGCCTTTGACAGTGTTGATCATAATACGCTCTTATCTAGACTATCCCAACTAGGTTTAAAAGATACCACTCTTAACTGGTTTAAGTCCTACATTTCTAATCGTTTCCAATATGTCCATTTAGACCATTCCCCCTCACTACCATTCCCCCAAGAACGTGGTATCCCACAAGGATCCTCACTCTCTGCATTACTTTTTAACCTTTATATACAACCTATTTGTACAATCTTTCAACGCCACAATCTAAAATATTTTATCTATGCAGACGACATCATGCTGTTCGCCCTGTTAGACATAGCTAACCTTAATTTCAACAAAATCGCCACCTGCCTCTTTGAAGCTGAAAAATGGCTCCACTCAATCCATATGGATATCAATTTCAAAAAGACCGAAGCACTCTTCGTAACCAGAAATACCACCTTCACCCCTCCAACTTCCATCAACCTTATGAACATTACTCTCCCAGTCAAATCTGAAATTAAATACCTTGGAGTTACACTAGACAAAACCCTAAGCATGACTAACCACATAAAACAGACTGCCAAAACTATATTTTTCAAACTGAGAACCATACAGCAACTCAGACCCCTCATTGACATCAACGATTTCAGAACAGTTGTCCAGGCTCTCATTATGCCACATTTAGACTTCTGCAATGGCATACTCCAAGGAACATCCAAAAAGAATTTACACATCCTTCAAAGAGCTCAGAATGTCACTGCTCGGATCATTATGAAAGCTAAAATATTCGATCACATCTCTCCTATCCTATACGCTCTCCACTGGCTTCCTATCTATAGTAGGATTCAATATAAAACACTTGTCACCACTTTTAAACTCATCAATGACCTAGCCCCATCACAGTTGGCCACTCTACTCCAAACCCCACAAGAAAACAGAACCAGAAGAAAAACTAACCTCAACATGCTATTAATTCCCATTGCAGTGACAAAATCAAAACAAATAACCACCAACACTGCTTTTTCATATTATGCTCCCAGCCAATGGAATAAACTGCCACTAAACCTAAGAGAGATTAAGGATCTTACATCTTTTAGGAAGGAACTTAAAACCTACCTATTTAGCCAACACTATAGCAACCTACAACCTGAAATCAAATTTACTACACAAAAACATGCAACCAACCAAACACAAGTCTACCCCACCTAATTCCGGACTTCATTTTCATATCCACCCAAGTTAGCCTACTCCCAACACTGTACTTATGATCGCAAATAACTATTATAGTCTCTTGCTAACCATGTAAATAATCTACTTTTTGGTTCCTTGTAACATAGTTTTATGTTTCCTTTTATGTTAATAACCCACACATTGTTTTCCATGTAACCTAGTTCTTATGTAATCTAGTTTATGTTCACTTAATGTTTAATGTAATGCAATATTGCACTGTTTTGCTATATTGTTGTTTAAGTTCCTTGTAAACCGCCCCTGATCTCTGGAAGGGGCGGTATAGAAAAGCACACAAATAAATAAATAAATAAATTTGGATGCCCAGTCTTCCAATTTATCAAGGTCCTCTTGCAATTTTTCACAATCCTCTTGGGTTTTAACAACTTTGAATAATTTTGTGTCTTCTGCAAATTTGATTTCCTCACTTCTTATTCCCATTTCCAGGTCATTTATGAATATGTTAAAAAACGGCGGACCCAGCACAGATCCTTAGGGTACTCCACTGTTCACCTTTCTCCATTGGGAAAATTCTGCTTTCTGTCTTTTAACCAGTTTCTGATCTAGCATAATACATTGCTTCCTATCCCAGCTTTATTATGTATTTTGTCTTGATTAGATTGTAAACTCTGATGAGCAGGGGCTGTGTCTTACTCCATTCGACTTCTGAAATGATAAATTCTCCTAGCAACACCACCTCTCCATTCTTACCTTTTGGATATCTTTGGCTAGATCTCTATCCAGTTCTTCTGTCTTATGGGAGGTCTGTAGACCACACCTGAGTGGATGGATGTGCCATCTTCTCTAAGACTGTCCACAGTACTTTCTTCTTTTCCTGTGCTCTCTCCATTTCGGTCACTTGAATGTCTTTATTTTACAGAAAGAGCTACTCCTCCTTCCTTTTCTTCCATCTTTCCTAAAGAGATTATAGCTTAATTTGCCCAGTTACAATTCAGAGGACTCATTGAATTATGTCTTCATAGTATCCAGACTGTCTAAGTCAATCTCCATCATTAGAGCTTGCAGACCTGAAACTTTATTGCTTAGACTGCAAGCATTTGTGCTCATTGCTTTCCAGATATATTTTGGTGGCTTGCTTATGTGCCATAAAACCTCATATCTAGTCTTATCTTCGGCTTTGTTGCTGATGAATGAATTAAGCGGATTTTCATTTTCCATCCATCATCTTGCTTTTCTTGGTGGTGACATCCAGAACAAATTTGTTTCCATCTGCCACTCCTCTCCTCAAGTTCAAACAACTGGGTACATATTATCTAAATTTATTTAAGATCCTTTTTCCTGCCACAGAGAGATGTGGGTTACGATTATAATTGTTCTATATATTGCCTCTGCCAGCTACATATTTATCTAAAATATTCTATACTCCAGGTTATAAGCCAAGTATTAAAAATTGTTGTATGTCATAGCCTTCAGCAACCTTTCTGTGAACAAGTAAGTACTTCAATGTGCCTTGACATCCTAAGCCCCCTATCGCACAAGCACTTAAGCTCTCCTCTTTTGTGCTTGCTAGGCTTTGAAAGGCTTTAATGGTCACCAGTGTTCCATCTTTTAATAACTAAAGCGTGAGAAGCTATCCCCAACCTTCAGTGTGTTTTTTGTGATTTCCGATCAGTTATACACCGCACACACATCGAAAACATCTTTTGTTCTTTGCTAGGCTAGCAAAATCACTCTCATCTGAGCCGTTATAACAGTTGATTCATTATTTGAAAAAAAAAATATCGCTGTTAACTTAAATTCTTCTCATATAAAACTCTGACCGGATTGGATTCGCCTCATAGCCCCAAAAGGAATACAAGTTTTCTCCTTGACTTCTTAATTCCTTTCTACAGAAATCATCTGAAGATTTTGTAGGAAGAGAGAAGTATTTCTCCCTACTGTCTGTTAATTGAAACCCTAATGTCTGCGCCTGCTAACAGATCCACTGGCTTGCCACTACATTGAATTATTAGTAATATAAAATGCAAGATGTTCCAAATTATAATATATGTGCATGGAAATAATAATTATATCAAATATTCTATCTTATTTTATTTTTCTACTTTACACAAATATTCTGCTGCTATTGCTTAACTTTTTTTTTCTCATAAATATTTATATATAATTGCTTTTCCTTGTAAACAGGATTTTTCCTGCCCAAAGGGAAGAAAAACAATTTGTGTGTTAATTTTATCTTACAGCTTTTGTTCAGCTTCGCCAGCTCTGTATATAAAAGAAGAGATTAGATAAAGAGGAAGCCGTGCAACCTGTGTTTGCTAATGTAAAGAATTTTAATTAGGGAGGCTGTTAATTTTGCTACCGTTCTGGTAGCCCCACCACAATCCATAGACAAAAACAAAAACAACAACTAGATTCATTTCCCCAAACCTTTCCTCGGATTTGAGTCTGCTGCCCTCTACAGAAAACCTAGAAACACTGGACTGTTTCATTTCTGGCTACCGTAATTGATGTGATTCAGTCATAGCATGCCATTTCGGTCTTGCACATCGCGTTGCTTTCTTCCCCCGAAACATTTCAAGGGACTAAATATGTTTCACTTCAAAGTCAGTTTATTAAATTATGATGAACTATAAGGCCTTGCTATGTTCAATTTTCAATCTTTTTTTGTAGCTATATGAAAAACGACACAGATACGTAGCCTTTCATTTTGCTGACCTCAAGAAAATGGAAGGGTTGGGAGCTTTCTTTCTCATGGGAGAGAAGATAATCTTCCAGACTTGACTATTATCAATCAGGTACAAGAAGAAAACGTTTTAAAGGAAAGAATTTTCAAGAAAAGCTGGTAATGCTCCTGAGTCTTCCTCCTTGGAACCTCATATCAACATTGTGCATTCACAAAGCACGATAGATGCATGAACGAAGGATGATGGATTACGGATGAGATGGTTTACAGCGACTATAAAGAAAACTGGTAAAACAGACATATGTGGGTTCTGTAAGAAAGACCTGGAAATGGTTACTCATTTCATAGCTGGCTGCAAAGTTCTGATGGCAGGACATTTCTGTACAGAACAGCACAACAAGGGGGGAAACATGATCTCTAATCCTAGGCTATTGAAATATGGTGTTCTACAAGGGGCTTTGTCATCACCTCTTCTTTTTAACATCAGTATTAAACCTGTAATTGATGTGATTTTTGCCCAAGGGGTTCGGGCACATTCTTATGCTGATGATATTCAACTCTATGTCCCCTTGTGTGCAGATCGAGCCTCCGGAATTAAACAATAGATGGTACAGAATAAGTTGATTAATCCTTCAAAACTGAGATATTGTGGAATCATCGTAACAGCACCTCCCCTACCTCAGATTGAGTCAGGTTCACAGTTTGGGAGTTATTATTGACAGTGATCTTTGTCTTGAGGGTCATGAATCTCAAACTGTTAACACCTGTTTCTATTATTTGTGATAATTGTACAAGATTTGTCAGTTTTTCTCGCAATCTAAAATGTTACAACTTATATATGCATTTGTAACATCAAGGCTTGATTGTTGTAACTCTCTCTTTTATGGATTGACTGTGAAATATAAAAAGTGATTACAATGGATACAGAATGCCTCTATGAGGATGATATTTATTTGAGGCCTATAAATCATGTGTCTCCTTATTTAAATTTATTTCACTGGTTACTGATTGAGAAGCACTGTATTTTTAAAATAGAAATATAGAAACAGAGAAAAATGATGACAGAAAAAGACCACGTGGCCTATCTAATCTGTCCTTCCATAACAACTACAACAGTCTCCTTTTTTCCTTTAGAGATCCTCTGTGTTTCTCCCATGCTTTTTTGAATTCAGATACTGTCCATGTCTCTTCCACCTCCATTGGGAGACTATTCCATGGATTCACCACTCTTTCCATAAAGAAATATTTTCGCATATCACTCTGACTCTATCCCCTTCACCCTCATCCCATGTCCCCTCGTAGCAGAGCTTTCTTTCAATTGAAAGAGGCTCTTCCCATGTGCATTTATGCCACAGAGGTATTTAAACATCTCAATCATATCACTTCTATCCTGCCTTTCCTCTAAGGTGTACATATTAAGATCCTTAAGTCTGTCCTCATATGCTTAATAATGAAGACCACTAACCATTTCAGTAGCCACCCTTTGTACTGACTCCATCCTGTTTATATGCTTTTGAAGGTGCGGTCTCCAGAATTGCACACTATACTCCAAATGAGGTCGCACCAAAGACTTATACAGAGGCACTATCACCTCCTTTTTTCTGCTAGCCATTTCTCTCCATATGCACCCAAGCATCATTCTAGCTTTTGCCATCACCTTTTCTACCTGTTTAGCTACTTTAAGATCATCAGACACAACCAGACCTAGGTCCCGCTCTTCTTTAGTGGGCAAGAGTACTTCACCCCCTATACTATATTGCTCCCTCAGATTGCTGCAGCCCTAATGCATGATCTTACATTTTTTAACATTAAATCCCAGCTGCCAAATTCTAGACCATTCTTCAAGCTTAGCTAGATCCCTCCTCGTGTTATCTACACCTTCCAGGTTGTCTACTCTATTGCAGATTTTGGTATCAACTGCAAAGAGGCAAACCTTGTGAAATGCTTGTTTTGGCTTTTAAAAATTGTTATCGTCAACTGCCAACTTATGTTGTACTTAAATGGCAGAAGTATACCCCAGTCTGTATTTTCAGATCTCAATTAGATTACATAGAAACATGATGACAGAAAAAGACCACATGGGCCATCTAGTCTGTCCTTCCATAACAACAGTCCACTTTTTACCTTTAGAGATCCTCTGTGGTGGTCCCATGCTTTTTTGAATTCAGTTACTGTCCTCATCTCTACCACCTCCACTGGGAGACTATTCCATGGATCCACTACTCTTTCTGTAAAGAAATATTTTCGCATATCACTCCTGAATCTATCTCCCTTCACCCTCATCCCATGTCCCCTCATAGCAGAACTTGCTTTCAATTGAAAGAGGCTCTCTCCCTGAACATTTATGCCACGGAGGTATTTAAACATCTCAATCATATCACCTCTATCCCGCCTTTCCTCTAAGGTGTACATATTAAGATCCTTAAGCCTGTCCTCATATGCTTTATAATGAAGCCCATTAATCATTTTAGTATCCACCCTCTGCACCGACTCCATCCTGTTCACATCCTTTTGAAGGTGCGGTCTCCAGAATTGCACAACATACTCCAAATGAGGTCACACCAAAGACTTAGACAGAGGCATTATCACCTCCTTTTTTTCTGCTAGCGATTCCTCTCCGTATGCACCCAAGCATCCTTCTAGCTTTTGCCATCGCCTTTTCTACCTGTTTATCTACTTTTAAGATCATCAGACACAACCATGCCTAGGTCCCGCTCTTCTTTAGTGGACAAAAGTACTTCACCTCCTATACTGTATTGCTCCCTTCGATTGCTGCAGCCCAAATGCATGACCTTACATTTTTTAACATTAAATCCCAGCTGCCAAATTCTAGACCATTCTTCAAGTTTAGCTAGATCCCTCCTCATGTTAACTACACCTTCCTGGGTGTCTACTCTATTGCAGATTTTGGTATCATCTGCAAAGAGGCAAACCTTACCCGACAGCCCTTCCGCTATATCACTAACAAAGATGTTAAAAAGAAGAATCGGACCAAGGACAGATCCCTGGGGCACAACACAGGTAACATCCTTCTCCTCAGAGTGAGCTCCATTTACTTGTACTCTTTGTCGCCTCCCACCCAACCAATTTCTAACCCAAGCAGTAACTTTAGGGTCCATCTCTAGGGTGCTCAGTTTGTTTATAAGTCGTCTGTGAGGAGCAGTGTCAAAGGCTTTACTGAAATCTAAATACACCACATCTAGATCTCTCCCTCGGTCCAACTCCCTGGTCACCCAGTCAAAGAAATCAATCAGATTTGTTTGACAAGACCTGCCTCTGGTGAATCCATGCTGCCTCGGATCCTGTAATCCGCTGTACTCCAGAAACCTCACAATTTTCTCTTTCAGCAGCGTTTCCAATAATTTACTCACCACCGAAGTTAAACTAACCGGCCTGTAGTTTTCAACCACATCCTTACTTCCGCTTTTGTGTAAAGGCACCACATGAGCCTCTCTCCAGTCCTTTGGCACCACTCCCGACTCCAACGAGGCATTGAAAAGGTCAGTCAGTGGAGTTGCTAGAACTTCCCCAAGTTTACTCAGTATTCTAGGATGTATCCCATCCGGTCCCATCGCTTTGTCTACTTTAAGTTGAGCTAGTTTCTCACGAACACAGTCTTCTGAAAATTGTTCAAGATGTCCCTCGCTTCTGTTCTTATTTGTGGGAGTTTTCTGAGGTCCTGCTCCTGGTTCTTCATCTGTGAACACAGAACAAAAATATTTGTTAAGCAATTCCACTTTATCCTTATCAGCTTCTACATATTCCCCCCCCCCCCTGCACCCTTGAGTCTGACAATACCACTTTTGCCCTTCCTCTTCTCACTAATATATCTGAAAAATGTCTTATCCCCCCATTTTATTGCATTGGCTATTTCCTCCTCCTTTTGAATCTTTGCCTTCTTGACTACTTTGCTAGCTTCTCTAAGTTTTTCCAAATACATATGCCTGTCTTCCTCTCTCTGTGATCTCTTGTATTTCATGAAGGCCTCCCTCTTTTTCTTCACTTTTTCAGCTACTTCCTTCGAAAACCATAGCGGTCTCCTTTTCCTTTTGCCTTTATTTACCATTTTAACAAAAAGGTTGGTTGCCCTTAAAATACCCCCTTTCAGTTTTGCCCACTGTTTTTCTACATCCCCCAGCTGTTCCCATCCCACTAACGACTCCCTGTGGTATTGGCCCATCTTCGCAAAGTTAGTCTTCCTAAAGTCTAAGATCCTCACCATGGAATGGATTCTAACAGCCCTAGTCCTAATACTGAACCACACCATCTGGTGATCACTGGATGCAAAATGATCTCCCACTACAACATCAGAAACACTTTCACCATTGGTAAGCACCAAGTCCAGTATGGCCCCTTCACGTGTGAGGTCTGTTACCAATTTCCTGAATAGGTCTCCCTGTAGAGAATCCAGGATATCCTTACTTCTAGATGATACTGCAGCAGGAATGTGCCAATCAACATCTGGCATATTGAAATCTCCTATCAGTAGTAGCACTTCCCCTTTCCTAGCAATGCTGCGTATGTCTTCAATTAACTCTCTGTCCACCTCTTCCTCTTGTGAGGGAGGTCTGTATATCACACCAATGCAAATAGATTTCTCTTTCCCTCTTTCTAGTTTAACCCAGGATGCCTCCTCTCTCCCTTTTAAGCTCTGTAATTCCAAAGCTTTAATAGTAGTTTTTACATATAGTGCCACTCCTCCTCCCCTTCTTCCTACCCTGTCCTTTCTGAATAAAGTATAGCCAGGTATAGTTACATGCCAGTCATGGTTTTCTGTGAACCATGTTTCTGTAACTGCCACTAAATCCAAGTCAGCCACTCCCACCAAAGCTTCAACTTCAGGGATCTTATTTCTCATGCTACGGGCATTAATACACACTGCTTTCCATATGTTACCCCTGTTACCCATTTCCATAAAGGTATTTAATGTATCATCTACCTGGGGGCTTTCACTTACCTGGGGGCTTTCTTCACCCATCCCCAACGAATCTAGTTTAAAGCCCTCTTCAGTAGATTAGCCAGTCTACTACCGAAGATGCGTTGACCTTTCTTGGACAGATGGATGCCATCTCTGCTCTGCAACCCTTGGAACAGCATCCCATGGTCTAGGAAACCAAAATTCTCTCGATGACACCATCCACGCAGCCATGCATTCATCTCCAGGATGCGAGCCTCTCTACCTTGGTCTTTACCCTCAACAGGGAGGATTGAAGAGAACACCACCTGTGCACCTAACTGCTTCACCCTCTGTCCCAGAGCCATGAAGTCACTTTTGATACATTCCGAGGTATACCTGGCAGTATCATTTGTTCCAACATGGATTAGCAACATTGGGTAATAGTCAGTGGGCTTGATGAGTCTCGGAAAACTCTCCGTAACATCTTGGATTTTGGCACCAGGCAGACAGCATACCTCTCTGGACATCAAGTCTGGTCGGCAGATGGACACCTCAGTACCCCTTAGAAGAGAGTCTCCAACCACCACTACCCTTCGTTTCCTTCTGGTCACTGATTCTGCAACTTTGGGATACTTGAACTCTGGTTCTTCCCTTTTCAGGGATGCTTTCACCTCCTCCACTTCCAGGGCTGCATAATGGTTCTTCAGTTCAAGGGCTGGAGAAGTTGGATTGGTGATTTTGCAGGCCCTGGTGACGTGTGTCCAACCATCGACATTCTGTTGGCACCCATCTTCTCCTGTGCTGGAGAGCTTGGTTGCTGCAAGAAGCATCTCATCAATGTACTTCTCTCTGTCTTGAATGCTCCTCAGCCTCTCCACCTCCTCTCTGAGTTCCTCCACTTGTTTCCTCAGAGCTTCAGCATGCAGGCACCCTGCGCATGGAACCGGTCCTTCAACTGGCATTAGGACCTCTGTCTGGACCGAGGCAGAAGCTGTAACGGGGGCAACAGCTTTAGCAATACGATTTTTCCCAGCCATTGTTCTGTTCGTGGAGCTTAGTTATCTGTTAAAGCAAAAGAGAGAGATCTACCAAGTACCAGCCGGTTTCTCAGCTGTCCTTTCAGAGAAAAAGCAGTTAAATCTCTTTAATTATATTCAAAATGTGCTGGTCCAATTCTCTGTGATTGTTTGCTAATGGCTAATGGCTCCCTCTTGCAAACATTTTCATCTTGAATGTGCACGTCATAATGCTTATTAATGCTCTTTGCCATTACTACTTATTTATTTATTTAGCTTGCTTATATACCACTTTTCACTGGCTCAAAGTGGTTTACAAAAAAGGGGGGGATACAATAAAACATGCTATAATATATATACATGGAGGGTTTACCATCACCAGGGGGGTTCAAACATATATACATTTCAGATGAACAGTCATCTTATTTACAGTTTTAGTTTGCTTCTGAGTCTCAGTATGTCCAATAGGGCAATATGAGTTGGGGTTCAATGGGTGCTTTTCTGTTCCTGCCCCAGGTGGATGCTGACTAAATAGGTTTTAAGTTGTTTCCAGAATGAGGAGAGATCCTTGTTGCTTCAGATATTGGCTGGGAGAGAGTTCCATAGTGTGGGGGCATATAAGTCAAATGCACGTTTACAGGTTTGTTGGTTAAATTTGGTTCTTTCATATGATATGATCAGTAGGTTGCTCGTGTCCTGTTGTGTTGGTCTTCTGGAGCTCAGCCATTGTAACAGGGTGCTCATATGAATAGTTTGTTGCTGGTGAGATGCTTTATCAATCAGGACTAGTGTTTTATATTTGATCTGTGCTTCTAGAGAAAGAATGTGGAGATTTCTCAGTATGGGGGTGATGTGGTCATATTTCTTCCCTTTTTAGATGATCCTCACCATTGTATTGAGGGCTGTCCATAGTGGGTTGAGGCTGATGGTCGGGAGTCCTTGGTATATCACATTACAATAGTCCAGGTGGGGGAGTGTCATTGCCTGCATAACTGATCTGAAGTCTGGTGGGTCTAGGAGTGGTCTGAGGTGCTGTAACAACTTGGTTTTGAAAAATATTATCTTTGCTTTTTTTGAAATCTGTTGTTTCAAAATATAGTGATTGATCAAGAATGATCCCTAGGTATTTTATGTGAGTTTGGACTTTTATTTGGGTGAGGTGAGGTGTGTCGGGGGGAGGGGGGTTGAAGGTTTGGCCCTTTGTGAAAAATAATGCTTCTGTCTTTTTGAGGTTTATTGTGAGATTGGTTTCCTGGAGCTATTTGGAGATGACATTGAAACAGTTTGTTAATTCCAGATTTGTTGGATTTACAGTTGTGATGGGGTCATAGAGCATAATGTCATCTGCGTATATGTGGAAGTTGACATTATGGGTCCTTATTATAGAACAGAGTGGTTTGAAGTAGATGTTAAATTGCATAGCCGAGAGTGCAGAGCACTGTGGTAATCCTTGGGTTTGTTGAAATGGGGAGGATGTGGTGGAGCTGGTTCGAATTAGTTGATATCTGTCAGGTAGGATATGAACCATTGTAGAACTTTGTCCTTTATGCCAATATCTTGGAATCTGTGTAGGAGAATGCTGTGTGAGATGGTATCAAATGCTGCAGAGATGTCCAAAAAGATCAGGGTGTATCCAGTATGTTTGTTCTGTATTCCCTTGGTTGGGGTGTTTATGAGTGAGATCATGAGAGTTTTGACCCCATGAGAAGGATGGAATCCATGCTGCTGTGGGTCAAGGGTGTTGTTGGTATCCAGGTGGTCTTGCAGTTGTTGAACTATCTTTTCAATACATTTTGCAGTGAATGGGAGGCTTGCTACTGGTCTGTAAGAAGCAGGATCTATTGGGTCGAGTTCAGTTTTTTTGAGGGTCGGGCAGATAAAGGAGATTTTGAGGCTGGTGGGCATCAACCCCTGATTGAGGGATTAGTTTACGATTTTGGTGAGCGCTGGGCTTAGTTCCTGTTTTGTCATTTTTATCCAGTTCACTGAGCAGGGATTAAGGAGGGAGGTGGTTTTATTGAGTCCTGATATGGTGGTTTTGATCTTTTCTTTGGAGATTGTCTCAAATGTACCCCAGTCAGTGGGAGGTGTGGTAATGTTGCTGTCTCTTATGATTGCTGATTGTGTGTTTGGGTATCTATTGGAGCTGTTTATATTGTGCTGCAAGCTGATGCAGTGGTATATTTGGGAGTTGGTTCGGGTGGTTCAGGGTTTTGGACAGCTGTTTGACGATATCAAAGAGTTTACATGGTCTGTTGATTGATGTGTTTATCAGCTTTGAATGATAGGCTTTTCTTGTGTTGTCTGTCTCTGTGTGATAGTGGTTTAGTGCATCCATATATCTTGTCCTGTCAGTTTAATTTCTTGTTTTCCTCCACTTTCTCTCCATTCTTCTAAGTTGTGTTTTCCATTGTGTTTTTGTTGATCTTATTTTATTTCCTTTGAGTGTTGTTACTGATCATGCCACAGTAGTTATTAGATTGTTCCAATTGTTGGTTAATGCTTAGAGGCCAGTTTGATCTGCTTGTATGTTTGGGAGAACTTGGTTGAGGAACTCTTCCTTGTTGAATGGCTTGAATCTTCTTGTTTGCTGTGTATCCTTTCTGGTGGATGTGGGTTGAAAGGAGCTGGAGAAGGTGATGAGGTAGTGGTCGGACATGGGACAGATGTGATCTTCAGATTCTTATTTGTGGAAGCATTTTGAGCTTTGAAGAATATGAAATTGAGGGTGTTTCCTTTCTTGTGTGTTGGAGCGTTGATGATTTGCGTCAGTTCCATCGCCTCCATTGCTTCAAGGAATGCATTGGCATGCTTTTCCTGTATGGATAGGAGGTTGAAATTGCCAATAATTACATGATCTTTTGTGGTGTTGTTGCTGTCAGTTATTTGTCTGAGAATATCTGACAGGTCTGCGTTTGCTGTAGGTGCTCTGTATACTAGGCAGATCAAGAGGTGTTTGTTGGTGATTGTGAGGATGTTTGCTTCTTCTGTGGTTTTAGTCACATATCTTTGGATGTGGAGAGTGGATTTAGCTATTATAGCCACACCTCCTCCCCTAAAGTGAGTTCGGGAGTAGTTGTATATGTTGTATCCATTGGGCATTAGTTGGTTCATTAAGTATGGTGTCTGTTTCCGCTAGCCAGGTTTCAGTTATACAGAGGATATCAGTCTGATGAAATGAGATGAGGTCTTGGAATAGGGGGAGTTTATTCCTCACTGATTGTGCGTTTATGAGGGATTTATGGAGTGTTTGTGTGTGTGCTGGAGAGATGAGTGTCTTGGTACGAGTGGGATGTGCATGAGTCTACTTGGGGGGTGAGATTTGGAGGCACAGGGTGTCATTTGTTTTAATAGTATGCCATGTGAGGGTCTTTTTAGGTTGTGAAAAGTACAATCATTTATTGTCATGTAGTGTTGTGAGGGTGGCCATGCAGTTAATCATTGTGGTGTAATTTGGAGAGGAGGCATGAGTTCTGACGTACCTTGGTCTCATAGGCTGCTTCTGCTTTTGGAGCTGGTTGGTTGGATGGGTGTATGGTCTGTAGATGGCTGGGTCAGATCCTCATTGAGAGTTCTGTCAGCCCTTAGGTGCGGGCGTGCCTTTGCTGTGCTGCTTTTTATCCTCTGGTGGCTGTGTCTGCGCTTTCCGATTGGCTTGCTGCAGCACACGGGTGGGAGATTCCTGAGTTCCCTTCTCCTGTGCTGTGGAATGCCAAATCGGGACTGTGGTGGTCAGCAGGAATGGAATGGAATACCAAAAATGTATCGTTCTTGGGACAATCTGTTATTTTCAGAAGGCGATAAAAACATAACCTTTTTCCTGAGATATGATGGATATTGTAGGATTTTGGAAATCAATTGCTCTGTCTTTTTTCTTTTTTTTTTCTTTTTAATTTTATGAAGAATAGATGCTATGTGTTGTGATGAAGTATTGTCAATTTGCGCTATGCTAAGTGTTGTTATTATGTATGTAATTCGTAACCTGCCCTGAGGAGTTTGAGAGGACAGGATAAAAATCAAATAATATATAAATAATAAATAAATTGTTGTACCGGGAAAAGCACTGGGATCATTCCCTAAGAGAATTATGGAAAATGAAGAAGTTATGATCACTTGGGACATTCCCATTCTGATAGATAAGAAGCTGAAACCTGAGAAAAACTCTTGAACTGAACTGATAATAGAGGTATTGATTTCAAGCGATTATTCTGTGGATTATGCGGAGAGGAAGACGATCTTGAAATACCGAGCATTATAGTCAGAGACCAAAAAAATATGATAGAAAGATACCGAAACATTTCCCATTGTATTGGGATCCACAGGACTGATTAAGAGGAATTTCCATTCAGACCTTAACAAGTTGCCTATACAAGTTCATCGTATAAACCCCAGAAAGAAACTCTCTTTGGCACAATGCAAGTACTATGGTGTGTGTTAGCAGTACATTTGGGAGGCTGATATCAGAACCCACATACCCTGGCTTAGGAGTGAGGTTCATGACTATCATGGTCTGTGCATCTAATCCATTTGGACAAATTGCCCCCGGATGTTGGATGCATGAAATGGATTCCAAAAGGAGGTTGTAGAGACAAAAATAGAAAACATTTTTAAAAAAAGCATGGGATAAGCACGGTGGATCTGCGGTGGCAAAGAGGACAGTAAAGAAGCACAGGGGTAGGCTGTATGGATGATGGTTAAATAGCAGTGGCACAACAACGGTGGGCTTCCATGAAGGTTGGAAGAATTGGTATGGAGCGGCCATGATTAAATGAGAGAGTCATGAAGGAATAAAAGTTGAAGATGAGAAGACTTCAATTGACCTATCAGAAGATATAGTGGGCGCAGCACTTTTAATAGATTTTGGGCTATGCTTATGGAAAAACATGAATAAATTGCCATTGCAAAATGCAGTGTGTGCCTTTGAATCAATGCTGACTCTTGGTGACCCAGCAGCTCCTTGGTTTTCTTAGCAGTGTGACCAGAAGCAGATTGCCAGACCTTTCTTCCAAAGCTTTTTTTAAGTGCTATCAAGTCAATGCTGACTCCTGGTGACCCAGCAGCCCCTGGGTTTTCAAGGCAAGGTGTAACCAGAAGCAGATTGCCAGGCCTTTTCTTCTGAGGCAATGGAAGTAAAGTGACTTACTCAAGGTCACAAAGAATGCCAATGGGAATCAAACCCAGATGTTTTGGCTGTTGTTCTAACCACTAGGCTACTCCTAAGGCAATGGAGAGTTAAGTGACTTGCCCAAAGTCACAATGAGTACCAGTGGAAATCAAAGCTTGGTCTTGTGGGTACCAATCCAGTGCTCTAACCGCTAGACTACTCTTTTTTCCGAATTGGTATGGCGTTTACATATTTCTATATTACTGTAGCATTTGGCTATCTGGAACGACATTTCTAGCAATCATAAACTGTATTCACCAAGCAGAAGTAGTTCCAAAGAAGGCAAAATTTACTGCAAATAAGCTTTCAGTAGTGACAACAGCTCAGACAGTGCATTTATCAGGAGGTGAATCAGTGCATCCCATTTCTCAGAATCAGTACGCTCCACTCATTTCCAGCACTTTACTTCTCGCTCTGAGTTTTCTCCCAAAGACATGTTTCCTATGAGCCTGCTTTAAATCCAGTCATAGCGGTTTAGTTCAAGGACTCTCGGTGACTGCCTCTCCCCGAGCGATTCTTTCTGAAGGGATGAATTTATTTAATAAAATTGTTATTTATAGTTATTAACCAAAATTAACAAGCATCCACATGCATAAGAAACATGATAAAGGGTTGGATTTAGAGCGCACATGAAATATTTAGGAAAGAAACATAGCAGCTTAGAATTCTAAACCCTCTGCTCAACTTCCATTAGCCCATATTCAAAAGGGAGGGGGGAGGGAGATACTCATATACTGGTGGAGAATATTAGAAAAAGGAAATGATGATAAAAAGAAGAGGCACTAGGAGCTTAACCACTGACTTATAGTCCAACTAGCACTGGGTAGCGATTACTATCCGTGAGATGAACCTGAGACCACCAGCTCCTTGACTCAGATCTTGCTCAAAAACAGCTAAACTGCAACACACTGGGCATGCAAATTGATACATAATTATGCTCGAGGTAAAAAATTATGCTGAAACTTAGCACAGTTTTTTTACACTGTTTTTTAACACTGGATCTTCACGACAGCTTCAAGCAGGCATAGAGATTCAGCCAGGAAGAAAAATATCATCTGAGGTGAAGTTTCACACGTCACCTCAGATGATCCAGGTATTGGAGAAAGCCCTAATGCCACCTAGACTGTTGATGAACCGGTGACCCTTTTGGGCAGAAACACCTGAGAGAAGCAACATTTCTGGTGCTCCAGCAGCCCAGATCCCCCAACCTACCTAATCAAAACATTCCCAGTGGCCCAGAGGCTCAATCCCCTCACCCACCAATTTAAAAAAATCCTGGTGGCCCAGAAGCCCTGACTCCCCCCCTTCCGAACAAAAAGAAATGCCTTTATATTTTATTTATTTGTTTGTTTTTCTATACCGCACTATTACAGATCAGTGCGGTTTACATAAACATGGTTTACCGCACTGTTACAGAAGAGTGTGGTTAACATAAAACATATGAACTAGGTTTACGTATAACTATTTAGCATATTTACATTATTTACATTCAAACAGGATTAAATTGGTGTTCGGCTGTGGTACACCAAGGAACATTCTTACATTGCAGGAACTTACATTGCAGGAACTTATTTACATTAGACAGGATTAAATTGGTATTCGGCTTATTCGCATGTATGTATAGCTAATCTAGGTTGGGAGGTTATAGTCTAGGGTGGAAGGTTATAAGCTATTTGGAAGAGGTAAGTCTTCAAGGCCTTTCTGAAAGAAATAAGATCCAGGATGGCACCTATCATTGGTGGTAGTTCATTCCATTGAGTTGGTGCAAATAGAGAGAAGGCACGATTCCTAGTTGATTGAGTACAGGTTCTTACTGTTGAGGGAGTCTTGAGAAAGTTTGTCATGCATATTCTTCTGATCCTGGTCTCCGGCGTTCGTTGTATAAGTTCTGAGAGCGAGGTTGCTGACATTTCATGCAGGGCCTTGAAAATGAGTAGCAGTGCTTTGTACGTCAGGCAACTTGCTATGGGGAGCCAATGAAGCTGCATCAGAAGAGGAGTGATGTGGTCGTATCTGAATGCAGATAGGATTGTGCAGGCAGCTGTGTTCATGGCGAGTTGTAGTGGCTGGAGTGTGAGCTTTGACATACCATGAAAGATGATGTTGGAGTAGTCTAGATGAGGGAGGATGAGTGCTTGAGCAACTGAGCAGAAGTCTGAGGACTCGAGGAGTGGACGTAAGTGCCGGAGGGTTCTCAGTTTCTGGTAGACTGTTTTGGTAATATTTTGAATGTGGGTCTCCCAGCACAGGCATTGGTCGATTGTTACACCCAGGTATCGGACTTCTTGTTTGGTTTTGAGGTTAAAGTCTTTCACTTTGAGGGAGGGTGGTGGGGTAAATGTGGACTCTTTAGATATGAATAAGACCTCAGTATTATTGGTGTTGACCTTCAGGTTGTGTGTCATGAGCCACTCTGAGACTGCATTGAAGCATTCAGTTATGGACAAGTAGTCCGGCTTGTCAATGAGGAATGGAATGTACAGTAACACATCATCAGCGTAGATGTGGTGGAGTATGTTGAATGATTGAATGATAGAACAGATTGGTTGTATGTAGATGTTAAAGGGTAGGGCTGAGAGGGAAGATCCTTGGGGAACCCCTTGTGCTTGTTGGAAAGGCCTGGATGTCTGGTTATCTATGCGGACTTGTTGATGTCGGTTGGATAGGTAGGATTTTAACCAATCTAAGGCTAGGCTTCTTATGCCTTTTTGGTACAGTTGGGTGAGTAGAAGGTTGTGGTTGACAGTGTTGAATGCTGAGGCGATGTCCATAAATATGAGGATGAAGCCTTGTTTTTTCTTATCAAGGCCTGTATGGAGTCTGTCAAGGAGAGTCATGAGAGGTCTGTGCTGTTGCTGCTCTAGGGGTGCGCAGGAGTCGATGTGGTCCTGGGTCTGTTGGTATACAATTTTTTCCATGATTTTGGTTAGGAAGGGGAGGCTTGAGATTGGTCTGTAGGATTTGATATCTGATGGATCCAGTTTGTTATTCTTGATCAGAGGTCTGATAGAGGCGGTTTTCAAAGGGGGAGGAAGGATGCCTTCGGATAGTGATATGTTGGTGATTCTGGCTATGATTGTGCTGAGGTGAGTTTGTGTTTGTTTGATCCAGAATGGAGGGCAAAGGTGTGTTGGGGAGATTGTGGTGTTGATCCCACTGATAATTCTTTCTAGTTGTTCAGGAGGATATGGATAGAAGGACTACAAGGTTGGTGATGGGGTGCCAGTGGAGTTGTAGGGGAGCTCGGGTAGTTCATGAATTGCTGGGTTGGTTGATGAAGAGGTAGTTTTACTTTGAAAGTAGGAGGCAAAGTCATCTGGGCTTGGTGTGTTGGTTGATGAAGAAGTAGTTTTACTTTGAAAGTAGGTGGCAAAGTCATCTGGGCTTGGTGTGTTTATTGGTTGTTTTGTAGATGGATCTTTGGTGAGTGATTGGACTAGGTTGAAGAGATTGCGAGGTTTATTAAGAGAGTGCATGAGGGTGTTGGTGTGATGCTCCTTTCTCTTGTTGTTGATCATTCTTCGATGACGTTGTAGTTTGTTCAGGTAGGCATCTTTGTCACTAATCAGTTTGGAGCGTCGCCAGTGGCATTCCAGCTTCCTGAGTTGTACTAGTGATTTGCTCAGTTCGGCGGTGAACCAAACTGCTGTGTGGTGTTTGTGTGACGGCTTTGAGGATGGTGGAAGGAGTGCAGCTTCAGAAAGGTGGTTGTTCCAGTTGTTTAGTAGAGTATCCAGGTCATTGGTGTCTGGGTTGAGGTGATGCAACGTGCTACTAAGAAAGGTTTCCATGTTAAACTGCCTGAAACAGTGGTGAGTGGGGGTGATTGTTGTGGTGGATTGCTGCTATTTACTATCCTGTGGAATGTCAAAGAGGATGGCCTTATGGTCGGACCATGGCACTGGGTGCACCTGTGGAGAGTCCTGCTTGCGTAAGGTGTTGTGAGGTTGCGACTAAAAATAAGGTCCAAAGTTTTGCCTCTCGTGTGGGTAGAAGTGTGGACTATTTGCTGGTAGCCTATTGTGGTCATTGCGTCCAAGAATGCTGTGGAGTGTTTGACATGGAGAGAGATATGGCAGAGTGACCCCCTCCCCTGTGGTATCCTGGGACAACTTGTGCATCCCAGGATGCAACATGGGGGGTCACTCTGCCAAATAAGGCATTTTTGACTATTGATGTAATCTATTGAGCATCCATAGTAAGCATTAAGTTGAGCCAGTGGTTGTGAGCTCTTGATTTTACTGAGCTCTTTTTTCCTCCTGATTATTATTATCATTATTATTATTATATATTTTATTTACTATCTATTGGTTAGTGCATATTTTTGAAGAAGGATTTAGCATTATTAGAAAAGGTACAGAGAAGAGCCACCAAAATGGTAAATGGGATGGAAGGATACCCCTATGAAAAGAGGCTAAAAAGGTTAAGGCTCTTCAACCTGAAAAAGAGATGGCTGAGGGGAGATATGATAGAGGTCTATAAATTAATGAATGGAGTGGAACGGGTAAACGTAGATCTATTGTTTATGCCATCAAAATATAGAAAGACTAGGGAACATGCAATGAAGCTACAGGGTAACCTATTTAAGACTAATAGGAGAAAATATTTGTTCATTAACGTGTAATCAAACTCTGGAATTCATTGCCAAAGGATGTAGTAAAAGCTGTTAGGGTAGCCGGGTTTAAAAAAGGTTTGGACAAGTTCCTGGAGGAAAGGTCCATAAATCATTATTAAAGGAGACCCGGGCATCCACTGCTTGCCCCAATACAAGCATTGTGGAACCTTTGTCTTTTGGGGAAACTGCAATAGAGTAGACCTAGATTGGCCACTATTGGAAACAGGATACTGGGTTTGATGGACCTTGGTCTGACCCAGTATGGCATATCTTATGATCTTATGTTCTTACGTAAGACGTGCAATTCAGGTTGTTTTTTGTGATTGATTAGTCAGAATCTTTAGAGGTCTTTTGAATTAATTGTATTTTATTTGGAGACTGTATTTGTTGAGTGGTACAATACTTTCCCCATGGCTTCTTAGGAGAAGCAAAACCGTCATTTCACCAGCTGTTCATAAGTATGGTGTCTGTTTCTGCTAGCCAGGTTTCAGTTATACAGAGGATATCAGTCTGATGAAATGAGATGAGGTCTGGGACTGTCTCTTACATGTGTGTGTACAGTGCTATGTATACCTTATAATGCTATACAAGTGATAACCTACAACATGCCACAATGGTCTATACTTGAACTGGTTTGGCTAAAAAGGTACATATAGCAGGGAATGCAGGGGGGTTGTCAAGAAGAGATATGCAATAGGTGGGAATTATATGGTTAACATAGGATATAGACTATGTTGTATCATAATATTATGAGAACAGCAAAAAGTTAAACAAGTGCAAAAATATATAACAACAAATGTCATGCTAGGCATAGGGACCCATCAAAAGGCTCACAAGTGGAGAAAAAGTCCTCAGTGAGTCATGTCAAGCAAGCCAACGCGTAGCTGAGACAACTATGCACCATATGCTATGCGACCACACCATCATGGGTCAGAAAAAACATCCACTCTTATATTCAGTGTGTGAGACCATTGCAGCCTGCTCAATAACAACTTCACATATGCAGGCAAAAATTAAACTTATACAATGAACTCTGTATAACAACTAGAAAGTAATGCTAGTCAAACTCTGGACTGGCTATGCTTCAATTATTTAAGCTTATTTAGAATCCTTATCGGGAGGCCACGTGGTCTCAGTATCATCGGGCTAACATCAGCAAACTGACTTATCGCCCAAACAGTAACATCAAGGACCACCGAAATGCAGCCCCCGTATTTATATAGCAATATTGAACAGTGAAAAAAATGCTTAGCTTTTGAATGTCTTTCCCAACGCTGTCAGGCACTAGGCGTTTCACCAATCAAGGTTTCATCAGGGGAGATTGCTATGCTCTTTTATACACGCTAGCGTTCTATTCACAAAAATTGCTGAACTGCTTTAGCTGCCATAAACACTCTGTGGAAAAAGACCTACTGTGTGAAAAATTAAACTTAAACAAGCATGCTTAGCTCAAACACAAGTTGTCACATTGTCTACCCTACACTTAGCTGGAGCACAAGCTGTCACACTGTCACGTTGTCCACTCCAACACCAGACATTTCACAAAAGCTGCCTCTGGGAGCAGGACACATGCCAAAGCAGAGCAATACCATGCTGTGGCACCATGCCGTGGCAATGTAACACCGCCAACAAGCAATCCCAAAAATTATCCCGCACCTATCTAACTGAACACAACCACAAACTATAGCCCAATGCCAACTGAATCTCTCAAAAAAAAACCCCAAAGCAATGAAACATTTAAGCTACTCACACACACTGGTGGTTAAAGCAGCAGACAGTACTTTCATCTCAGTGACTTCAGCGCAATGTAACCATTAATGTACGCCATGCATGTGCTTTAAACAGTCACACACCGTGGCAGGGCTTGATGACACAACCAGTTAATCTGAATGTCCAACCAATCAGCCAATCAGCCATCCATCATCCACCATCCATCATGTATCCACCGCCCAACCCACCAGTCAGCATAGATCCAAAACAGTACAGATGAAACCACCCTATCATCAGCCCTGCCATCCCACATAACAACCAGTATGTGGATGGATGATAAACCTGTTGTTTGTTCCAACTTTCTGCCCCTTTTCACAGAGCCCCACTGAGAAATAAGGGCATAACCATGCCTTGGTCCCAGATTGTCACACAGAAAGTATTTGTGTCACTAGATCAGCGACGTGTTTTACAGAAATACTTCATATTTCTGATCCATGCACACCTAACATATAACAGCGGTTAAGAGCACATATGGACTATGCCACTGCTAATGTACAGAATACCACAAGAACACACTAGACATAGACGATTTATAGGATTTGCTGTTGGTGCCTTATTTACCTCTGTAGGTTCCTTATTTGCTTCTACTATGTTTATTGCTAATGCTGCATCACTAAGTAAACTCCAGAATAATATCCAAGAGTTAAGAGCTGATATGACAGATATCAAAATCCAGATCCATTCACAACAAGGTCAATTAATTGTCCATGGCAAGGGCATATGTGATATTGTAATAATGGTTAATCTCCATTCTAAGCAGATTACCCAGAACAAATCAGAACTGACTGCTTAAAGGTCTGTTTAGTGATGAGCGTACTTTTCTGCAACCAGTGTGTGAATTTACTTATGATTTGTTTAGGGAACTAGATAACAGCATCAGTAATTTGATGCAAGGACAGATTCCTCCATACCTGATACCCACAGACCTTATTACTGAAGCCTTTGCTAAGATAACAAGAAATAAAATTGAGCTACTCAAGATCCAGATTGCCTTCCGTATGGGAAATGCTATTCTACTATGTGTCAATGTGCAAAATATGGAGATTGCTTATCTGTTGAATTTGCCTTTCATTGTGTCTGATAATATGTATAGCTGTAACAAGTAATTAATGTTGGCACCTGGTCTGCAAACCTTTACCTGTGTGTCGACACCCCTGAGTATTTACCATTATGATTATCCACAACAATATTTTGTACCTAATTTAGGCATGTGTCAACGCACCAAGGACAGTCATGGTTGTGCCCAGGTAAACCTTTCCTGAAGGACACCTCCTGAGTGAACTTATAGTTACCATGAACAAAAATAGCATCATTAATAGAGTTCCACTATCCTGCAATGTTTGTTTGATTTGCTATTCCTAAGAACTCCATTGTTAATACTAGTGGAGTATCCCTGTTTTATCTTGATTCAGATCCTATTTCTACTGAGATCCAGATGCTGGATGTGTTTCAAGGCCATGCGATTAACTTCAATGAAGCATTGAACTACTTGCTGGACTATAAAGACTCTCACATGGTTGAACTGTCTAAAGACCAAGACATTGCTGACTATAACTTTGATTCTCATGATGTGGACATTTTACAGATTGAATTTATGTATCATGTTGTTGTGCCTGACTTTGCCCTTCTTTTGGCTATTCAATTCCTGATCTCCTTGTATCAGAAAAGATAGATTCTTACTCTGCGCGCCATTGACCTACTCCTCTTACCATGTAATTGAAGGATTTGGTTCCATCACATTATTTAGTAGTAACTCCATTTATTTTCAGTTATCCCATACTCTTGAGTTGCTTCATTTATCAATGATAGTTTATGTTTTATTTTACTAACACGTATCATGCATTTTACGTATTTTACATTTAAGTGCTAGGTTTGAAGTTACACTAGCACTTTATATTATATTACCTTAATAGAAACATTTTAGAAACATGGCCTATCTAGTCTCCCCTTCCATATCAACCACTACAAGAGTCGCCTTTTTTCCTTTGGAGATTCTCTATTTTGTCCCATGCTTTTTTGAATTTAGATACTGTCCTTATCTCTACCATCTCCACTGGGAGACTATTCCACACATCTACCACTCTTTCCATAAAGACATATTTCCGCATATTACTCCTTAGTCTATCCTCTTTCACCATTATCCTATGTCCCCTCAAAGCAGAGCTTGCTTTCATAAGAACATAAGAACATAAGAAATGCCATACTGGGTCAGACCGAGGTCCATCAAGCCCAGTATCCTGTTTCCAACAGTGGCCAATCTAGGTCATACGTACCTAGCAGTTTCCCCAAAAGACACAGGTTCTGCAGTGCTTGTACTAGGCCAAGCATTGATATCCTGGGTCCCTTTTTAATAGTGGTTTATGGACCTTTCCTCCAGGAACTTGTCCAAACCTTTTTTAAACCCAGCTATACTAACAGCCCTTACTACATCCTCCGGTAACAGATTCCAGAGTTTGATTACACGTTGAGAGAAGAAATATTTTCTCCTATTTGTCTTAAATAGTTTACCCTGTAGCTTCAATCGAAAGAGGCTCTACCTCCTGGGCATTTATGCAATGGAAGTATTTAAACATCTCAGTCATATATCCTTTAAAGTATACATATTAAGGTCCTTAAGTCTGTCCTCATATGCTTCATTAAGAAGACCACTAACCATTTTAGTAGCCACCCTCTGCACCGACTCCAACCTGTTTATATCCTTTTGAAGGTGTGATATCCAGAAATGCACACCAAAGTCTTAAAGAGGCACTATCACCTCCTTTCTCCTTCTGGTCATTCCTCTCCCTATGCATCCAAGCAGCCTTCTACCTTTTGCCATCACCTTTTCAGACACAATCTCACCTAGGCCCCATTCTTCTTTCATGGACAGAGGTTTGTCACCCCCTATACTGTTTCACAAAATTCAATTACGGTCTTCTTTCGTCAGAGCAATAATATAGTAGATACAAAATACTCTGCACTACAACTAGAAAGTGTTCTGCAGTCTTCGTTTGATTTGTTACTAAGCATCAATAGAAATGAAACTGTTGTTTAGAGTGGCTAGAGAGGTCTCAGAAAATCAGGCAGTAATTGACTGATAGTATAAAGTCATAGTGGAGGAGTGGCCTAGTGGTTGGTGCAAGGTACTTCAGGCCGGAAGGTTGGGGGTTCAAATCCCACTAGAGGACAGCAACCTTGGGCCGGAAGGACTGGGGTTTCTAGTCCCACAGCTGCTCCTTGTGGTCTTGGGCAAGCCACTTAACCCTCCATAGCCCATGTTCCCTGTAAAATAGTTATCTCCAAGTTATAATGCCCTGTTCAATGTAATTTCAGTTTGTTCAATGTAAACCGCACTGATGCAGAATAGTGTGGTATATAAGAGAATATAAATAAATAAATATAAATGAACTGCCCCTCACACATCAACAACCCTCTATAGAATGCCACTCATTAATACAAATTTTATATATAGTGTGACATGGTGGGTCCCTCCAGCCCTTTAGAAAGAGCCAAAAAGGAAGAACTAGAAGCAGTGCTGGGTGGTAAACAAAAGCACATGGCTTGCAGTCCCCACGGAAACCAGACACAAGGGGGAGAAACACGCCTTTGCTGCCAGTTAGCTCAAGAGTCACGAGTTGAATTAGAGCACCTGCTAGGAGGAGGAGTCAGGCACTGCCCTAGAAGTCAGACACATAAAGAGGCCTCAGTAGAGAGGAAGGGGTGGTCAGTAGGAGCACCACAAAAAGCTCCATCACAAGCTCAGCTGGGAGTTCAGCTACAAGGCCAGCCAAGGGTTCCGGTAAGAGGCCAGCCAAGTGAGCAGTTAGCAGATCAGCTAACAGACCAAGAGGAGGACCGGGGAGGAGTCCGAGTTCCAGGCCAAGGCAGAGCTACAGGCAGAGTCCCAGTCCAGAACCGGGGGAGAGAAACTGTGGCACGCCTAACAGAACGCTCAGTAAGGCAGAGAAAAAGCACAGAACCAGAGCCAAGTTTAAGGGCAGAGAGAGAGCCATGTATAAAGCTTTATTCCAGAGAAGAAGATAGCAGAAGCAGGCCCGCCTGTCTGCAGTATTGTAAGAATAACCAGGAGAAGAGAAAGCCAGGAAGGCAATTCCAACACTCATTTTACAAACCAGGTTTTGAACCCACAGCTGTTTCAAAAGTTCAAAGAAAACAGTCTGCAAGCAGGCAAAGAGGTAAGCCCAAAGACTGGGTTTTAAATAGGGCTGTTAATAACCAGTGTGATATTAGTTATCCAGAAGGTTGGGACTGTGTTTATAATACCTGCACTGATAATGACCATTTGCAGCAATACCTGATTCAGGAATATGATATAAAGCCTAAGATAGAGAGGAGGGGCGGGCCCCAGAAACAACGTTACAAACATTCTTACCTAACTCCCATGAGGAGCTAATGGAAACGGAGCAAGGGCTAGGAAATGTATCCGAAGAATTGATGGATTGTACGATTACAAGGTCAGATGAAATATATTCCCTGCGCTGAATTTAAGCATTGCAGAAAACTGCAGAAGTTTAAGATAAAAGCACGGAGCTGTGAGAACCGAACTGTTTTACTCTAATTGCTGGGAAGCAAATGTTTGTTGCTGAAGTAAGCTATTTCTGTTGGAGACTTTTATTTTGTCCTTTACCAGAAGTATATGGTTTTGTTACCTTTGTTTTCCATGCTGAAATCCGCCCGGAAGGGAAATAAATCCTGTTTGCTGAAAACCACTTTGAGTCCACACTACTCTTCATTGGACAGTGAAAAACTACATTTCCCAGGGGGCTTTGCCTCATGAAAAAGTCAAGTAGCTGTTCAGGAAGGATAACAGGTCGCTTAAGCCCTACATGCTTTTGCTGGGGGGCACTATAGGCGCAGTTACAAGTTACAAGATGGCGTAGTAGTACGGATTTTTGCCCGGATTAAAGGACACTTGAAGGACAAGGTCCCAGCAGCAAGGAAAAGCTGACATCCAGGAGCAGAAGGATCCACTATTCGGCTGATAATCAGTCAGGAAAGAAGCTACAGTTCTCAGTGCCTGACTCTGCACTGTGCCGGTAATGGTGGCTAGGCATGGGTGTGGAGGGATAAGCCAGAGAAAGGGGTAGTGCACAGATATAGTGCACAGTATGGAAAAAAAAAAAGAAAAAAAAAGGGAGGGGAGGAAATTTTTTTTGGGCCACACTTGGTGTTTTTTTTGTTTTTCACAGGCATCTAGATATCCAAGATGGATCCTCAGGAGTTGCTGAGGTGGATGTCCCTACAATGGGAAAAGCAGCTTGAGATGACTCGACGGGTGCAGGAGCAAACTGTGGCTGCTATCCATGAACAGCAAAAGCCTTTCAGAGAGCTCATGGAGAAGCTAGTGAAGCAGCAGCAGGAGCCAGCGAGAGACATTCCTATGTATACCCAAGGGGTAGGACTACCTAATAGTGGCGCACTCATGCTAGGACAATTATCTCCTACAGATAACCTGGACAATTATATAGATGCGTTTGAGCGTATTGCTGAGGCCATAAGGCTGCCTAAAGAGCAGTGGGCCGTAAGATTCGCGATGTCCCTATCAGGCGAAGCTTTGTCTGCTTATAAATCAATGCCTGCTCCCTTGGCATTAGATTACAGTGAAGTCAAAAAAACCATAAGAGAAAGGTTAGGGCTAACCCCTTTATTTTACAGGCGCAGGTTTAGGGAGGCTAAATTAAAGCCTGGAGAAACCCCTAAAGCACTGTACTACAGAATAAGAGGCTTAGCCTGGAAATGGCTTAACCCAGGACAGAAGACTGTAGAGTCCATACTTGATAATGTGGTTTTAGAACAATATATGGAAGCTGTACCAGCAGAGGTAAAAACTTTTCTCATGCTGCAGAATTGTAAAACCACAGAGGAAGCGGCCATCTTGTCGAAACGATATTTCGAGGCCGAGTTTGCAAAAACCTCGAAATCTGTGAGCGAAATCTTGTAGTTCTGGGAGCGACAAGAGCCGTTAGTTTAGATAAGAATATACGAAGTAAACCACCTTATGAAAATGCAGGTTGTTCCAATGTTAAAGGGAAATGTTTTAAATGTGGGAAATTAGGGCATTTTCAAAAAGATTGTATCTTACGTACTGCATTGGTGTCTGGCGATGGAAAGAAAATCCATGCAGGCTTTTTACTTCCGGTACAAGTAGAGGGCATAGAGACCCAGGCACTGCTTGACTCTGGTGCTGACCAGAGTATGGTGTCCCAACGGCTCTGGCAGGTCATACAAGCCCAATCAGCACTGTTCAAGCAGTGGGGCAAGTTAGGATACGGTGTGTACACGGGGCATCCTCCCATTATCCCCTGTATGAGCTGGTTGTAAAAGGATTAGGGACAGAAAAGGAGGTAGTGATGGCAGTGGTACCACGCCCGCCGCAAGAGGTCGTCCTTGGAAGGGATTGGCCCCCTTTTAACCAAGGGCTAGAGGAAGGTCTCACTGCCAAAACGAGTTTAGTACCCGCCCCAGGTAAAGCAGACTCCTCAGAAGTAACGGGAGTGTCACAGAGTTTAACTGGGTTAGAGGCCATTGCAACCAAAGTCCCCAGTCCTCTGTTAGGGAAACCTGGTAGAATAAACCAACTACATGCATCACAAGGAAAGGGAGTAACTATCGGGAAACAAAAATTTGTACTCCAATATTGCAAGGTTTCGGCCCAGGCCAGAGGTCCGCAACGAGCTTCAGAAGCCGCTGCCGGATATGATCTATTTAGCGCCGAGGATAGTGTGATACACCGAGGAGGAAAGGCCCTCATAGACACGGGGATAAAGGTACAAATCCCACCAGGATGTTATGGGCGGATAGCTCCTAGGTCGGGCTTGGCAGCTAAATACTTCCTAGATATAGGGGCCGGAGTCATAGACCCCGATTACCGAGGGGTAATAAAGGTTTTGTTTTTTAATTTTGATCAGAAAGAATTCAAGATAAAAACAGGTGATAGAATCGCTCAAATGATATGTGAGCGTGTGGGATTCCCCGAGGTGGAGGAAGTATCTTCACTGGCACCTACGGGGAGGGGAGAAGAAGGATTCGGATCTACTGGCATGGAGGAATTAAAAAGTTTGACCGCCGTCTCTGAGGAACGAAAGGGAGACAATTTTGGCCCACAGCCCGCCGATTGGAAGGAAACTCCCGAACCACGCATAGGTGCAGAGCTGTCCTTACAACAGCAACAACAACTAGGAAAAGTATTAGATAAGTTTTCAGATGTCCTGACGACGCTTCCAGGGGAAACCAAAATAGTCGCCCACGAGATTATCACTGTACCCGGAAAGATAATCAGGCCACGACCCTACAGGCTGCCGGAAGCAAAGAAAACAGAGGTCATAGCACAAGTGAGGGACATGCTTAAAATGGGCGTTATAGAAGAGTCTAAAAGCCCATGGTCCAGCCCTATAGTATTAGTGCCTAAGCCAGATGGGAACCTTCGCTTCTGCATAGATTTTCGGCAAATAAATAACATCTCAGAATTTGACGCGTACCCTATGCCTCGAATTGAGGATTTGTTAGATAAATTGGGCCAGGCTAAGTATTTGACCACACTGGACCTCACCAAAGGTTACTGGCAAATACCACTGACCAAGGCATCCAAACCCAAGACTGCTTTCACCACCCCCGATAGGGTTATTTCAGTTCAGACGTATGCCATTCGGTCTTCATGGGGCAGCGGCCACCTGCCAAAGGTTGGTTGATCAAGTTTTGAGGCCCCATCATGAATACGCATGGGCCTACATGGATGATATCATCATCTATAGCACTACCTGGGCTCAGCACTTGCCCAGAGTAGAGGCAGTTCTGGGGGCCCTGAGGAAAGCAGGTTTAACTATAAACCCTGGGAAGTGTCTTTTCGCCAGTAAAGAGGTTAAATATTTAGGCCACATGGTGGGAGGAGGGATCGTAAAACCCTTAGCCAGCAAGATTGAAAGTGTAAAAAACTTTCCACGTCCTATAAACGGCAAATGCGAGGATTTCTGGGCTTGGTAGGGTACTACCACAGATTCATTTCGCGATTTGCGGAAGAAAGTGCCCCGCTCACGGAAATGCTTCGAAAGAATGCCCCGAATACCATTAAGTGGATGCCAGAGGCCGAAAGGGTGTTTTTAGCCTTAAAAGAAAAGTTATGCAGGGCCCCGGTGCTTAGGGGGATTAACTTCGACTTACCTTTTCTTGTGCAAACAGATGCTTCGGAGACTGGGTTGGGGGCCGTAATGTCACAAGTATTTGAAGGGGTTGAACACCCAGTGACATATCTTAGTAGGAAGTTATCCGGGGCTCAACAAAAATACTCCACGGTAGAGCGAGAAGTTTAAGATAAAAGCACGGAGCTGTGAGGAACCGAACTGTTTTAATCTAATTGCTGGGAAGCAAATGTTTGTTGCTGAAGTAAGCTATTTCTGTTCGAGACTTTTATTTTGTCCTTTACCAGAAGTATATGGTCTTGTTACCTTTGTTTTCCACGCTGAAATCCACCCGGAAGGGAAATAAATCCTGTTTGCTGAAAACCACTTTGAGTCCACACTACTCTTCATTGGACAGTGAAAAACTACATTTCCCAGGGGGCTTTGCCTCATGAAAAAGTAAAGTAGCTGTTCAGGAAGGATAACAGGTCGCTTAAGCCCTACATGCTTTTGCTGGGGGGCACTATAGGCGCAGTTACAAGTTACAATAGCAAAAATTATAGAAGATTGAGTGCTTAACTTATAGACATTCAGCTTCTGGCATTCGTTTCCCAGAAGCTGGATGTCTATAAGTTAAGCACTCAATCTTCTATAAATTTTGCTATATATAAAATTTGTATTAATGAGTGGCGTTCTATAGAGGGTCGTTGATGTGTGAGGGGCAGTTCATTTATATGACTTTATACTATCAGTCAATTACTGCCTGATTTTTTGAGACCTCTCTAGCCACTCTAAACAACAGTTTCATTTCTATTGATGCTTAGTAACAAGTCAAACGAAGACTGCAGAACACTTTCTAGTTGTAGTGCAGAGTATTTTGTATCTACCCCCTATACTGTACCACTCTCTTGGATTGTTGCAGCTCAAATACATTAAATTTCAGCTGCCAAATTCTAGACCATTCTTCAAGCTTAGCTAGATCCCTACTCATGTTATCTACACCTTCCTGTCTACTCTGTTGCAGATTTTGGTATCATCCACAAAGAGGCAAACCTTACCTGACAGCCCCTCCGCATTATCACTAACAAAGATGTTAAAGAGAATTGGACCAAGGATATATCTCTGTGGCAGTCTACTGGTCCTTCTCCTGAGGTGAACTCCGTTTACCTGTACCCTTTGTCGTCTCCCAGTCAACCAATTTCTAACCAAAGCAGTAACTTTAGGATCCATCCCTAGGGTGCTCAGATAGTTTATATGTCCCCTGTGTGGAACAGTGTCAAATTCTTTACTGAATTCTAAATACACCACATCTAGGGCTCTCCCTCCGTCCAACTCCCTTGTCACCCAGTCAAAGAAATCAATCAGATTTGTCTGACAAGACCTGACTCTGGTGAATCCATGCTGCCTTGGATCCTGTAATCTGCTGGACTCCAGAAACCTCACTATTTCCTCTTTCAGCAGCGTTTCCAATAATTTACTCACCACCAAAGTTAAACTAACCGGCATGTAGTTTTCAGTCACATCCTTACTTTCGCTTTTGTGTAAAGGCACCACATGTGCCTTTCTCCAGTCCTCTGGCACCATCTCCGACTCCAAAGAGGCATTGAAAAGCTAGTAGATTGACCCTAAGTTCCTTCAGTATTCTCAGATGTATCTTATCCAGTCCCATTGCTTTCTCTACTTTTAGTTTAGCTAGTTCCTCTCGAACACAGTCTTCTGAAAATCGATTGAGATGCCCCTTGCTTCTGTTCCTGTTTGTGGGTGTTTTCTGAGGTCCTGCTCCTAGCCCTTCATCTGTAAACACAGAACAGAAATATTTGTTAAGCAATTCCACTTCCAATTCCTCATCGGCTTCTATATATTCCTCCCCTTCACCCTTGAGCTGGCAATGCCACTTTTCCCCTTCCTCCTCTCACTAACATATCTGAAAATGTCTTATCCCCCCCCCCCCCCCATTTTATTGCATTGGCTATTTCCTCTTCTTTTTGTATCTTTGCTTTCTTGATTATTTTTCCAGCCACTCTAAGTTTTTCCAAATATCGATGCCTGTCTTCCTCTCTCTGTGATCTCTTGAATTTCATGAAGGTCTTTCTCTTTTTCTTCACCTTTTCAGCTACCACTTTGAGAACAATAGCGGCCTCCTTTTCCTTTTACCTTTATTTACCATTCTAAAAAAGGGTTGGCTGTCCTTAAAATATCCCCTTTTAGTTTTTCCCACTGTTTTCTGTATCCCCCGGGTGTTCCCATCCCATTAACGACTCTTTGAGGTATTGGCCTATCTTGGCAAAGTTAGTTTTCCTACAGTCTATGACCCTTGCTTTTGAATGGATTTTATCAGTCCTAGTTCTACTACTGAATCATACTATCTGGTGATCACTGGATGTGAGATGATCTCCCACTATAACATCAGAAACATTTTTCCCATTGGTAAGCACCAAGTCCAGTATGGCCCCTTCACGTGTGGGTTCTGTTACTAGCTGCCTGAATATTTCTTCCTGTAAAGAATCCAGGATCTCCTAGTTCTAGATGACACCGCAGCAGGGATGCACCAATTAACATCCGGCATATTGAAAATCCGCTGCCAGTAGCACTTCCCCTTTTATGGTTATGCTAATGTTAATGTCTTCAATTAACTTAATGCCCACTTTTTCTCCTTGTGAAGGAGGTCTGTATATCATGTCAATGCGAATGGATTTCTCTTTCCCTATTTCTAGTTTAAAACACAGTGCCTCCTCTCTCCCTTTTAAGTCCTGTATTTCCATAGTTTTAATATTATTTTTCACATTTAATGCCATTCCTCCTCCATTCTTCCTACCCTGTCCTTTCTGAATAACATATAACCTGGTATAGTTACATCCCAGTCATGGTTGTCCATGAACCATGTCTCTGTAACTGCCACTAAATCCAAGTCCGCCTCTCCCATTAAAGCCTCAAGATCTGGGATCTTATTTCTGATACTATGGGCATTTATAGACACTGCTTTCCAGATATTGCCCCTTTTACCTATTTCTATAAAGGTATTTAGTTTTATTTATCTGGGGGCCCTCTTTACCCATCCCCAATGATTCTAGTTTAAAACCCTCTTCAGTAGGTTAGCCAGTCTGCTACTGAAGACACGTCAACCCGTCTTGGCCAGATGGATGCCATCTCTGCTTTGCAGCCCTTGGAACATCATCCCATGGTACAGAAAAACAAAATGCTCTTGGTGACACCATCCATGCAGCCATACATTTATCTCCAGGATGCACTCATCCTGCCTTGGCTTTTATCATCAACAGGGAAGATTGAAGAGAATACCACCTGCGCCTCTATCTGGTTCACCCTCTGTCCCACAGCCATGAAGTCACTTTTGATATGCTCAGAGGAATACCTGGAAGTATCATTTGTGGTGACATAGATGAGCAATATCGGGTAATAGTCAGTAGGCTTGATGAGTCTCAGCAAGCTCTCCATAACATCTTGTATTTTGGCACCTGGCAGACAGCATACCTCTCTGGACATCAAGTCTGGTCAGCATATGGATGCCTCAGTACCCCTCAGAAGAGAGTCACCAACCACCACTACCCTTCGCTTCCTAGTGATCACTGATTCTGCAATTTTGGGGTCCTTGAGCTCTGGTTCTTCCCTTTCATGATATGCCTGCACCTCCTCCACTTCCAAGGCTGCATAATGGTTCTTCGATTCAAGGGCTTGAAGAAGTGGATTGGTGATTCTTTATGCCCTGGTGACTCATGCCCAATCTTTGTCATTCTGTAGGCTCCCATCTTCATCTCTGCTGGAGAGTTTGGATGTTTTCAAGAAGCATCTATACAATATATGTCTCACTGTCTTGAATGTTCCTTATCCTTGCTACCTTTTCTCCGAGAGCTACCTGTTTCCTTAGAGCGTCAGCAGGTCGGCTCCTTCACATGGAACTAGTCCTTCAACTGGCATTGGGATCTCTGTCTGGACAGCAGCAGAAGCTGTAATGGGGTCAAGAGCTTTGGCAAAACAACTTTCCCAGCCATTGTTCAGTTTGTGGATCTTTGGTACCTGTTGAAGTAAAAGAGAGACCTACCAAAGTACCAACCTGTTTCTTATCTGTCCTTTCAAAGAAAAAACAGTTAACCTATTTTGAGTGTGTTCTAAATGTGCTGCTCTAAGTCTCTGTGTGTAGCTAATTGGGGAGTGGCCCTGTAAAGCAAGAATGCTCACATGGTGTGGGTGGGAGCTGGGGTGGGTAGCTCGAAGGCAAAGAGCTAGTAATTAAAAGTCACACACTCTTACCTTGCCTTGAAATGGAGAGACCCTATATATACTGAGTTTACTATATAGTGCACTATATACTACTAAATTTGAGCTTATACTCATTACATTGATTGAGTTGATTTGTTTTAGTTATATCATTTCAGTATTAACTTCCTTTACTACTTGTGTATATTCACAGTATTATTACTCATGCAGTATTGTTTATATTCTCAGTGGAGAAAGGTGAATAGTAGAGTATCCTAGAGACATGTGCTAGGCCTGCTGCTTTGTAACATCTTCATAAATGACCTGGAAATGGGAATAACGAGTGAGGTAATCTAATTTGCAGATGATACAAAATTATTCAAAATTATTAAAACACAAGAGGATTGTGAAAAATTGCAAGAGGAGCTTGATAAATTGGAAGACTGGGCATCCAAATGGCAGATGAAATTTAATGTGGTTAAGTACAAAGTTATGCACTTAAGTAAGAACCCAAACTATGGTTACACAATGCAAGGTTCCACATTAGGAACTACCACCCAGGAAAGTAATTTAGGTGGCATCGTGGATAATATGTTGAAACCCTCTACTCAGTGTGCAGCCGCAGCCAAGAAAACAAAAAGAATATTAGGGATCATAAGGAAATGAATGGAGAATAGAAGCAAGGATATTATAATACCTCTGTATCATTCCATGGTGCGACTGCAACTTGAATATTGTGTGCAATTCTGATCTCTATATCTTAAAAGGGATATAGTAGAATTAGGAAAGGTACAGAGAACAGCCACCAAAATGGTAAAAGGGATGGAAGGATATTCCTATGAGGAGAGACTTAAAAAGTTAGGGCTCTTCAGCTTGGAAAAGAGATGGCTGAGGGGAGATATGATAGAGATCTATAAATTAATGAATGGAGTGGAATGAGTAAACATAGACTGTTTTTTTTAATCCTTCAAAAAATAGAAAGACTAGGGGGACACTCAATGAAGCTACAATGTAACCCATTTAGGATTAATAAGAGAAAATATTTTTTCGGTCAACGCGTAATCAAACTCTGGAATTCATTACCAGAGGATGTAGAAAAAACTGTTTGTGTAGCTGGGTTTAAAAAGGGGTTGGACAATTTCCTGGAGGAAAGGTCCATAAACTATTATTAAAGATGACCAGGGACCCAAAGGCAGAGTGAACTCCTCAATTTGCTTCATGTTTAGCAGGGAAGGGGGAGGGGTTCTTTGGGGGGGAGAAGGGGGAGACTGGGGAGGGTAGGTGGTTGCTGGCAAGGGACGGCTTTTCAATGCTGACTCTCCTGTTCTTTGCTGCTGGGGTATTTTTTGTAGGTTTGGTATTGTTATAATGGATTGGTTACAATGAAAAAAATTACTTGAACTAAAGTGGACCTGGGAAATCCATTGCTTATTGTTTAAGAACATAAGAACATAAGATATGCCATACTAGGTCAGACCAAGGTCCATCAAGCCCGGTATCCTGTTTCCAACAGTGGCCAATCTAGGTCATACATACCTAGCAGTTTTCCCCAAAAGACACAGGTTCCGCAATGCTTGTACTGGGTCAAGCATTGATATCCTGGGTCCCTTCTTAATAATGGTTTATGGATCTTTCCTCCAAGAACTTGTCCAAACATTTTTTAAGCCCAGCTACACAAAAAGTCTTTACTACATCCTCAGGTAACAAATTCCAGAGTTTGATTACACGTTGAGTGAAAAAATATTTTCTTTTATTAGTCTTAAATTTATTTATTTATTTATTTAACATTATTTCTATACCACCTTATCCTACAATCAAGGCGGTGTCACAACAATACAATCAAAAGTAGTAGAGGTGTAATTCATGCAGTGAAAGAAATGTTATGAATTGCGTGTGAGGGAAAGTGTGTTAGATTAGGTAGAACTATGTACATTGTGCGCTATGGTACAGCATGGGCTATAATACAAGGTTCTATACAATTAGGGCTTAAGATATATCCTGTGTCGTTGTACAGTTTCTTATCAGGATTGGAAGGGGTGAGTACGTGGTTCTTGTTGGTTAAGTGACATGTCCATAGTGTTCTATGAACAGTGTTGTCTTCAGCTGTTTGCGGAAGTGTTTGAGGTCCGTTGTCGATCTCAGTTCGTCTGGGAGGGAGTTCCAAATTGTTGGGGCAGCCAGGGAGAGTGCTCTCTCTGTGGTATCCTTTCGTGTTTTTCTGAAGTCGCTCGGGGTGTTGACTCTGTTGGAGGTTCCTTTTCTTCTTGGGCGAGTGCTGGTGTCTGGATGAATGAGGGTGTGCAGGCTGTTGGCTGAAATGTGGTGTTTGATTTTGAATATGTTTATTATTGTTTTGTATTTGATGCGTGAGCTGATTGGGAGCCAGTGTAGGTCTTTAAGAACCGGAGTAATGTGTTCATGTCTTGTTGAGCCAGATATAATGTGGGCTGCAGTGTTTTGAGCTAGTTGAAGAGGTTTGAGAGTTTGTTTTGCTAGCCCAAGGTAGATGGGGTTGCAGAAGTCCAGTAATGGAGTGATAAGTGCTTGGCATATGGTACGGAAGTGTTCTGTGGTGAGGAGGGGTTTAAGTCTTCTGATGATTCTCATCCTGTGGTATGCGTTCTTGACAGTTTTGCTTACGTGTGTCTTGAGATTCAGTTTGTTGTCCAGGGTTACTCCAAGGTATTTTACTTCCGATTTCATTGGAATGGTTGTGTCTGCTACTTTGATGTCCGGTGGGTGGATGAAGTCTGGGTTGCAAGTGATTATTAGTGCCTCCGTCTTGCTGTAGTTGATTGTGAGGTTGTTGTCTTTACACCATCTAGTCATTTGTGTTAGGCAGTTGGTTATTTTAGAGTAGTCTGGGTTGTCAATTGAGATAGGCGTGTATATCATAATATCGTCTGCATAGATGGTGTATTGAATGTTGTTCGCTTTCAGGATGTCGCATATTGGCTGGATGTATATGTTGAACAGAAGTGCCGAGAGGGTGGACCCTTGAGGCACTCCTTGGAGGACTTTTATGGGTTGAGAGGTGTTGTGGCCTACCTTGACTTGTATCTGCCTGTCGGTGAGGTAGGATTGGAACCATTTTAATGTGGTACCATGAAGTCCAATTTTCTTTAGTCTTTCCAGGAGAGTTAGGTGGTCAACTGTGTCGAATGCAGAATAGATGTCTACGAAGATCATTAGGATACATTTTTTGGTGTTGTCTATGACTCGGAGGATGTTATCTAAGAGGTATATCAGCAGTGTTTCGATTCCATGGTTGGGGCGAAAGCCGTGTTGGTTGTCATCTAGAGGAGCATGGTTGTCGATGTGTTCATGTAGTTGTTGTTGTACTGATTTTTCTATGATTTTTGCTAGAAAGGGTATGCTGGATATTGGTCGGTATGCGGCTGGGTTGCTCTTGTCGAGAGTTGTTTTCTTTGGTATTGGTCATACTGTAGCTTGTTTTAGTTGAGCTGGCATGAGTCCTTGGGTGAGTGAGTTGTGCACCATGTTGTGTATGAAGTGGATGAAGCTTGATTTGGTGGCTTTGATCCATGATACTGGGCAAGGGTCCGTAGGAGCGGTGCTTGTTTTGATTGCTGAGATGTGTGAGAGCTGTTCTGTTGAGGGAGGGCAGAATGTGTCCCAGGTCTTAGGTTGTGAGTCAGGCTGGGTTGAGGAGCTGGGCGTAATTGGTTCTGTGGAGTGAAATTTTTCCTTGATGCGATCAGCAAATTTTTGTGGGTCTATTTGTACTTCCCCCTCTGTCCTTTGTTCCTTTGTGAGGATTTTCACTATTTCGAATAGCTCTCTGGGTTTGTTATGGAGGTGTTTATCATGTTTGTATGGTATTCTTTCTTGGATTGGTTGATGTGTTCAGTGTATTGTTTTTGGTTTGTTAGGTATATCTGCTGGTTTTCAGGTGTCTTGGATTTTCTCCATCTCTGTTCAATCTTTCTGAGTTCTCTTTTTTCTTGTCGTATGGTTGTGGAGTACCAGGGCTTGTATTGTCTCTTGTTGTGACGATGTTTCTTTGGTCTGGTAGCTGTTGCTGTGGCGGCGTTGGATAGTGTGTTGTTCCAGTTGGTTACTTGAGTCTCCAGGTTGTCTGTTTCTGTAGTCAGTTGTTTTATCGTGTCTTGTAGGAAGGCGTCTCTGTCGAAGTTCTTGAATCGCCTTTGTGTGGGTGAGTTGTCTGTTTGTTCGTTGTGATTGTCTTTTTGTAGTTGCAGCTTTATCTTGATTATGTAGTGGTCTGAACAAGGAACTGGGGTGATGGAGGGTGTTGAAATTAGACCTCTTGAAGTTAGGGAGCTGGTTGCGAAGATGAGGTCTGGTGTAGAGCCGTGTCTGTGCATTGGGGCGTCGATGATTTGGGTGAATTGAAGTGAGGTCATTGCTTGGAGGAATGGTCTACCCTGTAGCTTCATTGCATGTCCCCTGGTCTTTCTATATTCTGATAACGTTAACATAGAAACATAGAAACATAGAAACATGATGACAGAAAAAGACCACATGGCCTATCTAGTCTGTCCTTCCATATCAACAACTACAACAGTCCACTTTTTACCTTTAGAGATCCTCTGTGTTGGCCCCATGCTTTTTTGAATTCAGTTACTGTCCTCATCTCTACCACCTCCACTGGGAGACTATTCCATGGATCCACTACTCTTTCTGTAAAGAAATATTTAGGCATATCACTCCTGAATCTATCTCTCTTCACCCTCATCCCATGTCCCCTCGTAGCAGAACTTGCTTTCAATTGAAAGAGGCTCTCTCCCTGAACATTTATGCCATGGAGGTATTTAAACATCTCAATCATATCACCTCTATCCCGCCTTTCCTCTTAGGTGTACATATTAAGATCCTTAAGTCTGTCCTAATATGCTTTATAATGAAGCCCACTAATCATTTTAGTAGCCACCCTCTGCACCGACTCCATCCTGTTCACATCCTTTTGAAGGTGCGGTCTCCAGAATTGCACACTATACTCCAAATGAGGTCGCACCAAAGACTTATACAGAGGCATTATCACCTCCTTTTTTCTGCTAGCCATTCCTTTCCATATGCACCCAAGGATCCTTCTAGCTTTTGCCATCACCTTTTCTACCTGTTTAGCTACTTTAAGATCATCAGACACAACCACGCCTAGGTCCCGCTCTTTTTTAGTGGACAAAAGTACTTCACCTCCTATACTGTATTGCTCCCTTGGATTGCTGCAGCCCAATTGCATGACCTTACATTTTTTAACATTAAATCCAAGCTGCCAAATTCTAGACCATTCTTCAAGCTTAGCTAGATCCCCTCCTCATGTTATCTACACCTTCCTGGGTGTCTACTCTATTGAAGATTTTGGTATCATCCGCAAAGAGGCAAACCTTACCTGACAGCCCTTCCGCTATATCACTAACAAAGATGTTAAAAAGAATCAGACAAGGACAGATCCCTGGGGCACACCACTGGTAACATCCTTCTCCTCAGATTCAGCTCCATTTACTTGTACTCTTTGCCGCCTCCCACCCAATCAATTTCTAACCCAAGCAGTAACTTTAGGGTCCATCCCTAGGGTGCTCAGTTTGTTTATAAGTCGCCTGTGAGGAACAGTGTCAAAGGCTTTACTGAAATCTAAATATACCACATCTAGAGCTCTCCCTCGGTCCAACTCCCTGGTCACCCAGTCAAAGAAATCAATCAGATTTGTCTGACAATACCTGCCTCTGGTGAATCCATGCTGCCTCAGATCCTGTAATCTGCTGGACTCCAGAAACCTCACTATTTTCTCTTTCAGCAGCGTTTCCAATAATTTACTCACCACCGAAGTTAAACTAACCAGCCTGTAGTTTTCAACTACATCCTTACTTCTGCTTTTGTGTAAAGGCACCACATGAGCCTCTCTCCAGTCCTTTGGCACCACTCCCGACTCCAACGAGGCATTGAAAAGGTCAGTCAGTGGAGTTGCTAGAACGTCCCCAAGTTCCCTCAGTATTCTAGGGTGTATCCCATCCGGTCCCATCGCTTTGTCTACTTTAAGTTGAGCTAGTTTCTCACGAACACAGTCTTATGAAAATTGTTCAAGATGTCCCTCGCTTCTGTTCCTACTTGTGGGTGTTTTCTGAGGTCCTGCTCCTGGTTCCTCATCTGTGAACACAGAACAAAAATATTTGTTAAGCAATTCCGCTTTATCCTTATCAGCTTCTACGTATTCCCCCCCTGCACCCTTGAGTCTGACAATACCACTTTTGCCCTTCCTCTTCTCACTAATATATCTGAAAAATGTCTTATCCCCCCATTTTATTGCATTGGCTATTTCCTCCTCCTTTTGAATCTTTGCCTTCTTGACTACTTTGCTAGCTTCTCTACGTTTTTCCAAATACAGATGCCTGTCTTCCTCTCTCTGTGATCTCTTGTATTTCATGAAGGCCTCCCTCTTTTTCTTCACTTTTTCAGCTACTTCCTTCGAAAACGATAGCAGTCTCCTTTTCCATTTGCCTCTATTTACCATTTTAACAAAAAGGTTGGTTGCCCTTAAAATACCCCTTTTCAGTTTTGCCCACTGTTTTTCTACATCCCCCAACTGTTCCCATCCCACTGACTCCCTGAAGTATTGGCCCATCTTCGCAAAGTTAGTCTTCCTAAAGTTTAAGATCCTCACCTTGGAATGGATTCTAACAGCCCTAGTCCTAATACTGAACCACACCATCTGGTGATCACTGGATGCAAAATGATCTCCCACTACAACATCAGAAACACTTTCACCATTGGTAAGCACCAAGTCCAGTATGGCCCCTTCACATGTGGGGTCTGTTACCAATTGCCTGAATAGTTCTCCCTGTAGAGAATGCAGGATCTCCTTACTTCTAGATGATACTGCAGCAGGAATGTGCCAATCAACATCTGGCATATTGAAATCTCCTATCAGTAGCACTTCCCCTTTCCTAGCAATCGATCTAAGTTTACCCATTCCACACCATTCATGAATTTATAGACTTCTATCATATCTCCCCTCAGCCGTCTCTTTTCCAGGTTAAAGAGCCCTAACCTTTTAGCCTCTCTTCATAGGAATATCCTTCCATCCCCTTTACCATTTTGGTGGCTCTTCTCTGAACCTTTTCTAATAATGCTATATCCTTTTTAAGATACGGTGACCAGAACTGCACACAATATTCAAAGTGCGGTCTCACCATGGAATGGTATAGAGGCATTATAATATCTTTTGTTCTATTTTCCATTCCTTTCCTTATGATACCTAACATTCTATTTGCTCTCTTGGCCGCCGCTGCACACTGGGCCGAGGGATTTAACATGTTATCCACAATGACGCCTAAATCTTTTTCCTAGGCGGTGGTTCCTAATGTGGAACCTTGCATCGTGTAACCATAGTTTGGGTTATTCTTCCCTAGGTGCATAACTTTGCACTTGTCCACATTAAATTTCATCTGACATTTGGATGCCCAGTCTTCCAATTTATCAAGATCCTCTTGCAATTTTCTACAATCCTCTTGGGTTTTAACAACTTTAAATAGTTTTGTGTCATCTTCAAATTTGATAGGCTCACTCGTTATTCCACTTTCCAGGTCATTTATGAATATGTCAAAAAGCAGCGGACCCAGCACAGATCCCTGGGGTACACCACTATTCACCTTTCTCCATTGGGAAAATTGGCCATTCAGCCCAACCCTCTGCTTTCTATCTTTTACCAGTTCCTGATCCACAGTAGTACACTGCCTCCTATCCCAAGACTCTTTAGTTTTGCCAAAAGTCTCTGATGAGGGACCTTGTCAAAGGCTTTCTGGAAGTCCAGATACACTATATCAACCGACTCTCCTTTGTCCACCTGTTTATTCACACTTTCAAAAAAACATAACAGATTAGTAAGACAAGATCTTCCTTGTCTAAAGCCATGTTGGCTGTCTCCCATTAGGCCATGACTATCTACATGCTGAGTAATTTTATTCTTTATGATGGTTTCTACCATTTTTCCCGGTACTGACGTGAGGCTCACCAGTCTGTAGTTTCCCAGATCACCCCTGGAACCCTTTTTAAAAATTGGTGTTACATTGGCGATCCTCTAATCTTCAGGTATTAGAGATGATTTTAATGATAGTTCACAAATTACTAATAGCAGATCTGCAATCTCATATTTCAGTTCTTTCAACACCCTTGGATGTATTCCATCCGGCCCAGGTGATTTGTTACTCTTCAGTTTATCTAATAGTTGTCATACATCTTTCCAGTGTATCGATATTTCCCTCAATTTTTCCGCACCTTTAAATACCACTTGAGTCATGGGTAACATCCCTACATCTTCCTCAGTAAAGACCGAAACAAAGAATTCATTCAGTCTCTCCGCTATCACCTTGTCACCTCTTAGTGCCCCTTTAACCCCTCTATCATCTAATGGACCAACTGACTCTCTCACAGGTTTTTTGCTATGAATGTACTTGAAAAAGTCTTTATTTTGCATTTTTGCTTCTGCAGCAAGCTTCTTCTCAAATTCTCCCTTTGCCTGCCTTATCAATGCCTTGCATTTGATTGCCAGTGCTTGTGCTGTTTTCAGGTTTCATCATTTGGCTCTTTTTCCATTTCCTGAAAGATGCTTTTCTGGCAACAACAGCCTCTCTGACCTCACCTTTAAACCATGCTGGACGTTTTTTGGACTTCCTTCCACTTTTCTTAAAGCGTGGAATACAGCTGGTCTGGGCTTCCAAGATAGTATTTTTCAACAACACCCAAGATTGATGTAAGTCTTTAACCTTTGAAACTGCTCCTTTTAGTTTTTTCTTAACTATTTTCCTCATTTTATCATAGTATCCCTTTCGAAAGTTTAAAGGTAGTACTGTGGATTTCCGTACTATCCCTCCTCCACTAATTAAATCAAAGGGGATCATGCTATGATCACTATTGCCAAGTGGCCCCAACACCCTTATCTCTTGCACTAGATCTGGTGTTCCACTAAGGACTAGGTCTAATATAGCTTCCCCTCTGGTCTGTTCATTTATTTATTTATTTTATTTATTTAACAGTATTTCTAAACCGCCTTATCATGATAATCAAGGTGGTATCACAGCAAACAATCTGGTAGTGTGAGTGTGTTATACATGCAGTGAGGGTGGAAATTTAGTTGGGTGTGTGTTGTGTTATGAGCTTGATTGGTTTGAGCTATGTACAATGTGGGCTATCTACAGTGGTGCTAAAAACATTTTATATATACATATAGTGTTAGTCGGTAACGTGTGCTGCTATACAGTTACTTAGTTTATGTGATGTGGCCATAGTGTTCTCTGAACAGCATGGTTTTCAGCTGTTTTCTGAAGTCCTTGAGGTCTGTAGTTGCTCTCAAATCGTCCGGTAGTTTGTTCCATATTGTTGGAGCAGCCATGGAGAGTGCTCTGTCTGTTGTGTCCTTGCGTGTGTGTTTGTATTCACTTGGGGTGCTGACTCGGTTGTGTGTTTGTTTTCTTCTAGGCCGTGTGCTGGTGTCTGGTTGTATGAGGGCGTGCAGGCTGTTGGCTGATGTTTGCTGTTTTATCTTAAATAGGTTTATGATAGTTTTGTATCTGATGCGTGCATCGATTGGAAGCCAGTGTAAGTCCTTTAAGGTGGGTGTGATGTGTTCTTGTCTTGCAGTTCCGGATATGATTCGTGCTGCGGTGTTTTGTGCCAGTTGGAGTGGTTTGATAGCTTGTTTCGGTAGTCCAAGGTATATCGGATTGCAAAAGTCCAGTAGAGGGGTTATCAGTGCTTGACAGACGGTACGGAAGTGTTCTGGGGCGAGGAGTGGTTTCAGTCTCCTGATGATTCGCATCTTGTAGTAGGCTTTTTGTATTGTTTTGTTTATGTGTGTCTTGAGATTGAGTTTATTGTCCAGCGTAACCCCGAGGTATCTCACTTCGGACCTTATTGGTATAGTAATGTTTTGTATCTTTATATTTGGTGGGTGTATGAAGCTTTGGTTCCGAGTGATGATTAAAGCTTCAGTCTTGTTGTAGTTTATGGCGAGGTTGTTGTTTTGACACCAACTGGTCATTTGTGTAAGGCAGTCTGTTATCCTAGAGAAGTCCGGGTTGTCGATTGATATCGGGGTGTATATCATGATGTCGTCCGCATAGATTGTGTATTGAACCAGCTGCTCCAAGACGCAGTCATTTATGTCATCTGGGAACATTATCTCCCTAGCATGTCCTGCCGTGACATTGACCTAGTCGATACCGGGGTAATTGAAATCACCCATTATTATTACCAAGCTGTAACTTTTGTTAGCTTCCTTGATTACTTTGAGCATTTCATCATCCATTTGTTCATGCTGGCCAAGCGGTCGATAGTACATCCCCACTGCCATCGCCTTCCCCTTTTTACATGGAATTTCAATCCATAGAGATTCTACATCAAATTTTGTTTCCTGAAAAACTTTAATCCTTTCTGACTCAATGCCCTCTCTAACATAGAGTGCAACCCCTCCACCAATTTGATCAGCTCTATCATTATGATATAGTTTGTACCCAGGTATCACAGTGTCCCACTGGTTGTCCTCCTTCCACCATGTCTCTGATATTCCAATCATATCTAACCTCTCATTTAGTGCTATATATTCTAACTCTCCCATCTTATTTTTTAGACTTCTAGCATTTGCATACAAGCATTTTAGAGACTGTATTTTATTCATATTAATTTGGCTATTGGTAGACATGGGTAATTTGGGATCTTTAAGCTCTGTCTGCTCTGTACTCGAGGGCATTTGGGCTACTTTACTCTTTTTTGGAACCTCTCTGCTTTTGGTAGTATCCTTCAAGAATACGTTCTTCCAAACCATCCGCTCTTGGGTGACTGTCGGCTTTCCCCTATTATCTAGTTTAAAAGCTGCTGTATCTCCTTTTTAAAGGTTAATGCCAGCAGCCTGGTTCCATCCCGGTTAAGGTGAAGCCCATCCCTTCGGAAGAGCCCCTCCTTTCCCCAGAATGTACTCCAGTTCCTAACAAATCCAAACCCCTCATCTCTGCACCATTGTCTCATCCACGCATTGAGACTCCGGAGCACTGCCTGCCTTTTGGGTCCTGCACGTGGAACAGGACGCATTTCGGAGAATGCTACCCATGAAGTTCTGGATTTCAACTTCCTACCTAAAAGCCTAAATTTAGCCTCCAGAACCTCCCTACCACATTTTCCTATGTCATTGGTACCGACATGTACCAAGACAGCAGACTCCTCCCCAGCACTACCTAAGACCTTATCTAGGTGGCGCGTGAGGTCCGCTATCTTCGCACCAGGCAGGCATGTTACCAGGTGATCCTCACGTCCACCAGCTACCCATCTATCTACATGCCTAATGATCGAATCACCAACTATAACAGCTGTTCTAACCCTTCCCTAATGGGCACATGGCCCTGGAGAAACTTCCTCGGTGTGAGAGGGTTTTACATCACCTGGAGGACAGGTCCTAGTTACAGGATCACTTCCTGCCACACCAGGGTGATGTTCTCCTGTCACGTGACCTCTCTCCTCCATGGCAACAGGGATGCTGCCAGACTGGAGGTGGGACTTCAGAACTATATCCCTGTAGGTCTCGTCTATGTACCTCTCTGTCTTTCTTATGTTTTCCAAGTCTGCTACTCTAGCCTCTAGAGAACGGACTCGTTCCCTGAGAGCAAAGAGCTCCTTGCACCTAGTGCACACGTAAGACCTCTCACCAACTGGGAGAAAATCATACATGTGACACTCAATGCAAAAGACTGGAAAGCACCCATCTCACTGCTGGACTGCCGTTTGCATCTTAGTTTTAAGTTTTTGTTTAGATCTTTAAGTTCTTTACTTACTAAGGGTTGCTATGGATATTTACACCAATAAAACTGTACCTAATATGTTTAATATACCTTGTTCACCTGAAGCTTAATGAATCTCAGGTCATTAGTGTATGACTGATTTGGATAACAAGCTTCACCTGAGTGCACCTCCTGTCTTTTAAGATGTGTAAGTACCTATAAAGCTACGATTATCCCAGGGGTGGTTGGGTGTGGGGAGGGAGGGAGGGAAATAACACGTATTAAAAAAGTGGGCTGCTACACAGTACCCTGTCCTGTGCTGCTGCGGTAAGCTGTATTCTTATTTGATTTAAATTATAGCTTTTTGCTGCTGCTAGGCTCTAACTTATTATGAAATTTAAACTACAAGCTCTCTGCTGGGTTCTAAATTTAACCAGAAAGATCTCTTCTGTGTTTTAAATTTAAACTAAAAGTACTTTGCTGATGCTAGGCCCTGAGTGACTATTAAATTAAAACTACAAGCTTTCTGCTGGGTATGAAATGAAACCAGAAAGTTCTCTTCTGTGTTTTAAATTTAAATTTTAACTGCTGCTACTAGGCCCTGACTGATTTAACAAAACATAGTGGGTTCACAGATTAAATAGCTTTAATAGAAAGAATTCCCTTCAGAAAATTCCCAGAAGTATATACTCACAATTGCAGATCTCTCTCCAGAAGTAACAGTCCCCTGTTCTAGTCCTTCAAGACTGAGGATCACAGAGCTCTGGTTGAGCTATTTATGCCTGTGCTGCTGAGGTAAGCTGTGACCAACTTCCTGGATGATTAACAGTCCTTGCTTGGATAGAAGGAGTCTTTTAAAATGGCCTTTTGAACTGCCACCTTGTGTTAACACCTATTGAAAAAGTTTAACAGGTCTCTTGCCCCCTAGGTAGAAGGCCTCTTTGTAAAGGTCTCTAGAAAGCTTTATTTGCTGCTTAAAGAGTACTGACCCTGTTTTGCCTTTTGTGCTAATCTATATTCTTATTTGATTTAAATTATAGCTCTTTTCTGCTGCTAGGCTCTAACTTATTATGAAATTTAAACTACAAGCTCTCTGCTGGGTTCTAAATTTAACCAAAAAGCTCTCTTCTGTGTTTTAAATTTAAACTAAAAGTACTCTGCTGATGTTAGGCCCTGAGTGACTATTAAATTTAAACTACAGCTTTCTGCTGGGTTTCAAATTTAACCAGAAAGCTCTCTTCTGTGTTTTAAATTTAAACTAAAAGTACTTTGCTGATACTAGGCCCTGAGTGACTATTAAATTAAAACTACAAGCTCTCTGCTGGGTATGAAATGTACAAAAAGAACCAAAACAAAAACCCCAAACTAGGCACAAAACCAAAATAAACCAAAATAAAAAACTAAAAAAGGGGGTGTGAGACTTATAAACCAAAACTGAACACCAGACCAAAAAGAAAGCCCACCCTACTGGAGGAAAAAAGACCTCAGCAAACCCTCCAACCTATGGCTCGGCGGGATGAGTCTTATCAAAGACATATATCAACACAAATGATATGACTCGCTTTACATCAACGGTCAAAAAAACCTCCAGCCAGCCAGGGCAGAACAAACTTTAGGCTGGTGCAGCCAATCAACTGTGTTTGGATTCAAATGATGGTAATACAGCTACCAAGCTCCAAAATAACAAAATAAAAATAAACAACAATCGCTCCAAAAATAGAAAAAAACAGGAGTCACTTATCTGTTGGAGAAATGATGACAGGTGACAGCAGATGATAAGTCCAAAAATAGCAGGATGAAATAAGATGTAATATGTCCAATAAAGGAGGCAGGGAGCCCCGACATCCGATGTTTCACCTTACGGCTTCCTCAGGGAGCTCAGGTCCACTCTCCACACGCTGTCAGTATCGATAACAGAAACTTCTTCAAAGGAGCATTCCACAAACAAACAGGAGCATTATGCGGGAGCTGGGATAAAGAATAAACAACAAAACACCAGAAGAACGCTGCAGACGTGGCGAGCCAGCATACGTTGCTGATACTAGGCCCTGAGTGACTATTAAATTAAAACTACAAGCTCTCTGCTGGGTATCAAATGTAACCAGAAAGTTCTCTTCTGTGTTTTAACTTTAAACTTAAACTGCTGCTACTAGGCCCTGACTGATTTAACAAAAAATAGTGGGTTCACAGATTAAATAGCTTTAATAGAAAGAATTCCCTTCAGAAAATTCCCAGAAGCATATACTCACAATTGCAGATCTCTCTCCAGAAGTAACAGTTCTCTGTTCTAGTCCTTCAAGACTGAGGATCACAGAGCTCTGGTTGAGCTATTTATGCCTGTGCTGCTGAGGTAAGCTGTGACCAACTTCCTGGATGATTAACAGTCCTTGCTTGGATAGGAGTCATTCAAAATTGCCTTTGAACTGCCACCTGGTGTTAACACCTATTGAAAAAGTTTATTGTTTAAAAACTCTTGATATACCGCCCCCCATTACATCGGGGCAGTTAACAATAAAAACATTTAAAATTATAAATTAGGAAAGGAAGAGAAAAAAATTACAATAACTTAAGAGAAAGGGAAAGAGAAAGAAGAGAAAGAGGGTGAGGACAGATTGTCAACAATAGTAGATACAGAGATGACAGGGATCACAGGGGGAGGTTGAAGGCAGAGGAGAAAAGATGGGTTTTGAGGAGAGAGCGGAATTTAGCAGGAGACTCTTCTAGTCGAAGGACAGTGGGAAGGGAGTTCCATAGGGCGGGACCAAGGTAAAAAAAATGCAGATTGCCGAGTTGATTGAAGATGAGCCTGGGAGGGAGAGGAAAGGTGTAAGCGATTATTTATTTATTTATTTAGTGTACATTTGTATCCCGCTGCTTCCAGCGATCAGCAGCAGTTGCTATACATGGTAAGAGTGGCTGTACCGGCCAATAAATTAGAAAGATGTACATTGTGATTAGGGAGGGAGAGGTAATACACAGCAAAACATAGGGTTACAGATTACAGTTGATTGATATGAACTGATCAAAAACTACGGGTAGGAGTGTGAAAAGTTAACAGAGCGGATAAGTACTGAGGAGTGTGGCGATAAATGGCCCAATGTAATAGGGTAAGAATCTTGAATTGGATCCGAAAGTTTAGTGGTAACCAGTGAAGATGCTGAAGGATGGGAGTAATGTGATCGCGAGAGGAAGCATGCAAGATCATCCGGGCTGCAGTGTTTTGTGATAATTGTAACCGGTGCCGTTGGTATTGAGGGATGCCAGCATAAATTGTAGAGTCTGTGTACATTTTTGGGAGCCTGATAGGTACTTGCGACATGGTTTGGCCCCTGTTGGAAACAGAATACTGGGCTTGATGGACCTTGGTCTGACCCAGTATGGGAATTTCTTAAGTACATATGTTAATGCATCTATTATGCTCAAAGTATTATACAATTATTATACTTTAGTCAATCATGTGTCATTTGGTTCTGACCTGCGCAATAGTAATGATAGTTAGGTTTCTATCTTAAAAGGGAGGGAGGGGGAGTGAGATATAAGAGCATTACACTGTGGCCTGATCTGAACCAAAAGCCTGAATCAAACGAGATTGGCTCCTGCTATGTTCCAAGCTTCAGACCTGCTGACCAAGCAACTGTCTGCCAAGTGTTTGTATGTTTACATACAGAAGACTATTGTTTCCAGTCATGACTTCATGCAAGAAAACCTCTCTCATCCACAGACTGTTCTACTGGCCTTGAATATTTGCAACCGTCATCTTCTGTGTTTCTTCTCTCCATGGACCCTTTGTCTGCAGGATGACCACTCAATGACTACCTTCTGATTCACTGAGACACCTTGCAGTATCTCATGCCAACCAATCAACAAAATGTGATCAGGACTCCTCACAAAGAATAATACAGTATACACAGAAGAACATGTGTGCCATTTTGTGTCTTTTGCCTTCTTTGCTGCCTCCACAAATACATATACATTCTGGGGTAGATTCTGAACCATGTCTAAAGGGGATGGACATCCAGTTTTAATGTCCATCCCTGCTAAATACCCAGGAATGTATTCCCTGCCCAAAGTTCCCCACATGTACATAGGAGATGTGCTGGGGGCTCTGGACGGGGTGGGTAGGAGTGGCAACGGGGAGGGCAGTGGGCAGATTAGTGGTGGGGTGCACAACCCATATGTATAGGGCCAATTCTGGTCATGGTCCTGTATGTCCAGGTTCACCAGGATAGACGGGGGACTCATTCCACCCTAGAGGTGGAATAAGTTCCCTTGGACAGTGGGATTGTCAGCAGCCAGGGCCAGTAAGTGTGGTAAGAGGGAGCAGGGGGTTCCCTGCAGCCTGACCCTGTCCACGGTAGGCCAGATCGGGGGTTAGGCGGTGGGGGGTTCTGCCAGTGTTCACAGCTCTTGAATGGAGCTGTGGTGGCATGGCAATTGGATGCCATGCCACCACCGCTCCCTTCAGGAGCCTGGTTGGGCTAGCCGGATAATTGTTGGGATGTCCAGGGTGCCTGAATCAGGGTACATCTTGGATGTCCCAGCCTTATGCTGCTATTCTGTTTCCGTGGGCCATCTAGACCTCTCAGGAACAAAATCAGATGCATCCCTGGGCCATCCGGATGTCTGGATGTCCTTATGGTCCAGGGACACACATCCCAGAATTGGCCTTTCTGTGTTTTTCTAAGGCTGTTCCACTCCCCTCAGGAAAGAATAAGTCTCTCACAGATACTTAAGATTCTGTGCCCTCACGTGATTTGCCTCTGATTGGCTAGAGCCAGCGTTATCTAGCCTAGCTACCTTTTTTGGACTTTATGCTGTTCCTGAGACTCCCTCGGACCCAGCTGCATCTGTCCATATGGGATAGCTAAGGTACCAGTCTTATATCTTTGCCTGGAGGGGGTGGTTATTAGTCAGCTAACTCTCTTCTGTACCTTCCCTAAGTGCAGAGCAAGCCTGTGACCTGGTTACTAATCAGTGATTTACTATTGCATAATTGTAATCCTAGTGCTGCTACAACTTGCTAGCTCATATCTCTAATATACAATCTGTATATCTCTTATTTTTTCTATCCAAATAAAACCTAATATATATATATAGACTTGGCTGTCTTTCATGGCTCATTTGCCAGAAAGTCTCACTGAACCCTGGGCATGGAAGCAGAAGACTCCCCTAGATATAACAGAGCATACCTTATTTTGTTTTGCTGCTAATACTTCCCACAGATCGAGATGCAGGTAGTCCAAATAGTGATGTGGATGAGCCCTGACAAATGTCTCTGACAGTATACATAAACAATGTGCTAGGAATAGTGCACCCAAGGAGAGTCGAAAAGATTGTAGAGTAAGCCTCTTGAGTAGAAGTAAAGAGAAACACAAGGTTAATGATCCTGGAAGGATTGTCTACAGAGCGCAAGAATAAGCACACTATGGACCACTCAAAACACAGGGATGAGGTACAGCAGAGATTCAATACATACAGTAGTCTAGAGCAGGCTGGATATAGGTGACTAACCAGGAAATCTTTTTGTAATCAGTCCATGCTATACTGAGATTTCTACTTTTATTAGTGCTGGTCTTTGGTTCTATATGCTCCCCTCTTGTTTCCCTTTTCCTCTGTTGTCATGATGTTATTGGACTCAATTTAATCATATATTTGGTGTGCATCTTTTGCAGTGAACAGTTTATAGATGGTAGGTGAACAAGTGATTGGTCTGTAATTTTTGGGAATTCATTGGGAATTTTTGGGTCCCCCTTTGGAAGGAAAATGTTATTCCTGTTGCAAGCCATTGTGGTGTTAAGTCCAGCTGCTTGATCAATTGATTTCTGCAATTGAGCAAGGTGTAAATCATGAGAAACTCTGGGCCACATTAACATGTTGTTGTTGTTAAGTGCCGTCGAGTCGGAGTCGACTCATGGCGACCCTCTGGATAGCTATCCTAAATTGTGTTCGGTCTTCAGTCAGGCGGCTCATTGTTGACAGACTGGTACCTGTAGCTGCTGTTACTGTATCGATCCATCTCATTGCTGGCCTTCCTCTTTTGCGTTGACCTTCTATCTTGCCAAGCATAATGTCTTTCTCTAATGATCTCTCTCTTTGCATGATTTATTTATTTATTTATTTAGCTGTATTTATATACAGTCAAACCTCGGTTTTCATGATTAATCCGTTCGAAAAAGTCTGACTAAAACCGAAACGTATAAAAACTGAAGCAATATTTAGCATAAGAAATAATGTAAATCCAATTAATCCGTTCCAGACACCCAAAAATATTAACAAAAAATACATTTTATAGAGAATAACTATATTTTTACATACAGAAAACAATGAGAAATAAATATAAATGACTAATGAAATGGATAAATGAACATTTAACATCACTGAAAGCAAGCTAAGTACAGTACTGTACTGTACAGTATGTTAGCATCAGGCCTTAGCCACCCCTGACAAGCTGCTGTGCCCAGCTCTCTTCGGAATCACATTGGATTCAGCCCATTAAAATACCTTTACATTATCTGCTCAATGCTTCAGAATGGCAGAAAATCTTAATGATATAGCTTCAGACGTACCCTGCAAGAGAAAGAACTGCCTCCCACATTCATGCAACATCTCCTGCTTACGTTGACAGCTTTTCTTCCCTGCTACCTCCGAGCCTGAGGGGGTGCTCCAGAGAACGGGCAGGTGGTGGATGAGATCGGGGCCTTCCTCTCCGCACAATCCTTGCCTCTCTAACTCTGACCAGGCTCGAGGATGTGTTTCATTTACGTGCTCAGCTGGCTTTCACTTCTCATCACGCTGGCGATCGGTGAGTCCGGGGGGCAGTGCTGCCGGGACCGGGCGGGCGTTCTGGCAGTGTATAGAGACTGGTGTGCAGCGCGAGGGTGTATGTATTTACAGTACTGTACTTTACGAAAACCGAGGCGATGTACGAGAACCGGGACAAAATCTCAGTCAAAAAAGACGTTGAAAACCGAAGCGATGTATGATAACCGGGACAAAATCTCAGTCAAAAAAGACGTTGAAAACCGAAGCGTATGAAAACCGGGGCAAATGAAAACCGAGGTTTGACTGTACCGCTTTTCACCGGGTCAAAGCGGTGTTACTTGGGGGTGGGGGAATTAAGTACAAGGGTGGGGCCATCAACAGGGAGGCAACATTGATGATTTTGACATAGGAAAGACTTTGGACATAGGACAAACGTTGGACATAGACAGGTTAGGGTAGCTTTGAGTTAGAGGTTCATTGTGGATGAGATCGGGGGTTTGTGGGTTTTTCGGTGGGGCTCGAGTTGAAGTATTCCTGAAAAAGTATGGTTTTTAGCTGTTTTCTGAAAGATAGTAGGTCGGCATTGCTTCTGAGATAGCTCGGTAGAGAGTTCCATAAGGACGGAGCATAAAGTTCGAAGACTCGATTGCAGATCCGTTGTGAGCATTTGGTTCTTTTGTGAGGGACGGTGAGGAAAATGCTGGAGGTTTGTCTAGTAGATCTGTCGTGGGCTGGACGAGCCAGTAGGGTGCGAAGCTGGGTGTCTTGTGTTTGATGGATAGCTTTGTGGGTGAGTAGGATGGCTTTGTACTTTGTCCGTGCTTCGAGGGGGAGAATGTGTAGTTCTTTCAGAATTGGGGTGACATGGTCGGTTTTCTTTGCCCTCTGAATGATTCTTGTGGTAGTGTTTAATGCAGTTCTGAGGGGGTTGGTGTGGGTGGCTGGAAGGCCATGGTAGATTATGTTGCAGTAGTCCAGATGTGGGAGTGTCATGGCTTGCATCACTGTTCGGAAGTCTTGATGTTCCAGGAGGGGTCTGAGACGTTGCACTGTTCGTGCTTTATGAAATATAGTTCCGGAGGTTTTAGTGATCTGTTGCTTTAAGGTGAGGGCTTGGTCAATAATAATGCCCAGGTATCTTATCTGTGGTTGTATTCGGATGCTTGTAGTTCCAATGATGAGGTGTGTGGGTGGTGTGAAGTCAGGGTCCTTGTGTCCAAAGTATGAAAGTCAAAGTCTTGTCATCTGAGCTTCTAAAGAAAGCTTAGGTTTGAGCTCCTCTAGTACCGACTGGTTTGTTCTTCGGGCAGTCCATGGTATACACAGTATTCGCCGCCAGCACCATAATTCAAAAGCATCAATTTTCTACCTATCTGTCTTTTTCACTGTCCAGCTTTCACATCCATATGATGTTATTGAAAATACCATGGCCTGAACAAGTTGAATCTTTGTATGGAGAGAGACATCTCTGCTCTTGAGAATCTTATCTAGGTCTTTCATAGCCAATCTGCCAAGAGCAATGCGTCGTCTGATTTCTTGACTGCTTGTTGCTTCTTTATTGATAGTTTATCCAAGTAGGTTAAAGTTGTTCACAATTTCAATTTCTTCTCCTTCAATGATGAACCTGTTGATTATGCCAGTTGTCATGATCTTTGTCTTCTTTACATTAAGGTGCAGGCCCATTTTGAGACTATGTTCTTTGATTGTGAGAAGCAAATGTTTCAGATCATCTTCACTTTCAGCCAGTAATGTGGTATCATCAGCATAGCGAGGGTTGTTGATGAGTCTTCCACCAATCTTCACACCTCTGTTGTCTGCATACAATCCTGCTTCTCTGATGATTTGTTCTGCATATAAATTAAACAGGTAGGGAGAAAGTATGCAGCCTTGTCTTACACCTTTGCTTATTTTAGGAAAATCATTTTTATTGTGATTACAGAAGTCCACACCAGCGTAAATAAACTGTCACACAACAAGGAAACTTAGATAACATAAGCACAAATGAACATTAACCCCTCCTTAGCCAACACCGGCACTAAGCCACCTTTGCTTATTTTAAACCATTCTGTTTCTCCTTGTTCCGTTCGAACTGTTGCTTCTTGACCAATGTACAGATTGTGCAAGAGAACGATCAGGTGTTCTGGTATACCCATGCTTCTTAATGTGGCCCAGAGTTTCTCATGGTTTACACAGTCAAAAGCCTTGCTATAGTCGATAAAGCACAAATAGATATCCTTTTGGTATTCTGTAGTCTTTTCAAGGATCCATCTCACATCTGCAATGATGTCTCTCGTTTCCCACCCTTTCCTGAACCCTGCTTGCACTTCAGGTAGTTCTTGTTCCAGGTATGGTTGTAGTCTCTTTTGAATAATCTTCAGTAGAATCTTGCTGGCATGTGGGATCAGAGCGATTGTGCGATAATTTCCACAGTCAGTTGAATCACCTTTCTTTAGTATTGGTATAAACACAGATCTTTTCCAGTCAGTTGGCCATGATGTTGTCTTCCATATTTCTTGGCAGAGCATTGTGAGTACGGTAACAGCTGCATCAGATTGCTGCCATACTTCTATGGGAATGCTATCAATGCCTGGTGCTTTGTTCTTTGATAAGGCTTTCAATGCTGCTTCAACTTCTTCTTTCATCACCAATGGTTCCCGATCATATGAGCTTTATCATATAAAAACTCTGTATATTCCTTCCACCTTTTCTTGATCTTATCAGCATCATTCAACATAGACCTTGAGAATCTTGTAACATGCCAATTCAAGGCTGGAACTTTTTCTTTAACTCTCGTAGCTTTAGGAAAGCCGATCTTGTTCTTCCTCTAATAGTTTCTGCTTCTATTTCCTTGCAAGTGTCATTGTAGTACTTTTTCCTTGTCCTGTCTTGCTGCCCGTTGGAAATCTCTGTTAAGTTCTGTGACTGTCTTTCTTTCTCCTCTGGCTTTAGCTTTAAGTTCTGCGACTGTCTTTCTTTCTCCTCTGGCTTTAGCTACATTAACATACATAGTAACATAGTAAATGACGGCAGATAAAGACCAGCATGGTCCATCTAGTCTGCCCAGCAAGATGGCAAGAGTAGGTGCACCTTTCGCTCTGTGCAGGGCACCCCTCTCCATGTCTTTGATTCGGGGTAAACCCACCACTCCATGTAGGACACCCCTATTTGTTGAGACGTTATATGGTTCAGAAGTTAGATGGTACTATTTATCTTGTTTTTATCCTATTGCTATTACATAGTAACATAGTAAGTGACGGCAGATAAAGACCAGCATGGTCCATCTAGTCTGCCCAGCAAGATGGCAAGAGTAGGTGCACCTGTCGCTCTGTGCAGGCCACCCCCCCCCCCCATGTTTTTGTTTCTGTTTAGGGGTGAACCCACCACTCCATGTAGGACACCCTTATTTGTTCAGATGCTAGATAGTTCAGAAGTTAGATGGTACTGTTTATTTTGCTTTTATCCTGTTGCTGTAAAGGGATCCACTGTGTTTGTCCCATGCCGTTTTGAATTCCATCACCGTGTTTGCCCTCACCACTTCCATCGGGAGGGCATTCCAAGCATCCACCACCCTTTCAGTGAAGAAATATTTCCTGACATTGCCTTTCAATTTACCACCTTGCAGCTTCATGTTATGCCCTCTAGTTTTACAGCTTCCCCGTCTTTGGAAGAGGTTTGTTTGTTCATCATTTCTCTTTAAGTATTTAAAGGTCTGAATCATATCTCCCCTGTACCTCCTCTCCTCCAAAGTGTACATATTTAGGTCTTCAAGTCTCTCCTCATAAGGCTTCTGACGCAGGCTCCAAATCATTTTGGTCGCCTTTCTCTGAACAGTTTCCAGTCTTTTTACATCTTTTGCAAGATATGGCCTCCAAAACTGAACACAGTATTCCAAGTGAGGCCTCACCAGTGACTTGTACAGTGGCATAAGTACCTCTTCCTTTCTGCTGGTAATCCCTCTTTGAATGCAGCCCAACATCCTCCTGGCTTTTGCCACCGCCTTGTCGCACTGTTTTGTCACCATGAGATCATCAGAGATAATCACACCAAGGTCTTTCTCCTGAACCGTGCATACCAACCTCTCACCCCCTATTGTGTACTTTTCCCTTGGATTTCTGCTACCCAAGTGCATGGCACTGCACTTTTTCACATTAAATCGTAGTTGCCAAGCATTAGACCAGTCTTCCAGCTTTTGTAGATCTTTCCTCATGTTATCCACTCCCTCTGGGGAGTCCACTCTGTTGCAAATTTTTGTGTCATCTGCAAAAAGACAGACCTTTCCATTAAGTCCTTCAGCAATATCACTCACAAATATATTGAACAGTGCCGGGCCCAGGACCGAACCCTGAGGCACCCCGCTAATCACCTTCCTCTCATCCGAGTGAGCTCCATGTACCATCACCCTCTGTTGTCTGTCAGTCAACCAATTTCTAATCCAGTTTACTATCTTGGGACCCATCCCCAAGCTACTGAGTTTATTGACAAGCCTCCTATGAGGAATAGTATCAAAGGCTTTGCTGAAATCCAGATAGATGACATCCATTGCATGCCCCAGATCTAGTTCCTTGGTCACCCAATCAAAGAACTCAATCAGATTTGTTTGGCAAGACCGTCCTTCGGTAAAAACCATGTTGCCTGGGATCTTGCAACCTGTTGGTTTTGAGAAAGTTCACTATTCGCTCTTTCAGGAGCGCCTCCATTACTTTTCCTGCCACCGAGGTAAGGCTCACGGGCCTGTAATTTGACACTTCTTCCCTGTCACCACTTTTGTGTAGAGGTACAACATTAGCCATTCTCCAGTCCTGAGGAACCACTCCTGTTACCAAGGATCTGTTGAAGACATCCTTTAACGGTCCTGCAAGAACCTCTCTAAGCTCTTTCAGTATCCTGGGATGTATCCCATCTGGTCCCATGGCTTTGTCCACTTTCAGTTTAGCAAGTTGTTCTAACACCTCATCTTCTGTGAATGGTGTGGTATCTACTTCAGTCCTATTTTTATATTTGGGAGTCACAGCTGGTCCATCTCCAGGATCTTCTTTAGTAAAACAGAGCAGAAGTATTTGTTTAGCAATTTCGCTTTTTCAGTGTCACTTTCCACGAGTCCTTTCCCAGCACTTCTTAGTCCTGCAATTCCAACTCTGATCTTCTTCCTTTCCTGAATATACCTGAAGAAAGTTTTGTTGCCACTCTTAACATCTTTAGCCATTTTTTCTTCTGCCTTTGATTTTGCTATCCTTATTACTCTTTTAGACTCTTTGAGTTGGATCCTGTATTCATTTCTGTTTTCTTCTGGTTGCAAGCTTTTGAATTTTGAAAAAGCTGTGTTTTTTGCCTTTATTTGCGCAGCCGCCTCTTTGGAAAACCAAATAGGTTTCCTTCTCCTCTTGTTTTTATTTATTTTTCTTACATATTTATCTGTTGTCCCTTTTATTGCCGCCTTTAGTTTAGTCCATTGCAATTCCACTTCCCTTATCTTCTTCCACCCCGTCATCTCCTCCTTTAAGTACTCGGCCATTTTATTGAAGTCAGTGTTTTTGAAGTTTATGACTTTGAGCTTGCTATGATTGGCCTGTACCATGGCTTTTATCTCAAACCACACCGTGTGATGGTCGCTGTTGCTCACAGGGGCACTCATGCAGACATTCGACACGTTATCACTGTTGGTAAGCACTACATCCAGCGTTGAGCTTTCCCTGGTTGGTTCCATCACCATTTGTCTAAGTAATGCATCTTGGAGAGCATCCACAATTTTTTTGCTTCTTTCCAGATGTGCAGAAGGAGTAATCCAATCTACATCAGGTAGATTAAAGTCACCTAATATGATCGCTTCCCCCTTTGCTGCTATCTTGGCAATATCTATAATCAATTCGTTATCTCTTTCTTCAATTTGAGTCGGAGGTCTGTAGACTACAGCAATATGGATGACAGTGCCATCTCCTCTTTCCAACGCAATCCAGAGCGCTATTGGAGTGGTCTAATGGTTAGGACAAGGTACTTCGGGCCGGGGGTTCAAGTCCCACCTGGGGACAGCAATCTCAGGCCGGAGGGAGTGGGATTTTTAGTCCTATAGGCACTTCTTGTGGTCTTGGGCAAGCCACTTAACCCTCCATTGCCCATGTTCCCTGTATGTATTAGTGTGTGTGTCTCATATCCCCTCGTGTTAAATGTATCCCCCAATTGACCGCTTTGACCCAGTGAAAAGCAGGATATAAATACAGCTAAATAAATAAATAATAAATAAATAAATAAATTGCTGTAAAGGGATCGACTGTGTCCCATGCCTTTTTGAATTCCGTCACCGTGTTTGCCCCCACCACTTCCATCGGGAGGGCATTCCAAGCATCCACCACCCTTTCAGTGAAGAAATATTTCCTGACATTGCCTTTCAATTTACCACCTTGCAGCTTCATGTTATGCCCTCTAGTTTTACAGCTTCCCCAGCTTTGGAAGAGGTTTGTTTGTTCATCATTTCTCTTTAAGTATTTAAAGGTCTCAATCATATCTCTCCTGTCCCTCCTCTCCTCCAAAGTGTACATATTTAGGTCATCAAGTCTCTTCTCATAAGGCTTCTGACGCAGGCTCCAAATCATTTTGGTTGCTTTCCTCTGAAGCATGGGTATACCAGAACACCTGACAGTTCTCTTGCACAACCTTTACATTGATGAAGAAGCTACAGTTCGAATGGAACAAGGAGAAACAGAATGGTTTAAAATCATCAAAGGTGTATGACAAGTCTGCATGCTTTCTCCCTACCTTTTTGATTTTTAGCAGAACAAATCATCTGAGAAGCAGAACTATATGAAGACAACCAAGGTGTGAAGATTGGTGGAAGATGCATCAACAATTTTTGCTATGCTGATGATCCCACAATACTGACTGAAAGTGAAGACGAGGGGGTGACGGATGTGGAAGTTCAACATCTGCATGCCACCCCCAGCAAAAGCAGAACACCATCAGAAACAGCCACACTTATAAACCACACATCAAAAACATGTGGGAAAAAATAGGCAGAACAAAATCAATGCAAAATACACACAAGCCAGGAAAATGCTGGAAAGCAATGAGCACAAATGCTCGAAGCTTAGCCAACAAAATTACAGACCTGGAAGCCCTAATGGTGGAAACGAATTTGGACATTGTGGCCATTACAGAAACATGGATTAATGAATCACATAATTGGGATATAGCCATAGCTGGCTATAATCTGTTCAGAAGAGACAGAGAAAAGGGAAAAGGAGGAGGAGTAGCCTTGTATGTCAAAAGCAATATTAAAGCTACTGAAATGCACGGGACATGGGGAAAAGAAGAAGCGTTCTGGATTGCATTGGAAAGAGGAGATGGCACTGTCATCCATATTGCTGTAGTCTACAGACCTCCGACTCAAACTGAAGAGAGAGATAATGAATTGATTAAAGATATTGCCAAGATAGCAACAAAGGGGGAAGCAATCATATTGGGTGACTTTAATCTACCTGATGTGGATTGGATTACTCCTTCTGCACATCTGGAAAGAAGCAAAAAAAATTGTGGATGCTCTCCAAGATGCATTATTTAGACAAATGGTGATGGGACCAACCAGGGAAAGCTCAATGCCGGATGTAGTGCTCACCAACGGTGATAGTGTGTTGAATATCTGCATGAGTGCCCCTGTGAGCAACAGTGACCATCACACGGTGTGGTTTGACATAAAGGCCATGGTACAAGCCAATCATAGCAAGCTCAAAGTCCTAAACTTCAAATACACTGACTTCAATAAAATGGCAGAGTACTTAAAGGAGGAGATGACGTGAAAGTGAAGACGATCTAAAACATGCTTCTCAAGATTATGGCATATAGTCTTAAAATGGGCCTGAACCTTAATGTAAAGAAGACAAAGATCCTGATAACTAGCAGGATCATCATTCATCATTGATGGAGAAGAAATTGAAATAGTGGACAATTTTAACCTGCTTGGATAAACAATCAATAAAGAAGCAACAAGCGGCCAAGAAATCCAATGATGCATTGCTCTTGGCAGAATGGCTATGAAGGACCTAGACAAGATTCTCAAGAGCAGAGATGTCTCTTTCCATACAAAGGTTCAACTTGTTCAAGCCATGGTATTTTCAGTAACGTTATATGGATACAAAAGTTGCACAGTGAAAAAGATAGACAAGAAGAAAATCAATACCTCTGAATTACGGTGCTGGCAGTATATACTCGTATACCATGGACTGCCTGAAAAGCAAATTAGTCACTACTAGAGATCAAACCAACGCTTTCTTTAGAAACTCAGGTGACAAGACTTTGACTTTCATACTTTGGACGCATCATGCAAAAAAAGAGATCATTAAAAAAAACATCATTCTTGGCAAGGTCGAAGGTCAACACAAAAGAGGAAGGCTAGCTATGAGATGGACCAATACAATATCACCAGCTATGGATGCCACTCTATCAACAATGAGATGCCTGACTGAAGACTAAACACAGTTTAGGACAGCCTATCCAGAGGGTTGCCATGAGTTAACACTAATTTGACAGCACTTAGCAACAACAAGAAGCAATTAGCTATTCTTCCTGGATGCAAAGTAATGTGCAGAAGAGCAAAGACTGAACTTAATACCGGAACTTTAACATATACTCGTAGGAGATGTAAGGTCTGCATTCAGTGTCGAGGAGGAATTTATCTCTGTAGCTTCAGCAGACAACTCTCCATGGCATTTTCGGGGTTATGCTTAAATGAATCCTGAAACAAAAGGCGGGGGAATTGTGCTGGAATAAATGTACTGTATGCACACATGATGGGCTCATTTGTGGCAAACATCTACTCAGAAAATTGCTTCAATAATGTCACTGCTCAAAGACACTAGAGTAAAACTACTGAGCAGAGATATGCACTACACATAATTCCAGCACATGCACACAAGTGTCTTTTTGTTCGAAGAATCTTGGCGCTGCGAACATAGATGCTTGTGCACGTGCCTGCCACTTTAGCACAGACATACTCAGGACGGACAGGATAAGAAGAAGGGGAGGAGGAGTAGCTCTATATGTTAAAAATAATATTAAGCTATAGAAATACAGGGCTTAAAAGGGAGCTTGGAGGCACTGGGGGTTACATAGTATATGACAGCAGATGAAGATCAGTATGGTCCATCTAGTCTGCCCAGCAAGGCGGCAAGAGTAGGTGCACTTGCCAATCCGTGCAGATCACCCTTCCCCATGCCTTTATTTAGGGGCATACCCACCGCTCCGTGTAGGTCACCCCTATTTGTTCAGATATAAGATATAGTAATGCTTATTTTGATTTTATCCTGTTGCTATAAAGGGATCCACTGTCTGTCCCATGCCATTTTGAATTCTGTCACTGTGTTTTCCCCCATCACTTCCATCGGGAGGGCATTCCAAGCATCCACCACCAAGTATTTCCTCATATTGCCTTTCAGTTTATTCCCTAGCAGCTTCAGGTTATGCCCTCTACTTTTATAGCTTCCCCGTCTTTGAAGAGGTCTGTTTGTCCATCAATAACCTTTAAGTATTTAAAGGTCTGAATCCTATCTCCCCTGTCCCTCCTCTCCTCCAGAACTAGAAAGAGGGGAAGGGAAATCCATTTGCAGTGGAGTTATATACAGATCCCCCTCACAGGAAGTAGAACTGGACGAAGATGTAATTGAAGACATATGAGGCATTGCTAGGAAAGGGGAAGTGCTACTGACAGGTGATTTCAATATGCCCGATAAACCAGGGTGAGTCAGTTGATACAGTGTATCTGCATTTTCAGAAAGTCTTATATTTTAAAAAGGATATAGTAGAATTAGAAAAGGTACAGAGAAGAGCCACCAAAATGGTAAAGGGGATGGAAGGATACCCCTGTCAGGAAAAAGATTAAAAGATTAGGGCTCTTCAACTTGGAAAAGAGATAGCTGAGGGGAGATATGATAGAGGTCTATAAATTAATGAATAGAGAAGAACAGTTAAGCGTGGATCAGTTGTTTACTCCATCAAAAATGAGAGAGACTATGGGACAAGCAATGAAGCTACAGTGTAACCCATTTAAGACTAATAAGAGAAAATATTTTTTCACTCAATGCGTAATCGAACTCTGGAATTCGTTACTGGAGGATGTAGTAAAAGCTGTTAGTGTAGCTGGGTTTAAAAAAGGTTTGGACAAGTTCCTGGAGGAAAGGTCCATAAACCATTATTAAAGAGGACCCACGAAATTCACTGCTTGCCGAGGGAGAAGCATTGTGGAACCTTTGTGTCTTTTGGGGAAACTGTGAGGTACTTGTGGTCTGGATTGGCCATTGTTTGAAACAGGATACTGGGCTTGATGGACCTTGGTTCTTCTTATATTCTTATGTCTTTGTATACCTTTGTCTTAGTGAGACCTTATTTGTAGTACCGTGTACAATTCTGGAGATTGCATCTTCAAAAGGATATAAACAAGATGGAGTCATAAGGCTGCATTAAAATGGTCTGTTGTCTTCATCATAAGGCATATGGAGACAGAGTTAAGGATCTCTAAATGTATACTTTGGTGGAAAGGTGGGAAAGGGGAGATATGACAGAGACATTTGAATACCTCCATGGTATAAATGCACATGAGGTGGCCCTCTTCCATTTGAAAAGCAACTCTGGAATGAGGAGTCATAGTATGAAGTTGAAAAGGGATAGACTCAGGAGTAATCTGAGGGCATCTTTTCTTTTATGGAAAGGGTGGTAGATGCATTGCACAAACTCCCAGTGGAGGTGGTGGAATTGAAGGCTATCGGAATTCAAGAAAGCATGAGACAAATACAAAGGGTCTCTTAGGGACAGGAAAGGATTGTAGAACTTATTAGTTCTTATGGTCTTTATCTGTCATCATCTTCTTTTTCTTTGAGGACCCAAGCCAGTGGAGGAGAGTCGGTCACTGAGGAACAAAAGGAAGAAGTTAACCAGAGGACTATCCATCAGTGCAGTGACCACGAGCACCTGCAGAGCAATTCCAGGGACCTACATCTACAGAAGCCACCAACTCCAAGGTACAATATGGAAGTACAGTGTGATGAAGAGAGAAGCAAAATATGTATGAGAGAGGCACAAGGGAGAAGAGAATGAAAGAGTACAAGTAGGATAAAGAGAAATAGAAGAAAAATGAAAAACAAAAGAAATGGGAGCAAGGGATGAAATAAGCAGAGAGGAAATATGGCAGAATGGTGGAAAAATCTAGTGGAAAGGTTGATGGAAGAGACTGGGTAAGGGAATCTTGGAAATCAAAAAGGAAAGTTGATAAATAAAAAGCTTAAGGAATGGAAATAAGAAATCTAAACCAAAGAATAAAGAAAATGAGAAAGAAACTGAAGAAAGCTCTAAAAGATACAGAGGGAAATGAGGATAATAGAAGGATGAAAGTCAAAGTTTTGAAAATATTGTATTGAATTATCTTGTTGCAGCTATAGCTGAACATGTGCAATGGCTGGGGTTGTGTCTAGAGAGAGACAGAGTGTGTGTTTTGGAGAAATAGAGAGAAAATGTGGGAAAGTTCGAGAAGGAGAATAAATGAACAACTGCCCCCTCCTCCCATTCCATGTATAGAGACCCCTTTGATATCATTGTCTTGAACAGCAGAGACCCTCAGAGTTCATACTAAATTATTACAGTATAACCTGGAAATGAACTAGTAATTTTCCAGAACAGAGGAAGTTGCCTTTTGCCAAGTTACAACATCCTGGGAAGAGAATCCTCTGGCAGAAAAAATCCAACTCGTATCTAAACCGCGCCCAACGGCAGAACTCTGTCTCTGGCACATAACCACTGCATCATGAGGAGAGTGTACATTGTTTGCCCAAATCGGCAGGTATCCTTGGCACATGGCCACTGAAGCATGAAGATATGAGGAAGTCTGATTCTAAGGAGGAAGTAGACTGTGGCTATATCCTACCCTCTGACCATCTGGAGGGACTCATATGGTCAGAAGCTACAAATAGAAGAGAGCAGAGGGGTTGAAAGGTGTCTTGAGATTTAGCTCACACCACAATTCTTTTGTGACTGTGTCTAATTGGCCAGCACTCCCCACTAGCCCAGGAGGCTAGGCTATAGAGGAGAGAAAGGGTTGCAGAGCATTCAGCAAGAGCCAATCATGGAGGAGAGAAAGAAGGAAGGTAACCTTCTCCTTGCTGGTCTCCCTCTGAGTCAGCTCTCTCCTCTTCAATCTGTTCAGAACTCTTCCGTGCAGCTAATCTAAGCTAAAGGGACCCAGGATATCAATGCTTGACCCAGTACAAGCATTGTGGAACCTGTGTCTTTTGGGGATATTGCTAGGTACATATTACCTAGATTGGCCACTGTTGGAAACAGGATACTGGGCTTGATGGACCTCGGTCTGACCCAGTATGGCATGTCTTATGTTCTTATGTTCTTATCTTTCACCAGCCCCAATACACTCATATAACCCCTCTTCTCATATCACTTCATTGGCTCCCCTTCCGTTTCCATATCCAATTGAAACTTCTCCTGCTGACCTATAAATGCATTCATTCTATTGCTCCTCACTACCTTTCTTCTCTCCTCTCTCCCTACACACCTCCTCATGAACATCACTCTTCCTCTGGCTTTCTTCTCTCCATGCCCTTTTCTTCCACTGCCAACTCCAGACTTTGATCTTTACACCTTGCTGCTCCATATGCCTGGAACAAACTTCCTGAATCTTTACATTGGGTCTCTTTGCTCCCCTTTTCAAATCCATACTTAAAGCTTACCTACTTGAGGCTGCTTTTGGATCCTAACCCCTTGTTCTCATTTTCTTATTTGAACACCTTGTTTCTCTTGTATTGTGTGTCTGTCTTGATTAGATTGTAAGCTCTATGAGCAGGGACTTTCTTCTATATGTGTTTGTACAGCATTGTGTATATCTTTGTAGCACTATACAAAATGATTAATAGTAGTAGTAGTAGTAGTAGAAACCAGAGGACTATACATTAGTGCAGTGGTCCAAGAACCATGAACGTCTGCAGAACAGTTCCAGGGACCTGCATCTAGAGAATCCCCCAGCTCCAAGAAACATAGAAACATAGAAATATGATGACAGAAAAAGACAACATGGCCTATCTAATCTGTCCTTCCATATCAACGACTACAACAGTCCCCTTTCACCCTCATCCCATTTCACAGTCTTCTAAAAATTGCTCAAGATGCCCCTCACTACTGTTCCTGTTTGTGGGTGTTTTCAGAGGTCCTGTTCCTGGTTCTTCATCTGTGAACACAGAACAGAAATATTTGTTAAGCAATTCCGCTTTATCCTCATCAGCTTCTAAATATTCCTCCACTTCACCCTTGAGTCTGACAATACCACTTTTGCCCTTCCTTTTCTCACTAACATATCTGAAAAATGTCTTATCCCCCCATTTTATTGCATTGGCTATTTCCTCCTCTTTTTAAATCTTTGCTTTCCTGACTACTTTGCTAGCTTCTCTAAGTTTTTCCAAATATAGATGCCTGTCTTCCTCTCTCTGTGATCTCTTGTATTTCATGAAGCCCTCCCTCTTTTTCTTCACCTTTTCAACTACTTCTTTCAAAAGCCATAGAGAACTCCTTTTCCTTTTACCCTTATTTACCATTTTAACAAAAAGGTTGGTTGCCCTTAAAATATCTCCTTTCAGTTTTGCCTACTGTTTTTCTACATCCCTCAGCTGTTCCCATCCTGCTAATGACTCCCTGAGGTATTGGTCCATCTTGGCAAAGTTAGTTTTCCTAAAGTCTAAGACCCTTGTTTTTGAATGGATTCTAACAGCCCTAGTCCTAATATTGAACCACACCATCTGGTGATCACTGGATGCAAGATGATCTCCCACTACAACATCAGAAACACTTTCACCATTGGCAAGCACCAAGTCCAGTATGGCCCCTTCACGTGTGGGGTCTGTTAAGAACATAAGAACATAAGACATGCCATACTGGGTCAGACCGAGGTCCATCAAGCCCAGTATCCTGTTTCCAACAGTGGCCAATCTAGGTCATAAGTACCTAGCAATATCCCCAAAAGACACAGGTTCCACAATGCTTGTACTGGGTCAAGCATTGATATCCTGGGTCCCTTTTTAATAGTGGTTTATGGACCTTTCCTCCAGGAACTTGTCCAAACCTTTTTTAAACCCAGCTATACTAACAGCCCTTACTACATCCTCCGGTAACAGATTCCAGAGTTTGATTACACGTTGAGTGAAAAAATATTTTCTCTTATTTGTCTTAAATAGTTTACCCTGTAGCTTCATTACAATGTCCCCTAGTCTTTCTATATTCTGATAGCGTAAACAATTGATCCACGTTTATCTGTTCCACTCCATTCATTCAATTATAGACCTCTATCATATCTCCCCTCAGCCGTCTCTTTTCCAGGTTAAAGAGCCCTAACCTTTTTAGCCTCTCTTCATAGGAGTAGCCTTCCATCCCCTTCACCAATTTGGTGGCTCTTCTCTTTACTTTTTCTAATAACGCTATGTCCTTTTTAAGATACGGTGACCAGAATTGCACACAATATTCAAGGTGCGGTCGTACCATGGAGCGATACAGAGGCATTATAATATCCTTTGTTTTATTCTCCATCCCTTTCCTTATGATACCTAGCATTCTATTTGCTTTCTTGGCCGCCGCTGCACACTGGGCGGAGGGTTTTAACATGTTATCCACGATGACTCCTAAATCTTTTTCCTGGGTGGTGGTTTCTAATGTGGAGCCTTGCATCGTGTAACTATAGTGTGGGTTGTTCTTTCCTAGGTGCATAACTTTGCACTTGTCCACATTAAATTTCATCTGCCATTTGGATGCCCAGTCTTCCAATTTATCCAGATCCTCCTGCAGTTTTGCACAATCCTCTTGGGGTTTAACAACTTTAAACAGTTTTGTGTCATCTGCAAATTTGATAACCTCACTAGTTATTCCCTTTTCCAGGTCATTTATGAATATGTCAAAAAGTAGCGGACCCAGTACAGATCCCTGGGGTACTCCACTATTCACCTTTTTCCATTGGGAATATTGGCCATTTAGCCCTACCCTCTGCTTTCCATCTTTTAACCAGTTCCCGATCCACAATAGTACACTGCCTCCTATCCCATGACTTTTTAGCTTCGCCAAAAGTCTCTGATGGGGGACCTTGTCAAGAGCTTTCTGAAAGTCCAGATACACTATATCAACCGACTCACCTTTGTCTACCTGTTTATGTTACCAATTGCCTGAATATTTATTTATTTATTTGTTATTTTTATACCGCTCCTTCCCAAGATCAGGGGCGGTGTACAATGAACAACATTTTTACATAGAACACAATTTAACATAACATGATTGTAACAGTTGCAACTATGTACAAGATAGGATGGGTACTTTAAGTTTACTTTAAGAGTTCTCCCTGCAGAGAATCCATGGTCTCCTTACTTCTAGATGATATTGCAGCAGGAATGTGCCAATCAACATCTGGCATATCGAAATCCCCTATCAGTAGCACTTCCCCTTTTCTAGCAATGTTTATGTTTATGTTTATTTAAAATTTGTTATACCACCCAACACCATGGGCATCTGGGTGGTTTACAATCATAAAATCATAAAATTACAAAGCTGCAGAAACAGAAAGGAACGCCATTATCTAAGAACAGTAAAGAGGAGAAAAAGATGACAGGGAAGAGTTAAACGAAATAAGACAACGGAAACACAACAGCAAGGAAAAGAAGAAAAGGAGTGAGGACTACGGGGGAAGGTCAAATGCCAGGCTAAACAGGTGGATCTTGAGTTTTGTTTTGAAAAGCTGGAATGACATTTCGGATTGGAGGGAAGGGGGAACAAATTCCAGAGCCTCGGACCTAAAAAATATAAAGCAGAAGAGCGAGTGGATTCCAGGTGAGCATGGGGACATACGATTGACATGGATAGAATGGAGTGAACGGTGAGGAGTATGAAAGCGGACCTGGTCTGCAAGATAAAGGGGGTTGCCTGTGTGGAGTGCCCTGTGAACGAAGGTAAGAATCTTATACTGAATACGGAAGGATACTGGTAACCAATGTTGTTGCATAAGAAGAGGGGTGACATGTTCAAACCGGGAAGCATGAGTTAAGAGGCGGACCGCAGTGTTCTGAATACGCTGGAGACGGGAAAGTTGGAACTGTGGGAGACCTGCTAAAGCAACGTTGCAGTAGTCGAGTTGGGACATCACTAAGGAGAGTAGAAGTGTAACCAATGCTGAGTATGTCTTCAATTAAATCCTGTCCACCTCTTCCTCTTGTGAGGGAGGTCTGTATGTCATGCCAATTCAAATAGATTTCTCTTTCCCACTTTCTAGTTTAACCAACAGTGCCTCCTCTCTTCCTTTTAAGTTCTGTAATTCCAAAGGTTTAATATTATTTTTTACATATTGTGCCACTCTTCCTCTCCTTCTTCCTACCATTTCCTTTCTGAATAAAGTATAGCCTGGTATAGTTACATCCCAGTCATGGTTTTCTGTGAACCATGTTTCTGTAACTGCCACTAAATCCAAGTCAGCCACTCCCATTAAAGCTTCAACATCAGGGATCTTATTTCCCATGCCACGGGCATTTATACACACTGCTTTCCATATATTACCCCTTTTACCCATTTCCATAAAGGTATTTAATGTTTCACTTACCTGAGGGCTTTCACCTACCTGGTGGCTTTCTTCACCCATCCCAAATGAATCTAGTTTAAAGCCCTTTTCAGTAGATTAGCCAGTCTACTACTGAAGATGTGCCAACCTTTCTTGGACAGATGGATGCCATCTCTGCTCTGCAACCCTTGCAACAGCATCCCATGGTCCAGGAAACCAAAATCCTCTTGATGACACCATCCACGTAGCCATGCATTCATTTATTTTATTTATTTATTTATATCTCTTATATACCACGCTATTATAATCAGTGCGGTTTACAGTTGAACAAAACATACTACAATGCAGCGGGTCACATTGAGTTTACATTGAACAGGGGTAGTAAACTTGGAAGAACCGGGATAACTATATACAAATTATGGACATTCTTACAGGACATATAAGGATAGTAAACAGATGCCTAAGCACCTGGGTCAGGGAGAGAGGGTAGGGGAAAGGTGATTAACCATTCTCTAAGGGAGGCTGATCAATGGGGCGGGCTAGGTAGGAGGGTAAGGTGATGGCTGTGTGCTTTCCAGAATTATTATCAAGGTAATGTAGAAGGAAAAAGTGGTGTTTGAGAGCTTTTCTGAATAATGGTAGATTGGAGATAGCTCGGATTTCTGCTGGGAGGGCGTTCCAGGCCATAGGTGCGAAAATGGAGAAGGCTCTCCTGGCTGTTGTCTTTGTACATTTTGTCACTGACTTAGGGACTTCAAGGGTATTCATCAATGTAGATCTCCTTAATCTGTTGGCTGGGGTGCTGTGGAGAAGTTTACTGATGGGCGTGGGTGGCTGGTTCTTGAGGGCTTTGAATGTCAGGACAAGAGTCTTGTAGTGGATTCTGGCCTGCAGGGGTAGCCAGTGTAGGTTCTTCAGGCCTGGTGTTATATGGTCTGACCTTGATAGACCTACCAGAACCCTCGCAGCAGAGTTCATGGCAAGTCGGAGTGGGCTTAGAGTCGACTGTGGAAGTCCCTGAAGGATGATGTTGGCAAAGTCGAGATGAGGAATAACTAGAACTTGGAAGATTGATCGGTAATCAGGGAAGTCCAGTAGTGATCGGAGATGACATAGTGATCTGATTTTGTGATAAATCGCTTTTGTGGTGTTTTTGATATGTGCTGACATGTCTAGCCTCTGGTCAAGGGTAATACCTAGATAGCGAATTGTGGGTTTTGCCTTAAGTTCTGTGTTGTTGACTTGTAGTGAGGGAGGTGGCGTAAACTTCTGGTTTCTCGTGACGAATAGAACATTTGTTTTGCTGTGGTTAATTCATAGATTTTGAGAAAGGAGCCAGTCTGCCACTGCTTCAAAGCATCTCAATATTGGGGAGAAGTCAGGTTGATCGATCTTGAAGGGTGTGTAAATGAGGATGTCATCTGCATAGGCTAGGCATTGGACATTGAAGGATTGAATTAATGCACAGATGGGTTGCATGTAGATGTTAAACATCAATGCAGATAGGGATGAGCCTTGAGGTACGCCTTGTTTCAGTGGGAATGGCTCTGAGGTCGTGGATCCTGCTCTGACTTGTTGCCATCTATTGCACAGATAAGATTTGTACCAGGCTAGCGCTGATCCTAGTATTCCTTTTTCTTTGAGGCGAAGTAAGAGTGTTTGGTGGTTCACCGAATCAAAAGTGGCTGCTATGTCCAAGAAGATGAGGACATATCCTTGGTGGATGTTGTCAAGACCAGTGACTAGATTGTTAAAGAGGGTTGTAAGGATGGTATCAACACCGTGTGCTTCTCTAAAGCCATGCTGGGCTGGGTCCAGGGGTGCTTCAATGTCGACATGGTGTTGAATTTGTCGCTGGACTACCTTCTCAAAGATTTTGGCAAGTAGAGGGATGCTCGAAATTGGTCTGAAGGACTCAACTTTCGATGGATCAAGTTTACTATTTTTTAACAGAGGGCGGGTGGACGTGTATTTTAGGCTTTGGAGGAAGGACCCTGTTGATAGGAATTGGTTCAGGATTCTGCATATTGTCGGACTGAGATCATAGCGCAACTCTTTAATCCAGCTTGCAGGGCAAGGATCGTTAGGAGCAGTAGTGAGGTTAATAGAGGAAATGATATCTACAATCTCTTCATGGGATACCTCGGAGGATTGCAGCAGAGAGGTTGGTTGGGAAGACACATGCGGGGTGAAGGAGGATGTGATGGTTGCAACCGTATTGGTCTGGATCGATTTTGATTGTAGGTAATTGGCATAGTCTTGTGGCTGGGGCGTGGGTGATTGGGCTAGAGCTGGGTCGCCTGTCAAGGTCTTGACAATAATGAATAGGTCATGCGGTTTGTTCAAAGATCGCTTTAGTAATTCAGAATGGTACTGTTTTCTTTTTCCATGGTTTTCTGCCGGTGTGACTGTAGTTGAGCGGAGTATGCCCCGAGTGCCTCGGAGGTCCGGGTGTGACGCCAATGTCTCTCGAGCTTGCGTAGTTGGAGAAGCGAAGCTTGCAGGTCACCATGGCGCATATTCCCGTTTCGATGAGTTCTTGTTGGTAGCTGTGAGACAGGCAGCAGCTCTGATGGCATTATCCCAGTTGAATACCAATTTGTCTGGGTCGAGGGATTCATTGGAGAGGAGAGGTAGGATCTTCTCAAGGGCCTTCTCCTTAATAAGGGGCCAAAAGTGTGTTGTCATCATTCTAGGGGGGGGGGGGGGCACTTGCTTTATTGTTGAAGTTGCTGGGGTAGTTGGTGGGTATGTGAAATAGGAGTAGGTTATGTTCTGACCAGGGTACAGGTGTTATGGAGAGCAGCAGGCTCTGGGGTGAGTTGACAGAAGTCTGAGGGCCGAAGATCAGGTCCAGTTTACCACCCTTGTTATGCGTGGGGGAGTCGAGGAGTTGCGTATAGCCCAGCTCATTCATTGCATCAAGGAAGGCTGATGAATGTGTATCTAGTAAGGAGGGTAGGTTGAAATCTCCCATCAACCAATTCAGGGAGCGTGGATTACTGGGGTTACAGGCTAGATCAATTATTGATGAAAGGTCATCTGGTGATGTTGGTGCTCAGTACAGTAGGTTAATTGAGCAGTGTTCGTTCGATATGGAGATTATGTCCAGATAGGTTGAGCTATTGGTGGTGTTTAGAGCAAATTGAAGTTCGGATCTGGCAAGGATGAGTGTGCCTCCTCCCCTTTGGTGGGTCCTATGGCAGGCGTAGGTTGAGTAACTAGGTGGTGACATCTGGTTGATTAGCACATTATCACAGTCAGATAGCCATGTTTCAGTTATCATTAGGATATCAAGGTCATGGCGGGTTATCAGGTCCATGGCTACAGTCCATTTCGAGCGTATTGATCTAGCATTTATAAGTGCACATTTGAGTAAGCGCTGGTATTTGTATTTCTCAGCTTCGCTGCTCTTAAGGCTCTGTAGAGGGATGTGTAGGAGGTGTGAGTGGAGTGTTGTTGAGGTGTGGTGGGGGTTTTCAAACCCTCTTCTGCCATGGTTGTGGAAGATTGGGATGTGGCTAATGCCATGGTTAAAGGCATGTGATATGTTGGGGGTCCAGGAGGTGAGGATGATGAGGGTCAAGGATAGGATTGGATGCATATTGGGTGTTCTATGTGGGGCAAACTACAGGCTGACAAGATTAAGTAGGCTGATAAAGTGCAGGCAGATAATATATTAAGTACAGGATTAGCAAGGAGCAACACAGTAATGCAGATTTGGTAAGAAGTTGTGTGGCAACAGTTGTAAAAATATAACAAAGTGTCAGCAAAGGTTGTGAAGATTAGTAACAGTGTTTAAACAGCGTGGCAGGCTTAAAGCAAAGGCAGTATAGCTCAAGGTAGTAACAGCGATCAGGTCACAGGTCTCAGATAAGTCCTCTTTTAATGGGGGTTTACCTCGTGGTCAGTAGATTTTCTTTTTAGCTAGTCGAGATGATCGGCAGAAGAGAAGGTGGAGAGTTCTTCCGGGATGTTGTGGTGAGGGGGCTAGGCTTATTAGTAGGTTGTTCACAGGAGATCAGTGGATCAGTGGGGGGCCACCGCCTAAGGGCCACGCCAAAGGGCCCTCTGGCGAGGCCCTCAGGCGCAGGCCCGCCTGGCGGCGGTTTCTCTAAAGGAGCTGCTGCTCCTCCTCCCACAGCCCCGATTGGGCTGGAGGCAGGCTGATGGACTCGCCCCTCTCGGGAGCCTGCAGATGGCTGCTTTCCCGCCGGCCGCTTTTTCTCTAAAGGAGCTGCTGCTCCTCCTCCCACAGCCCCGATTGGGCTGGAGGCAGGCTGATGGACTCGCCCCTCTCGGGAGCCTGCAGATGGCTGCTTTCCCGCCGGCCGCTTTTTCTCTAAAGGAGCTGCTGCTCCTCCTCCCACAGCCCCGATTGGGCTGGAGGCAGGCTGATGGACTCGCCCCTCTCGGGAGCCTGCAGATGGCTGCTTTCCCGACGGCCACGGTTTCTCTAAAGGAGCTGCTGCTCCTCCTCCCACAGTCCCGATTGGGCTGGAGGCAGGCTGATGGACTCGCCCCTCTCGGGAGCCTGCAGATAGTTGCTTTCCCGCCGGCCGCGGTTTCTCTAAAGGAGCTGCTGCTCCTCCTCCCACAGCCCAGATTGGGCTGGAGGCAGGCTGATGGACTCGCACCTCTCAGGAGCCTGCAGATGGATCTCCAGGATGCGAGCCTCTCTGCCTTGGTCTTTACCCTCAACAGGATGAATTGAAGAGAACACCATCTGTGCACCTATCTGCTTCACCCTCTGTCCCAGAGCCATGAAGGAGTAGCCTAGTGGTTGGGGCACGGTACTTCAGGCCGGAAGGTCGGGGGTTCAAATCCCACTAGAGGACAGCAACCTTGGGCCGGAAGGACTGGGGTTTCTAGTCCCACAGATGCTCCTTGTGGTCTTGGGCAAGCCACTTAACCCTCCATTTCCCATGTTCCCTGTAAGTATTAGTGTATGTGTCTCATATCCCCGCATGTTAAATGTATCCCCCAATTGTGTTGTGACCGCTTTGATTGAAGGATAAGGCGGTATACAAAACTGTCTAAATAAATGAAGTCACTTTTGATATGCTCAGAAGGATACCTGGCAGTATCATTTGTTCCGACATGGATTAAGAACATTGGGTAATGGCCAGAGGGCTTGATGAGTCTTGGCAAAATCTCCGTAACATCTTGGATTTTGGCTTCTGGCAAACAGCATACTTCTCTGGACATCACGACTGGTCGGCAGATGGATGCCTCATTACCCCTCAGAAGAGAGTCACCAACCACCACTACCCTTTGCTTCCTTGTGGTCACTGATTCTGCAACGTTGGGGTACTTGAGCTCTGGTTCTTCCCTTTACAGGAATGTTTTCACCTTCTCCACTTCCAGGGCTGCATAATGATTCTTCAGTTGAAATGCTGGAGAAGTTGGATTGATGTTTCTGCAGGCTCTGGTGACTTGTGTCCAACCTTCGTCATTCTGAAGGCACCCATCTTCTCCTCTGCTGGAGAGTTTCATTGCTGCAAGAAGCATCTCATCAATGTACTTCTCACTGTCTTAAATGCTCCTCAGCCTCGCCACCTCCTCTCTGAGTTCCTCCACTTGTTTCCTGAGAGCTTCAGCATGCAGGCACCCTGCATATAGAACCAGTCCTTCAACTGGCATTGGGATCTCTGTCTGTAGAGAGGCAGAAGTTGTAACAGGAGCAACAGCTTTAGCGATACGATTTTTCCCAGCCATTGTTTTGTTCGAGGAGCTTAGGTATCTTTTTTGAAATGTATAGCCCCTGCATGGAACGTGGGGAAAAGAAGCAGCACTGTGGATTATGTTGGAAAGAGGAGACAGCACTATCATCCATACTGGCATAGGTTACAGGCCTCCAATTCAAACAAAAGCAATGGATAGAAACTTGATTATTGATATTGCAAAGATAGCCATGAAAGGGGAAGTGATCATTTTGAGTGACTTTAATCTACTAGATGTAGATTGGAGTATTCCTTCTACAAATCTGGAAAGAAGTAGAAAGATTGTGGATGTCTTCCAAGAAACATTGCTCAGACAAATGGTGATGGACCCAACCAGGCAGCACCATACCTGGGCTTGTGTGAGTGATGCAGTTGCACAGAGTGCAAAAAAATAGGGACGCATTTGGGGCTCCTCCACATGCTGTTTGCCCTGCCTACTCTTGCTGCACTGCCATTTTTCCTGTTCTCTTGGCGGTGGTGGCAGCAGCAGCGGAGCTCCTCCAATCTCCAATTTAGAAAAACAAATGCAGATCTTTGCATCTCCACATGTGCATGGCTGGTCTGGTCCCTCTCTCCTGTGACATGAGCATACATCAAAGGAGGGAGGGATCAGACCAGCTTTGCAAGTGTAGAGTCAGAAAGATACGTGTTTTTTTTTAATTGGAAGAGGTCCATTGCCATTGCGGTTGCCACCACTGCCACCACCAAGAGAAGAGGAAAAGCGGTGGTGGAGTAAGTGCAAGTTGGGCTTATAGCGTGGGGGTGGGAGGTGGCTAGACAATGAGAGGTGAGGTAAGATGGAGAGATGGGGGATGGGGCAGTGCCAAGTTTGCAAGTTGCACAGGGTGCCTTTATGACTTGATACGGCCCTCCAACCAAGGTGAATTGAACACTGGATATAGTACTCACCAATGGAGATAGCATATCGAATGTCCAAGTGGGTACCCACAAGTGCAGCAGTGATCATCAAACGGTGTGATTTGAGGTAAAAGTCAAGGCAGAGTCCAATTACAGCAAACTCAAAGTCCTAGACTTCTAAAACACTGATTTCAATAGCATGGCAACAGGGGCATCCCAAGGGGGGTGCGGGGCCATGTGTGGAGACTCAGTGTGGGGCCTCATTTGCATAAGTGGCCGTATTTGCATAAATATTTGCATAATGTTACCATGCACTAACTTTTAGTAAACACGTCTCTTAATGAATGTATGGATAAAGACAGACTAAAAGATTTCTACATTACTATAATCTAGTGCCAACCGCCAGGCACATTAGGAACTACTACAAACACTGCCCATTTAGAATCCATCCACCCAAAAATCTCCGAAAAAAAACCCTACAGTGAACCTCTATTGTTTATTTATTCTTTTTGGCGGATCACACCGAGGGAGGAAAAGAAGAATGCCTTAACCCCACCAAACAGATGTGATCCGTTTTATTCATAGAAACGTTCTTTGGTAAATACCCATTAAAAAAAACCAAATTATCTTAAATAGTTCTAGAAGAAAAGCCACAACTCGTTGCATGTATCAAACATCGAATTCCAGGACAAACGACGTGCACATTTTGGGACACCAAATCCCTGTAAAGAAACATAGAAACATGATGACAGAAAAAGACCACATGGCCTATGCAGTCTGTCCCTCCATATCAACTACAAAAGTCCACTTTTTACCTTTAGAGATCCTCTGTTTTGGTCCCATGCTTTTCTGAATTCAGTTACTGTCCTCACCTCTACCACCTCCACTGGGAGACTATTCCATGGATCCACTACTCTTTCCGTAAAGAAATATTTCCCCATATGACTCCTGAATCTATCTCCCTTCACCCTCATCCCATGTCCCCTCGTAGTAGAACTTGCTTTCAATTGAAAGAGGCTCTCTCCCTGAACATTTATGCCACGGAGGTATTTAAACATCTCAATCATATCACCTCTATCCCGCCTTTCCTCTAAGGTGTACATATTAAGATCCTTCAGTCTGTCCTCATATGCTTTATAATGAAGCCCACCAATCATTTTAGTAGCCACCCTCTGCACCGACTCCATCCTGTTCACATCCTTTTGAAGGTGCGGTCTCCAGAATTGCACACTCTACTCCAAATGAGGTCGCACCAAAGACTTATACAGAGGCATTATCACCTCCTTTTTTCTGCTAGCCATTCCTCTCCGTATGCACCCAGGCATCCTTCTAGCTTTTGCCGTCGCCTTTTCTACCTGTTTAGCTACTTTAAGATCATCAGACACAACCACGCCTAGGTCCCACTCTTCTTTAGTGGACAAAAGTACTTCACCTCCTATACTGTATTGCTCCCTTGGATTGCTGCAGCCCAAATGCATGACCTTACATTTTTTAACATTAAATCCCAGCTGCCAAATTCTAGACCATTCTTCAAGCTTAGCTAGATCCCTCCTCATGTTATCTACACCTTCCTGGGTGTCTACTCTATTGCAGATTTTGGTATCATCTGCAAAGAGGCAAACCTTACCCGACAGCCCTTCCGCTATATCACTAACAAAGATGTTAAAAAGAATCAGACCAAGGACAGATCCCTGGGGCACACTACTGGTAACATCCTTCTCCTCAGAGTAAGCTCCATTTAGTTGTACTCTTTGTCGCCTCCCACCCAACCAATTTCTAACCCAAGCAGTAACTTTAGGGTCCAACCCTAGGGTGCTCAGTTTGTTTATAAGTCACCTGTGAGGAACAGTGTCAAAGGCTTTACTGAAATCTAAATACACCACATCTAGAGCTCTCCCTCGGTCCAACTCCCTGGTCACCCAGTCAAAGAAATCAATCAGATTTGTCTGACAATATCAAGTGTATCAAGTGCTCCAACGAAAATCAAAAAGGCGTAGATCTTCTTGCAGCTGTAGTTGAACAAATGGCGTGACTTCCGTTTTAAAAATTGCCGGTAGTTCGTCGGCATCCAGTCACTGGAAAGGACTGATGCACTTCCGATTGGCCAACTGATTCTGTCCGTCAGTGGGGAGAACAACTCGCAGGTAAAGGGCAATCCCCAATGAGGCCCTGTCCTGATTGGTTGAAATCTGAATGATGTAAGAACCAGAGCTGCCTACCAAAGAACAGTCAATCATGAAGGGGACATCCCACTGAACAGAGGGAACCCCTTAGCTGATTGGCCCCTCTACAAAACACTCAACCACTCAATTTTGCAGTTCAAACCTCCAGGGTGTACAGTGTCCAGATCATAGATCCATCTCTGCTCACAACGCTGTAAACGGACCACCCGATCACCCCCTCTAGGATCTTCAGGGATGTGGTCAATCACTGTCCAGTGTAGATCTTCAAATGAATGCCCCCGCTCAATACAATGTTCCACTACCGGGGCTGAAAGGATCCGCTGATGAATCCGAGAAGCATGCTCTCCTATTCTAACTTTAATGGAATGTGTCGTACGTCCCACATAAAGTAAAGAACAGTCACACTGGATCAAGTAAACCACAAACACGGAGGAACAGGTAGTAAACCATTAGCGTTGGTAAGTATGCCCTGTTTTAAGATGGATCCAAGCGGTCCCGGACATGGTGTTAAAACAAAATTTGCAATTATAACAGGGGAAATGACCCCTCAAATCACCTGGATCCGTAGGTCTATCAAATGTGGTGGTAGATTTCACTAACATGTCTCGAAGACTCAAAGCTTTACTAAATGCAGGCATGAATGGATGAGCCAAGCTAGAGTGCACTGAAAGAATGGGCCAATGTTTGCGAAGGATCCCCATGACAGCATTGCTCCGAACCATATATGGAAAAAACCCCACTATCCGTTTATCTGCAGAAGCTCTTGAATTAGTGGGGGTAGGAAGCAATAGCCAATCACGATGAGTATTCCGAGCCCGTTTATACGCTTGATCGACAACCAAAAGGGGTTCCCCCCTAGCTAACAATCTTTGTTTCAATTCCCGAGCATGATGTTTAAATTCAGAAAGAGAAGAACATAAGCGACGTAAACGCAAAAATTGCCCGTAAGGCAACCCCCTCCGAAGAGAGGCTGGATGAAAACTGTTGTAATTCAGCAAACTATTTCTCTGCACCGGCTTGCGAAACAAGGTGGTGTGGCGGGAACTGTCAGTTCTATAAACCAGCATATCCAAAAATTATATCTTCTGTGAATCCAGATGTGCCGTTAATTTGATGTTAGGTTTCAATCCATTCAACCAGGACAAAAATGCTTGCAATTCATCAAAACTGGCTGTCCACACAAAGAAAATGTCATCCAGGAACCGCTTCCAAAGAGGACTGTTTGGCAAAAAAAGTTGACGCATATATCTGACTTTCCTCCATCTGGGCCAAATATAAAGTGTCGATGGAAGGAGCCACAGTCGCGCCCATGGCGATGCCAAATATCTGCTGGAAAAACGTTCCCTCAAAAATAAAATAACTTTTTGTCAAAACCAAAGTGATTAAATCCAACAAAAAAGCTCTTGGTAATCTCGATGGAGCTGTTGTGAATAAAGTTTGCAATAAATCTAAGGCCTCCCCCTGATGAATATTCGTGTAGAGTGCTGCTACATCTAAAGTCACCAGATATGAATCTGCATCAGACAAAACTAAAGTAGATAACTGAACCATGAAATGAATGGAATCACAAATAAATAAACGAACTGAAGACGCTTCCTCTTTCAAAAACAATCACAAAATTTTGAAAGAGGCTCCAAAATTGAACCCCTGCAGGAGACAATGGTTCAGTTATCTACTTTAGTTTTGTCTGATGCAGATTCATATCTGGTGACTTTAGATAGAATATATGGTTCGGAACAATGCTATCATGGGGATCCTTCGCAAACATTGGCCCATTCTTTCAGTGCACTCTAGTTTGGCTCATCCAGTCATGCCTGCATTTAGTAAAGCTTTGAGTCTTCGAGACATGTTAGTGAAATCTACCACCACATTTGATAGACCTACGGATCCGGGTGATTTGAGGGGTCATTTCCCCTGTTATAATTGCAAATTTTGTTTTAACACCATGTCCGGGACCGCTTGGATCCATCTTAAAACAGGGCATACTTACCAACGCTAATGGTTTACTACCTGTTCCTCCGTGTTTGTGGTTTACTTGATCCAGTGTGACTGTTCTTTACTTTATGTGGGACGTACGACACGTTCCATTAAAGCTAGAATAGGAGAGCATGCTTCTCGGATTCATCAGCGGATCCTTTCAGCCCCGGTAGTGGAACACTGTATTGAGCGGGGGCATTCATTTGAAGATCTACACTGAACAGTGATTCACCACATCCCTGAAGATCCTAGAGGGGGTGATCGGGTGGTCCGTTTACAGCGTTGTGAGCAGAGATGGATCTACGATCTGGACACTGTACACCCTGGAGGTTTGAACCGCAAAATTGAGTGGTTGAGTGTTTTGTAGAGGGGCCAATCAGCTAAGGGGTTCCCTCTGTTCAGTGGGATGTCCCCTTCATGATTGGCTGTTCTTTGGTAGGCAGCTCTGGTTCTTAAATCATTCAGATTTCATCCAATCAGGACAGGGCCTCATTGGGGGATTGCCCTTTACCTGCGAGTTGTTCTCCCCACTGACGGACAGAATCAGTTGGCCAATCGGAAGTGCATCAGTCCTTTCCAGTGACTGGATGTCGACGAACTTCCGGCAATTTTTAAAACGTGAGTCACGCCATTTGTTAACTACAGCTGCAAGAAGATCTACGCCTGTTTGATTTTTGTTGGAGCACTTGATACAGGGATTTGGTGTCCCGAAATGTGCACGTCGTGTGTCCCGGAATTCGATGTTTGATACATGCAACGAGTTGTGGCTTTTCTTCTAGAACTATTTAAGATAAGTTGGTGTTTTTTAATGGGTATTTACCAAAGAACCTTTCTATGAATAAAACGGATCACATCTGTTTGGTGGGGTTAAAGCATTCTTCTTTTCCTCCCTCGGTGTGATCCGACAAAAAGAATAAATAAACAATAGAGGTTCACTGTAGGGTTTTTTTTCGGAGATTTTTGGGTGGGTACATTTATGCATCTCTGATTTAGGGATTAATTTTTTGGCATTTAGAACCCATAGCAAACCCGCCATATCATAACAGCACTACCAGGACTCACAAAGCACCAGACCCTACCTATCAAAAGGCAACACTGCAAATATTTAAATCAATACATTTCTAGGGTTGCCAACTGGCTGGTTTTCAGCCAGCCTGGCCGGTTTTTCCACGGCCACGCCGGCTGCTGGCGCAGAGGCAAAACCGGCCCTTTAAAAGCCGGTTTTTTTGCTCTGGCCGCAAGATCGGGAGCGGCCAGAGCAAAAAAACCGGCTTTTCTCCGCTTCAGAGGGAGCCGGGGAAGCCCGCGCGAGGCCCCGGCTCCCTCTGAACAGCCACCAGCGTGAAGAGCCTTTACCTTCACGCTGGCGGCTGTTCCTGTGAAGCCGCGAATGCTGGGAAAGGTTAAAGGTTGCCCTTTAACCTTTCCCAGCATTCGCGGCTTCACAGGAACAGCCGCCAGCGTGAAGGAAAAGGCTCTTCACGCTGGTGGCTGTACAGAGGGAGCCGGGGCCTCGCGCGGGCTTCCCCGGCTCCCTCTGAAGCCTCAGACAGCTGCGATGCTGGTCGGGGTGGGGGGGGGCAAGGACTGCATTGGCTGTGATGGGGGGGACCTGGACTGGAAAGGGCTAAGAAGGGGGGGGGGACTTGGACTGGATAAGGGCTAAGGGGGGGGACTTGGACTGGAAAAGGGCTAAGGGGGGGGACTTGGACTGGAAAAGGGCTAAGGGGGGGGGGTGACTTGGACTGGAAAAGGACTAAGGGGGGACTTGGACTGGAAAAGGGCTAAGGGGGGGGCTTGGACTGGAAAAGGGCTAAGGGGGGACTTGGACTGGAAAAGGGCTAAGGGGGTGGGACTTGGACTAGAAAAGGGCTAAAGGGGGGGGACTTGGACTGGAAAAGGGCTAAGGGGGGGGGACTTGGACTGGAAAAGGGCTAAGGGGGGGGGACTTGGACTGGAAATAGGCTGTGATGGGGGGGGGGACCTGGACTGTAAAAGGGTTAGGGGGGGGGGACATGGACTGGAAATGGGTTGTGATGGGGGGGGCGGGGACCTGGACCAGAAAAGGGCTATTGGGGGGGGGGAACTTGGACTGGAAATAGGCTGTGATGGGGGGGGGACCTGGACTGTAAAAGGGTTATGGGGGGGGGCATGGACTGGAAATGGGTTGTGATGGGGGTGGAGGGGACCTGGACTGGAAATGGGCTATGGTGGAGGAAGGGGGATCTTGGACTGGAAATAGGCTGTGATTAGGGGGGCTAGGACTGGAAATGGGCTGTGATGGTGCGGGGGGACTCGGACTGCAAATGGGCTGTGATGGTGCGGGGGGGACTCGGACTGCAAATGGGCTGTGATGGTGGGGGGGGCCTAGGACTGGAAATAGGCTGTGATGGGGGACTTGGACTGGAAATGGGCTGTGATTGGGGGGGAGCTAGGACTGGAAATGGCCTGTGATGTGAGGGCTAGCACTGGAAATGGGCTGATGAAGAGCTGGAATAGGACTGGAAATGGGCTGATGTGGGGCATGGGAGAATGGGACTAGAAGGGAGTGGATGCTGGGTGGGCCTAGAACTATAAGGGAATTGATTTGGGGGGAGGACTAGAATGGATGGGGAATGAGAATGGAGAGGGGAAAAAATATTTTGTGTGGAAGAAAAGTCTATGATGGGCCGGTATTGGGAGAGTAAGAGGGGCTTGAGAATGGAAGGGTGAAATTTAAACGGATGATAAAGGAATAAGGAAAGAATTGGGGGAAAGAGCAAAAGGGAAACAATCTGTGTGTTAAAGCAGAAATAGAGAGAGAATGGAAAACATCTAAAAGAGAAGAAAGGACAAATGGATAGCTCGCAGAAGACACGAAGAAACCAGAAGAAAGTGACTGGAGCAATTGCAACTGAAAAATAAAATGCCCAAACAGAAGGTAGAAAAATACTTTTATTTTGAATTTATTAACTGGAATATGTCTGGTCTGGGAAGTGTGTATTGCTAACATCTTTGCGTTTTTCTTTAGTGCAAGAGGAAATTACTTTATAGTTTTATTTCTCCAGTGTTGTACATTTCATGTTTGGATTTTGGGGTTCCCAGTTTAATTATTATCTGACCAAGGAAGTTAGCCTACACGTATCCTCGGAAATTTTTGTGGGTGGGGCTGGGGGCGGGGCAGGGGTGGGACTAGGGGCGGAGAATGGGTGGAGCATGGCAAGCCACAGATGTCGGGTTTTTCTCGGTGAAAAAGTTGGCAACCCTATACATTTCAGAGAATAACAATACATGACTTACTGGGGAAAGAGAACAAGTGGCAATATCAAATAGGAATTACATAAACAGAATACCTCAGCTCAGTTACACATGCAGAACATAGACCATCACCAAATAAGGAATCACAATTTAGAAACACGAAGGCAAAAATTAAACTGGGAAGCCCAAAAGCCAAACTTGGAATGTACAACAACACTGTAGAAATAAAACTATAAATTAATTTCCTCTTGTACTAAACAAAGCACAGACGTTAATGATGCACATTTCCCAGAGCTGACATATTCCAGTTAATAAATTCAAAATAAAGAAATATTTTTTGACCTTTTGTGCATTTTTTTTCAGTTGCAATTGCTCCGGCCACTTTCTTCTGGTTTCTTCGTGTCTTCTGCTAACTCTCCATCGTCTGCTGTCCATTTGTCCTTTCTTCTCTCTTCTAGTTTTTTTCCATTCTCTCTCTCTACATCTGCTTTAACATACTAATCTTTCTCCTTTTGCTCTTTCCTCATTCCTATTCCATCCACTCAAATTTTACCCCTCCATCCTCAATCCCCACTTACTCTCCCAATACCCAGCCAATAGTAGATTTTTCATCCCTCCCACACAAAATATTTTTCCCCTCTGCATTTCACTCTCCCAGCCCCATCCCATTCTAATCCTCCCCAACATCAGCTCCCTTCTAGTTCCAGCCTCACCCAGCATCCGCTCCCTTCTAGTCCCTGCATCAGCCCATTTCCAGTCCTAGCTCCCCATCCATTTCCAATCCTATCCAAGTCCCTCCATCAGCTCATTTCCAATCCCCCATCAGCCCATTTCTAGTCCTTTCCTAGCCCCACCATCAGCCCATGTCAAATCCTAGCTCCCCTCCACTCAGCACAATTCCAGTCCAAGCCCCCCATGAGCCTATTTCCAGTTCTAGCCCCTACATGAGTCAATTTCAATCCAAGCCCCCACCACAGCCCATTTCCAATCTTAGCTCCCCCAACAGCCCATTTCTAGTCCTATCCTAGCTGCTCCATCAGCCCATTTCCTGTCCTAGCTCCCTCCCCTCACAGCCCATTTCCATTCCAAGCCTCCCTCCCCATCAGCTATTTGCAGTTCAAGCCTCCCCTTCCACTCAGCCCATTTCCAATCCTAGCAACCCCCCAACCCATTACCAGTCCTAGCCCCCCATCAACCAACTTCCAGTCCTAACCCCATCACCCCATTTTCAGTTTAAGACCCCCATAGCCCATTACCAGTCCTAACCCCCATCAGCCCACTTCCAGTCCTAACCCCCATCAGCCCATTTCCAGACTTAGCCCCCCATAGCCCATTACCAGTCCTAACCCCCCATCAGCACACAGCCCATTACCAGTCCTAACCCCATCAGCCCATTTCCAGTCCTAACCCCCATCAGCCCACAGCCCATTACCAGTCCTAACCCTCCCCACACCCCCATCGGCCCAGGGAAAATTTAAAAAAAAAAGCTGGCTGCTGCCGCCGCGGCAGCAGCAGAATCGACTGTCCCGCAGGGCCCCCCTTGCCCGGCTGAGCTCTCCCTGCCCGGCTGAGCCTCTCCGCGATGGCTTTCAGATCTGCGAAGGGAGAGTGTCTCACTGTCTCCCTTGTGGCTCTGTTAAGCCCGCAGGGGCTGATGGGAAATTTCCCATCAGCCCCTGCAGGCTTAACAGAGCTGCGAGGAGACACTCTCCCTTCGCGGATCTGAAAGCCGTCACAGAGAGGCTCAGCCGGTCAGGGAGCGCTCAGCCGGGCGGGGGGGGGGGGGGCCCACGGGACAGTCAATTCTGCTGCTGCCGCAGCGGCAGCAGCCAGCTTTTTTTTTGTTGTTTTATTTAATTTTATTTTTAAAGCAGAATGTTCTTTGCTTGGGGCCCCCTGAAACGCAGGGCCCTGTGCAAAAAACATTCTATTTTGAACAGTTTGAAAAAACTGAAAGTGGACAAGGCTATGCGACCAGATGGGATACATCCCAGGATACTGAAAGAGCTCAGAGAGGTTCTGGCAGGGCTTTGAAAGGATGTTATTAATTGATCCTTGGAGATGAGAGAGGTTCTGCAGGACTGGAGAAGTGCTGATGTGGTACCTCTTTAGAAAAGTGGTAATAGGGAAGAGGTAACAAACTACAGGCCGGTAAACCTTACCTCAGTGGTAGGAAAAGTAATGGAGGCACTCCTGAAAGAAATAATAGTGGACTTTCTGGAAACCATAGGGTTGCATGATCCGAGGCAAAATAGTTTTACCAAAAGACGATCATGCCAAACAAATTTGACCAAGTTCTTTGACTGGGTTACCAGAGAACTAGATCAAGGGTATTGATGAATGTGATCTACCTAGATTTCAGCAAAGACTTTGATACTGTTCCTCATAGTAGGCTTATCAATAAACTGAGCAGCCTGGAGATGGGTCCCAAGGTGGTGAACTGGATCAGAAATTCATTGACTGACAGACGACAGATGGTGATGGTAAAGGGAACTCACTCGGAAGAAAGGAAGGTGAGTAGTGGTGTGCCCCAGCGATCAGTCCTGGGACAGGTACTGTTAAATTTTTCAGTAATATTGCTGAAGTATTGAAGGGAAAAGCCTGCCTTTTTGCAGATGACATGAAAAGTGTGGACTCCTCTGAGGGAGTGGACAACATGAGGAAATATATACAAATGCTGGAAGAATGGTCAAATGCTTGGCAGTTAAGATTTAATACAAAAAAGTGCAGTGTCATGCACTTGGAATGTAGAAATCAAAGGGAATTGTATGCGATAGGGGGCAAGAGGTTGGTATGCACGAACCAAGAGAAGGACTTTGGAGTGATTGTTTCTGAGGATCTCAAGGTGGCGAAACAGTGTGACAAGGCAGTGGCAAAAGCCAGGAGGATGTTGGGTTGCATACAGAGAGGAATTACCTGCAGAAAGAAGGAGATATTAATTACCTTGTACAAGTCATTGAAGAGGCCTCACTTGGAAATATTGTGTTCAGTTTTGGAGACCATATCTCACAAAGGAGATAAAAAGACTTGAAACAGTTCAGAGGAAGGAAACCAAAATGATTTGGAGCCTGCTCCAGAAGAAATATGAGGACAGATTTAAAGATCTAAATATGTATACTCTGGAGAAGAGGAGGGACAGGGGAGATATGATTCAGACCTTTAAATACTTAAGGGGAAGCTGAAATACCAGAGGGCATAAAATGAAACTGCAAGGACGTCAACTTAAAAGCAATGTCAGGAAATACTTTTTCACTGAAAGGGTGGTGGATACTTGGAATGCCCTCCTGATGGAGTTGATGGGGCAAATACAGTAACGGAATTAAAGATGGCATGGGATAGGCACAGTGGATCCCTTTATAGCAAGATGATCAAATCAAAATAAACGGAACTATTTTCTTATACTTCAACAAATAGAGAGAGGTGACTTGCCCAGAGCGTCAGGCCCACCTACAGTACTCTAGCTACCTTACTGGATCATACTTGTCTTTATCTGTCGTCATTTACTATGTTTCTATGTCTGCCAAACAATGTGGAAAACACTGCAAGGACTACCCACGGGCAGGAGGTTAGACATGCTATTTTGGGGGAATGGAATTAGCCCTCTTTCTCGTCTTTTTCCATGTAGTTTTAAATTACTATATGCTCCTAAGGGCTGCTTTTGCTAAAGTGCATTCAAAGTTTGTAGTTACCATATGTTAATGGCTAAGATTATTGCATGATGGCAACTGCAAAGTCTTGGTGTTAGTTGTTAGGCGTGTACCCATCATCTTCTCTCAGTTAACACTTACCACACAGCAGAAAGTGAAGGAACTTTCCCAAAACCACAAGGAACAGGGGGATTGGAACCCTGTCTTCTGTTACTCTCTCTACTGTTTTAAACATTAGGCTAGTTCTCCACTCTGCCTCTGTTGAGGTGGTGTTAACCACTCTGCTCTAACCACTGTATTAACAGTTCCATAGTAAAAAAAAGACTAGCTTGACCCATCTAATTTGCTCCATGCAGGTTACCTCTCTATGCCTTTTGTGAAGTGTGAAAGTCATTTAAGTTTGGCTTTTAGTGGAAATGTTCTAGCCTTTGATTTCATCCTCTTGCTATATAGCAGCGATGGCGAACCTATGGCACGCGTGCCAGCTGTGGCACGTGAAGGCCTTGCAGCTGGCACGCGGGAAGGTCGCACATTAAAAAAAAAAAAAAAAAAGCCGCCCGCTGCCGCCGCGGCGGCATGGAGTGTCCCGCGGGGCTCCCTCTGCCCGGCGGGACTCTCCCGGCGCTGCTCAGCCCCTCTCTGCCGGCTTGCAGAGACACGAAGGGAGAGTCTCCCTCGCGTCTCTGTTAAGCCCGCAGGGGCTGATGGGAAATTTCCCATCTGCCCCTGCGGGCGTAAGAGAGACGCGAGGGAGACTCTCTCTCCCTTCGCGTCTCTGCAAGCCGGCAGAGAGGGGCTGAGCAGCGCCGGGAGAGTCCCGCCGGGCAGAGGCAGCCCCGCGGGACACTCCATGCCGCCGCCGCGGCGGCAGCAGGCAGCTTTTTTTTTTTTTATTGCCATGAGCCGAGGGAGGGGGGTTAAGACTGGCAATGGGCTAGGGAGGGAGAGAGGGGGGTTAAGACTGGCAATGGGCTAGGGAGGGAGGGAGGGGGGTTAAGACTGGCAATGGGCTAGGGAGGGAGGGAGGGAGGTTAAGACTGGCAATGGGCTAGGGAGGGAGGGAGGGAGGTTAAGACTGGCAATGGGCTAGGGAGGGAGGGAGGTTAAGACTGGCAATGGGCTAGGGAGGGGGGGAGGGGGGTTGAGACTGGCAATGGGCTAGGGAGGGAGGGGGGTTGAGACTGGCAATGGGCTAGGGAGGGGGGGTTAAGACTGGCAGTGGGCTGGGGAGGGGGGTTAAGACGCAGTGGGCTCTGGGGGGGAGTTAAGACTAGCAATGGGCTGTGGGCTGATGAGGGCTGGCAATGGGCTATGAGCTGATGAGGGCTGTCTGGAAATGGGGTGATGGGGGGGTTAGGACTGGTAATGGGCTATGGGGGGGGTTAAGACTGGTAGTGGGCTGATGGGGGGGGTTAGGACTGGTAATGGGCTATGGGGGGGTTAAGACTGGTAGTGGGCTGATGGGGGTGTAGGACTGATAATGGGTTATGGGGGGGCTAGGACAGGAAATGGGCTGATGGGGAGGGGTTAGGACTTGAGGTGGGCTGATGTGGTTAGGACTGGTAATGGGCTGTGGGCTGATGGGGGGGGGGTTAGGACTGGCAATGGGCTATGGGGGGCTGACTGGAAATGGGCTGATGGGGGGTTAGGACTGGTAAAGGGTTATAGGGGGGGGGCTTAAACTGAAAATGGGGTGATGGGGGTTAGGACTGGAAGTTGATTGACGGGGGGCTAGGACTGGTAATGGGTTGGGGTGTTGCTAGGACTGGAAATGGGCTGAGTGGAAGGAGAGGCTTGAACTGCAAATAGCTGATGGGGAGGGGGCTTGGAATGGAAATGGGCTGTGAGGGAAGGGAGCTAGGACTGAAAATGGGCTGATGGAACAGCTAGGATAGGACTGGAAATGGGCTGTTGGGGGGAGCTAAGATTGGAAATGGGCTGTGGTGGGGGCTTGAATTGAAATGGACTCATGGAGGGGCTAGAACTGGAAGTAGGCTCATGGGGGGCTTGGACTGGAATTGGGCTGAGTGGAGGGGAGCTATGATTTGACATGGGCTGATGGTGGGGCTAGGAAATGAGTAGAAATGGGCTGATGGGGGGGCTAGGATTGAAAATGAGCTGATGAAGGGACTTGGACTGGAATTGGGCTGATGCAGGGACTAGAAGGGAATGGATGCTGGGTGAGACTGGAACTAGAAGGGAGCTGATGTTGGGGGAGGATTAGAATGGGATGGGGCTGGGAGAGTAAAATGGAGAGGGGAAAAATATTTTGTGTAGGAGGGATGAAAAATCTACAATTGGCCAGGTATTGGGAGAGTAATTGGGGATTGAGGATGGAGGGGTAAAATTTGTGTGGATGAAATAGGAATGAGGAAAGAGCAAAAGGAGAAAGATTAGTATGTTAAAGCAGATGTAGAGAGAGAGAGAATGGAAAAAAAACTAGAAGAGAGAAGAAAGGACAAATGGACAGCAGACGATGGAGAGTTAGCAGAAAACATGAAGAAACCAGAAGAAGGTGGCTGGACCAATTGCAACTGAAAAAAAAAATGCACAAAAGGTAGAAAGATATCTCTTTATTTTGAATTTATTAACTGGAATATGTCAGCTCTGGGAAATGTGCATCATTAACATCTGCGCTTTGTTTGGTACAAGAGGAAATTCCTATTTGACGTTGCCACTTGTTCTCTTTCCCCAGTATTCTCTGAAATGTATTGGTTTAATATTTGCAGTGTTGCCTTTTGATAGGTAGGGTATGGTGCTTTGTGAGTCCTGGTAATGCTGTCAGGATACGGCGGGTTTGCTATGGGTTCCAAATGGGCAGCGTTTGTAGTAGTTCCTAATGTGCCTGGCGGTTGGCACTGGATTATAGTAATGTAGAAATCTTTTAGTCTTTCTTTATCCATACACTCATTAAGAGACATGTTTACTAAAAGTTAGTGTATGGTAACATTATGCAAATATTTATGCAAATAAGACCACTTATGCAAATGACGTGCTGGCACTTTGAGGAAATTCTTTGGTTTTGTGCGGCAGTTTGGGCACTCGGGCTCAAAAAGGTTAGCCATCACTGCTATATAGTGATTCTCTTTGTTTATCCTATGCTGGGAATGTGCAGTCCTGTAGCACAATTTGAGTGAAAGGCGCAGTCCACATCCAATCCCCACCCGATTCCATATTTGTCGGTTAATGCAGGAATTTATATGTGCTGTTAAGTGACTATATAAACTGATATACAGGCAGGAAGCTAACAGCACATGCTTCTTCCAGTGTTAATTATTTGATTTGAAGGGCCCTTATCAATGAGCTCATTATTCCTCCATCAGAGCATGTGGTAAGTAAAAGGAGTAGTCTGGTGGTTAAAGCAGCCCAATAAAATCCAGCGACGTGAGGGTTCAAATCCTGCTTATCCTATTGACTCTCCTTGTGACCTTTGGCAAGTCACATCACCCTCTATTACAGTGGTTCTCAACCCAGTCCCCTGGGACCCCCAGGCCAGTCAGGATATCCACAATGAATATGTATGAGATAGATCTGCATGCATTGCTTCCACTGTATGCAAATCTATTTCTTGCATATTCATTGTGGATATCCTGAAAACCTGACTGGCCTGGGGGTCCGACTGGGTTGAGGACCACTGCTCTATTACTTCGGGGACAACATAGATTGTAAGTACACTTGAAAAGTAACTTACAGTATGCACCTAGACCTGCAACTCATCTTAAATTTAGATTTGGAAAGGCAAGTAATTTTATTTTATTTATTTATTTAACATTTTTTATATACCGCACTATTTAACATCAGCGCGGTTCACATGTAACACAAATGTCCAGTGTGGGAAGTCTACATTGGACTTACAATAAACAGGAATTTGAACTTGGAGAACAGGTAAAACTATGTACATCACTCTTCAATCTATCTATGCATGTCATCTCATTTCCAACTTAGACATACAACAGAATAATTATGTAGATACCCCTTCGGTGGTGTCACTACCTTAAGCAGCAGAGACCTCTAGGGGCTCTACTAAATTACTACAATGTAACCAGGAGATGAGCTGGTAATTTTCCAGAAGAGGGGAGGTTACTTCTATCCCAGGTACATCAAATATATATATACAGGGTGGCCCAAAAAAAGTGAGAATATCTTGTAGTATATAAGTTATTTAAAAATTCAAAAGACAGATGTAAACGATTGACAAATTAAAAAAACAAAGAACTTGCAAAATGTTAACTTATATAAAGAACTTAGGCACTCCTTGTGGTCTTGGCACTCCTTGTGGTCTTGGGCAAGCCACTTAACCCTCCATTGCCCATGTTCCCTGTAAGTATTAGCGTATGTGTCTCATATCCCCTCGTGTTAAATGTATCCCCCAATTGACTGCTTTGACCCGGTGAAAAGTGGGATATAAATACAGTTAAATAAATAAATAAAAGAACTTGGAAAATTTGGAAGGAATTACAAGGCCAAAGCTGCCAGAAAAGAGAGCAACAAGCTTAGAAAGCTTTTTGGACTCAAGCCTACATCTATTTCTCTGTGACTGTACAAAACTCTGCCAGCAACACCACTAGCTCAAGAAGAGAACAGGATGAGAAGGAGCAAGGCAATTACCCTGGGGAGCCATCAACTTCAAGGAGAAGAGGAACTACAGGAGTCCATAAAGAAAACAGTGGCATCAGAGCCAGGAGTAGGCACAGGGCTGTATCTGCACAACTAGGCTCAAGGTACACTCAGAAAGATTACTAGAGCAGGAGGGAGTTCTCAGAGTAACCACAAGTGAAAAATTCCAGTATCAGGCAAGGAGTACTAACAGTGAATTGTTGTAATAAAACAGAATGAATCTGCTTGTTATTTATTTTGAGATAAAAGAAAAGGAGTTAACTGCTTGTAATATAGTTCTGTTTTTGTTGTTTCTGCCATTTGTATTTTTGCTATTGTTCTCTTTGATCCTAGAGTTCTTTAAGTAACACATTCTAGTCTGGACTCAATTATTTTGAGAAGATAAAAGAAGTTAGTGGAGTTTTAAGTGCCGAGGCCTCCCACTGAATACTGGTCCCATTCAAAGAACCCACTAAACTTTCTCCATAGTAGAGACTGAGACGTAGCATTGCTCTTGGATAGTTGTGACCACTGCCTGCCAAGCAATGAGTGCAGGCACTGCAAGGACATCACACAGGCAGGGAGTTACAATTATATTGAGAATAATTATTAGAGCAGATCACAGTCAACATTTAGATTCAGTGAGTAGAAAACTGACAGGAGAAACCTGCAAATATTTCCGCAAACATGTCAATTATATATAAAAATGAAAACTAATGTTTCTTTTTCATTTTTTCCCTGTTCCATATTCTGATGGTGAGAGTAGGCTCTAAAGCAGATGGTATTGGATAATTGCTCTTATTTTTTGTTAGGTCTTTTTGCTTGAGACATCAAACTATCAGTTTGGGCAATTATTTCCTGATAATGCCAGCTGTTGTGCAGACTCTCACTTAAATAGTAATAATATTATCCCTGAAAATAAGAGAACAGTGGTTCCCTTTTATTTGAGAGAGGCTAAGAGACAACTTGTAAAGAATATTCATTAAGGGAGATTTGCTGTCTACAGAGACTCTAATCATCTTGGTTGTGAAAGACAATAGTAATTGCCTCATACACCATTCCTACTGCCTTTAAACATGCCGAGATCACTCCCTAACTCCAGAAACCTTTACTGGACTCTACTTTCTTTGCTTTATCCTACTTCCTTTTTCTTGTTTCTGACCAAACTACTTGAACGTGCATTTATTTTCATCGTCTTGATGTCCTATACTCCAAAGGAAATTCTGCATAGAAATTTAGAAATTCTGCAAGCAATATTTTAAACTTCTCCATATTTTGTAAGCTTTACATGCAGAATTCCCCCATAGTCTGGCTGAGAGCAGCTGAGGACTGTAAAAGGCTTCAGAGCCCTGCTCTGTTGAGACATTCCTAACAGGGGCTATACATTTCAAACAAAGGTAAGAATTTGTGTTTTTTTAAATTGCTAGCTCACTGACTGGGAGTTCTTAATAGGGTTTTGGTACATTTTTAAAACAAAGTGACATTCTTGTTGGTGCTCTAGCTTTAAAGGAGAAATGTTTCTTTACTGGGGTAAGTTTAAAACTCTGCTTTAGTAACTTTCTCAGCTCTTTGGAGGTTACTGACACCTAATCAGGAGTTAGTGGGCCTGATTAGCCTGTGAAAGAACTGAGAGTAGCTGAGGCCTGCATAAAAGGCTTCAGAGCCCTGTTCTGTTGAGGCATTCCTAATAGGGGCTATACATTTCAAACAAAGGTAAGAATTTGTGTTTTTTTTAATTGCTAGCTCTCTGACTAGGAGCTCTTAATAGGGTTTTGGAACATTTTTATTTATTTTTTTTCCCATTTAAAATTTTTATTGATATTATATAGTAGAAATACAAACCATTCGGAAAACACCATTAATACAGTGGAATCATAAGGCAAACCCCAACCTGGTTAATAGTCCTGAATAACACACATAACAATGCGTAAATGCTATACTAAAACTCCCCCCTCCCCTTTCCCCCCTCCCAGCAGTTCCTCTCTTCCCCCCGCCTCACCCCTCAATATTATTTTCGGGGGGAAATTGAAATCTTTATTAAGTCATAACCAAAACTTCCGACAATACCAATAAAAAGAAAAAAGAAAGAAAACATCCAAAGCCTCACCCCATCCAGCACTAACCGCAAAAGCCCCCACAGAGCTGTAAGTGTAGTGCCCTATCCCCCTCCCCCCCTCTACCCCCTCCCTCCCCCCTTCCCCCCCCTGATTACCCAATATCCCCCCCTTCCCCCCCTCCCTCCGGATAGAGCCCCCGCCATAACTTCCCCCACTTATAAGCAAATTTACCCTTCTGACCTCTCCGCACTGCCGTTAATTTTTCCATTACCAAAATGTGATGCAAGCGCCCCTCAAACTCACCCAGCCCTGGAGCACTACTGCGCTTCCAGGCCGCGGCAATAGCACCCCGTGCTGCGCAAAGGCATGCCACCACCCCTCGTCCAAGTCCCCGCCCCAAGCCTCCCCCCCAGGACAGCAGGAACAACCCTGGGGACATCTCTATCTCCTCCCCTAATCGAACCCTTATCCACTCCCATACCTGAGTCCAGAATAACTGAATTTTCGGGCAATCCCACCAAATATGCCAAAAGGTGCCTCTCCCCCCACAGTCCCGCCAACAGGCAGCAGAAACACCTGGGTACATCTTATGCAAGCGGTCTGGGGTGTAATACCACCGCACCAAGACTTTAAAGCTATTTTCCCGAACGCGGGTCGAGAGAGGGGTCCTCTTAAACTGATCCCAAATCCCCCGCCAATCCACCTCCTCCAGTGGCACCCCCAAATCATTCTCCCAGTCCCGCATGTATTTAAACTGAGCGCACTTAATATTACCCACCCCCTTATACAAAGCCGAGATCATCCCTCTAGTAGTCCACATCCCGACCCACACTGCTTCCACCTCCGCCAATACTACCCTCAGATCCCCTTTACCCTTTCACTCCCGGAGGAAAGACTGGACCTGAGTAAAGGCATAGCGGTCCGCCTCCTGTAACCCATAACTCTCCTTCGCTTCCCCAAACCGCATCATCTCATCCCCATCCAACAGCTGAAAGAAACACTCCAGGCCCCTACGGGACCAATCATCCAAAAACCCCACCTTCCCACACCCCGGGCGAAACCCCTTAACCCCCCGCCATGGAGCTGCCAAGGAGAACCTCCCCCCCCCCTCCCACGCTCCCCTGCGCCCGAACCTCATCCCACACCGCCACCACCTGCCTCATTGCCGGGGACCCTACCCCCAATTCCCGCCGATCTACCCTATTCGCCCACAGCCAAGCTGCCAGCCGTCCCCCTTTCACATATTCCTTCTCTACTAGAACCCCCAGCTTGACCCCCCCCCTCTCCCTCCAATCCATAACATGCCGCAGCTGTGCCGCCCGATAATAATCTTGGATGTTAGGGACCCCCAGACCCCCTTCCCGCTTATCCGCATACAACACTTCCTTTGCTATGCGCGGGGGCTTGCGCTTCCAGATATATTGGAACACTTTCCGTTGTAAAACTCGGAGCACCTTATCAGGAACCCGAACAGGAAGAACCTGGAAGAAATATAAAATGCGGGGCAATATATTCATTTTCACTCCAGCAATCCTACCGAACCATGATGTCTCCGCATTCATCCAGCAATCTAGATCGCGAGATAATTCCCCCAGTACCTGAGGATAATTCTCCTGATATAGCTCATCATACCGCCGGGGAATCCGCACTCCCAAATACCCCAGCGACTTCGTGACCCAGCGAAATGGGTACGCAGCCCTCAGGCGGCATTCCACCCCTTTAGGGACCGAGACATTCAACACCTCCGTTTTATCGATATTCATCTTAAAGCCCGCCACCCCCCCCGTATCTTCGCACCTCATCCAAAATACCCACCAGGCTGCCTTCCGGATGGCTGATATATAATAAAATGTCATCGGCATACAAAGAAATCTTATGTTCTACCCCTCCCGCCCAAATCCCCCTTATCCGAGCGTTATCCCGTATCTGTTGCGCTAGGGGTTCGACCACGAGGGCAAACAACAGCGGGGATAGGGGACAGCCCTGCCGGGTGCCCCTTTCCAAATCGAAATCCGCGGAGTAACCACCGTTAACCTTCACCCTGGCCCTCGGCCCATTGTACAAGCCCTCTACCCACCGTAGAAAATTCGGGCCACACTTAATCTTCCGTAACACCTGCCAGACAAAGTCCCAGTGCACCCGGTCGAATGCCTTTTCGGCATCGATGGACATTAGAATGCACTCCTCCCCCCTCAATCTTGCTATTTCAATGACCTCAATAGCCCTCTGAACATTATCCCCCGTCTGGCGCCCCAAAATAAACCCGGTCTGGTCTTCCCGCACTAGTCGAGGGAGCCATGGAGCAAGTCTATCCGCCAAAGCTTTCGCTAAAATCTTAACATCTACGTTAAGCAGGGAAATTGGCCTATAAGAACCGCATTCCAAAGGATCTTTCCCGGGTTTCCGCAAAATCGAAATCCCTGCTGTTAACATTTCAGGAGGAAGCTCCCCCCCAACCGCAAGCATCCCATTAAAGACTCGTAACAAAAGCCCCCGCACCTCACTCCAAAACTGCTTATAAAACACCCCAGGAAGCCCATCTAAACCAGGCGATTTACCTCCCTTCAACCCCCGCACTACCCTGCCAACCTCTTCCTCGGTCAATGCCCCCTCCAAACCAGCCCGTGCGGCCTCGTCCAGTTGAGGCATCTCCAAACCCGCTAAGTACGAATGTATATGCGTGGCCTCCACCCCTTCCTGCCGCCGATACAGCTCCCGGTAGAATTGCTCGAATCGTCGTCGAACCGCCTGCTCCTCCCGCAACACCTCCCCATCTCGTTCCCGGATTTGGAAGATCATGGAATCCCCCTGCTGTTTCTTCAACTTACGGGCTAGCAGGCGCCCTGCTTTATCCCCAAATTCATAATATACTTGACGTACACGCTGCAAATCAAATGCGATCTTATCCACCTGCAGGGCCTGTAATTCCCCTCGCACCCGCTCCAGCGATCTCCGGGCTCCCCGTGACCCCACCGCACAAAACACCCGTTCGGCCTCCTTCACCGCTGCCTTCAACTCTTCCTCCCGCCGTCCCCGTTCCTTTTTCAACCGCGCCCCCCAATATATGAACCGTCCACGTACGTAGGCTTTCAGCCCTCCCCACACCATAACATCCCGTACTTGTCCGGTATCATTCAACGCAAGATATTCCTTAATTGCCCCTTTAATATCCTTCACCACTCGCTCCTGTCTCAAGAGGCTCTCATTCAGACGCCAAAACCGGGCACCCAGGTGTCTCCTACCACAAACCTCCACGACCACCGCACTATGATCAGACCAGACCACCAGGGTGATCTCCACCTCAAGCACCCCCACCAGCCATTCCTCACTCATCATAATCATATCAATCCGACTCCAACAGGTATGGGGTGCGGAAATAAAAGTATATTCCCGACCCGTAGGGTGCCATTTACGCCACACATCCACTAGGTTATGCTGTGCCATCAACCGTTTAAGCCCTTTCCGGTTGGCCCCCCGCCCCTCCCAACCCCTAGGGTTCCTATCACACCCGTCCTGCAGCGTACAATTAAAATCCCCCCCCACCACCACTTTTCCCAGGGATTCCCGATCTAATAACCTCCGAGTGGAGGCCCAAAACCCACCCTGGTCTCCGTTCGGAGCATACACCGAGACAATGGTAATCTCTTCCAAACCCCACCGCCCAAATATTCCCACCACTCTCCCCTCTTCATCTTTAAACCACTTCTCCACTTGTATACCCACCCCCCGTTTCAACATAATGGCCACCCCCCACTTCCGCCCTCCCCCTGGGACACTTGAAAAAAATTGCTCTGGGTACCCGGAGTGCTTTAAACGATGGATATCACTGCCCCGAAGATGTGTTTCCTGTATCAAAATCACATCCCATCTGTTATCCCTGATTTCTCTGAAGAGATACTGCCGCTTCTGCGGAGAGTTGAGTCCCTTCACATTAAGAGTTCCTATATGAAGCATCTCCCTACGTTACCCCAATCACCTCCCCCCCCACCTTCCCCCCAGGGGCTCCATCCCGGTCCCCCCCCACCCCCCCTCCCTCCTCCCCCCTCCCCCCCTTCCCTAAACCATCCCTTAACCCAGCCACGCTTCCGTGTGAGTCATGTCCTATCCCAACTCCCACCCTCATTGCCATCCCCGACCCCACATAACATAACACCCCCAACCACCTCCCCACCGCAGTCTCCAGCCCACATCAAACCTCATGCAGCCTCCCTTCTCCAATACACCCCCCCCCCACAACCAACAAGTCTCACAGGAATGTCTCTTCATCGCCAATGTACCCTTCAGGCGCTGGGACTGTTCATGGGGGGGCTGCAGAACTCCCCCCAGATGCCCCTTGGGAGAGTCGTTGAAGTCGCTTTCCTTTTTCACCGGCCCGCTGCCATTGCGAGGGTCTCCGCTCCTTTCCCCGGTCCTCTCTTTGCTCTCCTCCAGCCGCCGGTTTAGGGAGATGTTCACAGCCAAGCTCAGACAGAACTTTCCAGGCCTTCTCCGCACCTTTGACCCTCCGGGAAACTCCATTAACGGTGAGCAGAAGGCCAAAGGGGAACAACCACCGATAGCGTAGTCCGTTCCCCCGCAAGAACGCAGTAACTTCTTTCAGGCCCCGTCGCCGCTCTAGCGTGCCCGATGATAAATCATTATATATCTCCACCTCGGAGGATTCCCATGCGATGCGCCCATACTTCCTGGCCAGATTGAGAATCAGTTCTTTTTGGGGGAAACTGCTCATGCAAGCGATCACATCGCGGGTTTGCGACCCCCGCCGAGGGCCAAGGCTACGGTGTGCTCTCTCCACGCCAACCGTTACCCCAGGCTCAGCATCATTGCCCGCTAAACGCAAAACATGTTGGCAGAGCAACTGAACCGTTTTGACACAGTCTTTATAAGTGTCCAATTCAGGGATCCCTTTAAAACGCAGATTGACCCGGCGGGCCCGGTCCTCCATTTCTTCCAACTTTTCCTGCATCTCGTCTTGCCGCTCACGCTGGCGGCCTTGTTCTTCCTCCACCTCTCGCATGGCTCCCGTCAGGGTCTCCACGTGCTCCTCCACTGTCTCCACACGGTGCCCCATGCCGTTCAGCTCTTGTCGAAGCAAATGCAAGTCCTCTTTCAAATCTTTGCGCAGCTCTTTAATATCACCGCGAAGGTCTCTCCGGAACGCCGCCAGCCACCCTTTCAGCTCTGCTCCCTCGGAGTGCAGGTCAGGCCCACTACTCTCCTCTCCAGAGCTCCCGCCGCCACCACGCTCATCCCCCGCCTCAGGGTTCTGCAGGCCCAGCTCCTCTCGCCGAACATACGAGGATTTAAACCCCTCCAATTTTTGGCGGGCTGCTAACGTACTCCGGGGGGTATCTTTTCCCACAGTTTTCGCGTCGGGGATAGCGCTCATGGTCACCTTTTGTCAGGAATCAGACGGAGCTCGGCTCTTACACGGCCATTCGCTCCGTGACGTCACCGGAAGTCCTGGAACATTTTTAAAACAAAGTTACATACTTTTTGGTGCTTTAGCTTAAAAGGATAAATATTTTCTTTAGTGGGGTAGGTTTAAAATTCTGCTTTAGTAACTTTCTCAGCTCTTTGAGGCTACTGATACCTAATCAGGTGTTAATTCCCTCCCTACCCCCAAACTCCCACCCAACCTTAGTGAATAGTCTTGCTTTATAGGGTACCTCCCCATTAACAAAACACAGGGACTTGGAAAAGCACATTTTGAATACAACTAAAGAGATTTAACTGCTTTTTCTCTGAAAGGACATCTGGGAGACCGGCTGATACTTTCGTAGATCTTTCTTTTGCTTTAACAGATACTGAAGCTTCACGAACAGAACAATGGCTGCAAAAAATCATATCGCTAAAGCTGTTGCCCCCGTCACAGCTTCTGTCTCTGTCCAGACAGAGGTCCCAGTGCTAGTTGAAGGACCGGTTCCATGTGCAGGGTGCCTGCATGCTGAAGCTCACAGAAAACAAGTGGAGGAACTCAGAGAGGAGGTAGTGAGGCTGAGGTGCATTCAAGACAGTGAGAAGTACGTTGATGAGATGCTTCTTGCAACAACCAAGCTCTCCAGCAGAGGAGAAGATGGGTGCCATCAAAATGATGAAGGTTGGGCACAAGTCACCAGGGCCTGCAGAATCACCAATCCAACTTCTCCAGCCCTTGAATTGAAGAGCCATTATGCAGCCCTGGAAGTGGAGGAAGTGAAAGCATCCCTGGAAAGGGAACAACCAGGGTTCAAGTACCCGAAAGTTGCAGAATCAGTGACCACAAGGATGCGAAGGATAGTGGTCGTTGGCGACTCTCTTCTGAGGGGTACTGAGGCGTCCATCTGCCGAGCAGACTTGATGTCCAGAGAGGTATGCTGTCTGCCAGGTGCCAAAATCTAAAATGTTACGCAGAGTTTGCCGAGACTTATCAAGCCCACTGACTATTACCCAATTTTGCTAATCCATGTTAGAACAAATGATACTGCCAGGTATCCCTCTGAGTATATCAAAAGTGACTTTATGGCTCTGTGACAGAGGGTGAAGCAGATAGGTGCACAGGTGATGTTCTCTTCATTCCTCTCTGTTGAGGGTAAACGTCAAGGCAGAGAGGCTCGCATCCTGGAGATGAATGCATGGCTGCATGGATGGTGCCATGGCTGCGTGGATGGTGCTGGCTATAATCTATTCAGAAGAGACAGAGAAAATGGAAAAGGAGGAGGAGTAGCCTTGTATGTCAAAAGCAATATTAAAGCTACTGAAATGCAGGGGACATGGGGAAAAGAAGAAGCGCTCTGGATTGCGTTGGAAAGAGGAGATGGCACTGTCATCCATATTGCTGTAGTCTACAAACCTCCGACTCAAATTGAAGAGAGAGATAACAAATTGATTAAAGATATTGCCAAGATTGCAACAAAGGGGGAAGCGTTCATATTGGGTGACTTTAATCTACCTGATGTGGATTGGATAACTCCTTCTGCACATCTGGAAAGAAGCAAAAAATTGTGGATGCTCTCCAAGATGCATTATTTAGACAAATGGTGATGGAACCAACCAGGGAAAGCTCAACGCTGGATGTAGTGCTCACCAACGGTGATAGTGTGTTGAATGTCTGCATGAGTGCCCCTGTGAGCAACAGCGACCATCACACGGTGTGGTTTGAGATAAAAGCCATGGTACAGGCCAATCATAGCAAGCTCAAAGTCCTAAACTTCAAATACACTGACTTCAATAAAATGGCAGAGTACATAAAGGAGGAGATGACGGGGTGGAAGGAGATAAAGGAAGTGGAATTGCAATGGGCTAAACTAAAGAAGGCAATAAAAGGGGCAACAGATAAATATGTAAGAAAAGTAAATAAAAACAAGAGGAGAAGGAAACCTATTTGGTTTTCCAAAGAGGTGGCTGCTCAAATAAAGGCAAAAAACACAACTTTTGCAAAATTCAAAAGCTTGCAAACAGAAGAACACAGAAATGAATACAGGATCCAACTCAAAGAGTCTAAAAGAGTAATAAGGATAGCAAAATCAAAGGCAGAGGAAAGGATGGCTAAAGATGTTAAGGGTAGCAACAAAACTTTCTTCAGGTATATTCGGGAAAGGAAGAAGATCAGAGTTGGAATTGCAGGACTCAAAAGTGCTGGGAAAGGACTCATGGAAAGTGATACTGAAAAAGCTAAATTGCTAAACAAATACTTCTGCTCTGTTTTTACAAAAGAAGATCCTGAAGATGGACCAGCTGTAACTCCCAAATATAAAAATGGGAATGAAGTAGATACCACACCATTCACAGAAGATGAGGTGTTAGAACAACTTGCTAAACTGAAAGTGGACAAAGCCATGGGACCGGATGGGATACATCCCAGGATACTGAAAGAGCTCAGAGAGGTTCTTGCAGGACCGTTAAAGGATGGCTTCAACAGATCCTTGGAAACAGGAGAGGTTCCTCAGGACTGGAGAATGGCTGATGTCGTACCTCTACACAAAGGTGGTGACAGGGAAGAAGTGTCAAACTACAGGCCCGTGAACCTTACCTCGGTGGCAGGAAAAGTAATGGAGGCGCTCCTGAAAGAGCGAATAGTGAACTTTCTCAAAACCAACAGGATGCAAGATCTGAGGCAACATGGTTTTACCGAAGGACGGTCTTGCCAAACAAATCTGATTGAGTTCTTTGACTGAGTGACCAAGGAACTAGTTCAGGGGCATGCGATGGATGTCATCTACCTGGATTTCAGCAAAGCCTTTGATACTATTCCTCATAGGAAGCTTGTCAACAAACTCAGTAGCTTGGGGATGGGTCCCAAGATGGTAAACTGGATTAGAAATTGGTTGACTGACAGACGACAGAAGGTGATTGTATATGGAGCTCACTCGGATGAGAGGAAGGGGATTAGCGGGGTGCCCCAGGGTTCAGTCCTAGGCCCAGCACTGTTCAATGTATTTGTGAGTGATATTGCTGAAGGACTGAATGGAAAAGTCTGTGGAGTGGTTAACATGAGGAAAGATCTACAAAAGCTGGAAGACTGGTCTAATGCTTGGCAACTATGATTTAATGCGAAAAAGAACAGTGCCATGCACTTGGGTAGCAGAAATCCAAGGGAAACGTATGCGATAGGGGGCGAGAGGTTGGTATGCACGGTTCAGTAGAAAGCTTGGTGTGATTATCTGTGATGATCTCAAGGTGGCAAAACAGTGTGACAAGGTGGTGGCAAAAGCCAGGAGGATGTTGGGCTGCATGCAAAGAGGGTTTACCAGCAGAAAGGAAGAGGTACTTATGCCACTATATAAGTCACTGGTGAGGCCTCACTTGGAATACTGTGTTCAGTTTTGGAGACCATATCTTGCAAAAGATGTAAAAAGACTGGAAACTGTTCAGAGGAAACTGACCAAATTGATTTGGAGCCTGCATCAGAAGCCTTATGAGAAGAGACTTGAAGACCTAAATATGTACACTTTGGAGGAGAGGAGGGACAGGGGAGATATGATTCAGACCTTTAAATACTTAAAGAGAAATGATGAACAAACAAACCTCTTCCAAAGACGGGGAAGCTGTAAAACATGAAGCTGCAAGGTGGTAAATTGAAAGGGCAATGTCAGGAAATATTTTTTCACTGAAAGGGTGGTGGATGCTTGGAATGCCCTCCCGATGGAAGTGGTGGGGGCAAACATGGTGACGGAATTCAAAAAGGCATGGGACAAACACAGTGGATCCCTTTACAGCAATAGGATAAAAACAAGATAAACGGTACCATCTAACTTCTGAACCATATAACGTCTCAACAAATAGGGGTGTCCTACATGCAGTGGTAGGTTTACCCCTAAACAAAGACATGGTGAGGGGTGGCCTGCACAGAGAGACAGGTACACCTACTCTTGCCATCTTGCTGGGCAGACTAGATGGACCATGCTGGTCTTTATCTGCCGTCATTTACTATGCTACTATGTAAGAGCGTTTTGGTTACCTGGACCATGGGATGCTGTTCCAAGGGTTGCAGAGCAGAGATGGAGTCCATCTGTCCAAGAACGTTTGACGCATCTTCAGTAGTAGACTGTCTAATCTACTGAAGAGGTCTTTAAACTAGATTCGTTGGGGATGGGTGAAGAAAACCCCCAGGTAAGTGAAAGCCCCCAGGTAAGTGAAACATTAAATACCTTTATGGAAATGGGTAAAAGGGGTAACATATGGAAAGCAGTGTGTATAAATGCCTGTTGCATGGGAAATAAGATTCCTGATGTTGAAGCATTGGTGGGAGTGGCTTACTTGTATTTAGTGGCAGTTATAGAAACAGGGTTCACAGAAAACCAGGACTGGGATGTAACTATACCTGGCTATACTTTATTCAGAAAGGACAGGGAAGGAAGAAGGGGAGGAGGAGTGGCACTATATGTAAAAAATAATATTAAAGCTTTGGAATTACAGAGCTTAAAAGGGAGAGAGGAGGCACTGTGGGTTAAACTAGAAAGAGGGAAAGAGAAATCTATTTGCATTGGAGTGATATACAGACCTCCCTCACAAGAGGAAGAGGTGGACAGGAGTTAATTGAAGACATATGCAGTATTGCTAGGAAAGGGGACGTGCTAATGATAGGGGATTTCAATATGCCAGATGTTGATTGGCACATTCCTGCTGCAGTATCATATAGAAGTAAGGAGATCATGGATTCTCTACAGGGAGAACTATTAAGGCAAGTGATAACAGATCCAGTTCAGTATTAGGACTAGGGATGTTAGAATCCATTCAAAAGTGAGGGTCTTAGACTTTAGGAAAACTAACTTTGCCAAGATGGGCCAATACCTCAGGGAGCCATTAGCGAGATGGGAATAGCTGGGGGATGTAGAAAAACAGTGGGCAAAACTGAAAGGGGATATTTTAAGGGAAACCAAACTTTTTGTTAAAATTGTAAATAAAGGTAAAAGGAAAAGGAGACTGCTATGGCTTTTGAAAAATGTATCTGAAAAGATGAAGAAAAAGAGGGAGGCCTTCAGGAAATACTTGAAAAAACTTACAGAAACTAGCAAAGTAGTCAGGAAAGCAAAGATTCAAAAAGAGGAGGAAATAGCCAATGCAATAAAATGGGGGGATAGGACATTTTTCAGAAATGTTAGTGAGAAGAGGAAGGGCAAAAGTGGTATTGTTAGACTCAAGGGAGAAGGGGAGGAATATGTAGAGTCTGATGAGGATAAAGCGGAATTGCTTAACAAGTAAGTAATTGCTTAACCTCTAGACCACTCCTCCTGAGGGAGGAGTGGCCTAGTGGTTGGGGCAAGGTACCACAGACTGGAAGGTCGGTGGTTCAAATCCCACTAGAGGACAGCAACCTTGGGCCGGAAGGACTGGGGTTTCTAGTCCCACAGGTACTCCTTGTGGTCTTGGGCAAGCCACTTAGCCCTCCATTGCCCATGTTCCCTGTTAGTATTAGTGTATGTGTCTCATATCCCCTCGTGTTAAAATGTATACCCCAATTGTGTTGTGACCACTTTGATTGAAGGATAAGGTGGTATACAAAACTGTCTAAATAAATAAGTATTTCTGTTCTGTGTTCCGAGATGAAGAACCAGGAACAGGACCTCAGAAAACACCCACAAACAGGAACAGAAGTGAGGGGCATCTGGAAGAAATTTCAGAAGACTGTGTTTGTGAGAAACTAGCTAAACGTAAAGTAGACAAAGCAATGGGACCGGATGGGATACACTCAAGAATACTGAGGGAACTTGGGGACATTCTAGCAGCTCCACTGACTGACCTTATCAATGCCTCGTTGGAGTCGGGAGTGGTGCCAAAGGACTGGAGAGAGGCTCATGTGGTGCCTTTACAAAAAAGTGGAAGTAAGGATGTGGTTAAAAACTACAGGCCGGTTAGTTTAACTTTGGTGGTGAGTAAATTATTGGAAATGCTGCTTAAAGAGGAAATAGTGAGGTTTCTGGAGTCCAGCGGATTACAGGATCCAATGCAACATGAATTCACCAGAGCAGGTCTTGTCAGACAAATCTGATTGATTTCTTTGACTGGGTCACCAGGGAGTTGGACTGAGGGAGAGCCCTAGATGTGGTGTATTTAGATTTCAGTAAAGCCTTTGACATTGTTCCTCTCAGGTGACTTATAAACAAAGTGAGCACCCTAGGGATGGACCCTAAAGTTAACGTTTGGGTTAGAAAATGTTTGAGTGGGAGGCGACAAAGGGTACAGGTAGATGGAGCTCACTCTGAGAAGGAAGTTACCAGTGGTGTGCCCCAGGGATCTATCCTTGGTCCGATTCTTTTTAACATCTTTGTTAGTGATATAGTGGAAGGGCTGTCGGGTAGGGTTTGCCTCTTTGCAGATGACACCAAAATCTGCAATAGAGCAGACATCCAGGAAGGTGCAGATAACATGAGGAGGGATCTAGCTCAGCTTGAAGAATGGTCTAGAATTTGGCAGCTGGGATTTAATGTTAAAAAATGCAAGCTCATGTATTTGGGCTGCAGCAATCCAAGGGAGTGATATAGTATAGGGGGTGAAGTACTTTTGTCCACTAAAGGTGAGCAGGACCTAGGCATGGTTGTGTCTGATATTCTTAAAGTAGCTAAAAAAGGTGATAGCAAAAGCTAGAAGGATGCTTGGGTGCATAGGGAGAGGAATGACTAGCAGAAAAAAGGAGGTGATAGTGCCTCTGTATAAGTCTTTGCTGGGACCTCATTTGGAGTATTGTGTGCAATTCTGGAGGCTGCACCTCAAAAGGATATAAACAGGATGGAGTCAGTACAGAGGGTGGCTACTAAAATGGTCAGTGGTCTTCATTATAAAGCATATGAGGACAGACTTAAGGATCTTAATATGCACACCTTAGAGGAAAGGTGGAATAGAGGTGATATGATTGAGACATTTAACTACCTCCATGGCATAAATACACATGAGGAGAGCCTCTTTCGATAGAAAGCAAATTCTGCTATGAGGGGACATGGGATGAGGTTGAAAGGGGATAGATTCAGGAGTGATATGCGGAAATATTTCTTTACGGAAAGAATGGTAGATCTGTGGAATAGTCTCCCAGTGGAGGTGGTAGAGATGAGGACAGTGTCTGAATTCAAAAAAGCATGGGACAAACACAGAGAATCTCTAAAGGAAAAACGGGGACTGTTGTAGTTGTTGATATTGAAGGACAGACTTGATAGGCCATGTGGTCTTTTTCTGTCGTCATTTTTCTATGTTTCTCCCTCCTCAGCAATCTTGCTCTAAATTCCACTTAGTTATCTGTCTTCCAAACTTGGATTGACCCCCTTCCTATACTTGATATCCCTCCCTCCACATATCAAGGAGTCAAGCCATCAATGACCTTTATTGATGACCCAGCATGGCTACGTTTCATCAGGGGTCACAAACCATTCAATGATGTCACACTATAATCTCATAGTCAGGCCTCTTCATATACTGATGTCAACACAATGAAAAGCTTCAAATGCAGTTATTGGCATCTATCGTGCTAATCCGGATAAGCGCTGTAGATACCAATAGTTGCATTTAAAGATTTTAATTGTATTGACTTATCAAAATGAAGAAGCTGACCATACGATTATAGTGTGACATCATTGAGTGGTTGTGACTTCACTGAGTGGTTGTGACATCACTGATGCATGTCAGGTTGATAAAGTTCTTTGATTACTTCACTTCTCAACGTTTATCCTTGGGTTTGTCTCCGCTCAGTGCATTGTGTTAACTAACTCGTGAAGATGTTTCTCTTTTTTTTTTTTTTATTGGTTAACTAAAAGCCATATGGACACCCCTGCGGCCACAACAAAAAATCTCTACTCACCCCGCAAAGACACATCTGGACCCCAAATCACCCAGCAAAGATCTCCCACTCTTCCATAACACACTCCCTGATCCCCTCCCCCAACACAAGACTACCACTAAGAGTCTACTGGTACTATTTTGGTCTTAGCACCTGATCAGTAGCAATTTCTGGGAATTGCTCCTACTCCACATGCTATACCCTGATAGGTATCAGAGACTCAGGAAATTGAGATCTGTTCTGGGGGAGAGGAGAGTCTGGGGGTGTCTTCAGGGGTGTGGGGATTTTGTGCTGGGGGTGGTGAGGGACCAGCAATATCTTTGGGGGTGAGAGTTCTTTTGATGGGGCGAAGGGTGCCTAAATGACATTTAATTAACCTGTTGCCCCTTTAGGATGTGCCCGTCCCCCTCCCCCAAACATTGGCCCACTAAATGCTCCTGGGAAGCTAAAATAAGACAGCTTTTGAGGTTACTTGCAAGCTGGGCTTGCACAACCCTTAGGCAATATTAGGCAGTTGCCTGGGACAGCAGTCTCTGAGGGGCAGCAAAGAGTGGCAGAAATACTAGATCCTGACAGCCAGACAACTCAAAGAGCCACCAGCAGGAAGAGCAGGTACACACAACCTACAAAGCAAACTTTAGCATTTAAAGACCTGATATTCAATTATGTAGCATTCTTACAATATAGTTGAAAGGAGTGGAGTTGGGAGGATCATGATTGTTGAGTTTAATTATCAAAACTTGGCTAGGGGTCCCATAAGGCTGAAGGTTCTCCAAGATACCCAATGCCCTTGTAGAAGCTCTAATCATGAGTTGTGTTTTTCACAGGGTCAGCTCAAGGAGATAAGATGCCTCCTGGACACCCACCCTTCATTACAGATGCTGCCGCTCCTCTCCAGGACTGACAGTGGCGGTAATGGATTGAAACAGCCCCATGGCGCTTACCTGCAAATTTCAGTGCTGCTAGGCTGTCTGTTTCCTCCCCACTAGTGGCCAACTTTCTGTGTGCATAAGGGTGAAGCTCCCTCCCCAATGCAAATAAGAAGTTGGCCATCGATGGAGTGGAAGCAAACAGCCCCACGATGCTAAGGTTTGCAGGTAAGCGCTGCTGTGCTGCTTCAATCCATTGCCGCTGCTGTAGGTCCCAGTGAGGGGTGACAGTGAAGGCCATGGGCACCCCCAGAGGGTTGGCACTGTAGGCTGTTGCCTAGTTAACCTAATGGTAACACCAGCCCTGGTTATTCATTTACCATGGGAGTTACTAACCTGCAGTACTGAATTACTCCAGGTTAGTGACTCCTACAGTAAATGAAGCTGAAGTAAAATGTGACATTTTACCATAGCTTAGTAATGTCTGAGTGGAGGAGTAGCCTAATGGTTTGGATTCCCACTAGCATTCCTTATGACCTTGGGCAAGTCACTTACCCCCCATTGCCTCAGAAGAAAGGCCTGACAATCTACTTCCAGTCACACTGCCAAGAAAACCCAGGAGACAGCATTGATTTAAAAGCACATATTGAATTTAGTAATGTCCACCCTAAATCTCTAAAGGTGAATAAAGGGAGAATGGGATTTTAAAGTCATGAGGAATCTTGCATCCTGTAGAGAAAGGTTATACATTGATCTTTTCAGTTTTCTAGGTCATGCTTCATGTTACAAAGATGCAGCTTACATATACCTCATATTGTGGAGGAATTGTGCATATGTACAGAGAGAATTATTAATGCTTATCTCTATATAGTGGTTGAATATGTAGGCACACGTGTTGTTCAAATCTGTTTTTTGTCCACTATATTCAAAACACACATCTATGCCAGCTGTCAGTCACCAAAACCCACGTTAACTGGCAATCGTGCACTACAGCAGATTAGAGGAGGTGTGTGGCCGTAAAGAGCACATTAGTGTGCCAGCACTGTCTATGTGGAACTTAGCATGGGTGTACCTAAGGATACCTCTATGAGTATCGTTAGGTATAGCTACACTAATTGTGTTGCATGTTCATGTACACATTTGTACGTTAACTGCCGAGAACATGCTGGTCACAGTCCTGACAGTTAAAGCAGAAGCTTTGCACTTAGCATCCATTAAAAATGTGTGTTGGTTGAAAGACCTCAGTGGGTCATAGCCTCAAAGCAGGTACCTGCTTATCCGCCCGACCTTGGCAGCCTGCTATAAAATTACCTTCAGAGGTTGTGTAGTTGCAAAGTTGAGAATGAAAACACAGAGATCAACTAGGGAGACTAGATGGGCCTCATGGTCATACTGTGTGTTTCTTTATCATGAAATTTCTAAAAGGCTATTGTACCTCTTCCGCTCAGTCCATTGAAGATTATAATTTTCATAACAGTTCATTATAAAGTACATACTGTCTTTTTGTCCCAAATTAAGAACATGGCATGCATTGTACTTCTATCTACTCGTTACAATATTTCCAAGAATCTGCTTGACAGTTCAAGGTAAATTACATAAGCAATTTCTGAGAAAACACAATTGTAACCCTCTCTGTGTTAGCTTATAAAAAATCTGGCTGCCTCTTGTGTTGGTCCTACTAAAGGACAGAATGAAATCTGATAATAATAAAAATCAGTGTCTAGCAATTTAATGTAGCACTCCCCGGAGTTTATCAGAACTTGAAAATATGAATTTGCAAGCTGCTGCACTGACATCGGATTGCTTTTTTATAGGGCCATGAAATTCTACAGCAGAAATTTAGTTTTTACTACTTACCTTGCATATTCAAGGGCATTTTAGAACTGGAAAACAAAGTTGGCACATTTGTTCCACACTCTACCGACATGTATTGCTAAATAAAATGTTGTGGACAAGGCCAATTAGTTTTCTTACTAAATATGACATGCATTTCTATTTTATGTTTTGGAGTTGCGCGTGTTTGAAATGTTTTATTGCCGCTTTGTCTTTCAAGGATAAATATAGCTAGAGGGAGAAAAAGAAAATTAATGTAGACAACAGCTGCCAACATTTCCATAGGTTTTGTTATTAAAGTTTTGGGTCGAGGGTTTGCTGAAAGTTTAGATGGAAGAGCTAGCAATAATAGTCAGAATGAGCAGGGCGGCCCTAGACATGTTGCTGCTCATGGCCCCGCAGTACAAGGGGCCCTGCACACACCCGACCGGCTTAAGAGGGAGCTGGTGCTGGCAGGGGCTGGAACTAGAAGGGAGTCGCTGCTTTTGGAAATACTGCTGCTGCTGCCCACTTTCCCCTCCCTAGACGGCAGCTGAAGGGGGGCGATGGCAGTGGAGGGGGGGGAACGGCGAGGCTGGGGTTTCTGCTTAGGGCGGAAGAAACCCTTGGGCCGGCCCTGAAATCAATTTCATAGTTTTATTTTTCTAGTGTTGTGGTGCATTGAAAGTTTGCCTTTTGGGGTTCCCAGTTCAATTATTGTCTTCATATTTTTAAACTGTGATCCCTTGTTCTGTATTTTGTGATGGTCTCTTTGTTTTGCATATATGGCAAAACTGTGCTATTCTGTTCATTCCTTTTACCTTGATGATCCTTTTGCATGGAACAAACTATCTGAGACTGTGCATCAGAAGCCTTTTCTGGCCCTTTTCAAATCCAGACTGAAAACTCACCTCTTCGCTGCCACTTTCAGATCTTGACTCACCTGATCTCCTTTGCGTTTCCTTACCTTTCTCCCCAGATATATCCCGTGTCTACACCTACTGTGTTATCTATCTTAACTACTGTAGATTGTAGGCTCTGATGAGCGGGGACTTTCTTGTACATATGTCTGTGCAGCGCTGCATACGTCTTCTAGCGCTATGCAAATTTTCAGTAGTAGTAGTTTCTGTGTAGCAGACCCACTTTTCTTTTTTCCCATTAGGTGATGTATTGGTTTAATATTTGTAGTGCTACCTTTTGATAAGTAGGGTTTGGTGCTGTGTGAGTCCTGGTAGTGCTGCTATGCTATGGCAAGTTTGCTGCTATGGCAAGTTTGCTGCAATGCAATGTGTGCCTTCAAGTCAAGGCTGACTCCTGGTGATCCAGCAGATCCTGGGTTTTCTTCGCAGTGTAACTGGAAGCAGATTGCTAGACCTGAGGCAATGAAGGGTTAAGTGACTTGCCCAAGGCCACAAGAAATATTAGTAGGGCAATGACTGGTCACGTGGTTTTCAAGCCAGTGGTTTCTAAATGGGAGGGTTTTGTAGTAATGCACCTGGTAGTAGGCACTGGAGGATAGTAATGCAGAAATACGATGGCCTTTATCCTCACTGTACATGCAAATAGTTTTTAGCCACTCATTAAGAGGCATGTTTACTAACGTTTAATGTGCTTTGACAAATATGAATGTGTGCTAACTGCAGCAACACCAATTTATTTCTATGGGCACAGTGGCACTTAATGCACATTAATGTTTAGTAAACATGCCCAAAGGCCAAAAAGAGGCTTGTGAAGGACTACTTCGAAAGCCACTTAAAAATTTAGATGGGCAGCATATACATTTTAAAATAAAATAAATTTTGTTGTTGTTAACTGCCGTCGAGTCGGTATCGACTCATGGCGACCCTCAGAATAGTTGCCCTAAACCATTTTTCAGTCTTCAGTCAGGAGGCTCATTGTTGACAGACTGGCACCCAGAGCTGCTGTTACTGTATCATTGCTGGCCTTCCTCTTTTGCGTTAACCTTCTACCTTGCCAAACATGATTTCTTTCTCTAATGATTTCTCTCTTTGCATGATATGTCCAAAGTATGAAAGTATGGGAAAAATCGTATCGCTAAAGCTGTTGCCCCCGTTACAGCTTCTTCCTCTGTCCAGACAGAGGTCCTAATGCCAGTTGAAGGACTGGTTCCATGTGCAGGGTATCTACATGCTGAAGCTCTGAGGAAACAAGTGGAGGAACTCAGAGAGGAGATGGCGAGGCTAAGGAGCATTCAAGACAGTGAGAAGTACATTGATGAGATGCTTCTTGCAGCAACCAAGCTCTCCAGCAGAGGAGAAGATGGGTGCCAACAGAATGTCGATGCTTGGACACAAGTCACCAGGGCCTGCAGAATCACCAATCCAACTTCTCCAGCCCTTGAATTGAAGAACCACTATGCAGCCCTGGAAGTGGAGGAGGTGAAAGCAGCCCTGGAAAGGGAAGAACCAGAGCTCAAGTACCCCAAAGTTGCAGAATCAGTGACCACAAGGAAGTGAAAGGTAGTGGTGGTTGGAGACTCTCTTCTGAGGGGTACTGAGGCGTCCATTTGCCGACCAGACTTGATGTCCAGAGACGTATACTGTCTGCCTGGTGCCAAAATCCAAGATGTTACGGAGAGTTTGCCGAGACTTATCAAGCCCACTGACTATTACCCAATGTTGCTAATCCATGTTGGAACAAATGATACTGTCAGGTATCCCTCGGAATGTATCAAAAGTGACTTCATAGTAACATAGTAAATGATGGCAGATAAAGACCAGCATGGTCCATCTAGTCTGCCCAGCAAGATAGCAAGAGTAGGTGCACCTGTCGCTCTGTGCAGGCCACCCCTCCGCATGTCTTTGTTTAGGGGTGAACCCACCACTCCATGTAGGACACCCCTATTTGGGACATTAGATGGTACAGAAGTTAGATGGTACAGTTTATTTTGTTTTTATCCTGTTTCTGTAAAGGGATCCACTGTGTTTGTCCCATGCCGTTTTGAATTCCATCACCATGTTTGCCCCCACCACTTCCATCGGGAGGGCATTCCAAGCATCTATCACCCTTTCAGTGAAGAAATATTTCCTGACATTGCCTTTCAATTTACCACCTTGCAGCTTCATGTTATACCCTCTAGTTTTACAGCTTCCCCGTCTTCGGAAGAGGTTTGTTTGTTCATCATTTCTCTTTAAGTATTTAAAGGTCTGAATCATATCTCCCCTGTCCCTCCTCTCCTCCAAAGTGTACATATTTAGGTCTTCAAGTCTCTTCTCATAGGGCTTCTGACGCAGGCTCCAAATAATTTGGATTGCCTTCCTCTGAACAGTTTCCAGTCTTTTTACATCTTTTGCAAGATATGGTCTCCAAAACTGAACACAGTATTCCAAGTGAGGCCTCACCAGTCACTTGTACAGTGGCATAAGTACCTCTTCCTTTCTGCTAGTAATCTCTCTTTGTATGCAGCCCAACATCCTCCTGGCTTTTTCCACCACCTTGTCGCACTATTTTGCCACCTTGAGAACATCAAAGATAATCACACCAAGGTCTTTCTCCTGAACCGTGCATACCAACCTCTCTTCCCCTATCGTGTACATTTCCCTTGGATTTCTGCTACCTAAGTGCATGACACTGCACTTTTTCACATTGAATCGTAGTTGCCAAGCATTAGACCAGTCTTCCAGCTTTTGTAGATCTTTCCTCATGTTAACCATTCCCTCGGGGGAGTCCACTCTGTTGCAAATTTTTGTGTCATCTGCAAAAAGACAGACTTTTCCATTCAGTCCTTCAGCAATATCACTCACAAATACATTGAACAATGCCGGGTCCAGGACCAAACCCAGGGGCACCCCGCTAATTACCTTTCTCTCATCCGAGTGAGCTCCATGTACCATCACCTTCTGTCGTCTGTCTGTCAACCAATTTCTGATCCAGTTTACCATCTTGGGACCCATCCCCAAGCTACTGAGTTTATTGACAAGCCTCCTATGAGGAACAGCATCAAAGGCTTTTCTGAAATCCAGGTAGATGACATCCATTGCATGCCCCTAATCTAGTTCCTTGGTCACCCAGTCGAAGAACTCAATCAGATTTGTTTGGCAAGACTGTCCTTCGGTAAAACCATGTTGCCTCGGATCTTGCAACCTGTAAGTTTTGAGAAAGTTTACTATTCACTCTTTCAGGAGCGCCTCCATTACTTTTCCCGCCACCAAGGTAAGGCTCATGGGCCTGTAGTTTGACATTTCTTCCCTGTCACCCCTGTCTTCCCTTTTTGTGTAGAGGTACAACATCAGCCATTCTCCAGTCCTGAGGAACCTCTCCTGTTTCCAAGGATCTGTTGAAGACATCCTTTAACGGTCCTGCAAGAACCTCTCTGAGCTCTTTCAGTATCCTGGGATGTATCCCATCCGGTCCCATGGCTTTGTCCCACTTTCAGTTTAGCAAGTTGTTCTAACACTTCATCTTCTGTGAATGGTGTGGTATCTACTTCATTCCCATTTTTATATTAGGGAGTCACAGCTGGTCCATCTCCAGGATCTTCTTTAGTAAAAACAGAGCAGAAGTATTTGTTTAGCAATTTCGCTTTTTCAGTGTCACTTTCCACGAGTCCTTTCCCAGCACTTCTGAGTCCTGCAATTCCAACTCTGATCTTCCTTTCCCGAATATACCTGAAGAAAGTTTTGTTGCCACCCTTAACATCTTTAGCTATCATTTCCTCTGCCTTTGATTTTGCTATCCTTATTCCTCTTTTAGACTCTTTGAGCTTGATCCTGTATTCATTTCTGTGCTCTTCTGTTTGCAAGCTTTTGAATTTTGCGAAAGCTGTGTTTTTTGCCGTTATTTGAGCAGCCTCCTCTTTGGAAAACCAAATAGGTTTCCTTCTCCTCTTGTTTTTATTTACTTTTCTTACATATCTATCTGTTGCACCTTTTATTGCCACCTTTAGTTTAGCCCATTGCAATTCCACTTCCCTTATCTCCTTCCACCCCATCATCTCCTCCATTAAGTACTTGGCCATTTTATTGAAGTCAGTGGCTCTGGGTGAAGCAGTTAGGTGCACAGGTGATGTTCTCTTCAATACTCCCTGTTGAGGGTAAAGGCCAAGGCAGAGAGACTGACATCCTGGAGATGAATGCATGGCTACGTGGATGGTGTCATCGAGAGCGTTTTGGTTTCCTGGACCATGGGGTGCTGTTCCAAGGGTTGCAGATGGAATCCATCAGTCCAAGAAAGGTCAACGCGTCTTAGGTATCAGACTGTCTAATCTACTGAAGAGGGCTTTAAACTAGATTCTTTGGGGATGGGTGAAGAAAGCCCCCAGGTACGTGAAAGCCCCCAGGTAAGTAATACATTAAATACCTTTATGGAAATAGGTAACAGGGCTAACATATGGAAAGCAGTGTGTATAAATGCCCGTAGCATGGGAAATAAGATCCCTGATATTGAAGCTTTGGTGGGAGTGGATGGCTTGGATTTAGTGCCAGTTACAGAAACATGGTTCACAGAAAACCATGATTGGGATGTAACTATACCTGGCTATACTTTATTCAGAAAGGACAGGGTAGGAAGAAGGGGAGGAGGAGTGGCACTATGGGGCTTGTTTACAAAGCCGCAGTAGCAGCTTCTGATCGATATCGGAGCCGCGGCCCCATTGAATTTAATGGGGCTGTGGCTCCGATATCAGGCGGAAGCAACTACCGCGGCTTTGTAAACAAGCCCCTATATGTAAAAACTACTATTAAAGCTTTGGAATTACAGAGCTTAAAAGGGAGAAAGGAGGCATTGTGGCTTAAACTAGAAAGAGGGAAAGAGAAATCTATTTGCATTGGTGTGATATACAGACCTTCCTCACAAGAGGAAGAGGTGGACAGAGAGTTAACTGAAGAGATACGCAGCATTGCTTGGAAAGGGGACGTGCTACTGATAGGGGATTTCAATATGCCAGATGTTGTTTGGCACATTCCTGCTGCAGTATCATCTAGAAGTAAGGAGATCCTTGATTCTCTACAGGGAGAACTGTTCAGGCAATTGGTAACAGACCCCACACGTGAAGGGTCCATACTGGACTTGGTGCTTACCAATGGTGAAAGTGTTTCTGATGTTGTAGTGGGAAATCATTTTGCATCCAGTGATCACCAGATGGTGTGTTTCAGTATTAGGACTAGGGCTGTTAGAATTCATTCAAAGGTCAGGATCTTAGACTTTAGTAAGACTAACTTTGCCAAGATGGGCAAATACCTCAGGGAGTCGTTAGTGGGATGGGAACATTTGGGGGATGTAGAAAAACAGTGGGCAAAACTGAAAGGGGATATTATAAGGGCAACCAAACTTTTGGTTAAAATGGTAATTAAAGGTAAAAGGAAAAGGAGACCGCTATGGCTTTTGAAAGAAGTAGCTGAAAAAGTGAATAAAAAGAGGGAGGCCTTCATGAAATAAAAGAGATCACAGAGAGAGGAAGATAGACATCTATATTTGGAAAAACTTAGAGAAGTTAGCAAAGTAGTCAAAAAAGCAAAGATTCAAAAAGAGGAGGAAATAGCCAATGCAATAAAATGGGGGGATAAGACATTTTTCAGATATATTAGTGAGAAGAGGAAGGTCAAAAGTGGTATTGTCAGACTCAAGGGTGCAGGGGAGGAATATGTAGAAGCTGATAAGGATAAAGTAGAATTGCTTAACAAATATTTCTGTTCTGTGCTCACAGATGAAGAACCAAGAGCAGGACCTCAGAAAACACCCATAAACAGGAACAGAAGCGAGGGACATCTTGAACAATTTTCAGAAGACTGTGTTCGTGAGAAACTAGCTCAAATTAAAATATCCAAAGCGATGGGACTGGATGGGATACACCCTAGAATACTGAGGGAACTTGGGGACGTACTAGCAGCTCCACTTACTGACCTTTTCAATGCCTCGATGGAGTCGGGAGTGGTGCCAAAGGACTGGAGAGAGGCTCATGTGGTGTCTTTACACAAAAGCGGAAGTAAGGATGTGACTGAAAACTAAAGGCCAGATAGTTTAACTTTGGTGGTGAGTAAATTATTGGAAACGCTGCTGAAAGAGGAAATAGTAAGGTTTCTGGAGTCCAGCAGATTACAGGATCCGAGGCAGCATGGATTCACCAGAGGCAGGTCTTGTCAGAAAAATCTGATTGATTTCTTTGACTGGGTGACCAGGGAGTTGGACCGAGGGAGAGCCCTAGATGTGGTGTATTTGGATTTCAGTAAATCCTTTGACACTGTTCCTCACAGGCGATTTATAAACAAAGTGAGCACCCTAGGGATGGACCCTAAAGTTACTGCTTGGGTTAGAAATTGGTTGGGTGGGAGGCAACAAAGAGTACAGGTAAATGGAGCTCACTCTGAGGAGAAGGATTTTACCAGTGGTGTGCCCCAGGGATCTGTCCTTGGTCCGATTCTTTTTTACATCTTTGTTAGTGATATAGCGGAAAGGCTGTCGGGTAAGGTTTGCCTCTTTGTGGATGGTACCAAAATCTGTAATAGAGTAGACACCCAGGAAGGTGTAGATAACATGAGGAGGGATCTAGCTAAGCTTGAAGAATGGTCTAGAATTTGGCAGCTGGGATTTAATGTTAAAAAATGTAAGGTCATGCATTTGGGCTGCAGCAATCCAAGTGAGCAATACAGTATAGGGGTGAAGTACTTTTGTCCACTAAAGAAGAGTGGGACCTAGGCGTGGATGTGTCTGATGATCTTAAAGTAGCTAAACAGTTAGAAAAGGCAACGGCAAAAGCTAGAAGGGTGCTTGGGTGCACACGGAGAGGAATGGCTAGCAGAAAAAAGGAGGTGATAGTGCCTCCGTATAAGTCTTTGGTGCGACCTCATTTGGAGTATAGTGTGCAATTCTGGAGACCGCACCTTCAAAAGGATGTGAACAGGATGGAGTTGGTGCAGAGGGTGGCTACTAAAATGGTTAGTGGTCTTCATTATAAAGCATATGAGGACAGACTTAAGGATTTTAATATGTACACCTTGGAGGAAAAGTGGGATAGAGGTGATATGATTGAGATGTTTCAATACCTCCATGGCATAAATGTTCAGGGAGAGAGCCTCTTTCAATTGAAAGCAAATTCTGCTACGAGGGGACATGGGATGAGGGTGAAGGGGGATAGCTTCAGGAGTGATATGCGGAAATATTTCTTTATGGAAAGTGTAGTGGATGCGTGGAATAGTCTCCCATTGGAGGTAGTAGAGATGAGGAAAGTAACTGAATTTAAAAAAGCATGTGACAAACACAGAGCATCTCTAAAGGTAAAAAGGGGACTGTTGTAGTTGTTGATATGGAAGGACAGACTAGATAGGAACCAGTCAGAAACCATGGCAGGAGGTTCAAAATGACCTTTATTGATCCACGGATAAGGTGCGCCAAACCCAACACAGGCCGTGTTTTGTATACCACTTCTTCAGGGGTTATAGGTTCACTACAAAATATACATACATGTAAAACCAACAGCAAACAGAAAATGTTGTGTAAACATGAATAAAAGACAAATAATGTTATACCATTAAGATAAATCATTAAAAAATGTTAAAATAAGCTAATTATAAAACGTGTATAATTAAAACACTTTAATAATAACAAACAAATAAATAATAAATAATTGTAAAAATAAAAAATAATAATAAATAAATATATATTAAAAATTAACCATATAGATACTCATGATGCAATAACTCACTTGCTAAGAAACTAAAATGTACGTTACATTAGGATTATGTATAATAATATTAATAACAACGGAAATAACAACAATAAAAATAATAAAAATAATAATAATAATAATAAAACATAATAATAAAAAACTTAAAAAGAGAGATGTGTCACCTATGTGTATATGTTCATGAATCCTCTTTTGATTATAACCACAAAAACTAAAACAAAAAAGGAGGAGGAGAAAACCGGAGAAAAGGAGGAGGTGGGCTTAAAAAACAAAAATATGTGAATTGCTAATGCCAATGTTCGAAATAAAAACGAAATATAAATTGTAAAATATAATAAAAAATAAATAATAAAATAAATAATGATTGATGAATAAGTAAAAAATAAAATAATAAATAATAAAAAATAAAAAAATAATATAATAATATAAATAAAAAATATATAAATTGCACACATATGTATAATATTGTACTATAAAAACATAAAATAAAATATTCACAATAAAAAATTATAAAAACATAAAACCAATATTTGTTGAATGTAACTCAAATAAAATATAACATATCCATTAAAGGATAATAAATATGTAAATAAATAAAATCAATAAATAAATGAATAAATAAAAAATATAATAAAATAACCTACCACTGCACCAAGCTAAATTCAAAGAAACCTTTTTGCTGAGCAGAGGCACGGATCCCACCGGCCTCTAATGCACGATGCAATTATCACTGTGTGTGAAATAGACAAATGAACAAATATATAAGAGACAATTTAAACATTGGCAATGACAATATAAGATGAAAATTATCTTTCAAAAGAAATCATAACTTAAGGATCATCATAAAATAGGGAGAGCCCAGTGTACAACTAAACTAGATTCTATGCAACTCATTAGGTGCTGTGATGCAAAACGCCGTGTTCTGCTATTCTAGAGAGACTTTGATTATGAGGCAAAAAACGTGAAATGTTTTCTAGGTTTGAAGTAAAAGATGTGTTTGTAGTTTTGCCAAAACTACTTACTTTACACGTACTGACTGCCATAGATGAGTAGCCAATGCTGTAAAGGTTCAAAAAGATTTCAAACATTTTTTTTCAAAATAATCCAAGAAAAAAGGGGGGGGGGGGGGGAGAGAAGAACAATACATCCTCCTTGTGCTCTATTTTACAAGCTACCCTATGGTGATATTATTGGCCCCAAAAAAAAATTGCTACTGATGGAAATACGTTCTATAAATTAACTTCTACCGTGAAAATTAAGGGACCGTAACAACAATGGAGTGCAGTGAAACCATTGCTCTCAAACATCGCTCAAATGTTTAAGCAAAGAAACAACGTTAAACCTGCTCTATCTAGTAAAATCATTGTTCTCGTAACCGGATGAAAACATAAAAGGAAAATGATATGAATAAAAGTAAAAAACTTGTATACCGGAGATAATGAGCGACTAATCGCCATCAGCTGATAGCATAATTATAATGTGAAAAAACGTGTGTTTGCCCTATACACCCGTTGTTGTGGGAAGCAGTGAACCATCAAAAAAACTACTTAAAACAATCTTGAATTACCCCTGTCACTTAGAAATTGCCGCATTTGATAAATTGTCCCACCTAAGAAATCGCCCTGAAACAGACACCGTGTACTGATATCGCTGTTGACTACACTTATCTGCTTCTTTTAAAACGCCGTTTTGGGTGGGAAAAAGGCATTCAATCTGAGACAGTAACCGTATTAGGAGTGCTGCTGAAAAATACGCTGCTACAAATAGCGTACTAGGCTCGTGTACACATTAATTTTAGGGGACTGAATCAAACTTTAACAAATGTAAAACACCCCTATAAACCCCCAAAAAAACGTACTGCATGTAAGGGGATGTCCGAACCAGAAGTAGACTCGTTACCTTCATGAAACCAGGCACCTCGCACTGATCATAGCATAGCAGTCAATTGCACATGCGTGCTTCTTTTAAAGCGCCATTTTGGCGGGAAAAAAACTTAAGTATTCAAACTGGCGGCTCTTTGTTGTTTAAAAGATTTGTGCTGCCCAAAGGAATTTTACATTTATTAAAATCGGGGGATGACATATAAACAAGATTGTAAATGATGATATTAGGGACCCCTAAGGGAAATTACGGGACTAAAATAAATAATCAAAATATAAAACCTATCGAAACAAAATATAAACATATTTAAAAACGAATAAATAAATAAATAAATAATCATTAAATAATCAATAATTCAAATTTTGGAAGTCATATTAATAACAATGTTTAGAAATTTTTTAAAAAAAAGATTAAATAAAAAACTTGTTAAATTGAGACCCAAAGTACAATTGGATGTAGGACGGTCCGTCAACCACAGCATATTAAAAATAATTTTTTAAAAAATTTTCAAAACCCCAAGGGGAAAATTTTTTTTGATTAACCCAACTACAAAAACACTGATAAATCTTCATCCATGTTTAATCCATGTGGTACCATGGAATTTAACAAGAAAATGTATTTTTGTTCTAACCTTGCTGTAGTTTTAACTAGATAGGCCATGTGGTCTTTTCTGTCGTCATATTTCTATGTTTCTATGTAAAATTGCATCATTTGAGCTTCTAAAGAAAGCTTAGGTTTGATCTCTAGTACTGACTAGTTTGTTCATTGGGCAATCCATGGTATACACAGTATTTGTAGCCAGCATCATATTTCAAAAGCATCAATTTTCTTCCTATATTTTTCACTGTCCAACTTTTGCATCCATATGACGTTACTGAAAATACTATTGCTTGAACAAGTCAAATTTTTGTATGGAGAGAGACATCTCTGCTCTTGAGAATCTTGTCTAGTTGCTTCATAGCCATTCTGCCAAGAGCAATGCGTTATCTGATTTGTTGACTACTTGTTGTTTCTTTATTGATAGTTGATCCAAGTAGGTTAAAGTTGTCCACTATTTCAATTTCTTCTCCCATCAACAATGAACTTATTGATTTTGCCAGTTGTCAGGATATTTGTCGTCTTTATATTAAGATGCAGATCCATTTTAAGACTATGTTCCTTGATCTTGAGAAGCAAATGTTTCATATCATCTTCACTTTCAGCCAGTAATGTGGTATCATCAGCATAGAGAAAGTTTTTGATGAGTCTTCCACCAATCTTCACACCTCAGTTGCCTTCATACAGTCCTGCTTCTCTAATGATATCTTCTGCATATAAATTAAAGAGGTAGGGGAAGAGTTTGCAGTCTTGTCGTAAACCTTTGCTGATTTTAAACCATTCTGTTTCTCCTTGTTCCGTTCGAACTGTTGCTTCTTGATCAATGTAAGGATTGTGGAAGAGAACGATCTGGTATACCCAAGCTTCTTAATATGGCCCAGAGTTTCTCATGATTTACACAGTCAAAAGCCTTGCTGTAATCTATAAAACACATATAGATATCCTGTTGGTATTCTTTAGTCTTTTCAAGGATCCAGCTCGCATCTGCAATGATGTCTCTCATTCCTCGTCCTTTCCTGAACCCTTCTTGCACTTCAGGCAGTTCTCGTTCCAGGTATGGTTGTAGTCTCTGCTTCAGTAGAATCAAGCTGGCATGTGGGATCAGACTGATTGTGCGATAAGTTCCTCAGTCAGTTGGATCATCTTTCTTTAGTGTTGGTATACACACAGATCTTTTCCAATCATGCGGCCATGATGTTGTCTTCAAAATTTTCTGGCAAAGCCTTGTAAGTATGGCAACAGCTGCATTTAGATTGTTGTAATACTGTAATGGGAATGCCATCAATGCCAGGTGCTTTGTTCTTTGATAAGGCTTCCATTGCTGCTTCGACTTCTTCTTTCGTCACCAATGGTTCCTGATCATAAGGTGCAGGTTGAAATGGCTGTTGGTCTACTTGATCATTATGGCATAATGACTCTGTATATTCTTTTTACCTTTTCTTGAGCATCTTGTAACATTCCAATTCAAGGCTGAAATTTTTTCTTTAACTCTCGTATCTTTAGAAAAGCTGATCTTGTTCTTCCTCTAATAGTTTCTCCTTCTATTTCCTTGCAAGCATCATTGTAGTACTTCTCTTTGTCTTGTCTTGCTGCACATTGGAAATCTTTGTTGAGTTCTGTGATTACCTCTCTTTCTCCTCTGGCTTTAGCTTCTCTGCATTTCTGGGCAATTTTCAGAGTTTCTTCGGTCATCCATTTTGGCTGTTTTTGCTTTTTCACCTTTTGTAGAGACTTCTCTCTTTCTTTCAACACAACCTTCTCAATGTCATTTCATAACTCTTCTGGAGCTCTGTCATTTGTATCTAAAGCAGTAAATCAATTTTGCAGGCAGTCTTTTGATTCCAGTGGTATATTCTCAAGGTCATATTTTGCTACATTTGTGAGTGGCTTGCTCTTTTTCAACTTTAGTTTGAGTTTGCATACTAGTAGTTGGTGATCTTTTCAAGCTCCATGTTTTGTCTTTGTTGATGTTATAGAGCTTTTCCATCATTGACTTCCAGAGATGTATTCATTTATTTATTTATTTGTGCTTATATACCGCCTTTCAGGAATCAAAGTGGTTTACAATGAACTCAAAGAAAAAATGCATTGAACAAAATCATACAAGAAACATTATTAAGAATGAGTGCTGGGGATAAAGGAAAAAGTAACTTTAAAATATTAAACAACTGAATTCAAAAATTAAAACTAATTACATGAACTGAAATTTGAGCTTTAGACTGATCTGCCCTTAATAGATTGTCGTGTTAGATGAGTAGGGATGTTGAATGAAGTGCTGACATTACTTAGAGAATTTGGATATAAAAGCTAACCTTGAATACATAGTACTAGATAATTAATTCTCCGAAGTAATCCCTGAACAGAAATGTTTTTAGAAGCTTGCGGAAAGTAACTGGTTGCTTAGAGACTCTTATGATGTCCAGGAGTGAATTCCACAAGGGTGAGGCGTAAAGGAAAAATGCTCTCTTGGATGCAGCTGCATTGCTGTTTCTGAATTCTGGTGGTACCGCCAGTAAATTTTTGTTGCTACTTCTTCATGGTCTGTTTTCTGGGGTGATTTGAATGAGCGACTTCAGGCTAGTGGATGTTTCCATTTGAAGAGTTTTGAAAATTGTGTGAATTGCCTTGAATTTTATTCTGCTTTCTATTGGCACCCAGTGTAGATGCTTTAATAATGGGGTAATGTGTTCTTTGATTGGAACTTGATAAATGACTCTAGCAGCTGTGTTTTGGGCCAGTTGAAGGCGGCAAATGGCTTGTTTTGGGAGACCCATTAGTATGCCATTACAGAAATCTAAGTGTGGGAAGATCATTGCCTGGACTGTTGTTCTGAAGTCACTTGTGGAGAGGAGAGGTCTTAGGTGTTTGGGCATCTTTAGTTTAGTGTAAATGGCCCTGGTCGTATTGCTCACATGCTTAGTGAAACTGAGCTGCTGATTTAGCGTGACGCCCAAGTACCTCACGTCTTTTTTAACTTGGAGGGTTGCTTCTTTTGTCTTTATTGATTCCTGAGGGGTGAAGGAGCTGTCTTTTATAATAAAGAGTATTTCCATTTTCCTAAAGTTTATTTGAATGTTGTGTTCCGCTAGCCATGTGACAATGCTACTGAAGCATTCCTCTATTTTTGTGAAGGGTGGCTGTCTGGTGTTGATTTGGGTGCATAACATGATATCATCTGCATACAAGTGATAATATGTGTTATGACCCTTGATTATGCTGCAAATAAGTTGAATGTATAACTTAAATAGAAGTACTAATAATGCAGAACCTTGGGAGATGCCTAGCTTTTGGTAAAATGGATTTGATGTGTTGATGCCCATTTTTACTTGGAGGGTTCAGTTGGAAAAGTAAGACTTAAACCACAATAATGTTCTATCTGTAAATCTGATTTCTTGCAACCTGAATAGGAGGTATTCATAGATTATGGAGTCGTATGCTGCTGTTGTATCTAGGACTATTAGGATGTAACCTGATTCTTGCTTTTCTGTACCTTTTAGAAGACTGTCTGTTAATGCCATCAAGAGGGTTTCCATCCTGTGTCCTACTCTAAACCCATGTTGTTGAGGATCGAGGGGGCAAAGCTGTCTACGTGGTCCTGTAATTGGAGATGAACCGTCTTTTCTAAAATTTTTGTCATAAAAGGTAGACTTGAAATTGGCCTGTAAGAGCTTGGGTTAAATTTGTCCAGATCTTTGCCTTTAAAGAGGGGATGGATAGAGGTGATTTTTAATTCTTTTGGTATGTACCCTTGCTCTAAGGAAGAGTTGATTAAATTCATCATATAAGGTGCAAGACAATTGCGAGACCATCTTCTCCACGTGCTGGACAGAGGTCGAGTGCTGAGGTTGAAGTGTTTAATGATTTGATTGTGTTGTCTAGCTGCCTTTCAGAGATTAGAGCAAATTTATTCCAAACCTTGTTTATTTATTTATTTATTTAAAGTATTTTCTATACCACACTTTTTAGAATCAGTGCGATTTACAGGTAACATTAATTTGTACAATGCATGATGAGTCATGCATTGTACTTACATAGAACAGGTACAGTAACTTGGGTTTTGAACAGGGTAACTGTACAAATTAAGCAATTATGTCTCGGAGGTGTTCTGGCGACAAGACATACTCTTACAACTATTTACAGGCTAGACAATTATTTACAGGATGGACAGTTGTATTAAAGGATGTGGTTGCGTCACTATGATTTGAGTGTGCTGGTGGTGTCGTGATGGTGGGTAGGAGGTATGCTCAGTTGTGATGTATCACTGGAGTGGGAATAATGTAGAAGGAAAAGATGGTGCTTTAGTGCCTTCCTAAATTGGGCAAGGTCAGTAATGGCTCGGATGGTGGTTGGGAGGGTGTTCCAGGAGGTAGGTGCGTAGAACACAAAGGATCTGTTCTTTGTTGCCTGGGAGAATTTCGTTATTGCGTTGGACTATGAGCGTATTGCAAGCGAATGACCTCCTGGATCTGTTTGGGGGAGTGGGGTGGACAAGGTCTGTGAGGGAGGCGAAGGATGATGGCTTTGAAGGTCATCAATAATACTTTGAAAGTGAGCCTGCAGTGGATCAGAAGCCAGTGGAGGTGCTTCAAAATTGGTGTTATGTGGTCTCTTCTGGAGGCTCCATGCAGGATGTGAGCAACAACATTCATTGCTAGCTGTAGTGGGTTCAGTGGGTTCTTAGGGAGTCCGTGCAGAATAGAGTCGGCGTAGTGAAATTGAGGGGTTACCAATGCTTGAAAAATCGTCCGGAAGTCATCGGGTTCCAACAAGGGTTGTAGATGATGAATTGTTCATATCTTGTGATAGATTGCCTTGATGGTGTTGCTTATGTGAGCCTTGGTCTAGTGTGATACCCAGGTAGCAGATGGTGGGCCTGCTCAGGAGCTCAGCGTCTCTCACCTTTATTGATGCAGGAGGGGTAAAGCATTGATTTCTGGTGATGAATAGGACATCTGTCTTGTTGAAATTGATTCTGAGGCTCTGCGTGTGGAGCCAGTCAGTGTGTGGTACCGCAGAGCCTATTCATGGAGAAAAAAGGGTTTTAAATCCTGAAAAAAGATTTTATCATCAGCTGCAATATTATGAGGAGCCCAATAGAGGGAGCAGGAGTGACCTTCCAAGGCCCAGAGAACTGCACCTCAGAGCTGATGAGGTAATGCAACCTAACAGCCAATGGAGAAAAGGGGGAGTTCCCCTGAAGAAAGGCTGGGAGCTTGAAAATGAGGAACTAGGACAAGTTAAAAGCAGACCAGGGAGAGAGAGACCAAGGAGAGGCATACCAAGGAAGGCCTACCAAAAGGAGGCATATCAAGAAGAGGCTTATCAAGGAAAAGCAGACCACGGAGAGTCACACCACAGAGAGCTTCTGGAAAGGAACCAAGGAGGAGAGCACCATAAGGAGTGTCCAGAGCACCAGAGAGGAAGGAGTTCCTGGCAGGAGGGCATAGTGAATCCGAGCCCACAGAGTTCCAGGAGTCCTTGGTTGAGAGGTACTGGAAAGAAAGGCACAAGGGGAGAAATAAACCCCAGAGTTTGGTGTGAAGAACCGGCAGCAGTAAATGCAAGACACAGTAAGCATTATCTGAGCCAGGATGAAGTCTTTGCTGCAAATGGTAATATTCCTTATTCAAATGGTAAAAGGTGTGACTGTGAGAGAGTGGTGACTCTGCATGAAGGCCAGCTGGAGTGTGAAAAGCCTACTGCTCAAGACACGCTGAACTACAGCAGGACCAGGCCATGGGACTCAACTAAACAAGGTAAAATACCTTTTTATTCTGATAAGCAATATAAGTTAAGAAGACAGGAAACACAAGATACTGGAGTATATCCTCCCTATCAAACTGTTTGTGAAACAGGGCACAAGCCCTTGGTAAAAAGACTGTATAACATAAGGCAGCCTGCAAGGGGAAGTAACTGCCATAACAAACACTCACATGGGCGCGGCCCCTGACTTGAATGCTGAACATTGGAAGCTAGTAAATGTGTTATATGAGAAACCTCAGTACACTCCTCAAGAGTTTACTGACACTGATTCCCAGCTGTCTGATACTCAGCCCATGCAGGTGGAATTCAACGAAGACCCACCTGAAACCCCGATGGACTGTAGCTACTGTCAGGCAGGTAGCCTAAGGTCTGTGCATGAAACATAAAACAGTGAACAGTAGCGAATGCCTGTAAAGTTTGTTTATGCCAAGTACTGTGAAGCAACAGTTAAACAAAGCAAGTGTGAATATATTTTCTTTTTGTTGCCTGAAGCAAGGTTTCTTTCAGTTTGTTGAAGTAGTCTCCCATAACTTGAACCATTGTGCTTAAAGGGAAATAAAGCCTTATTTTCCCTACATTCTGGCTAGTGTGTTCTCTTGAACTTTGGCCCCCGGTAGGTCCTGGGAACATTACCAAGACCTCTTACAGAAGGACCAAATTCAAAATATATAAAAAACTCTCATGTCCATCTGACCTGCCCATACCAACCTTGGCCTCTGGGGCGGCAGCATGACATAAAAATGGCGTAGTTGTTGGATGTTTTCGTGGAGCCTACGTCCAGCTTACAGAGAAGAAGCTTGAGCTACAGGTCTCCAGAAGAAAAAAACCCACTTGGATTACAAAAAAAAAACAAAACAAAAAAAACCCGGAGTGGAGCAGTCAAATCCGGAGCGGATTGGAAGAAAATCCTGGAAAAGAGAAATCCGGTATCCAACTGTCGGCGGAGAATCGCGGAACGACAGCGACGTATACTGTTCCAGAGCTGATTCTACACTGTCATCAGGTAAAACGTAGATATACCTGAAAAGTGTAGGATACCGAGGAGAGTATAGAGAAAAAAAAAAAAAGGATTAGGAAAGGAAATTTCTTTGTGAAAGAGCCACACTTGGTTGTGTTTTGTTGTTTTGTTTCCTTACTACAGATTACCATGGATCCCAAAGAAGTATGTGCGTGGATGGCTAATCAATTTGACAAGCAGGCGAAACTAGCGCTGCAGAACCAAGCGCAAGCGCTGAAAGCCATGCAAGAACAGCAGTCACCTCTTCTGCACACATTGGACAAATGGTTAACCCAGCAGAAGGAAGAAATAGCAAAGAAGGAAGCGGAACTATTGCGAGCTTCTGAACTCCATAACACAGAGTTGGGACAGTGGTCATGTAGTGACCTGACAATGGGAAAGTTAAGCCCCAGTGATAATCTGGATGATTTTCTGGATTCATTTAGCAGAATAGCAAAGTCAGCTCGGTGGCCGACTGAACAGTGGGCAGTCAGACTAGCTGCATCCCTGACGGGAGAGGCTCTAGCCGCCTACCGGTCGATGCCTCCAGCTTTAGCAGACAATTATGATGAGGTAGTAATGGCAATTAAAGATCGCCTAGGTCTCACCCCATTTGCTTATAGGAAATTGTTTAGAGCCACTATGCTTAACCCAAATGAAACTCCGAAAGCCTTGGGACATAGAGTAAAGAGCTTGGCGTACAAATGGTTACAGCCTGAGAGAAAGAATATTGAAACTCTCATGGACGCCATAATCTTAGAACAGTTTCTAAATGCAGTACCGAGTAGAGTGCAAAATTTTATAATTCTTCAGAATTGCTGCACTACTACCGAGGCCGTAAGCCTAACAGAGAGATATCTTGAGGCAGAAAAAGTGTCCCAGCCAAAGCTAGCGGTTCCTAAAATGCACTTAGGGATGGAAGCTAGGAGGGTAGATGGTTCCTCCAGACCAATGTATAGCCCTAGGAGTAATTATGACCCTAAGGATGTGGAAACTGTAAGACGATGTTTTTCATGTGGTAAGAAGGGCCATATAAAAAAGGAATGTTATTCGCGTGTTGCATTAGTGGGAGAAGTCCCAAAGACAACAAAAGAAGGTTTTGTGTTGAGAGTAAAAATACACGGAGTTCATGCTAAGGCACTGCTGGATTCAGGTGCGGACCAATCCATGATGTCCAAACAGCTGTGGTCTATGATCCAAGACCAAGGATGGTCCGTCCCTGAATGTCCAGAAGCGCAGGTCAAAATTAAATGTGTTCATGGATCAGCTACAAGCTATCCCGTGTACAAGCTGTGGGTTAAGGCATGGGGAATGAGAAAACAAATGTTGGTAGCCGTGGTCCCAAGATTACCACAAGAGCTGGTATTGGGTCGTGACTGGCTGCAATTTAAAAAGACTCTGAGAGAGGGTTTATCTCCTCAGACAGTCCTGAATTCCACCTGCAGTAGGCATGAGTCCATAGATAACTTGGAAATACAGCCTATAAGCTCAAAGACAGATGCCAATCCCAGAGAAGCTCTAGTTTCCACGAGGTCCCATACACAGGATGACGAACGACCCTCCTGCTCTAGAGATAATTCTCTTGGAACCCTCCCATCGCATGATGACCTAATGGGAGATCCCTTGAGGAAGGAGCGAAAGCCGAAGGCTGAACGGAGGCGTGAACGAAGATGTCGCTCTCAGGGAAGAGCAGGATTGGAAGCTGGAGAAGGGATGCCCTGGGTTCCAGCTGAATTGATGGAGAAGTTTCCCTCCTTCAAGAGAGAGCAAAAAGCGGACCCAGTACTAGCTCATGCCTTTGAGCAGGCCCGAGATGAAAAGGATTCCTACCCCCGATTCTGTATGGAGGATGACCTGTTATATCGGGAGAGTAAGGATCCACGAACGGGAGAGCTGCGGAAACAGCTGGTGATACCACGCACGTTCAAGTTATTGATTCTACGACTGGCCCATGACCACCCTGTAGGGGGTCATAAGGGAGCACAAGGTACGCTGGACCAGATTTTGGCCAGATTCTATTGGCCAGGGATATTTCGGGAGACCACTCGATTCTGCGAATCCTGCGCAACCTGCCAAAGAGTGACCGCTCGAAAACCTCCTGCCGTACCATTAGTGCCTATGCCGGTGATTACAGACCCAGTGAGAAGACTAGCCATGGATATTATCGGACCCTTGGTTAAAACACCCAGGGGGTACCAGTACATCCTGGTAATCATCGATCAGGCCACCCGGTTCCCTTGGGCCATTCCCCTAAGAAGTATTTCAGCTAAGTCTATTGCCAGTGAACTGGTTAAACTGTTTTGTGAAATTGGATTTCCGCAGGAAATACTGACTGACAGGGGCAGCAATTTTTTGTCAAAGTACCTCGCACAGGTGTGGGAGGCTTTCGGCATACACCACAAAAAGACCGCTGCATACCATCCTCAGTGTAACGGTCTAGTAGAACGCCTTAACCAGAGCATTAAACAAATGCTCCGACGAGCGCTAGGGGGACAAATGGCAGAATGGGATACCATATTACCATTCGTTCTGTATGCCTGCCGAGAACGAAGACAGACTTCCCTGGGCACGTCCCCGTACGAACTCCTCTATGGACGCTCCCCGAGAGGTTTACTCGACGTCCTAAAGGAACAATGGATCGAGCCCGTTGAAGCCGAAATAGGGGTGCCCCTATTTCTGCAGCACCTCAGAACTCGCCTGGAGCGAACTTCCCAGGTGGCGGAAGAAAACTTGAAGAAAAGTCAACAGAAACAAAAACATTATTATGACCGGAGGGTAAAGCACAGGCAGCTACAAGCAGGAGAAAAAGTAATGGTCTTGGTATCGGGAGCTACCCCCAAATTCGAGGCTCGGTGGAGAGGACCTCATGTGGTAGTTCAACCTAAGGGACCCACCTCTTACGAGGTACAAGATACCAAAGGACGCACGCAAATCTATCATATCAACGCTCTTCGATCGTGGCACGACCGATCAGGGTTGCTAGCCGCAGTAGCCAACACTTATCACCCAGGAGAAAAACTAGTCAATAACAGGCGGAAGATATACGGTGACAACAAGCTACAGTACAATACTGCTGCTCAGCTATGAATTCCGTGCTGTGTGAAGGGGGCTTCACCAGCCCGTCATATTTTAAGAGGGGGGATATGTGGTACCGCAGAGCCTATTCATGGAGAAAAAAGGGTTTTAAATCCTGAAAAAAGATTTTATCATCAGCTGCAATATTATGAGGAGCCCAATAGAGGGAGCAGGAGTGACCTTCCAAGGCCCAGAGAACTGCACCTCAGAGCTGATGAGGTAATGCAACCTAACAGCCAATGGAGAAAAGGGGGAGTTCCCCTGAAGAAAGGCTGGGAGCTTGAAAATGAGGAACTAGGACAAGTTAAAAGCAGACCAGGGAGAGAGAGACCAAGGAGAGGCATACCAAGGAAGGCCTACCAAAAGGAGGCATATCAAGAAGAGGCTTATCAAGGAAAAGCAGACCACGGAGAGTCACACCACAGAGAGCTTCTGGAAAGGAACCAAGGAGGAGAGCACCATAAGGAGTGTCCAGAGCACCAGAGAGGAAGGAGTTCCTGGCAGGAGGGCATAGTGAATCCGAGCCCACAGAGTTCCAGGAGTCCTTGGTTGAGAGGTACTGGAAAGAAAGGCACAAGGGGAGAAATAAACCCCAGAGTTTGGTGTGAAGAACCGGCAGCAGTAAATGCAAGACACAGTAAGCATTATCTGAGCCAGGATGAAGTCTTTGCTGCAAATGGTAATATTCCTTATTCAAATGGTAAAAGGTGTGAATGTGAGAGAGTGGTGACTCTGCATGAAGGCCAGCTGGAGTGTGAAAAGCCTACTGCTCAAGACACGCTGAACTACAGCAGGACCAGGCCATGGGACTCAACTAAACAAGGTAAAATACCTTTTTATTCTGATAAGCAATATAAGTTAAGAAGACAGGAAACACAAGATACTGGAGTATATCCTCCCTATCAAACTGTTTGTGAAACAGGGCACAAGCCCTTGGTAAAAAGACTGTATAACATAAGGCAGCCTGCAAGGGGAAGTAACTGCCATAACAAACACTCACATGGGCGCGGCCCTGACTTGAATGCTGAACATTGGAAGCTAGTAAATGTGTTATATGAGAAACCTCAGTACACTCCTCAAGAGTTTACTGACACTGATTCCCAGCTGTCTGATACTCAGCCCATGCAGGTGGAATTCAACGAAGACCCACCTGAAACCCCGATGGACTGTAGCTACTGTCAGGCAGGTAGCCTAAGGTCTGTGCATGAAACATAAAACAGTGAACAGTAGCGAATGCCTGTAAAGTTTGTTTATGCCAAGTACTGTGAAGCAACAGTTAACCAAAGCAAGTGTGAATATATTTTCTTTTTGTTGCCTGAAGCAAGGTTTCTTTCAGTTTGTTGAAGTAGTCTCCCATAACTTGAACAATTGTGCTTAAAGGGAAATAAAGCCTTATTTTCCCTACATTCTGGCTAGTGTGTTCTCTTGAACTTTGGCCCCCGGTAGGTCCTGGGAACATTACCAAGACCTCTTACAGAAGGACCAAATTCAAAATATATAAAAAACTCTCATGTCCATCTGACCTGCCCATACCAACCTTGGCCTCTGGGGCGGCAGCATGACAAGTGACAGTGTCAAAGCAATTCGTTAGTGTTGAGAAATCAGGCTTGTCAATGGAGAACGGCGTAAAGAGCAGTACATCGTCGGCGTACACCAGGTAGAAGATGTTAAAGGAATGGATGATTGAGCAGATGGGCTGCATATATATATTGAAAAGGAGGGCCGAGAGCGAGGAGCCTTGTGGGACACCTTGTTTTTGTTGGAAAGGCTCGGAGGTCATGGCCCTGGTTCGTACCTGTTAATGGGAGAGTTGGTTGACTTAAACTGTTGTTCAAATAAGGCCACCTTTTACTTGTAATATCTGGCCAAGGCTTGCGCATCTGGGGAAAGTATGGAAGTGTCTTCCTTTGGTTTCACTTAAGAGATTTAACTATATCAAACATTTTTCTTGGTTCATTCAGAGCAGACACTATGAGCCTGCTGTGGTAATCCCGCTTGTTGTTGTTTATTGATGTTTTATATTCATCCAATTTGTTAGTGAAAGCTATTTTGTCGGCTTCACTTTTTGATTTTCTCCATCTCTTTTCTAGCTTTCTTAGCTGCCTCTCTATGGTTCAGATATCTTTTGTGTACTAAACTGCGCTTTTCTTTAGATTGTTCTTGGGAGGTATGGGACTGTTAGAGACAGTGGCTGCTTGGTTTATCGCTGAATTCCATTTGCATATGAGTACATCAGTATCCTTGGTAACTATTTGAAGCTGTGGTAGGACTTCTTTTAAAAACTGTTCTTGTTGAACTTGCGGAATTTCCTATAGTGAGAGTTGATTTGATTTGTAATGACTCCTCTGAGAATGTTTAGGATGCTGAATTGAATGATGTGGTGGTTGGACCAAGGTACCTGTTGGATCTTTTTGCCTCTCTGCTCTGGGAAGAGCAGTGCCCTCACAGTGCTCTGTTAAAGAGGTGGATATTTAACTCCTGTGATGACTTTGCTGTGAGTTCTAGCTGTCTATTTATTTATTTATTTATTTGTTGTCTTTATTGGTGTGCTACTTCACCTCCCTGTTCCCTTTAGTTTTGCACTTCAGTTTTCTCAGCTGTATAACGTACCCTGCCTCTCTCAACTAACTGTCCTTTGTGTGATAGCCAGGTTAACTGTTACTTTAAATTAAATATCTCTCCCTGTTCTGTCCCCAAAACGTGCTGTGTTTTAAACTTTTTTTCCTGCTCTAGTCTACCTGAGGGACTAACCCCCTCCCCTCCTGCTGAGGGTACAGGACAGGGTACCTTGTAACAGCCCTCTTTTAATAGGTCTTATTTCCCTCCCTCCCTCTCTGACACCCACCTGCCCCTGGGGTAATTGTAGCTTTATAGGTACTTACACATCTTAGAGGAAAGGGGCTGTTCTCAGGTGCAGCTCTTTATGCAAATCAGTCATACATTGAGGACCTGAGATTAATTAAGCTTCAGGTGAACAAGGTATATCAGAGGTATTAGATACACATTTATTAGTATAAGCATCTACACCAACCCTTAGTATGTACAGAATTTAAAGACCTAAACACAAGCTTTAAACTAAGATGCAGACAACAGTCCAGCAGCGAGATGGGGGCTTTCCAGTCTTTTGCATTGAGTGTGACATGTATGATTTTCTCCCAGTTGGTGAGAGGTCTTATGTATGCACTAAGTGCAAGGAGCTCTTTGCTCTCAGGGAACAAGTCTGTTCTCTAGAGGCTAGAGTAGCAGACCTGGAAGACACAAGAAAGACAGAGAAGTACATGGACAAGACCTACAGGGATATAGCCCTGAAGCCCTACCTCCAGTCTGGCAGCATCCCTGTTGCCATGGAGGAGAGAGGTCACATGACAGGAGAGCATCACCCTGGTGTGGCAGGAAGTGATCCTGTAACTAGGACCTGTCCTCCATCTGATGTAAAACCCTCTCACACTGAGGACTTTTCTCCAGGGCCATGTGCCCATGAGGGAAGGGTTAGGACAGCTGTTATAGTTGGTGATTCAATCATTAGGCATGTAGATAGTTGGGTGGCTGGTGGACGTGAGAATCGCCTGGTAACATGTCTGCCTGGTGCGAAGGTAGCAGACCTCACGCACCGCCTAGATAAGGTCTTAGATAGTGCTGGGGAGGAGTCTGCTGTCTTGGTACATGTCGGTACCAATGACATAGGAAAATGTGGTAGGGAGGTTATGGAGGCTAAATTTAAGATTTCAGGTAGGAAGTTGAAATCCAGAACTTCCAGGGTAGTGTTCTCCGAAATGCATCCCGTTCCATGTGCAGGACCAAAAAGGCAGGCAGAGCTCCGGAGTCTCAATGCATAGATGAGACGATAGTGCAAGGATGAGGGTTTTGGATTTTTTAGGAACTGGGGAAGATTCTGGGGAAAGGAGGGGCTCTTCCAAAGGGATGGGCTTCACCTTAACCAGGATGGAACCACAGTGCTGGCATTAACCTTTAAAAAGGAGATAGAGAATCTTTTAAGCTAGAAAATAGGGGAAAGCCGACAGTCGCCCAAGAGCGGATGGTTCGGAAGAAGGTATCCTTGAAGAATACTACCAAAAGCAGTGAGGTTCCAAAAAAGAATAAAGTAGCCCAAATGCCCTCGAGTATGGTGCAGATAGAGCATAAAGATTCCAAATTACCCATGCCTACCAATAGCCAGATTAATATTAATAAATGTCTCTAAAATGCTTGCATGCAAATGCTAGAAGTCTGAACAATAAGATGGGAGAGTTAGAATATATAGCACTAAATGAGAGGTTAGATATGATTGGAATATCAGAGACATGCTGGAAGGAGGATAACCAGTGGGACACTGTGATACCTGGATACAAAATATATCGTAATGATAGAACTAATCAAATTGGTGGAGGGGTTGCGCTCTATGTTAGAGAGGGCATTGAGTCAGAAAGGGTTAAAATTTTGCAGGAAACAAAATTTGTTGTAGAATCTCTATGGATTGAAATTCCATGTATGAAGGGGAAGGTGATGGCAGTGGAGGTGTACTATCGACCGCCTGGCCAGAATGAACAAATAGATGATGAAATGCTCAAAGAAATCAAGGAAGCTAACAAAAGTCACAGCACAGTAATAATAATGGGTGATTTCAATTACCCCGGTATCAACTGAGTCAGTGTCACGGCAGGACATGCTAGGGAGATAAAGTTCCGAGATTAAATAAATGACTGCTTCTTGGAGCAGCTGGTTTATGAACCGACCAGAGGGGAAGCCATACTGGACCTAGTCGTTAGTGGAACACCAGATCTGGTGCAAGAAATAAGGTTGTTGGGGCCACTTGGCAATAGTGATCATAGCATGATCGTGTTTGATTTAATTAGTGGAGGAGGGATAGTAAAGAAATCCACAGTACTACCTTTTAACTTTCGAAATGGAGACTATGATAAAATGAGGAATATAGTTAAGAAAAAACTAAAAGGAGTGGTTGCAAAGGTTAAAGACTTACATCAAGCTTGGGTGTTCTTTAAAAATACTATCCTGGAAGCCCAGACCAGCTGTATTCCACACATTAAGAAAAGTGGAAGAAAGTCCAAAAAACTGCCAGCATGGTTTAAAGATGAGGTCAGAGAGGCTGTTGCTGCCAAAAAAGCATCTTTCGGAAAATGGAAAAAAGAGGCAAACGACAAACTGGAAACAGCACAAGCACTGGCAAGTTAAATGCAAAGCATTGATAAGGCAGGCAAAGCGAGAATTTGAGAAGGAACTTGCTACGGAAGCAAAAACATGAAATAAAGACTTTTTCAAGTACATTCATAGCAAAAGGCCTGTGAGAGAGTCAATTGGACCGTTAGATGATAGAGGGGTAAAAGGGGCAGTAAGAGGAGACAAGGCTATAGCGGAGACTGAATGATTTCTTTGCTTCGGTCTTTACTGAGGAAGATGTAGGGATGTTACCCAAGACTGAAGTGGTATTTAAGGGTCATACTGCAGAGGAATTGAGAGAAATATTGCTACATCTGGATGATGTATTACAGCTATTTGATGAACTGAATAGTAGCAAATCACCTGGACCGGATGGTATACATCCAAGAGTGTTGAAAGAACTGAAATATGAGATTGCAGACCTGCTATTAGTAATCTGTGAACTTTCATTAAAATCATCTGTAATACCTGAAGATTGGAGGATCGCCAATGTAACGCCAATTTTTAAAAGGGTTCCAGGGGTGATCCTGGAAACTACAGACCGGTGAGCCTGACGTCAGTACCGGGAAAATGGTAGAAACCATCATAAAGAACAAAATTACACAGCGTGTAGATAGTGCAACGCCCATGCTACCTGGGCCCAAGAGCTTACAGGTAGGGACGGCCTTTTTGATGCCCTTCAGGGGTGGAGCAGTAACACTTGGCCCCAGGGATTCTGGGCAATGTAGTTTGCTGGGCCTCCTGTAGGGCTGAGTTGTAGTTGTGTGACTCGAGTAGAAAAAAGGCATGCAAGAAAATTTCTTTTTATGAGGATTTATTCCAGCGCATTAAAGTTCAGTGTCTTCAGACGCAAAAGAAATGCACATCCAACAAAAAGGTTTGAAACCAAACATACAGAAGTTGCTATAAAGACACAGCTCTACACAGCTATTTTACAGTTCCTTTTCAGGCTCAGGCTAGGCAATCAGGTGATCCTTCAAATGAACTGCAACCAGTGTTTTCCCAAACAGCATGGCTTCTCAGCTTTACCATGTGATCAAGCTTATTCAAACATTCATAAGGTTCTCTCACAGTGGCAGCAGGTATGTCACACTTTATACTATATTACTTCATATAGTTTCAATGCTCTTTATCATGGTTATCCTCTATAACACAGGCAGAACAGTCTAAATGGCTAAATCCAGCTCTGTTGAGGGCAGACATATGTCTAGTTGCATATCTTCCTCCTGGTCATTTGAATCCTGGCTAGGGTTCTTAGCAAGTGCTGCCCTTTTCTCCAGAAATTCCCTAAACTGCCCAAGAAGTAATTCAGCTTGTTTAGGCACATTTTCAGGCTGATAGCCTTCCTTCTTTTCAGGCAAATGTTTACTTAAGATTCCCAGCTCGGGGTAATTAGCTATGCAGTCCTTGTCCAAACAATAGCTCTCTGTGTGGGTAAATCCCTTCCCCCACTTATCACTAAGTAAATATGCTGGGTTTGTTCTTAGGGGTTTAACACATTCAGGAGATTTCTTAAACAAGTGGTCATAGCAAGAAATATCAGCTTTACCTTTTTCCAAGTCCTTTAAATAAGCATTGCTACCTTTTCTCCTGCTGACTTTCAGGGTTTGTACTTCAGCTTGCTTATCATTAGTTCCTGTGCTCTTCAGGTAAACGTCAGGCTGAACAATTTCCCCGTAGCTTCCTTTGCTATTGCCTTGGCTTTTAGTGCTGTGCTTCCAGCTGTCTATATTCCAGGTATCAAGCCTGCTAGCTCCTTTAACCAAAGGCTCTACCTTGTGGTGAGAGTGCCTCCAGGGTGAATCCTTGCACCACTGTTCATTGCTCCCAGGTTCTGCTTGGTTCTCAGGTGCTGGCTGCTTTTTTCTCCTCTCTCTCCAGCTCAAGCCGTAATCCAAACCATTATTCTGTGGCTTCCTCTGTAGCCTCCCTTGTGGCTTTCCTTGTAACTCCGGTAGCTCTCGTAGCTCACTCTGTGGCCTCAGTAGCTCACTCTGTGGCCTTGGTAGCTTCTGTAGCTCTCGTAGCTCTGGTAGCTCACTCTGTGGCCTCGGTAGCTCACTCTGTGGCTTCAGTAGCCCTCGTAGCTCTGGTAGCTCACTCTGTGGCCTCGGTAGCTCACTCTGTGGCTTCAGTAGCCCTCGTAGCTCTGGTAGCTCACTCTGTGGCCTCGGTAGCTCACTCTGTGGCTTCAGTAGCCCTTGTAACCCCAGTAGCTTCTCATGTCTCCTAATTGCTTGCGTATTTAACAAGCCCTCACTTCCTTGCACTCCCTGACTCTCCCTTGGCCGTGCCCAATCAGTGACTAGCCCTGTCTCCTCCCCTAAGGTGAGGTGTGGTTTTAGATCAGCTGAGTGTTTTTTTATTTCTGAGGTAAAAATCCTGCTTTTCAGTGCAGTACTGCTTTCCTCTTCAGGATTTTCTCCTATTTCCATCTCTTCTTGAGGGGCTTCCTCATCACAATAGTCATGGCCTAATGGGAGACAGCCACCATGGCTTTAGACAAGGAAGATCTTGTCTTACTAATCTAATATGTTTTTTTGAAGGTGTGAATAAACAGGTAGACAAAGGTGAATTGGTTGATATAGTGTATCTGGACTTTCAGAAAGCCTTTGATATGGTCCCTCATCAGAGACTTTTGGCAAAACTAAAAAGTCATGGGATAGGAGGCAGTGTACTATTGTGGATCAGGAACTGGTTAAAAGAAAGCAGAGGGTAGGGCTAAACGGCCAATTTTCCCAATGGAAAAAGGGGAATAGTGGAGTATCCCTTAAATGACCTGGAAAAGGGAATAACTAGTGAGGTTATCAAATTTGCAGACCACACAAAACTGTTTAAAGTTGTTAAAACCCAAGAGGATTGTGGAAAACTGCAGGAGGATCTGCATAAATTGGAAGATTGGGCATCCAAATGGCAGATGAAATTTAATTTGGACAAGTGCAAAGTGTAGTGAGGAATGCCCTCAAGAAGAGATGGAAATAGGGGAAAATCCTGTTGGAATAAATAACACTGCACTGACACACAGGATTTTCAAGTCAGAAATGAAAAAAACACAGCTCTCTGCTGAGCTCAGGCCACACCTCAGCTCAGGGGAGGAGACAGGCTTGTTCACTGATTGGTCACACCCAGGAGAAGGTCAGGAAGTGCAGGGAAGTGAACCCCTTTTAAATCCTAAGCAATGCAGAGAGAGAGAGGAGAGAGACGAGAGAGACGGGAAGCAGTTCAGGAAGGAGTTCAGGAAGAACTGCCAGAAGGATAAGCAAGCTAGAACCTTGGAGCAGAGCAGAACCTGGGAGCAGTGAACATTGGAGCAAGGAACAACCTTGGAAGAAATGTTTCTGCAAAGTAGAGCCTGGGAACAAGAAAGCTAGCAGAGCAAACACATGGAGTAACGGTAGTTGGACCTACAGCAATCAAGGCTATAACGGCAGCAGAGAAAGCCAAGGGGAAAGCTATCAGCCTAACAATTACCAGAAGGGCAGTGGAAATAGCAATAAGAAAGCTGAGCTCCAGAGCCTGGGAGATAGCAGGAGAAAAGGTACCAGCACTTATCTAAAAGTCCTTGCCAAAGGTAAAGCTGATATTTCTTATTTCAACTCCATGCTTGAGAAGCCTTTTACTTATGCTAAGGTCCAAAAGACAAACCGAGCACAGTCAGCTAATAGCAAGTGGGGGAAGGGACTTACCCTTGTTGAGAGCTATCCCTCTGATAAAAGCAGGACAGCTGAACCCCCTGGGGTGGTAGCCATAAGCAAGCTTTTATCAGAAAAGGAGGATGGTTATTCTAATGAAAATGTGCACAGACAAGCTGAATTGCTTTTAAGCCAACTTCAGGAGTTTCTGGAAAGAAAGTCAGGGAAAGGTAATAAACCTGACAAAGATACAACTAACTCTAGCTCTGAGGAAAGTATGCAGGTGGATGTTTGTTTGCCTACAATAGAATATGATCCTTCTGCCATAGACTGTTCAATATGTCTAAAAGAAAACAGCAGGGTTAAAGAGCATTGGAAACTGTATGAAGGAATTCAGAGTAAGTTTGCCATACCTGCTGCCACATTGGAAAACTTTACAAGTGGTTTAACAAGCTTAATCACCTGTTGAAAGTAAGAAGCCGTGCTGTAAAGAAAAGCAGCTGTTTCAGTTTGTGTTTTCTTGAGTGACCACATGAGGCAGTGCCTAGTGGAAAGTCAGAGGAACTGTGAAACAGCCAAATAGTGCTGAGTTAATTTCTGTTGCATTTCCTGTGTTTCTGTTTCAACCTTTATGTTGGAGTTGCATCCTTTTTGCGTTTGTTGTACTGAACTTTGATGCGCTGGAGAAAAATCCCCACAAATAAATATTCTTGCAGCCTTTACTACTCGAGTCATAACTACAGCTCAGTCCTTAAGGGAGACAAGCAAACTACAGGTCCCAGAATTCTTGGTGACAACTGACACAGCTTTATTCCAAAAAGGACATTCCAAAGGCCACTCCTGCCTGTAAGCCCTTGGGCCCAGGTAGGAACGTTGCAAAAGTTATGCACCTAGGAAAGAACAACCCACACTATGGTTACACAATGCAAGGTTCCACATTGGGAACCACCAAGAAAAAGATTTAGGAGTCATCGTGGATAGCATGTTAAAACCCTCTGCCCAGTGTGCAGCGGCGGCCATGAGAGCAAATAGAATGCTAGGTATCATAAGGAAAGGAATGGAAAATAAAACAAAGGATATTATAATGCCTCTGTATCATTCCATGGTACCTTGAATATTGTTTGCAATTCTGGTTGCTGTATCTTAAAAAGGATATAGCATTATTAGAAAAGGTACAGAGAAGTACCACCAAAATGGAGATGGTAAAGGGGATGGAAGGCTACTCCTATGAAGAGAGGCTACAAAGGTCAGGGCTCTTCAACCTGGAAAAGAGATGGCTGAGGGGAGATATGATAGAGGTCTATAAATTAATGAATGGAGTGGAACGGGTAAACGTAGATCGATTGTTAACACTAATAGAATATAGAAAGACTAGGGGACATGTAATGAAGCTACAGGGTAAACTATTTAAGACAAATAAGAGAAAATATATTTTCACTCAATGTGTAATCAAACTCTGGAATTTGTTACCAGAGGATGTAGTAAAGGCTGTTAGTGTAGCTGGGTTTAAAAAAAGTTTGTACAAGTTCCTAGAGGAAAGGTCCATAAACCATTATTAAGAAGGGACCCAGGATGGCTATGGGGGCGTTTCAAGATGGCGGCAGCACTCTTTGATGTGTGAGCATGATTTTTCTTATGGGGAAAAAACGGAAAGGCAAATCAGGGTTGGTGCCCTCCCAGCCCTCTGCTGCCTTGACGCCGGTTTCTGCAGTATCTGGTCCTTTGGACTCTTACCTTCTTTGTGCTGCACAGAATTCGGACGCGCCTGGTGGAGTGAGCCGGCTAGCGGTTTCGTCGGAGTTGGAATGCTCGGCAGCCACTTCGGCAGATTCGTCCTCCCCAGTATTGAGCCCGGTGCCAAAGGTTCCTCGTAGCTACACATTGCCGGAGGGCTTCCTGAGGGTCTCCTCCCCTACTGGGTCGGTGAGAGGCGATACCTTGTCTGGGCCAGGAAAAGGTGGGCTCGAGAAGCTGTTTAGTGGAGCTGAGATTGAGCTCCTGTGTGTTCCATCCTCGGTGTCTGAAGGAGGTGTGCCTGCAGTGCAGCTTCCATCTTCTGCACAGCGAGGTGAGTCGCTGGTACCGATGGAGGAAGTTGTCCCCGCGCTGGAATCTGATTTAGTTTTCTCCCTGCAGCATCTGGTGAACTTTACATTAGAATCTATTTGGAATGCTATCGCCTCGCTAGGTGCAGCTTTGTTTCCTCAAATTTCTTCTTTATCAACTAAAGTAAATACGGCGATGAGGGCTCTAACTGAATTAGAGCAGAAAGTCTGGCGGCTGAGGAGGAAGCTATTCGGAATAGACTATCCAGTGTGGAAGATCAGTCTGAGACTTTTAAAAAGTGTTCCTTATCTGTACAAATGAGGCTGGAACAGCTGGAAAACTTTTCTCGTCTTAATAATTTGAGAATTGTTAATTTCCCTAAGTCACTCTCTATAAGTGCTAAGGATATGTTTAAAGAATATTTGCTTGATGTTTTGGGAGTTTCTCCTGAATTAATGCCACCTTTGGTAAAAATTTATTATTTACCTACAGGGAAGCGTGTTACTCCTAGTAGAGATTTAGAGGGGAGCTTAGAGCAAGGTGATATTTTAAATGTTACTGGTATGTTGGAAACTTCTGGCACTGATTCTTTGGAGCCTTCCACTTTACTGGTAACTTTTGCCCTCCTTTCGGACAGAGAGTGGTTATTAAAGCTCTTTTTCCGTAAACGAAAGGCTCCTTTCCGAGGCTTTGCTGTTCGTATATACCCAGATCTATCAAGGGAAACACAGAAGTGCCGCAGGGAGTTTCTTTTGCTAAGTCCAGGGGTTTTACAGCTGGGGGCACTCTTTTTTCTTAAACATCCTTGCAAGTGCTTGGTGAAATATCAGGCTGTTTCCTATGTTTTTTTGAGCCCTCCCAGCTATTAGCCTTTATAAGCGCCAGGCGACTAGAAGCCTCTATTGTGTCCTCCTAATGAGCTTAGGTTTGAAATGTCTGAACTCGATTAGCTGCTTTGTTACTTTGTATATTTGGTTGATGTTTGTGTGAAAAGCCCCCTCGTGTTGTGGACTTGGGTGGATTGACACATTTGTTTGTTTTTTGCTTCATGAGATTGTTTATCTTTTCTGATTTGTTTCTTTCTTTTCATGTGTCATCCTGTTTCTTCAAGAGAGTGTATTGTCAACTTTCTTGATCTAATTGTAAAAATTTTCATAAATAAAAAATTAAAAAAAAAAAAAGAAGGGACCCAGGATATCAATGCTTGACTCAATACAAGCATTGTGGAACCTGTGTCTCTTGGGGATACTGCTAGATACGTATGACCTAGATTGGCCACTGTTGGAAACAGGATGCTGGGCTTGATGGACCTTGGTCTGACCCAGTATGGCATATCTTATGTTCTTAAGTCTTATCTTCACATTTGGATCCATATTAGAATTCATCGGTTCTTGCGGGATAAAAATAAGGTCCAGAGTATTTTCTTTTATATGCGTGAGATCATGTACTACTTGCCTAAAGCCCAGGGTGTCCATTGTTTCAATAAACCCTTGTGTTTGGTGTGCTGAGGCTGAAGGCAGGTTTAGGTCTCCTAAAACAATTATGTTCCTGTTAGAGGTATTTTTGCTGTATAAGTAATCTGGGATGTTAGCTACAGTAGCTCCTTTCCATTTGATGATGTTGGTCTGTAGATTAGGCATAAGTGCAGGCTCTTATTTTCTACTAGAAGAATGTCCATATCTTGGGGTATTTCACCTGTACCTTTTGAAAGCTGCAGTTCTCTCTTAGCTATGATGGTTTAGTCCTCCTCCTCTCTTATTTGTCCTTTGGTAGTTAAAGATGTCATAGCCTATTGGTTTTAGCTGGTTGATTAGAACTGTGTCATTTGCCGTTAGCCATGATTTGCTTATGAATAAAATGTCCAAGTTGTTATCAGTGATGTGGTTGATTATTAAAGGTATTTTATTTCTGATCGAACATGGATTGAAAAGCGAGCATTTGAGGCTGGGTGTAACTTTGTTGGGAATAGCCTTAGCTTGCCCCAATTCGATGTGGTTAATCTGAATAAGGCATTGCTTGCGCTCATATCTGTTGTGCAGGATTAAAATTTCTCGCTTCCGTAGTAAATCAGTGGAAGTTGTGAATGACAGGGATGGGTAGCCAGAAGGAGAGAGAGGGCCTTTTATGTGGAAGATAAGGCCAATGAACAAGAAGGCCAAGGGCCAGTAATGAACTTAGAGGATGCATTTGGAATAACTCTATGGTGATCTATGAATGAGGGTGTCACTGATTGGACTAGAATTTGTATGGGCTCTCCCCTCAAGCAATATATCTATGAATATCTATGTCTGTTATGAATTGTTTACAGCCACCTAAAAGGAAGAGAACTCAGAGAAGGGATTTATAGATCTGTTGATAGAGTCTTATGCTAGAAAACTTCATGTTATAAAAAACAAGATTTGGCTAAATACATATTGCAGAGCTATAATATTTTGACATACAGGGTTTTAGGGGCTAGGGGACCCCGAAGACTATGGTCAACAACCATCTGAGAAACTAAAAGGCATACCTCTGCATGAGCAATAGTTGTATTACCTCTAGGTTGTGGTGAGGCCATTGAATTTCTTACTTTTCCGATGGATCTTGAGAGTCCTTGGATAATGGTTGATGGTGTCTGGTTTAGGGGCTGAGCTTCTGACTGGGTGCTGTGCTCGGTGTAGAGAAATCAGAGCTGTATAGTCATCAAGGGGTAGCGCCAGCTCTTTCGAAGCAAAAGGGGAAGAAAGAAGAATGCGCTCGATACTCAGCTTGTAGCTGTGTCTTTCTCTGCTGAAAACTTGATTGATGAGCATGCGGGGTCTGACTGATGAAGTTAGATCAGACTGGATGTTGATTAGAACACGGCGAACGTACTTAGGAATGCTTCAAAACAGTGCCCTGCTTAAGGGCCATGCCTAAGGGCCCTCTGGTGAGGCCCTCAGGTGCAGGTCTGCCAGGTGCGGACGCTCCTCCCGGCTCAGATTTTAAATGCCTGGTGCTGTAGTCTGATTGGTGTTCAGTGCAGGGAGCCTGGTTCAGAGCTCAGGAGGTGTTGCTGGCCTATCCCCTGCAGCTGTGTGTCGATCGGGCTGCTGCAGAAGATGTAGTCAATTTGATTTTTGTATAATCAATTGGGTAAAGTCTATATGTACAGTCACTGCTTGTGTCGCTGGAAGAAGGTGTTTGAAATGAATAGATCATTGGTCTTACAGAATTCTATCAATCTTTCTACAGCTTCATTTCTGTTGTCAAGTCCATATTTTCCAATCACTTTGCGTTTTTCTTTGTTGCCTATTTTTGAGTTCCTCCATGACTATCAGGATATCTTGTATACATGTTCTGTCAATTTTAGCTTGTACTTGTTCATAGAACTCATCAACTTCAACCTCTTCTGCAGCTGTTGTTGGGGCATATACTTGAATTATAGTTGTGTTGATGGGCATTCCTTTTAGACAAATAGAAATTAAGTGTTCACTGATTGCATTGTATTTCATTACAGTTCTTTCAAGTTTCATCTTAATTATAAATGCAACACCATTTTTTCTTTGTCTTTCATTTCCAGCATAGTAGACCATGTGATCATCAGATGCAAAGTGCCTGATGCCAGTCCATTTCAGTTTGCTGACACCCAACAGATCAATTTTTACACATTCCATTTGTATACCGTAGCCTAGTGGCTTGGGAACCAAGAGACCAGGGTTTGATTCCCACTAGCACTCCTTGTAGCCTTGGGCAAGTCACCTAACCCTCCATTGCTCAGAAAAATGCAATTTATCAATGTCCCTGTTTAATGTACATTTACCAAGTATAAGTTACAATGTAAACCACTTTGATTGAAATGATAAGGCGGTATAAAAAAACTGTTAGATAAATAAATTCTGCTGGGCAGCAGAAGAATGGGAGGGTGTTGACGGCGAAGGATCACATTACTGTGACAATGATAACACTAGAATTACCTGCATGGAAGAAAGGCCTGGCAGTCTACTTCTGTAGCTTGCCACAAAAATCCAATGGATAGTCACAACAAAACAAATCACCCTATAGTGCTGGAAGACGAGACCTCCAGGTTGGAAGGTACTCAACTGGCTACTGGTGGGGATCTGGAGACTTTTCAAAGTAAAGCCAGCATTTATGATGTGGTTGGATCAAAGCCCTTGGGATGTCTGACTACTAATGTAGAAAATAAATTAGATTTACAAAAATGAGGCCCAATGTATATTCAAATATTTATAGAAACATAGAAACATGATGGCAGAAAAAGACCACATGGCCTATTTAGTTTTCCCTTCCATATCAACCATTTATGCAAATGAATCTTTGCAATGAGTCTCTGCACATGGTCCCTCAACACCCTTCAGCAGCCCATGAAGATGGCTGGCACTGGTTAGATGCACACCACTGAAATTTTGTAATCTGATTGATTTCTGTTGATTATCATTTTGGTGAACTGTAAGGTTAAGTCAAGGGTAAGCGTAGTTAACTGGTTCAATGTATCCTTTTGCTGTGCAGGTGATGGCATCTGAATTCCTTGAGATGAATGAATTTTACTCTGTAGGGGAAGAGGCAATGACTGTCTCATCACTTATTGAGGCCTTCTTGGATTCCAAGGATTGATGGCCTCTCTTCTGCAACGAGTGTGAGTTTTATGACCTCTCTTGTGACTGTCAGAGAGTCTGATGTCTTCTCTATTATGCCAATGGCCCCAAACATGCAGCTAGGTATAAGAACATAAGATATACCATATTGGATCAGACCAAAGGTCCATCAACCTAGTATCCTCCTTCCAGCTGTGGCCAACCCAGGCCACAAGTACATGTAAGATTCCCAAAAGGTTGACATATACAGGCGACAGCTTACAGCAACTGCCTTATATTTCTGAGTGAGACAGCCCTATGGGAAAGTGTAAATTGCTCTCTCCAGGGAATGTTTCTACTTTTTGGTGCTAGCGGCACTTCAAAAGGTGATGATTCAAGAAACTTGAATTACGTCATGAAAGTGTATATCATACTGTGAAATATGAGGGGGTTCTAATAAGTCTCTGGCCTTTTAACGAAACATAAAGCTATGGGCACACTTCAGTTCTGGATTAGCTTTCTTTTTCGTTACAAGCCCAGAGACTTATCAGCCTGCCCCCCCCCCCCCCCCCAGCTGTTCTTTTTCTGATGAAACATTTGTTAAGTTCAAAGATCCAGATTTAAGTATTTGGGAGTATAAAACTCATGAGCAGGACATGAAGGAAGCCTCTATTAAGGATAATCTTAACTTAGGGGGCAAAGTTTAAATGTTGGAGAACTACAATAGCTAGAGGTGTGCATTTGTTAGCGTGCATTTTGTTTGCTAATAAACCTTAAAAAATGTGTGCATGCTAAATTAATCTACGATGCACTAATCAACTTAGTGTCCCTTAAGTTGTCAGTTAGTACATGTTAAATCAACTCAAACCACACGAAACATCCCCTATTAAAATGAGTGCATCACTTTAACCAAAAATAACCCCAACATTGGGAAATATTTGTGAAAAAAAATAAAAACTTAGGGCCCCTTTTACTAAAGCCCACAAAGGATGTGCCATCAATGTGCATTAATGGCAAAGGCCAAACAGTGCAGTATGTCCCCAGCAGCTAATGCTTGAAGGGTCTCCACTATGCCGGGTTCACTTTACACTTCCTATATAGGAGCCATTAGGTAAACCCACGTCAAGACCTGCGTTGCCGATGAGCATGCAGAAAATGCCTTCATGTATTGGAAATACACTCTCCATGCCCGTTCTCCACCTGTTACCCACCTCATCCCAATATCTCCGATTTATGGGCGTTTTAGCATGCGAAGGCAGATACTATCACACATTAGTGTTCCCAACTGCCCGTAGCCGTGAGCTAAAATGGCCATTAACCAAATAATAGACTTTAAATTTCCATGTTCGCTGCTCTTCTTGAAATGTTTAAAAAATATTTGAATTAAATTCTAAATTTCCTCCTGAATAAAATATTGGCAATGGCAATGACCCGTTATTTGCTTTCTGGTTTTTTTTTTTAATCCTCTCTCCACCCAGAGAATTAAGGGAGGCATCCTAACAGAGCTAAGGCCCCACTCACACTAGAGTGATAGGTTGATGCTAAGATGATTAGTGGTGGGGGGGGGGGGAGAAGGCTAAGGAAAGAGCTGGAAGGGGTAGGGGTGGATGAGAACATGTGGCATACCTGAGTCAGCATGAGGAGAAGCAGTGAGAGTCCAGGAAGATCGCGGGCAATAGAAACATGATGACAGAAAAAGACCACATGGCTTATCTAGTCTGCCCTTCCATATCACCCACTACAACAGTCCCTTTTTTTCCTTTAGAGATACTCTGTGTTTGTCCCATGCTTTTTTGAATTCAGATACTGTCCTTATCTCTACCACCTCCACTGGGAGACTATTCCATGCATCTACCACTCTTTCCATAAAGAAATATTTCCCCATATTACTCCTGAGTCTATCTGCTTTCATCCTCATCCTATGTCCCCTCGTAGCAGAGCTTGCCTTCATTTGAAAAAGACCCTCCTGTGCATTTATGCCACAGAGGTATTTAAACGTCTCAATCATATTTCCTCTATCTCGCCTTTCCTCTGAAGAATACATATTAAGATCCTTAAGTCTGTCCTCATCTGCTTTATAACAAAGACCACTGACCATTTTAATAGCCACCCTCTGCACCGTCCCCAACCTGTTTATATCCTTTTGAAGATGCGGTCTCCAGAATTGCAAAGACATTTCAATATTATTTAATTTCCTTTATAATTGGGAATCTGGTAATGGGAGAAGGACCTGGTTGCTGGGTGTGAGTGCTTGCAGGGTTCAGTGATAGATAGGAGTTTTCTCTTGCTTGCTCTTTCCTAGCTAGCTGTGCTGTGAGAGAATTTTTGTTTTGCAGCCTGGAGGGAGGTTTTGCAGGCAGCAGGCCCAATCTGGTCAGTAGCAGCCCCAGTCAGGCACATCACTCCTCAGGAAGTCTGTTACAGTAGCAGTGTGCAGGTGTAGAGGTAGGATGGCTATTAGCAGTATTATCTATTAGTTTAGATGACATGAAAATATATAACAGAGTGGACTCTTCTGAGAGAGTGGACAACCTGAGGAAAGATCTACAAAAGCTGGAAGAATGGTCTAATGCAAAGAAGTGCAGCGTTGTGCACTTGGAATGCAGAAATCCAAAGCAATTGTAGTGATAGGGTGAGAGAGGGTGGTGTGCAGGGACCAGTAGAAAGACCTTTAAGTGATAGTGTCTGAGGATCTCAAGGTGGTGAAACAATGCGACAAGGGGGTAGCCAAAACCAGAAGGATACTGGGCTGCATACAGAGAGGAATTAGCAGCAGAAGGAAGGAGGTATTAATGCCCCTGTACAAGTCATTGGTGAGGCCTCACTTGGAGTATTGTGTTCAGTTTTGGAGACTGTATCTCACAAAGGATATAAAAAGACTTGAAACAGTTCAGAGGAAGGGAACAAAACTGATATGGAGACTGCGCCAGAAGACATATGAGAAGAGACTTCAAGATCTAAATATGCATACCCTAGAGGAGAGGAGGGACAGGGGAGATATGATACAGAGCTTTAAATACTTAAAGGGTATTAAAAAAGTGTTTTCAATTACATCAAAATAAAAAAAAAACAGGTGTGAAAATGAAACGGTGCATTCATTATAGAGGGAGAGAGAGATGGAGAAATGTTCTTATAAACAGAACAGAAGGAAGTAGAGAAGAGGAGGAATCAAGGAAGAAGAAGCACAGTGGTGAGGGCGTTAACCTATCACAATCTCATCCCGAGTCTGGGTCCAGAGGCTCACCAAAACCTAAATTGAACAAATAGCTTGAAGCACTTGCGGTTAAGCTCTCTTCTTAGTTGCTGGGGTAAAGAATTTCAGAGAAGTGGACTATAAAATGAGAAGGTTGTATACGTAGTTCTGTCAAGGTCATGAAGCAGTTGGAAGCACTAATTGGTTAGCGTGATGAGAATGAGTTGTGCGAGAAGAACTGTATGGAATTAGCAGTTCTGCTAAATTAGTTCCCTGTATGCAAAACTCTATATAAAGTGGATTCTAGAATAAAGAGGAAACTAGCGCTATATAAATCATAAGTAGTAGCTGTAGTAGTTTTGAAGGAGTTGAATACGGTTGAGAGTAGATTGATTTAAGCCATGATAAAGAGAATTACAGTAGTCCATACAGTTTAGCACAAGAGCAGAGTTCTAAGGTCAGTTATATCCATAAACGGTTTTATAGTGCGTATTTTCCTGAGAAAAAAATGAAGAAGCAAATATTCGGTGGCAGTGACTAGTGCTGCTAAAGATGCTAGCCGCTGCTGCTGAACTTTAGACCTGGATATTCAATGCCAGGGATGTATCAGGGCTCCAGCACTGAATATTCAGGTTGTCTGAGTGTGTGTGTGTTGGTGTGCTTCTAGCCTTTCCTTAATTAGAAAATTGTAATGGAATTGTATTTGCTTTGGTTATGTTTGTGGTTCAGTGGTCGAAGGGCACAAAAAAAACCCATGGGGACAATGGGGTGGCAGTACATCCATCTACTGAGTGTCCAAGAAGCCTGACCGCCATGTAGAGCAAGACTTTGTGGGGAGTGAGAGAGTTTTGAGGGTTTCTAAAAGGCAAAGGATGAATGTTCGAGCTGGTGAGCAAGTGTGAAGGGTTGCTGGGGCTTCATCACCCTTGCTAGTCCTAAAGTCTTCAGGTCAAGCCATGAGTGGTCAGTAATCTAGTGCCATAACTATGCTGGAACATTCTTATATGGTACCAGGATATTGCATTCCCATCCCTCTGTCAGAACTGGAGTCGGGGTTAGGGAGAAGACATTCTTCTCCCCAATGATTGGGCTTCAGTGCACACAGAGGGTCAGTATTCAAATGTTTATCTACCTACTGAAGGTGGGGGTGGGCACAAGTCAGAGCAGTTAGTGGTGGTAAGTGAAGTGGTGACTAGATAGAGAAAAGCACACGTGCAGAGTGGGTGAGTTGGCCCCTGAGGAGATCTGGGATTGATTTCTCAGCCTCTTCATCCTTATCAGATTCAGAAACTGATTTGGAGATTGATGTGAATTCTAGAGTGAGGGTAGAGCTGAGATTTGAAGCAAGGAACTTGAAGTCAAGTTTGGAAGCATCTGGGCTTATGTGATTATGATGTTGAATAATCTGGTTCTTCAGAAATTACAGTGGAAAATCCTGAGTGCAAAATATGTAGGTATTTTTTCACTGCTAACCATGAACTAGGATAGAGGGGATAAAAAAAACAGTGTAGAAGTCTAGGAGCAGGACAAGAAATAAATACAAAAATTATCATTTTACAAATAATGTGCAAGTGCAATCTAGGATGTCCAAGCCAAAACATCTGAAAAAAGCTGGCACGTCCAAGTTTAGGCAAGATTTCACAAACGTGCCCACGGACATGCCTGATATGGATATCTGTGGGAGCGTCTACATAGATGTCCCCGAAATAGTATTCTAGAACTTGGGTATAGCCTAATGATTAGAGTTCAAATCACACTGCTGCTAGTATTGTGATTGTGCAGAGTAATGGGGATGATGGAGTACCACTTTTTCTATACCTTCTGGATGTTATTTGGCCAAAACAAACACTTTCCTGATGCTTATTCGTGCAATTAACGGCTTCTATCTTCTCACCTGGGAGAGGGGGTCGGCACAACGATGCCTCTCCTGCATAGAGCCTTATAGTGCCCTCTCTAGCATGCTCATTGTCTGCCGGTCCTGCCCCCCTCTGATGCAGCTTCCTGTTGAGGGGGCAGGAACAGCAGGAAGTTGTATCTAAAGGGTGGCAGGAGTGGCAGGCCGTGAGCGTGCTAGCATGGGAACTTTAAAGCCCAACGCAGTGGAGGAATCACCATGCTGCCCCCTCCCTCAGGTAGGAAGATGGATGCCAGGAGGGGGGGCAGCATGGGGGGCTGGGCGATGATGAACTTCCTCTTTGCTGGGAGGAGGGGGCGACTGCCTAGTTTGCCTAGTGGATGGGCCAGCCCTGGCAGGGATCAGTAGAGGTCTTCCATTTTCAGCTGTGGGACATCCCTTAGCAGCTCTTCCTTCTCAGGGTTCCTTCACCAATTAAACTGCCTGCCTTTGAAGGTTGGTTGTGTGTGTACCCAGACAGAGTGGTAGCTCTCTTATTTTGGGAAGGTTTAACACTAGAAGCCCCATAGTGCATCAATTGACGCAAATGCATCTTCGAAGTTGTATACCAGCGCCACTGCTAGAGCCATGTCAGTCATATTCCACGACTTTGTTAGCAAGGTCAAGATGTTCAAATATGTGCATCGAAAATGTATGACAGATGCACCTCCTAGCAGGAAAATGAATTTATACCTAGAAGCCCCAAAGTACATCAATTGACGCACTCAATTGTCTTGGATGTGTCAATTGACGTACTTTGGGGCTTCTAGGTATAAATTCATGTTCCCGCTAGGTGGAGCATCTCAATCACTGTTTACAGTTTTACTCCGACATTACAAACAATAAACACACAATGACATCATGTAATGACGTCACATACTGCACGTATTTAACAAATAAGTAACTTCACATTAATTCACATCTGCATTTCATGCTAAACGCAGTCATCGTGATAATGCGTCAGTTGACGCACTTTGGGGTTTCTAGGTAAAATTCCTTTTGGGGCTTCTAGTGTTAAAGTATGGCTAGGAATTTCACATCTGTGAAATCTTTGAATGAGGTGGTGGTTCAAAAATTGCAGAAGGAATTGGACTTGGATAGGATAACGGGTCCTTCAGATATCATTTCACAAATCTATGGGTTTCTCATTTAAGCATCATACTGAAGAAACAAGTCAGTTAAATGTCATTAAATTTACAACTTGTCCTACTCCCTGAGGAACAGCATTAACCCTTTTATTGATCTATCTCTTTGTTCAGTTCTGTATGCCTCTTTCAGTTCAGCTCTTGACTTGCTGAAGCATTCTTGATCTGGCTCATTAATGGTGAAAGCTGATACTGAGCCAATGTTTAAGTTACTTCCCATCTATCTAAATTCTTTTCATTTATTACATTTTCAGTTTGAAGGAAAGGATTATTTTGACAAGTACATGCGGATGGGTTACTCTGTGGCATGCGCTTCTTTTGTGCCCTTATCAATGAAACCCTTAGTTGGTGCACTAGTGGTGACATAAAGGCCTTACAAAACTCAACAGTGAGCCCATCCATGCCCGGTACCTTGTGATTGTTAAGAGAATGTATTGCCACCATGACCTCCTTCTCTATAATAGGACAATCAAGTCATTCCCTATCCTCACTAGCTATGACAGGTCTAACCAATGAATCCACAGATTCCTTGCATGTCTCTTGACTACTACTACTACTATTTAGCACTTATATAGCGCCAAGCACGCAGCGCTGTACAAGCAAAAATACAAGAGTCATGCTCGTACGAGCTTACAATTAAGTTGAGACAATACAGAGCATTGGTCAATTGGTACAATACAGATCATTGGTCACTTAGGTGCAAAGCACAATATGGTCATTACAATTCGGTCATGAAAATTGATGGGAGTCAGGTTGAGATAAAGGATAGACGTCAGGATCTGAAAGCGATAGTGAAGAGGTGGGTCTTCAGTCTGGATTTGAAAAGGGCCAGGGAGGGTGCTTGGCATACAGATAGAGGTAGGCTGTTCCAGGCGTAAGGTGCAGCAAGGTGAAAGGAGCGAAGTCAGGAGTTAGCAGTGCGAGTGAAAGGCCTGGATAGAAGTAATTTGTTGGCGGAGTGAAGTTCCCGGGAGGAGATGCAGGGAGAGATAAGGGATGAGAGGTATTGAGGGGCCGTGGAGTGAATGCATTTATAGGTCAGCAGGAGAAGCATGAATTGGGTACGGAACTGGATACGGAGCCAGTGAAGCGATTTGAGGAGAGAAGTAATGCGGGCATTGCAAGAGTGGCGGAAGATTAGTCAAGCAGCATGATTTTGAATAGATTGAAAGGGGAGACTGGCAAGGAGATTAAGGAGTGGATAAGCATTTTGGTAGTGTGCTCAGAAAGGAAGGGGCAGATTTTGCTAATGTTGTAGAGAAAGAAGCGGCAGGTCTTAGGTACGAGCTGGATATGTGTGGAGAAGGAGAGAGAGGAATCAAAGATCACCCCCATATTGCGGGCTGAGGGGACAGGAAGGATCGTGGATCCATCCACGGAGACTGAGAAGGGGGGAAGAGGAGGGGAGAAGTTGGGGGAAAGACAAGGAGTTCAGTCTTGGCCATGTTCAACTTCAAACGACGATGAGACATCCAGGTAGCGATGTCAGAAAGGCAGGCAGAGATCCTGGTCTGGATTGCTGGAGAGAGTAGGTGTAGAGAGGTAGATTTGGGAGTCATCGGCATAGAGATGGTACTGAAAGCCATGGGAGGAGATGAGCGTGCCAAGGGACTGGGTATAGAGAGAGAAAATGAGGGGGCCCAAGACGGATCCTTGGGGTACACCAACATGGAGTGGGGTGGGAGAGGAGGAGGTGCCACCAGAGCATACTCTGAAGGAGCAATGGGAGCAGTAGGAGGAGAACCAGGATAGTACGGAGGCCTTGAAACCAAACGAGGAAAGGGTGGTGAGGAGAAGATTGTGGTCGACAGTGTCAAAGGCAGCGGAGAGATCGAGAAGGATGAGGACTGAGTAGAGGCCCTTAGATTTTGCCAGGAACAAGTCATTGGAGACTTTTGTAAGAGCCATTTCAGTGGAGTGTAGGGGATGGAAGTTGGATTGTAGTGGATCCAGGAGGGCCTGGGAGGTGAGGAAGTAGAGGCAGCGGTGGTGGACTGCTCATTCTAGTAGTTTAGATATGAAGGGAAGGAGGGAGATGGGTCGATAGTTAGAAGGACAGCTAGGATCGAGTGAGGGTTTCTTGAGGAGAGGTGTGACAACAGCATGTTTGAAGTCAACTGGGACAGTTGCAGTGGAGAGTGAAAGGTTGAGAATGTGAGAGATGGAGGGGACAACGGTGGGGGAGATGGAGTGTAGGAGATGGGTGGGGATAGGGTCAGAAGAACAGGTGATGGGTTTGGAGGAGGAAAGAAGGAGTGTGGTTTCCTCTTCAGAGATTGTAGGGAAGGAGGAGAGGGTAGCAAAGGAGGTATGAGTGGGGAGGGCGATTTGGGGAGGGGGTAGATAAGGAGGTGGGAAATCAAAGGGTAATCTTTTGGATTTTTTTGTGGAAGTAGTCTGCTAGGGTTTGAGTAGAAAGGGAGGGCAGGACTGGGGGCGGGGGCACCTTGAGGAGAGAATTGAGGGTATTAAAGAGGCAACGAGGGTCAAAGGCAAGGGAGTTAGTCAGATGGATGTAGTATTCTTGTTTGGCAAGTGCTATGGCTGATTGGAAGAAGCCAAGCATGAATTTGAAGTGTAGGTGGTCTTCCGGGGAGTGGGATTTGGTCCAAACACTTTCAGCAGAACAGGTACATGTGCGTAAATAGTGGGTAGTGGAAGACAGCCAGGGCTGGGGAACAGAATGTCTGACAGGGCATGGGGTGGGTGGGGCAAGAGTGTCAAGAGCAGAGGATAGTGCAGCATTATAAGAGGATACTGCTTCGTCAATGGATTTGGAAGACATAACGGAGGAAAGAGATGGAGAAATGGTGGAGGAGAGGGTCAAGGGATCAATATTCTGAAGGTTTCTAAATAGGTCGGAGGAGACAGGATGAGATTGAGACAACGAAAGCTGAAGATTAAAGGTTAAAAGGTTATGGTCAGATGAGGGAAGGATTGAGTTGCGGAAGTTTGAGTGAGAGGAATTGGAGAAGAGTATCAGGTCAAGACAGTGGCCGTGCAGGTGGGTTGGGGCAGTGGAGCAAAGTTGGAGGTCAAACGAGGAGGTGAGGGTGAGGAACTTTAGAGCATGGGGATCGGAGAGGTTATCGACGTGAATGTTAAAATCGCCAAGAATAAGGGTGGGGGAAGAGGGATCCAGAAAGACGAAAAGCCAGGAGTTGAAGTTGTCAAGGAAGGTCTATTTAGATGTGTCGGGTGGGCGATAGATAACAGCTACTCGGAGGGGAAGTGGTGTGAAGAGGCGAATGGAGTGGACTTTGAAAGAGAGGGAGGAGTGTGACTGAGTCAGCGGGAGGGGTTGGAATTGGCAAGAGGGGGAAAATAGAAGCCCAACACCACCACCTCGGCCAGTGGATCGAGGTGTATGGGAGAACTGGTAGCCCCCGTGGCAGAGAGCAGCAGCGGATGCAGTATCATCTGGGAGGAGCCAGGTCTCAGTTAGGGCAAGAAGGTGTAGTGCATTAGAGATAAAGAGATCATGAATAAAAGGAAGTTTTTTGGAGACTGAGCATGCGTTCCATAGGGCACATGAGAACGGGAGAGAGGAGGGGGAATGGAGAGGAATATGGATAAGGTTGGACAAGTTACGTGAGGACTTCTTTACAGAGTAAGACAGCGGTCTAGGGGGGCCGTTACGTGAGGATCTATTGTCAGATCTATTGTCAGAGTAATGCAGAGATCGAGGGGGGCCAGGATATGGGTAGGTGTTTCTGGATGAATTTTCTCTCCGTGAGGGACATGATGGAGGGGGAGTGAAAGGGGGATGAAGGGGGATGTTGATGATATTAGAAGGGCTACCTGATGATCTCCTTTTAGAGTGTGACTGACCTCTGGGGGGGATAGGGTTGGGATTGATATCTCTGGATGAGTGATTTGGGCATGAGTGAGGGGGACAGAAGGGGAGAGGAGAGGGATATGGATGAGGTTAGATAAGGTACGAGAAGAACTCTTCTTAGAGTGAGACAGAAATTGAGGGGGCCCAGGGTTGGGGTTAATATTACCTGATGAGAGAAGAAGGAGTAGTAGAGAGCGGGGTAAAGTGGAGGCAGAACGGCGTAAGTGAGGGTGGGGTTGCCTTAGGGAGAGAGGGGCTGGTTGAATGAGGGGGAGGGTGTGATGAAGCTCAAGAGCGGATGCTAGGTTAGAGGACAGAATGAAGGGAGAAGTGAGGAAGGTAGAGGGAGAGTAGGGGGAGAGGAGTGAGGGTGCTGGTAGGAGGGGAGACAGTTGGGAAGTAAGAGGAAGAGAAGGATGATGTGATGTGGTGCCATGGAAGTAGAGTAGTGGGGGCTATGCAGCGTATGTTAACTACAAGCTATGAGGTGACTAAGGATTCTATACACTATGCAGTGTAGTTGAGTTACAGATGGGGACTACACGCTATGCAGTATGGGTTAAAACAACAAGCAATGGGGGGGACTATAGCTTGTGCAGCAAAGATCAATGTAAGTAGTGGGTAGCAAGTACAATGTATGCAGTGGGTAGCATGTTTGATGCAAGCAATGTCCAGTAAAGCAGTAAATGTTCAGATAAAGCAGCACGTGTTAACCTATAAGCAATGAGGCAACAATGGATTGTACAGGCAAGTAGCAAAGGATTGTCCAGCAAGGTAGCAAATGTTAAGGCAAAGCAAAGCATATTCAGGCAAAGCAAAGTAGCAAATGTTCAGGCAAAGCAGCGTTAACCTATAAGCAATGAGGCAACAATGGATTGTCCAGGCAAGCAGCAAATGATTGTCCAGCAAAGTAGCAAATGTTCAGGCAAAACAGCACTGCTAACCTATAAGCAATGGGGCAATGATGGGTTGTCTAGGCAAGCAGCAGGTGATGATAACCTACAAGCAATGAGGTAGCAGTGGATTGCTACAGGTACTGAGATGGGGGTGAAGCGGCGGAGGTGTTTGAGATGCTTACCCGTGTCATAGGGTGGAGGGTGGACGGTAGACGGGTTGACGGGTTGTTCTTGAGGAGATGAGTTCAGCACACCTAAGGGCCCGGCAGGCGCGGGGGCCTGGGTGAGGGGGGCCCTAGATAGGGAGACTCTCATTCCTCCCACAGCCCGTATTGGGCTGGAGCTCCTGCACACGCAGCTCAGCTTGGGAGGCCGGGAGAAAGCCGGCGTTGGTGCGATTGGGCGATTCAGCCCCTCCTATAGCCCCGATTGGGCTGGAGCTCCTGCACATGTGGCTCAGCTTGGGAAACCGGGAGAAAGCCGACATCGGTGCGATGGGGCGATTCAGCACCTCGCACAGCCTCGATTGAGACCCTTGCTCCTTCAAATCATACCGTCTTATATAGTATCTAAGGTCATTTCCTGTCTCTGTAATACCATAAACCCATTGTGATCCCAGATTGAGTAGATTGACTCTGTTCTCTTTTCTCTTTAGACAAGCAAGATTCTACCAGCTTTATTATTAGAAACATAGTAAGAGGCCTTCTGCACATACATGTTACATCTAGCTCACTGATTAAGAATGGAATTATAGTGAATCTTCAACTTTGAGTTGCCCCACCCTTCCTCTAGGAGATTGCTTTGGCAGTTTAATCTCCTGTTATAGTTGGGATGTGTCCACCATCTGCTTTTTATTTTGTCAAGCTGAATAAGTGATTATAGCCCCACAAATGGTAGCTTTAAAAGCTTTCCAGTTGACATTCTCACCCACAGGCACATCTGCATTGAATTGATAATATTCTCTACCAAATCATGCATGAGTATATTATTAACTGATTGTTGTTACAGAAGCAATATTACTTCCAGTTGGAAGATGCCTCTTCTTGGTGGAAGTAACATTCTCTAGCCACCACAAGCTAGAAGCCATTTTACTGCCATGAGTGAAACAAAAGCCTTCCATGGGCTAAATGTGACTCTTGGACTGTAGTTTGCTTACATTTGTAGTAGAGAATAGTGAGCTCAGCTGAAATTATAGAGTGGTTGTGACATACATATGGAGTAGTCTAGTGGTTAGGTAGCAATCTGGGCTCAGAAAGGCCATCCCACTGACTCTCCTTGTGGCCTTAGCAAGTCACTTAACCCTCCATTGCCTCAGATATAACCTTATAAGCCCTCCGGGGGCAGGGAAATACCTACAGTACCTGATTGTAACTCACCTTGATCTACTACTGGAAAGGTCTGAGCTAAATGCTACTAAATAAATTTAGCCCCCTAGGCCCAGGTGTAGTCCTTACACTGCTTAACATGCTGGGGGTACTCATCTCCAAGGGTTTTTTGTGTCTTTCAATCTCTTGTCTTGCAATTAATTTCCAAGGATCATTGAATGGGGACCAGCATAAGCTGGGAGGCCCTTAACATTTAAATTCCTGTTACATCTCTTTCCATCTTCAGATAAATGAGTCCAGCTCAAGACGTCTCACACAGTCCAACATGGAGTGGGATACGGAAAGCTATGAGCATGTGCGAGCACCACTGTCCCCCTGAAGCCCACTGGACCAGGTGGACGTCTAGTCAGCCTAATGATAGGAATGGCCCTGGTGTGTGTAAATGCACACAGAAATATGGTACATCATGTTGATAAATTCTGTATTCCACAGTATGCATCACACAAAATATTTCCATTTCTCTATAGAATCTTCCATAACACCTGCTTGGCGAAGGTGTCAAAAATGTAAATAAGGAGAAAGCAAGCAGCTGGATACTATCACTTTAAATGTAATTATAATAGTTCTACTCATTAAATTTGTATTTCTTCTCTCACTTTCGCTATTCATGGGAATGTAATTAGCTGTCTAGGAATGACTACAGAATGTGTAACGCAGCACAAAGCACAAATGCCGCAGCTGATTATTTCTAGTTTTGTTTTGTTCCATAGAGCTATGTTGAATGAGGATGTAAGTCAGACACAAGCGAAGGCCGGATGAATTGGGACTTGATGTTGGTCTCACAATTCTTGTGATTACAAATCCATCCCTAACAGTCTAAATAAAGATTGTCTTAGATGAAAAGAGAAGGAAGAGGAAAGAAGGAAACTTGGAATGATCTGTGGAAGTGCAATTAATTTATTTGCAATCTGCGAGAACCAACTGATCCCTTCACTGACAGCAGACACAAAGCAAAGAATGGCAGTGAAGGGACCAATGGTGCTCCCATCTATGACAGTCTTTCACCCACCCTGCTGCTGGTGGGGGGAGATGCCCTGTAAAAAGATATTGGAGATCAGACTATCGCAACTCTAACAGCTGACTGACCATTCCCAACCCGTCTTATTGGACTGGGCTATTTTGTTCAGAGATTTTTCCTTAATCCCAAAAAAAGACCTCATATGTTGAGGGTTAAAATAGATCAGCCCAATTTTAAACACCGTGCTGGGTGGTTTTTTTTTCAAATACTGACTGTAGCATTTAAATAAAATCAGGATAGTCAGGGTCAGTATCCTGAGTATGATTGGTGCTAACCATCCAGATAGAGTGGTTAGCGGCCATGCTAGCTAGATAACAGCAATATAGAAACTGCTATCCAAATAAATTAGGACTATCTTGAAGATATGTGGACAGCTAACCAGATAGTGGAGTGAACAGGGGACACCCATGCTCTGCCCAAGCACTATGTGGTCATTTTAGAAGCTCTCATTGTGTTTCGGATGTCCAAAAATGTGCATGTGGACATCAAAATCATGAAGACATCCCTGGAGCCCTTTCACAAACGATGTCTAAAGGGGGTGTGGTTGAGGCATGTCCCAGTCACTGTTCCCTCTAAGCTGTGCGCGTGTGCGCGCGCACACACCTCGCCGAGCGAGCGCACATACTTTACAACAGAGCGCACAAAAATTACGGCTCCGATTCTGATAGAAAACAACACAGACGTCTTAAAATTTTAAAAGTTATGATTGTAATTACTAGAAATTCCCTGCTTCATTTAGTAATCGTCTATTTTCATTTAATTTGATTAAAATCAATGTGGTGTACATACTGTATTCTGACGTGTAGTCAAATTTTAAAGTATATAACTCCGAGTGTCGTTATGTGGCGCACAAAAATTTAACCTTCCTTCAAAAGCTGCACACAGCTGATATTTTATGCGCACACAGCCTACAGAAAATTAGAGGGAACATTGGTCCCAGTGGTACAACAGAGTTCGATGTCCCTGTTCCATTTCAGAAACTTAGGGGATGTCTGCGACTTCGTCCAAGTTTAGACCTGCTCCAGGCATGAACAGACTTCAGAAGGTGCTCGTTTGGAATGTAAAATATCTTTAGGGTGTAGAGAAGACGGCACTCCACTATCCCCAGTACGCTTCACAAGAACTACGATATATGTTCGGTAATTGGGAATCTCGCCTTTGAACCGCCGCTGAATGTTTCTGAGATGTCCCCAGTTTGGGATACTGTTCTAAGGACATCTATGTAGATGTCGCCATAGACATCCATATCGGGCATGTCCACGTTTGTAAAATCATGCCTGAATTTGGACATGCCTGCCTTTTTTTCTGACATTTCGGCATGGGCGTCCCAGATTGCATTTGGACATTGCTTCTAACACGTGTCTTCCCATAGATGGAGCTGGCGTGATCAGTGATGTTTTTCAGTAGCAGTATCTGGATATAGATACTTAAGAAAAAACTCACCTCCCATAGAGAAAATTTCCTGGTGCATTAGTAAAAATATCGTGTGCCTTTGTTGTGTCTACAAAATTTGGCCAAAACCTTTGACCCATAAACACAGAGAGGCTGATATTCAAAGTGGTTTATACGTTCACTGGCAACTAGTGAGCACCCAGATTACCTATGTGCATGTTTTCCAAAAGTATATGGATAATATTGGGTAGAGATGTGTTTCAGGATGAAATGACATGCTGAACATCACCCACCTTTCCCATGTCATTTCATGTTGTTTTTAACCTGAAACAGGAAAACACACAAAATTGCACATTTCACTTTGATGCTAATAGTGTGCCCTATTGTACACACATTAGTGCACACTGTTGCTTAATATTGCACCCTATTGCTCAATAATGCACACTATTTAAAAAGGAGAGACCAAAGAGTCCAGGGTTCAAATCCCACTGACACACCTTGTGGTCTTGAGTAAGTCACTTAACCCTCCACTGCCATTATAAGCCCTCCAGGGACAGCAAAATACCTTCTATACCTGAATGTAACTTGCCTTGAATACTGCTGGAAAGGCGTGAGTCAAATACTAAAAATAGATGCAACACTGAAGAATACTGTCCACCATCGAGCAATAGCACATAGTACTTGAACAGGGCACACTTGAAAAATAGGTACACTATTGACAACATTGCTCCCTAAAAGAAAATTTTAATAGAATGAAAAATTCCATACGCTACATGGGAAACTGAACAAAACAAACAATTTTGGCCTGCATACCCATAATATTGTGCTGTTTAGGTCGCTGAAAGACTTGATACTATTGATAAAAAGAGGGGGTATGATGAGGGTGAGATGAAGGTAGGTGAATAAAATTATCCAGAGAGCAGTAATATTTGGCTACTAGCCAAACAAGTTACATATTTAATTTAGGGCCAAACAAGGAGAGGAGGGCACAAAACCATGGCCACACTACGTAAGGTGAACAGGAAGTATTTATTTATTGGAGACCCAATTTAAAAAGTTTTGGCATTAAGCCTTCATCGGGGTCTAAAAATTGACACACAAATACATACTGTAAAGTTAAAATATAAATAGGAATGTAAAAATCAAAAATTAAGATGCTAAAAACATCACAATAAAAACATACAAAATTAAAAACTAAAAACTGAAATACATTACCAAAGAAACGTAACAGAACATGCGTAGTACCTGTCCCAAAGGGCGGAGCTATATCACTCTTCCCAGTCTAGGGGAACAGATAGAACAAATAAATGTACATACACAAATTCTAAACAATTTATAAATAAATGTCAGGAAAGAGAAGAGGAGAAAAAAGAAAGAAAAGAAGAAAAAGAGAAAGCTAAGAGGGAGGGGAGGGAGGGGAGGGAGGGGAGGGAGGGAAGAGAGGGGAAGAGGAGAAGGAGAGGAAAGGGAGGGAAGAGGGGAGTGGAATATGTGGGCAAGCTTTTAGACGTCTTCTGAAGAGAAGTCCCTAAAATTCCATCGTATATTAAGGATCCAACACATTTTTTGCAGATTTTACGAGTACAGGATATTTCCTGTATACAATGGCTTGTGACTTTGGACGTGAATGTTTTATATACCTCCATTCCACAAAAGGAGGTTTGGGATGTCTTGCGATCAGTATGGAATGGAAGACCCATTCCCCATAAAGTACAGATGGAATTTCTAATACGACTAGCAGAGATTGTCTAAGAATTTTTTTTCTGTTTAAAATTGATTTTTTTTCAGCAGATGTCAGGTACAACGATGGGTGTGACGTGCGCCCCATCACTGGCTAACCTCTTTATGCATACATTTGAAGTGATGTGGATTTATTTATTTGTTTAAACAGTTTTTTCTATACCACCCCTTCCAGAGATCAGGAGCAGTTTACATGTAAACAAACCAGATACATGGAACAGTTATTACAAACCATAATGGTATAACTATGTACAGATACATAAGAACAAGAAAACATGAAAAGTCATTAAATATGTACAGAGCAACTTCCTGGATCAGGAAGTTAGAGGGAGGCTTTTAACAATATTCTTATATTTGTAGGTTACATATGAGTGGAGGTAACAATTATGCATTAGTTAATATTGTTAAAGTATTCTGTAAAAAGAAGTGTCTTCAGTTCTTTCCTAAAGGTCTGCAGATCTTTGATTACCCTAATGGGGGTCTGTTAATGAATTCCATAGAGTAGGTGCAGTGAAAGTAAAGACCCTGTTGCTGGTTATTTGTTTCGTTTTACGCACTGAGGAAGGTATGACATGTATGTTCTGGTTACTCTTCCTTCTGTTCTTGAAGTCTTTTTGTGATTGAATTCTAGATTTGAGGAAGGAGGGAGAGATGCCGTTAATTAGTTTTAATGTGGTGATTTATTCATCCATTTGCATGCAATATGTAGTGGAATGGTGGAGATACCATTGATGATATTTTTCTTTTATGGAAGGGGACACATGAATGTTTACTACAATTTTTGAATATCCTAATACTTGGAACATAACCATAAAATTTGAAATGACTAGCCACAGGTCTCAAGTACATTTTTAGATGTGTTTCAACAGAAGGATAAGAATATGTTTTTTATGCCTTTATATTCTAAACCAGTGGTTCTCAATCCAGTCCTCTGGGACCACCAGGCCAGTCAGGTTTTCAGGATATCCACAATGAATATGCATGAGATAGATGTGAATGCACTGCTTCCTGAAAACACGACTGGACTAGGGGTCCCAGAGGACTGGGTTGAGAACCACTGTTCTAAATCTACAGATAAAATACTCTACTATAATGTAACAGTTTTCGCTCTTTCCATCTGAAAAATAGTCTACCTATAACATAGATGGTCGACACTTTCGGTTCTTCCTTGTTTTTCTGATACAAGCCCTCACATAGCATGCAGTAGAAGTAGAAATTTAAGGGATAAACTCTGTCTGGCTGTCCTCATGCAGTGACCCCTCTAGGCCATTTTCGTTGTGGTAAATGTACTTATTGTGAGCTGATGGATGAAGCGGATAAATTCACAGTTAATGATCAAGTTTTTTACCTAAAGTGGCTGACATCTTATGTATCTACCTTGGTGGTCTATCTAATCCGTTGGCCTTGTCCAAATTCTTTGTAGGGAAAGTGACTCGTCAACTAAGAACTTGTTTGTCTGAACATAAATACAATCTTTCCAAGTCTCGACAAGAAGCTCCGTTGGTTAAGCATTGCTCATAATTTAGAGATGAGTTTTCTGATCTACACTGTATGGCACTAAGATTAGGGGTGAATCTTATTTGGTGAGAACGTTGAATGAGGTTTGCTGCCTTTTTCTCATAGGTGAGCACTGTAAGGTCTTATACAATTAAATTAGCTTGTTGTTTATAGTAATATGGTAAAGAAAGTTAGCGTTGTGTGGTGCCTATAAGCATATTTTGGGAATTGATTGTAATATGCTAAGAGGTTTTTTTATATTTCTACATCCCAAAAGTAATCAGTTGCATTATACTTATCCCCCAGGAATAATCAGTGGTTTTCTCCCTGTCTGCCTTAATAACGATTTATGGACTTTTTCTTCTAGGAATTTACCGAAACCTTTCTTGAACCCAAATACATTACCTGCTTTTACCACATCCTCTGACGATGAGTTCAAAAGGCTTTGAAAGAAAAAGTATTTTCTCTTGTTTATTTTTATATCAAATTCAAATAAACTATAAACTTTGCAGCTTTGTGGCATGTCCCTTAGTCAATGTACTTTGTGAAGGAGTAAATAATTGATTCGCATCTACCGGTTCCACTTTACTCGGGATTTCATAGACCTCTATCATACCTTCCCTCGACTGTCTCTTTAGCCTTTTCTCGTAGGAGAGTTGTTCCATCTCCTTTATCATTTTTATTGTCTTTTTCTGTCCCTTTTCTAATGCTGATATATCTTTGAGATGTGGAGAGCAGAATTGCACATAATACCCAAGGTGCGGTTGCACCATGGAACGATATAGAGGAATTGTGATAGTCTTTGTTTTATTTTCTATTCCTTTCTTAATTATTCCTAACATGCTGTTTGACCTTTTGGCTGCTGCAGCATATTGAACAGCAGATTCTCTGATCACATCCAGATCCTTTTCCTGGGTAGTGATTCCTAATATGGAACCTAGCATTGTATATTAAATTAAATTTCATCTGTCATTTGGATACTTGGTCTCCCAGTCTCACAAGGTCCTCCTGCAATTTCTCACTATCCACATGCAATTTAGTTTTGAATAATTTGGTGTCATCTGTAGATTTAATGATCTTGCTTGTTGTTCCAATTCCAGACCATTTATAAATATGTTAAAATATTCCAGTCCCGGTACAGATCCCTGGGGTACTCCACTATATACCTTTCTCCATTGAGAAAGTTGACTATGGGGCTTGTTTACAAACAAGCCCCTATATATCCCTGCTTTCTGTTTTCTATCTCTCGAAAAGTTTCCAAACCATAAAAGGACATTGCCTCCTATGCCATGACTTTTTAATTCCCTCGGGAGTCTCTGATGTGGGATTTATCAAATCATTATTTCTGAAAGTCTAAATATATTATGGGCCTGATTCTGTAAGGCAACTAGCAGGGCTGTACAGAGCTGCTGTGCAGGGAGAGCAGGATGGGGGCGGCATGGGACAGAGCATGGTGGGCCAGGCACCCGGACGTACAGGGCCAATACAGGTCATGGCCCTGCATGTCTGGGGAACACCAGAGGGACGCACAGCTTCTTCCACCTTGGAGGTAGAATAAGCACTGGGTGCACGTGTGCCCTGGCCCAGCACCCCCCCCCCCAATGCAACAGAGCCACTAAAGATACTGCCCCACCACCCAATCCCAGCCCCGGCAGACCCGCCGAGGGTCGGGTAGTGGAAAACCGGTCTGAGGTGGCATCAGGCCATTGGCACAACAGCAAGAGCAGGGGGGAATGGCTGTGCTGCCTCCAGGATGTTCCCGTGGCTGCTGCAGGGGCACATCAGGCTGTCCCATTGCCCAAACCTGCATCCGTGGAAGCATCTAGCTCCCATGGTGCAGAATCGGGTACAATGGAGCCCATCCTGTTCAAGGACGTCTGGATGGCCCAGACGTGCTCCTTTCTGGATCAGTATCCACATCAACTGGCTCATCTTTATCCACATGTTTGTTCATGCCTTCAAAGAAATGGAGCAGATTGGTAAGTACTACTATTACTACTACTACTACTGAACATTTGTACAGCACTACAAGGCATACGCAGCACTGCACAGACACATGCAAAAGATAGTCCCTGCTCATCAGAGTTTACAATCTAATAGAGACAGACAACACAGTAGCTGTAGACATGGGATGCAGCTAGAGGGAATGTTAAGAAAACACAAAGGAGATCAGGTGAGTCAAGATCCGAAAGCAGCAGCAAAGAGGTGAGTTTTCAGCCTGGATTTGAAAAGGGTCAGAGTAGGCGCCTGACGTACAGCAAGGTGACAGGAGCGAAGGCTGGAGTTGGCATTAGAAGGGAAGGGCACAGATAGAAGTGATTTGCCAGAAGAGCGGAGTTCCCGAGGAGGGGTGTAGGGAGAGATAAGAGAGGAAAGGTAGTGAGGAACTGCAGAGTGAATGCACTTATAGGTCAGCAGGAGAAGTTTGAACTGAATGTGGAAATGGATAGGAAGCCAATGAAGATATTTGTGAAGAAGGGTAATATGAGCATGACAAGGTTGGCGAAGGAAGAAGAGAGAGACACACACATAGCTGAAGACAGAAATTAACTTGAGGGGTGAGGCAAGGACTGAATGCAAGGAAGTGAAGGCAGCCAGAGTCCACAGAATTTATTTATTCATGTTCTCTTATATACCGTGCTATTCTGCATCAGTGCGGTTTACATTGAACAAACTGAAATTACACTGAACAGGGCATTATAACTTGGAGATAACTATTTTACAGGGTATATGGGCTATGGAGGGTTAAGTGGCTTGCCCAAGACCACAAGGAGCACCTGTGGGACTAGAAACCCCAGTCCTTCTGGCCCAAGGTTGCTGTCCTCTGATGGGATTTGAGCCCCTGACCTTCTGGCCTGAAGTACCTTGCCCCAACCATTAGGCCACTCCTCCACTCCTGGTATGTGCCCTGGTAGAAAACTTAGGCAAGATAAAAAACTGAGGACTGAAACTACCAACTAGAGAGGAATATGGAGAAGGAAAGAAAAAAGTACACCTAAATATGCAGTCAGCAAGAACTAGTCAGGAAATAGAGGCAGTAAAGTGATGAGAAGGAAGCCAGAGCACTATAGAGGGAAGGGCACACACAAAACAGAAATATAGAAAAAAAACATAAATAAATAAACAATAGGCTATTGTAGATACTGAACGGGCACAGGAAAATACCTGAACAGGGTACACAAAGTTAACTGAAGCTTGCAATGAGAGTGTTCACAGAACCAGGAACCACCAGCAAATGGGAGATTTCCCTTGGCTAAATCAATGTTGACTTTATCCCATTAGACCATTTGTGTTCATGTATTCAGCGATTTTGCAGGACATTTTCAGCAGTAGCTGACCATTGCCACTTTAATTTTGCTCCAGGTATTCAATGCCGAGGCATTGAATATCTGGTCTGTCTGGATTGCAAAACCGGCTAGTTAGGACATCTATTCAGCAGTCCTAACTTTATGATGTGGTTGGATCAAAGCCCTCGGGACGTCTGACTGCTGAAGTAGCTGCGCATGAAATGAGAGTCAGAAGCTGTAAAGATGTCTTACACATTGGAACATGGAACGTACGAAGCATGAACCAAGGGAAGTTGGAGGTGGTCAAGAATGAAATGGAACGTGTACAACTTGATCTGTTGGGTGTCAGCGAACTGAAATGGACTGGCATGGGGCACTTTGCATCAGATGATCACATGGTCTACTATGCTGGAAATGAAAGACAAAGAAGAAATGGTGTTGCATTTATAATAAAGAAGAAACTTGCAAGAACTGTAATGAAATACAATGCAGTCAGCGAACACTTAATCTCTATTCGTCTACGAGGAATGCCTATCAACACAACTATAATTCAAGTATATGCCCCAACAACAGCTGCAGAAGAGAATGAAATTGAAGAGTTCTATGAACAAGTACAAGCTGAAATTGACAGAACATGCAAACAGGATATCCTGATAGTCATGGGTGATTGGAACGCAAAGGTTGGCAACAAAGAAGAAGACAAAGTAGTTGGAAAATATGGACTTGGCAACAGAAATGAAGCTGGAGAAAGACTGATAGAATTCTGTAAGACCAACGATCTATTCATCTCGAACACCTTCTTCCAGCAACACAAGCGGCGACTGTACACATGGACTTCACCCAATGGATTGTATAAAAATCAAATTGACTACATCTGTGGAAGTCAACGATGGAAAAGCTCTATAACATCAACAAAGACAAAACCTGGAGCTGACTGTGGTACAGATCATCAACTACTAGTATGCAAACTCAAGCTAAAGCTGAAAAAGAGCAAACCACTCATGAATGCAGCAAAATATGACCTTGAGAATATACCACTATAATTTAAAGACTGCCTGCAAAATCGATTTGCTGCTTTAGATACAAATGATAGAGTTCCAGAAGAGTTATGGACAGCAACCTTGTGTTGGAAGAAAGCGAGAAGTCTCTACAAAAGGTAAAAAAGAAAAAATGGCCAAAATGGATGACGGAAGAAACTCTGAAAATTGCCCAGAAATGCAGAGAAGATAAAGTCAGAGGAGAAAGAAAGACAATCACAGAACTCAACAGAGATTTCCAATGTGCAGCAAGACAGGACAAGGAAAAGTACTACAATGATGCATGCAAGGAAATAGAAGCAGAAACTATTAGAGGAAGAACAAGATCAGCTTTCCTAAAGCTACGAGAGTTAAAGAAAAAGTTCCAGCCTCGAATTGGAATGTTACAAGATGCTCAAGGTTCTATGTTGAATGATGCTGAGAAGATCAAGAAAAGATGGAAGGAATATACAGAGTTTTTATATGATAAAGATCAAGTGGACCAACAGCCGTTTCAAACTGTACCTTATGATCTGGAACCATTGGTGATGAAAGAAGAAGTTGAAGCAGCATTGAAAGCCTTATCAAAGAACAAAGCACCAGGCATTGATTGCATTCCCATAGAAGTATTACAGCAATCTGATGCAGCTGTTACCGTACTTACAAGGCTCTGCCAAGAAATATGGAAGACAGCATCATGGCCAACTGACTGGAAAAGATCTGTGTTTTGTGGTAAGGAGAGTGCAGTCCAGCATGAAGAAATAAAGGGAAAAGGAACTTTTTCTTCTTTGCGGGGGATGGGTGCACCAGAACACATACACCCTAGTAAAAGCAGTGAGAGAAACCACGAGGGTAGAGCTAGGCCAAGGCCACACCCAAACTCCATGGCAACCCTAGGTAAGAGTAGGAGGTACATGGGGGTGGAGTCAGAAGGGGAGGTGCCCTGCTCCACGTTTAAGTTTGAGCAAGCAAACAGAGAGATAGATGGAAGGAGAAACAGGAACAGGAACAAGGACAAGTGCAAGGAGAGCAAGAGCAGCCAGGACTGCAGCCAAGAGAGCTACAGAGAAGGTTCCAGGGAGAGGACCAAATATACTGGCAAGAGAGAGAGAGAGAGAGAAGGCTGGCGTTGAAATAGCTAAGGCAAGAGAGCCTAGACTCCTCGGGTGAAGGGTGTATCTTCAGACAGAAGAAGCCCCAGGAAGTGGAGAGGAAATCTTACCCTGATTCCCTGACTGGCTCTGAGGCAGAGATAGCTACAGCCAACAGAAGCCCCAGATATGGAAGTCCTGCAGTAAAACTCCAAGGTAGGAGAAAGAAAGCAGTGAAGCCTAAGGCTTATATCTCTTGCTCTGATTCTGAAGAGGGATTTGTACCTGGGAAAACCCAGATTAGAAAGAAGGGGTTTTCAAGAAAAGCTGAACAGGAGAAGCCTTTGAAGTTCTGCCAAGAGAAGGAGGGGCAGTGCAGTGGAATAGGCTATTTGAGCTTTCAAATGACTTAAGGGAAAAAGTGCCTGAACGTTTCCAAGCTTTACCAACATGCAGCTCAGAAGAAAGTATGGAGGTGGATGGTAGAGGAACTGACATGGGTTTTTCTTGTTCTGAAATGGACTGTGCTGTTTGTATTGATGCTAATTAATGGAAGCCAAATAGCAGAAAGAAATTAAGAAAGCTGTTACAACTTTGTTATAGCTGAAAGCCTGAAGTAAAGGAGAGAATGAGTTTTATATTGAAGCACTAAGGTTCTTTCCTAAAGAAGTGGCTAGTGCAACCAAGACGGGGCTAGACAGCTGAGAACTGTTTAACTAAAAACAGCAAAGAAGGAGCTAGCAACCCTACTGGCTTTGATTGTAAGTTGTAAATACATGTGCCTTTATGATTGCTGAAGTAAGAAGCATCTTAAAGGGAAAGAAAAGGAAAACCATTGTAAATAATTCCACGGAAACACTGTTTTGACATTTGCTTTAATTGGAGAAGATTATCCTTTGTTTCTTTGTCCTGAGTGTAAAGTTGCTTTGAAGATTGTTACCATCTTACCTAAAGGAAGCTAATAAAAATTCCTGTGCGCTTTGAAACATCCACTTGGTTCATTTCTGACTACACAACTACAACCCTTTGGAAAAGGAATACAAGATGTTCTCCCGTCCCTACTAGGCAACCGCCTGGTAGGGTGTGGTTGCCACAGGTGGCGTAGTTCTTTGGATCCAGCATTCCAGCGGTCAAGTGTGGTGCGTCTCGAAGCCTATACCTCTGGACGGGGAAGATCCAGGGAAGGACGGTGTGACCGGACCGAGAGCAACGGAAGGAAAATCTGGAGTGGCGTCGGATCTGGAGCGCTGTTAACTGGTGGCAAAACGAAGACCTGCATCTGAATCAGGTAACCCATAGGCTAGAGGGGGTTACCGCCGGATTCTGATGTAAGGGGGCTACCAGGTACTCACCAGGAGAAAGTGGGAGCATAAGGAAAAAAAAAATAAAAAGCAAGAGCAGCCAGTTAAGAAGCTGACTTCTAAACCTCAAATGTTAGGCTTTTTGAAGTGGCCTTTAAAGTCAGAAGGATAAGTACTATTGCCCCCTTTGCTCCTCAAAAAACCCTAGTGGCCAAAGTGGAAACTCTGGACACACCTACCCACCTCTAAAGTTGGGTTGCAGGCGTTTTGCCCATTCACTCCTGCCTCTGGTGTTTCTAGCGAAGTAGCAGAAGCACCAGCAGAGGACGCCTCTGCCATCTCCAAACCCTCCGACTACACACCAGGATACACCTGCTTCAGAGGCGTCTGCAGCTCTGGGGGCATATGATCACTGCCCGAGGGAGATGCTGAGCTGCTCTGCTCCTATGTATTCACCATGGCTGTTGCTCTCCAAAAACACATCAAGCGGACCAATAGCAGTAAGTGTTGAGGAAGGGAGCTGGGTAGCCTGGGGCAGCTTAACTTTCCTCTTACGGGGCATTAGGAAAGAGCGTCGGAGCGACGGTCTCTGCCCACCGCCATCTTGGATCTGCAATGCACACTTTTTAATGCTGCTGGAATGTTACATGTCATTGGTTTGTGGCATCAGGAGTAAATGTTTATGTAAGAATGCTCTGAGCTGAAATTTAGCGCATCATTCTAAAGCATCACCTGTTCCATCAAGGCCTCAGTCAAGTGACGCCCGGACAGCTTATATAGTTTAATAACAATCACATTTAAGCTAAGAATGATCAAACATCTTTAATTGGGGAGGCTGGAAGGTGCATTCAGAAATTCCTTTGAATTGATCCAGACATTACCATAGCACACTGTTGAGTTCCAGGCTATTCCAATGCTTAATTGCCAACCCCCTGCTAATAAAACTGTTAAACTGATTACTGTAAGTACATGAATAATTACGAGAAGCTAATAATTAGAAGTTCACATTGTTGGTCTTGTTATGAATCATTTCCATTATTACTATCTAGGACTGACACCTTTTTGACAAAAATACTTTACAAATTGAGACACATTTAATTATAATAAAAGAACAAAACACAACCATTTCTAAAATGCTTTTCAGCAAGTAAAAATCTGTGTTAGATTGAATGGAGCTAGAGTTTAATTGCTAGCATAGTAAAAGAAAGGCAACAGACAGGTGGCACTTAGACACTATACAGGATTATTTTCTATTTAACCCTTTTGCGTCCACAACAGATTACATAACTTAAGATACAATTAATAACTTTCTGGAAATATTGAATCCGGTGTAACATTTGGGGGAAAATAGAAGGTTGCCATATGGCAACAACAGCCATGAAAGGGTTAAACTACTCCCTCAAATATCCTTTAGAGATTTAAAAGTTGGTGAGTTAAATACAATTTTATAACTAATGTAAATCACCAGAATATAAGTTCCCAATTATAAGTAGGATTTCTGCTTTTATGTTTTATCTATTAATAAACACAAAAAATGCAAAACTTAAATAAATAAGCGTTTCTTGCATAAACATCTGAAAGCACCACTTTAAAAAACAAAAAGAAAAAAAAAATACGCTCACAGCCCACTTCCCTTATTGCCTTTGATCCTCCAGTCTGTTTTTGTGCCTCTTCTGCACGGGTGCACAAGGTTTTAGCAACTGGGTGATCTCTACTTTCCTCGGCTCTCTGACTCCCCTACACAGTTTTCCCAACAGCAAGCTATGGAGCTGGTGGTAAGACGATGGATTGGTAGAGGAAGGGGTGGGGTAACACTTGGAGACATTAGTGGGAAGACGCCCACGCATTTAACTTGTTTGGGCACCTAATGCTTACCTGTGTATATACCTACAAGTTAATGCAGGTACAACTGATTGCACATTTTAAAAATTCTAGCTTACGTACAACGCAGGCCTATATGAAAGAGACACTGAAAAATGCAAGAAAGTCATGAAGAATTATTTTTAAGAGAGCATGAAACTAAGTTATTTTTGGCTCTGTACGAGCAGTCCTAGGAGGAGAGAAGGATGATTTTGTGGTTGTAAGGAGAGGGATAGAGTTGTGGGGAGGCGAAGAGGACTGGGACTCTGGAGGGGGAGGAGTGCTAGGTGAAGAGCATGCAACGCTAACTGGGAAATGTAAGTAATTTATGATGATACATTTAGGAGAGGATCTTCAGTGGTGGCAGCTTTATTTAACAGTTTTTTTTATACTGCTGTATCATTTAGTCAAAGTGGTTTACATTGTAACTTAAACTTGGTAATGTACATTAAACAGGGACATTGATAACTTGGATTTTTCTGAGGCAGAGCAGGGTTAAGTGACTTCCCCAAGCCACAAGGAGTGCTAGAGGGAATCAAGCTCTGGTTTCTTGGTTCCCAAGCCAGTGCTCTAACCATTAGTCTACTCCTTTACTTTGACATTGCCCCAGATCTTCAATGCATGGGTCATATCCAGGCCCCAGCATTTACTATCCTGGACTGCGATCATGCAATCCAGTCAGATGCGATATTCAGCCACTGGCCAGATTGCAAAACTGGCTAAAGCTCTACTAGTTTTACCAATATATAGCAATTCACACAGGCACAGGATCCCATACACCACAGAGCATGAATCACAGGAGGTGCATTTTTTCAATTTAAAAAATCTACCCCCATAGCTCAATTGAGAAACATTCAACGACACTTCACATATTGAACAATTTCCACACACACTGTAACCATTCTCTAAATCTGGTCTACATAAAGAGCGCAGCACCGAGGGACACAAGTAATCCTGTAAATTACGTTGCCGTTTCCACACACATCTAATCATTTTCTTCTCTAAACCAGGGATAGTATTTATCACCTTTGTGTGTCTCTTAATACTCCGTTGAATCTGAAAACTCAGCGTGGATTATTTAGAAATTTAATTTACTTGATCACAATCATCTTGAACTGTCCTCTCACGGGGGGTCAATAGCAGGGCTCTGTTACTAAAAAAAAGCCCTTTTATAAGCCTTCTAAATAACCCTCTTAGGGTACCCCCTGGACCTGAACCCCTCAGCTAAAGTTTTAGATTGTAACCTAAAATCGTGATCATCAGAACAGTTTCGCCGATACCGAACAAACTGCGAGAAAGGCAAACTATCCCGAAGCTGCAAAGGATGCACACTATCATAGTGCAGAAGCGTATTTCTATCGGTGGGTTTCCTATGTATCGAAGCTATCCAACAATTCAGACCTTTCCACACCATCACATCCAAAAATACAATTACATACTAAGTACATTTTTTGTTGTATTTGAGTGTTTGTTTTTTTTATTCTGGTAAAATTGTAGAGGGCATTTTTTGGAGGTGTGGCAGTTTAAGGGGTTGGGTGAATGAAGAACAGAGAGAGAGATTTTGAAAGGAAGAATTCTGTAACTGCTATATATAAATTTCTATGCTATAGAATCGGGAGCTCATTATCCTATAGAAATGCATTAGGCCATTTTTTTTTTGGGGGGGGGGGGCAGGCACTTGTTTAACTGCAACCCTGAGTCCAATTTGATTCATTTTTGAGCTCGAGGTACCTTTTTACCAATTTTTTCCACATGCTAAATTTCATCCCATTCCATTAATTCCAAGAATTACTTTGCCCTCCGACAGACACACATTCTCAATCCCTTTTGTGTAATTCTGGAAAAGAACAATAAATGTGTATGATATGTTTTATGAATTATTTGTAATAAGATGTTAGTATTCCGCCATGATGCTTCTGGTGGAAGATGGTCTATTAAATTGAATAAACTGAATTAAATCAAATCAAATTATGTTGGTTGGTTAATTCCATTTAAAGTCATTCATTCCTGAATATAATTTGGTTGCTTAAATATACGTTTATCCTGTCTATTGTAGTGAATACATTCTTGAAAATGGAGATAGCAATTTTGATTTTATTTCTTGTGGTTATTTTGCATCGCAGCCTCTCATTAATGGCAAATTTAAATGAACTTTCAGGCGAAGTAGACTTTACGGAAACATCTACTACTGTGAAGTATATTTTTACAAAATGACTTCACCAAAGTGTGCTTTGTATGACAAATTGAACAAAATGCCTGAAATTTGCCTGAGTTTCCAGGACTGTGGCGCTGTTTTCATGCAAAGCACATTCATGTGAAGTCACTTCACACTTCAGTTCATGAAGGCTTGAGGTTTTCAAAGTGGTTTAGGGCCTACATCCATTCAGCTCTATTTCATCATCTGACGCTTTCTCTCTAAATCTTTTTCTTCATGATACCCTTTGTACAGAGAAATTAACTCTGCTGCACACTAAGGGGGCAGGTTTACTAAGCGGCGCTAGCGGCTTCCATGTGAAATCAGAGCCGCGGCCTCATTGAATAAATCGGGGCTGAGGCTCCGCTTAATAAACAGACCCCCATGAGTCGACATCGACTTGATGGCACTTAACAACAACGCCACATTTTTTTCTTTAGTTTCTCTCTGAGCAGTTCTATTTCTCTCTTTCTCTCTCACTCTCTTTCTCGCCCTCTCCTCATTAGCTCTTATCTGAATTACTATGTTTCTGGGTTTTTGTCTCTCTCACTCCACCTCTTTCATTTATCTCTGTCTTATAGTAGCCTAGTGGGTAGAGCACTGGCTTGGTAACCAAGAGACCAGCATTTGATTCCCACTGGCATGCAAGGCTAGCACAGTAGAGGGGTGCTGTTGTGTCCATTATCTGCCATTTAAAGTAAAGTAGTTAGGCAGTTATTATTTTCAACCTAAACAACACCTTACTCGACATGTCACCTTCCATCCCATGAGAAGCTGATGACAACCAGAGAGTAGTGAGTGAGAAAGTGGAGGGAGCTTCCGGCATGAGGAAACTTCCAGTGCAGCTGCACAAGTAGTTTGGCATGGGGACCAGAGACTCAGAAGCACAATCTTTTCAGTCTGGTCTGATCTTCCTTAATAAGTAGACTCAAATTCTTTGAAACATTGCTTATGACCTTAGATGTCTTGCCCCCCCCCCCCCCCCATGGCTAAAACACCACCTGTCCAGGCAGAAAAGACCAGTAAAACCAATCTCATCTGTATGCCCAAAGGGTTCCCATCTCCCACAGGCAGAACAGAAGGGAAGGCCGCGATCGCAACCTTAATGCAGGCTTTCTGCCTGCGGGGACTCCATCTCCCACGGACAGAAGAGGAATACTGCTGCGATCGCTGTGAAGATCTCCTCTTTCTGCCACAGGAGATCCGATTCCTGCGAGCAGAACTGAAGACCATGGGGACTCCAACTCCCCCAGGATGAAGAGAGGGTTTCAGCGAAGATCTCTTTTGCTTGCCCATGAAAGATTGGATTCCTTTGGCAGAAGAAAGGGGAAGGTCTGAGATCACCGCCTGCAGCAATGAAAAGGTTGTTTTTTGGGGGGGGGAGGGGGGGAGGGAGAAAGAGAAGGCAGGGAAAATTTAAAGGGGCAGTGAGCTCATAGAAAATGGAGGATGCGGGTGATTTTAGGGCAGGGGATGGGAGTGCTACAGGATTTGGTGAAAGAGGAAGATTCTGGAAGGGAAACAGAGCAGGAGAACCAGCAGGTGAGGGGTTCAGGTGCGGAGGGAAGACTGCAAGGTGTTGATGAAAGATTAATTCTTGTTCCCCCAGAACACATCACATACGCAAAGCACAAAGGCAAATCCCATATCCACATCACACAAACACAGGCACTCCTCCTCCGCATCACATACACATGCACACGCACAGAAACACAGGCACTCCTTATGATACCTAGCACTCTATTTGCTTTCTTGGCCACTGCTGCACACTGGGCGGAGGGTTTTAACATGTTATCCACGATGACTCCTAAATTTTTTTTCTGGGTGGTGGTTCCCAATGTGGAACCTTGCATTGTGTAACCATAGTGTGGGTTGTTCTTAACTAGGTGCATATCTTTGCACTTGTCCACATTAAATTTCATCTGACATTTGGATGCCTAGTCTTCCAATTTATCAAGATCCTCCTGCAGTTTTCCACAGTCCTCTTCGGTTTTAACAACTTTAAACAGTTTTGTGTCGTTTGCAAATTTGATAAACTCACTAGTTATTCCCTTTTCCAGGTCATTTATGAATATGTCAAAAAGTAGCGGACCCAGTACAGATCCCTGGGGTACTTACCCCACTTTACTTTTAAATTGTAAATTTCCTTTCCTTTCCGGCTTCATGCCTTTTATTGATTTTTATTTATTGTACACCGCTTTGCTTTTACTGAAGGGCGGTCAATCAAGTTTTAATAAACATAAACATAAACATAAACATACTGCACTATTCACCTTTTTCCATTGGGAAAATTGCCCATTTAGCCCTACCCTCTGCTTTCTTTCTTTTAACCAGTTCCCGATCCACAATAGTATACTGCCTCCTATCCCATGACTTTTTAGTTTTGCCAAAAGTCTCTGATGAGGGACCTTGTCAAAGGCTTTCTGAAAGTCCAGATACACTATATCAACCGACTCACCTTTGTCTACCTGTTTATTCACACCTTAAAAAAAAACATATCAGATTAGTAAGACAAGATCTTCCTTGTCTAAAGCCATGTTGGCTGTCTCCCATTAGGCCATGACTATCTACATGCTGTGTAATTTTGTTCTTTATGATGGTTTCTAACATTTTCCCCGGTACTGACCTCAGGCTCACCGGTCTGTAATTTCCCGGATCACACCTGGAACCCTTTTTAAAAATTGGCGTTACATTGGCAATACTCCAATCTTCAGGTATTACAGATGATTTTAATGAAAGTTCACAGATTGCTAATAGCAGGTCTGCAATCTCATATTCTTGTATGTATACCATCCGGTCCAGGTGATTTGCTACTATTCAGTTTATCAAATAGTTATAATACATCTTCCCGGTGTAGCGATATTTCTCTCAATTCCTCTCTAGTATCACCTTTAAATACCACTTCAGTCTTGGGTAACATCCCTACATCTTCTTCAGTAAAGACCAAAGCAAAGAATTTATTCAGTCTCTCCGCTATAGCCTTGTCTCCACTTACTGCCCCTTTTACCCCTCTATCATCTAATGGTCCATTTGACTCTCTCACAGGCCTTTTGCTACGAATGTACTTGAAAAAGTCTTTATTTCATGTTTTTTATTCCGTAGCAAGTTCCTTCTCAAATTCTCGCTTTGCCTGCCTTATCAATGCTTTGCATTTAACTTGCCAGTGCTTGTGCTGTTTCCAGTTTTTGTTGATTGGCTCTTTTTTCCATTTCCTGAAACATGCTTTATTGACAGCAACAGCCTCTCTGACCTCACCTTTAAACCATGCTGGCAGTTTTTTGGACTTTCTTCCACTTTTCTTAATGTGTGGAATACAGCTGTTCTGGGCTTCCAGGATAGTATTTTTAAACAACACCCAAGCTTGATGTAAGTCTTTGATCTTTGCAACTGCTCCATTTAGTTTTTTCTTAACTATATTCCTCATCCATCCTGATATATGTCAATATGTAAATAGTTTCCCATGTTCTCCAAGTTTTATTTCCTGTTATAATGTAAATTCAATCAGTCTCCTCTGATCTGAATACTCTTTGTTAAATGTAAACCGCACTGATAACAAATAGTGCGGTATATAAGAATTGTTAAATAAATAAAATAAATAAATAAATTTTATCATAGTCTCCCTTTCGAAAGTTAAAAGGTAGTACTCTGGGGGGGGGCGCTCGTGAGCCCGCTGCAAGATGGTCGCACTCTGTTAAAGCTCTGTCCCCTCAACCCCCTAATTTCTGCAAACATCAGCTAACAGCCGCATTTTGCCCTCACCCCGTACCTTCCCTGGATCGGAGAACATCAGCGATCCCCCTAGGAACAGGATTTGGCGTCTCCGCGGGACCTCCGGTGGCTGAGGAGCCGAAGACTTTGCAATCGCGGCGTGGCCTGCTGCACGCGGTCTCCTGCCGCTGGTCTAGCTGCTGCTGTATCCGGCGCAGTCACACATTGCCTGATCGACTCCTACGGGGCCTACGGGCCGGGTCTTTTTCACTGCTTGCCGAACGAGCGGTTGCCCACTCAGCGGGGGGGGGGGGGGGGGCCCCCAACCTCAAGCCTGTGGTGCTCAGCTGTCGCACTGAAGCATTCTCGGGGAGACCGACCAGAAACAAGTGGAATCCGCATGATAACTGCCGCGACGACTACCGGCATCTGGCATCTCTCTCATTACCACGAGTCATCTTGAGGGGGGGTAAATTTGAGGACTGCCTCTTCTCCTGCATCTCCTCTGCACCGCGGTTGGAGCTGGTGACCGGGGCTATCTCTCTGTGGCAGCTCAGTGTCCTACCGAGGCCTCCTTCCTCTTGATTGAAATCTGGGTGCCCTGCAGGCCTGCATACACGCGATCTCTCTGACCACAGGCCTCTCATTGAAGCTCCACGACCTCCAGCTGTGGGCTTTTGCTGGTGCAGCCCCACACCGCTTCCTATTGCCTTCTGATTCCACTCTGTGCCAGGCTGTCCCTCCAGGAGAACCAGAGCCAGCTTATTACTCTCTGCCTCGCTGTTTCACCAGTGCCTTCTGTTTTGCTGACATTGCTTGTGCGCCTCTCCTGACACTGTGTAGTGGTGGCTACTAGGCAGGCTGGTGTGACTCGTGCGCTGTCACTCCTTTGGTGCCCTCACTGTTGCTGGCATTGGCTCTAACTTTCTCCTAACACTGTGTGAGCCTGGTGACTGTGCGATGGCTGCTAAAGCCAAAAATTCTGAAACTCGGGAGGGGATCCGCTCCTCCCAACGTCTGCAGAGTAAACCTGGAGCCTCAAGCAGCCCGCGCGGCCAATCCCCTCCATCGGGTTCCGACGATGAGACTGTAAGTGAAGAGGAACTGGATCCTCACAAGCAACTCACCTCGGCTCAAATTAAACAAGAGCTCCGTAGGGGCTTCGCAGGATTAGTCAATGAGTTCCGCACATTACGGGAAGATTTGATGAAAGATGTTGCAGAACTTCGGACTGACGTCAAGGAACTGGGAGCCCGAGTAGAGGACGTGGAGACCAAAGTGGTTGATCATGATGGGACTCTGATGGATTTACAATGTGCTCTCGACAGGCAGCATGCACAGGCAATGGAGCTGACTTATAAAATTGATGACATTGAAAACCGCTCCCGCCGCAACAATGTGCATTTTCGTGGAATTCCAGAGGCGGTGGGGGGCGGGGAAGACCTGCCGACAGTGCTTAAGCTGCTGATAGCGGAGTTGCTTTCGGAGGAGGAGCTGGCTACGCACGCTTCTGGAATGGAAATAGAGCGGGTTCACCGCGCTTTGGGAAAACCCCCCAACAACCAACCACGCGATGTCATTGCAAGATTTCTACGCTATTCTGATGCTGAGCTTCTTATACGACGAGGCCGGGAGAAGAAGACGGTCCGCTTCCAGGACGCGACAGTGTCCATTTACCAGGACCTCTCGGCATTCACTTTGGCGCGCTGGAGAGAGATGAAACCAGTCTCGGCGGTCTTGAACAGCAAGGGGATTCGCTATTCTTGGTCCTTCCCCTTTAGGATGAACTTTCTTTTGGGCAACAAAAAGATCTCTGCAAAGGACTACTCTGAAGCTTGGCGAGCTCTTCGCCAGGCGGGCCTAGTTGATGATAATGCCCAGCCTCATCCGCCGCCCCCTAAGCCCCAGCACTCCAAGTGGACCCGAGTGGGCAAGCCCGCTTGACACTCTTGTGGCTTTGAAGAGCTCCTTTTACTTTTTCCTTTTTAGGGAGTCTCAACCAACGGGTCCCCTGATTTTTGGACACAAGGTGGTCAGGATTAGCTTGGGGTCCCCACTCCACTATTCGTAGGGGGCGGCGGTTGATTTGCAAATGTTTTGCTGATGTTATTGATCTGATGGGGGGGCATGATGGGATTGATGATCCGGGGTGGGTGAGGGAGCACTGAGGGGAATGTTTTTCTATGTTTAGGTTGAGTTTTCACTCTGTGGGGTTCTGGGGAGTATGGGGTTTGTGGTCAATTTACCGTGTCCTGTATTAACCTAGACAGGCAGGTGGTATTGACGGGAAGGGGGGGGAGATGGGTGGGTGGGCGGGAGGAGGGGTTTTCTCAATATGGAGCTGGGGGGGATGTTTGGGCTGGGGAGGAGGGTCTATGGCTTTTGTTCTTGGAGGGTGGAATAGGCGGGCCCGGTTCACTAATTTTCTGGGGTTGCTGGGGGGAGCTCCCATTGGGATTTTCTGGGAGGAAAGTGGATGTGTGGGGTTAGGACGTAATCCTTAATGGTGTGCTTCATCTCTTTAAATGTTAAGGGTCTTTTTTTTTTTTTTTAATTCTTTATTTTCGTTTTACAACTACAAAGGAAAGGAAGACATACAACTAAGACACAAATACATACATGGAATATGATACATACACCAAAGTAAACCCCTACCACCCCCCTCCCCCCTGCTTCTTCTCTAGAAAACTAAAACATTCTCGAAGCGGGCGTGTACTGACATTATTGTGTTACAAAACCTTACAGCGATCTGAAACATTATTGTGTTACAAAACCTTACAGTGATCTGAAACATGATGAGTGTACATTAAACAGACATGTCGAAGCAATGAGCAGATTGTACATGACCATTGAGCATCTGCCATTTAGACAAGCGAGAATGAAATTGGGTATGGAAAATAGCTCTCCGAGATATCTGCTCATATTTACTATATAAGCAGACAAGGTTCCACTATTCATTGACAGTAAGTCGAGAGCTATCCTTCCAAGTCCCCGTAATTAAACATATGGCTATACCCAGCATGAAATCAGGAGAAAGCGACCCTTCTTAGGAAGAGAGGGGACCCCCGCCACTGAGCGGAGTCCCACAGTCGTCCAAGAAAGAGGCTCGTGAAGGTGCAAGATAAATGAAATACAACCCCAGACCCGCCCCCAGTAAACCTGTAGTTAAGGACATTCATAAAGAACATGAACGAGGGTTCCCACATCAGTATGGCAAGACCCACACTGGCCCCTGGCAGTTGTGTTCCATTTGGCTATTGTCCTGGAATATAAGAACATCTATGTGCAAAAAAGACGAGAGTTGAGTTTGGGTAGCTAAAGCAGATCGGGAAACCCGCATTATTTTGCTCCAGAAAACGCTCCAATGCACAGGGGTTAAAGTGGTTAGCGGTTAGCGATCCTAGGCTTGTTGGACTCTACAAGCGGCAGTATCTGTACCCTGACATAATAGTTTATAAAAGTTAGAGGCTACCCCAGGTGTACTACTAATAGAGTAAATGAGTTCTAATAGCCCATCCTTAGTAGGGACAGAGGGCGGCATGATTGGAGCACTTTTGAGGCAGCATGTAAGCTGCATCAATTGAAAGTAATGTTTCGCTAGCAACGCAAATCCCCTGTATAAATCAGAAAAGGTTTTCCAACGAGCTGCAGAGAAGAGCTGTTGGGGTGTCCTGATCACCCTGGAGTACCAGGGTCTGGAAGTAATCATGCGTGGCTACTCGAATTTCTAACCGGAACTCTGGCTGAGTTAATAGGGCTCTATCAAAGAACCAGGCCCCCGGATTCCCTTGAAGTGCAGTAGTATGGTAGTGAGAAGAAATAGCAGCATGATCTGAAATATGCTGGGAGTGAATCTTTGCAGCGTCCACCTGAGGAACTAACAGTGTTGATATTAGAAAGAAATCTATGCGAAACTGGGATTTGTGAGGGGAAGAGAAGAAGGTAAAGTCAAGCTCATTGGGGTGTAGTAGCCTCCATAGATCGACTAGAATAATATCTTTGATCATAGAGGTAAGCGCGATATGACTCTTGGGGGGACCACTTATCCTGGGCGACTATTTGTCAATCAGGGGATCAAGAACTGAATTGAAATCCCCCCCAATATCAATGAAGAATTAGCAGAGGCCTGCACAGCCTGAGCAGTAATAGCAAAAGGGCAGGGTCATCCAGATTAGGAGCATGAAGGCATATACATGTAATTTCAAAGTTACCCATCTTGGGGTGAACTCTGGACCATCTACCCGCTGTGTCTAAGCAAGTCGCAACAATAGTAGCATGCAAAGATTTCCTATCCAATATAGCAACCCCACATTTCCTAGAAACAGCTGGGGAATAGGCGGCCACCATGTAAGGTTTAATATTGAGGTTAAAAGTTTCCTTCGAATTGAAATGTGTTTCTTGGAGGAAAATCAGGTCCGCAGCTTCATGACTTAGATAGCTTAGGAGTTTCCTCCGTTTTATCGGATTATTGATTCCTTGTACGTTCAATGAGAAAATCTTACATGGTGCCATCAGTCGGTAATAGACATTTTAGGTAAGAGCGCTTGAAAACTTACAACATAATCAGAATCTGTACAATAATGACATAAGCACCAAGTATGCTGGCCTATACACCCATATTGAAAAGTATGTACCAAAGTAACTTAGAGAAGAAGCAAACCCCCAATGAATATGGCGACCAGATGTCTGCGGGAGGAGGCCCTAGAGAGGAAGATAGAGACATAATAAAAGAAAAGAAACACCAGAGTCCATAAGAAACACTGTCTCTGATACTCGTCGAGGCTACTATGGGTAGATGGAGTCGGGTCCCAGATATCTTCAAAATAAGGCAACAAACCGCCCTCGACAGACTCTTCGCTGAGCCGCGGTAAATCCAATATGGCAGGCACAGCGGATATGAGAGTACTGGCAGGAATATTCTGGAAGTCAGCGCATCAAGTCGGCTTCTTTAGAGTCCAAAAACTCCGCTAGTAGATCAGGGTCCTCAAATGTTCTTGTCTGATTGTGAAGCGTGACTCGGAGCTTGGCCGGGTACATCAGGCCATAGCGTGCTTGTAGTTGTTGAAGCCTCGGCCGAAATTCCAGAAAGCGCTTTCGGCGGTCGACCGTGGGTTTAGCCAAGTCAGGATAGAAGGAGACCTTGTGGCTCTCAAACTCCATATGGCCCTTTGCCCGAGAGGCACTAAGAATTTGTTCCACATGTTGATATCTCAAAAGTCGAAAGATGATAGGCCGCGGGGTCTTCCTGTTGAGCGTTATGTTTGTGGGTACACGATGAGCGCGATCGATCTCCAATTCTTTGGTAAAGGTGATTTGGAGCAGGGAAGGGAGGATTTTACTTAAAAACTCCTTCATGTCTCCCAATTCCGCTCCCTCCGGTATGCCCACGAGTCGTAGGTTGTTGCGGCGCGCTCTATTATTGCCATCTTCCACTTCTTTCTGCAAGGCCCGCACCTGACGTTCAACTTTGTCAAGTTTGGACAGCCGGACCGCATGGGAGTCTAATATACTCTCCATTTTGTCCTGACGCGAAGAGAGCCCCTCTAGCCTGCCTTGCAGTACACCAAGATCTTCCCTCAGCGCTCGAAGTGCTTCACCGTTTGACTGCACGAGGTCCTTAACCCCTCTAATTTCTGCGAGGATTTCCTGCTGCATTTCGGGGCCCTCGCGCAAAGCCAGCCCCTTCTGCGGGGACGGGGGTTCAATTTTGGAGCGTTTACCGTGAGAAGCCGCTGGAGAGCCAAATTCCAGGCGCGTGGGTTTGGTCCCCGCCATCTCACCAATGTGCCCCGGCAAGATCAGAGCAGAAATTCAAGTTTGTCCGGTGTTAATTCAGGATTCTGAGTAGGCCTCTCGGGAGCCTCAGCGTTATGCGACCATCCCGCTGGACATCGGGCTCCGCCCCCTCAAATGTTAAGGGTCTTAACTCCCCGAGGAAGCGATCCCTGCTGTTCTCAGAATTGCGCACCTTGCGTGGGGACATTGTTTACCTGAAGGAGACCCATCTCCAGAACTCTAAGCAGGGCTGAGGTGCAGGTGGCCTCCGATACACAGGGCCGGAAGAAGCGGGGGGTGGCCCTACTATTCCACCAGAGCCTCTCCTTACAGATTGAAGAGATCAAACGAGACACTCTGGGGAGGTGGCTTTTTCTGAATGTTCGCCTAGACGGACATTTACTAACTTTAGCTAATATTTATGCGCCAAATACAGGTCAGGGGCCCTTTTTTACACAATTGAAAGCCCTACTGGCGGATTTTGCAAAAGGCCCTATTGTATTGGGTGGGGATTGTAATACGCACTTAGTGCCCCATTTGGATTCTACGGGTCGCGCTGGGGGGGGAATGAGGGGCCCTGCAAGAGCCCTTCAACGCTTGACGTTTGACTTGGGCCTGCGGGACATATGGAGAGACACTCATGTGGGAGAGCAGGGTTATACTTACTACTCTCCGGTCCATCAGGTTCATACTCGCATTGATTATTTTCTACTGGATCAGCGCCTGATGGACGGGAGAGTGCAGGCCGGACTTGGAGCGCTGACCTGGTCAGATCATGCCCCATGCTGGTTTACCCTCCTGGACGGCACGTATAGTGAGTTTCGCCGCCTCTGGCGTTTAGATGCGAGATTCCTGCGACGGCAGGGCGCAGTGCATGACCATGCCTGTTTTATTAAGGAATTCTTCGAGCTTAATGATACTGGGGATGTTCCCCTTCCCACGGTATGGGATGCTTATAAGGCTACAGCCCGCGGTCAACTTATGGCTGAGGCATCCCGCATGCGCAAAATGTGGACGCGCGCTCATGATCATTTGGTGAGGGAATCTGCTCGCCTAGGCTTGGAGCACGCCCGAACTGGATCGAGGCAAGTTCTCCGCCAGTGGCAGACAGTTCGAGCGAATTTAGATGCCTGCATGCAGAGAGAATTAGACAATAAGCGCCGGAAATTAAGGCAAACGTTTTATGAACATGGGAATAAAACTGGCCGCCTTCTGGCTTTGTGCCTGCGTCAACAGCAGTCCTCGAGAGCGGTCCGCAAATTGTGCGACGCTGGGGGACAGAGAAGGGTTCTCTCCCGGGAGATCCGTGATCTCTTTGCCGATTATTTGGAGCGGCTTTATACAGCGGAGCCTACTGGTAGGGATCACGTGAAGGATTATCTTCAGGGGACCGCTCTACCGCGTCTTTCTGACTCTGACCGGGCTCAGTTGGACTCGGAATTTACGATTGACGAAGTGGAAAATGCAATCCGACATCTGAAAACTGGTAGTGCCCCGGGTAGTGATGGTTTTCCGGCAGAATACTATAAGAAGTTCTGTGCACACCTAGCACCATCCTTGACCTGTCTGTTTAACGAGGTCTTAAGGGCAGCTTCCCTTCCCCCATCCCAACGTGAGGCATTGATCGTGATGATACCCAAACCCGGTAAGCCCTTGCACGATGCGGCGGCGTACCGCCCCATCTCCTTGTTAAACGTTGACGTTAAAATCTTTGCCTCTGTGCTGGCTGCGCGTCTGAATCGGGTCCTTCCAGGTTTGGTTCACCCTGACCAGGTTGGCTTTGTGCCGGGCCGCCAGGCCGCCGACAACATTCGGCGTATGTTGCAGGTTATTCACGTGGCTCAACGAGACTCACAGCCAGCGTTGTTAGTGGGAATTGACGCAGAAAAAGCATTTGACCGGGTGGATTGGGGTTACTTATGGTGTGTTCTGGAGATAATGGGCTTTGGCCCCAATTATATTGGTTGGGTTCGCAGCCTTTATCAGCAGCCTCAGGCATGCGTTCGAGTTAATGGGGGACACTCGAGACACTTCTTTTTGGAAAGAGGCACACGACAAGGTTGCCCTCTGTCGCCCCTGCTCTTTGCCCTAATGATGGAACCTTTGTCTCAGAGCTTTCGAGATCACCCAGGTTTGCGAGGGGTCCGCATTGGTCCCGCGGAATATCGGATCGCGCTTTTTGCGGATGATATCATCTTATCCTTGGTGAACCCGACTGCCTCTCTCCCAATTGCGATGCAGCTGTTTACAAATTCTTCCCGAGTCTCCGGCTTCAAAATCAATTACACTAAATCGGAGATTTTGAATGTTGGGGTCCCCAGGGCGATCTGTGCAGAACTTCAAGCGGATTATCCTTTGCGATGGGTGTCAGGAGCCCTGCGATACTTAGGGGTGAATCTAGCCGTAGACCGGGCGGCTCTTTTTAAGGCTAACTATGATCCCTTGCTTCGACAGGTCCGGTGGGACTTAGAGGCTTGGAACGGTCTGCTTCTTTCCTGGTTTGGGCGCATAGCCGTAGTCAAGATGGTGATTGTCCCCCGCTTCCTTTACTTCTTTCAGGTTCTCCCGCTCTCCGTCCCGCGAGCTACGCTGGCGACCTGGCAACAGTTGCTTATGAAGTTTGTGTGGCATTATCGTCGCCCGCGCCTAGCGCGGCAAGTTCTCTTTGCCCGCACGCGTTCCGGCGGTATGGGAATGCCCAATTTACATTGGTATTATGCGGCGGCGCAATGTCGGGCGGGGGTGGAATGGATGATTGCTGATAGCTCTAAGCGCTGGGTGCAGCTGGAAATGAGTTTGGCGGGGGGAGCGGGGTTAGGGTACTGGCTGTGGCTTGGACCACAACTTCGCCGCGGCAAATGCACCAGTAATCCCTACGTCCTTCAGACCCTCCGATGTTGGGACCAGCATTTTCGACCTCGTGACGTGGATCTATCCCCTTTAGCCCCTATAGTTGATAACGCTTCTTTCCCACCGGGTCTGAGTGACGTGGTTTTTCGGCGTTGGGGGCACCTTGGCCTCAGCCGGGTCGGCCAAATTTTTGCTGATGGTCAGCTGCAGCCCTTTCGTGCGTTGCAGAATGAATTTAACCTCCCGGCTGGGCATTATTATCAATATATGCAAGTGACGCATTGGGTCAATTCCGGGTCCGTCCGGCCCCAGGTTGCTCGGGACCTGACGGATCTGGAGCGCTACTGTGAGGGGTGCACTACTACAAGGGGTTTGGTGGTGACATTGTATGCCCATTTGCAGGGGGCCCAGGCGCGTCCCACACGTCATAGGGTGCTTTGGAATTCTGATTTAAACCTCTCTTATACTGATCAGCAGTGGGAGACAGTGGAAATGCGTCTGTGGAAGAGTTCAGTAGCGACTAATGCCCGAGAAACAAACTACAAACTGCTGTACCGTTGGTATATGACCCCGGCGTGGATTGCTCGTATGTACCCCGGGGCTGGGGGTTTATGTTGGCGTAACTGTGGGCAACGAGGTACCCTGGGACATATTTGGTGGGCGTGTCCCCGTATTCGTGCTTTTTGGAGAGGTGTACAATCCCGGATACAGATGCTTCTGGGACTGAGTATCCCTTGGGACCCGGGGGTTTTTCTTTTTGGGGCCTCCGTGCCGGGGGCCCGGGCTCTGCAACTTGCCTTACTCCGGCACGGTCTGAATGCGGCCCGATTATCCCTGGCGGCGGCGTGGAAGCAGGCTCTGGCCCCCTCTTTCCAGGTTTGGCTGGAACGCATGTGGGATACATACTCCATGGAACGGGGGGTAGCGGTTAACAGGATGCGTCTGGCCCGCTTTGAACTGGTATGGGCGCCCTTCCTTTCTCGTTATGGTGCGTGATTGTTTGGGATAAATGTGGGTAGTATGCCGTCCGCTCAGGAGGTAGGATCCCTGGGTGTGTCTCCTAGCTCATCTCTGTCCCGAGCCCTAGCTTTAGCGAGCCATAGTAGGGGGGGTTGGGAGGTGGGGGTGGGGGGCCCCGGGATTGGGAGGACTTTGGGGGGGGACGGGTGGTTGGGGGGGGGCTGGGGGTCCCGGTTTCTTTATTATAAACGTGTAAAAATGAAGACATATTGTAGGTTACTCCTGTGACCTGATGCTGTGTTGTTACTGTTGCACTCTTTTTGAAGAAGCTTTGTGGTTTTTGTATCATTGTATTCTTTGGCAGTCTTTCAATAAAAAAAAAAAAAAAAAAAAAGGTAGTACTCTGGATTTCTTTACTATCCCTCCTCCACTATTTAAATCAAACACGATCATGCTATGATCACTATTGCCAAGTGGTCCTAGCACCCTTATTTCTTGCACCAGATCTGGTGTTCCACTAAGGACTAGGTCCAGTATGGCTTCCCCTCTGGTCGGTTCATGAACCAGCTGCTCCAAGAAGCAGTCATTTTATTTCATCTAGAAATTTTATCTCACTAGCATGTCCTGCCGTGACACTGACCCAATCGATACCGGGGTAATTGAAATCACCCATTATTACTACTCTGCTGTGACTTTTGTTAGCTTCCTTGATTTCTTTGAGCATTTCATCATCCATTTGTTCATTCTGGCCAGGCGGTCGAAAATAAACCCCCACTGCCATCACCTTCCCCTTCATACATGGAATTTCAATCCATAGAGATTCTACAGCAAATTTTGTTTCCTGCAAAACTTTAATCCTTTCTGACTCAACCAGCAAACAAGCTGTGGCAGGTGAGGCATCTCTGCCTGATCCTGGCCCTGGAAGGCCCCGCCAATAGTTGGGTGCCAGGAAAAATAAGTTTGTTTCTGTGACAGGCTTTCGGGGCTCCTGCTGGGCTTCCCAGTGCCATGGCTACCGGCACCGACACAACAGCAGTAGCATAGGGAGGGCTGGCAGGGCAGATGCGAGGATGTCCTGTGCCACTGTTTTGGGACTATACCGATTCTGCACACACGGGAATGTCTAGGTCCCGCAGGTACAGAATCATGTATACTTCAGAACCATCTATTTTTTGGACATCTGGATGGCCCGAATGTGCCCCAATTAGAATTAGCTTCCACAGGGGAGGGGTGGAACAAGGAGGCCACAGGCTCCTAAGATTTTGGCCTAGCTCCTAAACCACACAAAATTTGTCAAGTCTTGTCTTATGGCTTAATGGTAAATTTAAAATTGTGTCTCCATGCAGGTCCTCACTGTGTGCTTACTAATTTTTACCACTTACTACCATTAAAGCTAAGCTTCATTTTTCTCTTCCTCAGAGGAAGCTCCTTCAAGGAGTACTAAAGGGAAAATGAGGTGGGGGTAAGAGACGGTATTAATTTCTTTTTGCGTGGGAAGAGTTTTAATATTTGTTAGGGATGTTTATCCATGCTGTTACCAACAAGATGTTTCACAAGAGAATGGAGAGTGTACTCAAGAACATATTAGGAAGATAGGACACTGTTATACTTGGTTCTCAAGTAAGATTAGGTATTTCTCAAGAATGGCTTGTAAACCTTGCCATGGTTGCTATTGAGGATGACATATGTGCCCAGTTAGACATCATTGAATTAACTGCTAAGTGGTTGTTACCGTTTGTAGAACCTCCGTTTTTTTTTTTTAATTACATACATAGATTTTGTTTGCTGATCACATTAAACCTTAGACTATCGCAGCCTGTTCATACGAACTGGGACAGTTTTACTAAAGGGCGCTATGGTGTTGCGCCTAATATTGCAAAAGCAGTGAAATATGTTCTAGCAGCGTGTGTCCCAACGCTCGCTCAGCGTGTGCCAGAACATATATTGTCAGCTACAGCCCTTTAGTTAAAGGGCCCGTAAATATTTACTGCTCAATACTTAGTTTTTTTCCAGCTATGCATTTACCCCTTCACTGCAATTTTTTTGCAGCATTGAATTTGAAAAGAGTTCACAAAGATGTTCTGGAAAAAAGGGAGGGGGGTGGATCTATAGCTTGCAGGGGGCTGTGTGCCAGAAACCCTAGCACCAGTCTGCGGGCACGTCTTGGGCAAGTCACTTAACCCTCGATTGCCTTGAAAGAAAAGCCTGGCAATCTACTTCCGGTCACACTGTCAAGAAACCCCAGGAGCTGGTAGATTGCCAGGTGTCAGCATTTTTTATATTTCTACCTCCTTGTCTTGGTTGTCTTTACTCTACCTCCACTCATTCAGAAGCTAATTTGTTTCCAAAAACTTCTAGAAAGAAAAGGATGGAAAAGGGAAAAAGATAGCAATATCTTTTCAACTGAAATGTTGAGGATGGTCACACCTTTGTTGTTTTGTGTACCTTAGTAAATCTGATCCCCAAATTAGTATGAAGTGGAATTTGGAGTTAGTGATCCCAATCTCTTCTTGACTTTGAGAATTTTCAATTTTAGGAGGGTTTAGGATTACTATGTGCTTTACATCTCACTGGAAATTTATTTTTCTTCTGTTTCCTAGAATTAATGCTATTTTAGGCCAGTTATCTAGTGATCCTTAAGGCTTGCTATTTCAGCATGAGAAAAGATATAACAGCATCTATTCAAGCACGGCAGATATGACATATGTTTTGATGAGTTTCAAGGGGTTTATCTGATAGAAAGTATTTTGCTAATATCATCTGTCAAAAATAATAATCAACAATAATGACATGTCATCGTTATCCTTCTAATATTAATCAGTAGGATATTATGATTTTTTTAATTCAATCTGTGGAAATGCTACTTTTATAGTATCCAAGTCATGTAAAGGCACATTTTAGCTAGAAAGTGGAGATCAGTCAGAAGTGAGACGTCAAGGTCAGGATGTACTCAATTCTGATGGTATTTTAGAAACAGCTCTACAAAAGGTGGAGCCATCTCTAAAATATGAATAAGGAGGTGCAGTAATGCATGGGGAGCAATGGAGAGGAGCCCTTTCACAAGTACACACGGTGGAAACATTTGTGGAGGAAACCAGGCAATTTACGCATGTAGTGCCAGCATGTCATACGTTGTATGTGTAAATGTCGGCATTTACTGTACATGCGTATCTGGCCATTTTGCAAGCCTTCATGTACAGATGCCGCTAATTAACTGCAGAGGACTACATCTTTCCCCCATTCATGTCAGGAATCAAGTGTAAATACGGATGTGGGCAATTTTGGACTTGCACATGCACATGTGAAATGGGGAATACATGTGGAGATTTATGTCCGGTCAAGACCATGCCCTTGACACATCCCCATGAAATTTCTACGTGATACGGGCAAATGGAATGCATGCCCTCGAGTCAGTGCTAATTCCTGGTGTCATTAGCAGTCCCTGGGTTTTCTTGACAAAGTGTGACTGGATGTAGATTGCCAGAACTTTCTTTTGACTTATCGTATAGGTTCTTGACAACAGCCTTCAAAATCTCCAGTTATATGCTCAACAAAGATCCTTGTTGTCACTATTAGCTGTGTCAGGGGCTTCCAGTATTCCAAACACCTCTGTCACATGCAAGCCTTTTAAATCTCCACACAGTTCAAATCCACCAATCGCAATATTACCGACATTAAAATGATTGGTTCATTAAAGAAATGCCCCTCGTTCAATCATATTATTAAGACCGCTTGGTTCAAGGGTATTCAATTCAAATATCCAGCGCTGTTCCTGTTGTATCAGAACTTTACCATGATCGGCACTATGCACATCTTTCAGTGCATGGTCTACGAACATGCATTGCAGGTCGACAAACATATGCTGAAACGTCATACAGTGCTGTATCAAAGGTGCTTCTTACTCAAACAGTACTTATGTTCTGTCAGTCTTGTTCATAGCTGTCGGGTAGTCTTTCCAATATCCACTTTTGAACATGGACATTTAATAGCATATACCACATAAGAAGATGTACAAGATGTTGCATATCACAACTTAACTTTCTTTGGCAACACTGAAACAAATTCTTCTTCCTCCTCAGTAATCTCACAAATCTGGTATCTGCCACACGTAAAGTGCCAATGGAGCTTTTATCCTGCCAAGGTAACAGTACTGCAGAACATAAGTAGCCTGCCAATTTTTTACCTCTACTATACGCCATTCTTATTTCCTCCATCGCAAGCAAGGATGCACCTGTAAAACAGTCCATCACTGCTTGATGATAGAGGCTATCAGGCTCATTCTGCCCCAGACGTAGATCCCCTCTGTTCGTCCAGTCTGAGTTGGACATACAGAGGGAATCAGAATCACGAACAGTCCTTTACATGCAGGCAAGGATTGTGATTCAGCCCAGCCTGTACATACAGGACCTTCCCATCTTCAATAGAGCCGCAGCACTATGGCGTCACATTGCCATGGCACTGCGGCTCCATTGAAGAGCCGTGATACCGGCCGCCACATTTCCCACAGCCTGACCCACAATCTGGTCTCCTAAGGCCAGAGTCAGGCTGCGGGGAATGTCTTCGGGCCTCTCCTGCCCCATCCATGCCCCGGGCTGCTGATCGTGGACGTATAGGGAAGTTATTCTACCTTGGAGGTGGAATAACTTCCCCGTACAAGTCGTTGGCCCTGGACATACAGGGCCGACATTAGAATTGGCCCTGTACATCAAGGGCCGACAACTGCTCTCTGTCCACCCTGCCTCCACCCCCAAGCTGCCCTTTCCCCGTCCCTATCTAACTTCTTCTCACAACCGGCAGGGAAGTTAGATGCCGGTGGGGAGCCCACGAATAGCAGGGATGGACGTCTCATTGGGACGTCAGTACCCGCTATTCATGGCACAGGATAACCTCCTATCTGTGTAGAAAAAGATGACTATTGTATTACACAGACCACTAGATCATCATCCTGTTGCCTGTTCTAAAATGACCTTTTGCATATGACTGCAATTGACACATGTAAGTAGCCATATTTATATTTGTGAATCATGAATAAGGCATCTACAATAACCTCCTTTAGATATAGCACCAACAATATTTGAACATGATTCATCTAAGTTGTAAACTTTGGAAAGTTTATGAATAAAAGTATTATTGAGTAAAATAATCACATCTTAGGTTCTTTCCTACATTGCGAAAGAAGTTGTAAAATGTCCTTCATTGGAGTAATTTCATAAACCTTGGTTGGGCATAAAACTATGGCCATTTATAAAATGTCCAGGGGGTATACTTACATAAAAGTATTTGCAATCATTTCATAGCATGTACCTGGCAGGTTCACAAAAGGCACGCAGTGCTTGTCCCAGGCCAAGCAGTGCATTTCATGGCGCCTCTTTAATAATACTTTGTGTATCTTTCCTCCAGGAATGTGTCCAAACCTTTTTTAAACCCAGTTACACTAACAACTTTTACTACATTCTCCGGTAATATATTCCAGAGTTTATGCACTGAGTGAAAAAATATTTTCACTGATTAGTCTTAAATGGGTTATGTTGTAGCTTCATTCCATGTCCTCTAGCCTTCCTACTTACTGATGGCGTAAACAACCAATCTACATTTACCTGTTCCATTCCATTCATTAATTTAAACACCTCTATCATATCTCCCCTCAACAATCTCTTTTCCAAGCTGAAAAGCTATAATCTTTTAAGCCTTTCCTCATAGGAGTATCCTTCCATACCCATTCCCATTTTGGGGGCTCTTCTCTGTATCTTTTCTAAATCCATTATATCCTTTTTAAGAAGCGGCGACCAGAATTGCACACAATATTCAAGGTGTAGTCGCACCATGGAATGATACAGAAGCATTAGAATATCCTTTGTTTTATTCTCCATTCTTTTCTTTATGATTCCTAGCATTCTATTTGCTTTCTTGCCCACTGTTGCACACTGGGTGGAGGGTTTCAACATATTATCAATGATGACACCTAAATCTTTTTCCTGGGTGGTGGTTCCTACTGTGGAACCTTGCATCGTGTGACTGTAGTTTGGGTTATTCTTTCCTAGGTGCAGAACTTTGACGATGATAGAACATTACTGGCTGAAAGTGAATATGATATGAAACATTCGCTTCTCAAGATCAAGGAACATAGTCTTAAAATGGGTCTACACCTTAACATTAAGAAGACAAAGATCCTGACAACTGGAAAAATCAATAAGTTCAACACTGATAGAGAAGAAATTGAAATAGTTTACAACTTTAACTTTCTTGGATCAACAATCAATAAAGAAACAACAAGACGTCAAGAAATCAGATGATGCATTGCTCTTGGTAGAATGGCTTATGAAGGACCTAGACAAGATTCTCAAGAGCAGAGATACCTCTCTCCATACAAAGATTTGACTTGTCCAGGCCATGGTATTTTCAATAACGTCATAGGATGCAAAAGCTAGATAGTGAAAAAGATAGACAGGAAAAAAATTGATGCCTTTGAATTATGGTGCTGGCGACGAATACTGTGTATATCATGGACTGCCCGAAGGATAAACCAGTCAGTACTAGAGGAGATCAAACCTAAGTTTTCCTTAGAAGCTCAGATGACAAGACTTCGACTTTCATACTTTAGACACATCATGCAAAGAGAGATATCATTGGAGAACGACATAATGTTTGGCAAGGTAGAAGATCACTGTAAAAGAGGAATGCCGGCAATAAGATGGATCAATACAATAACAGCAGCTTATTGATACCACTCTATCAACAAGAGGCCACTTGGCTGAAGACCAAACAAAGCTTAGGCCACTTGTCCAGAGGGTCGCCAGAAATCGACACCAACTCGACGGTACTTAACAACAACAACAACAACTTTGCACTTATCTATATTAAATTTCATGTGCCATTTGAACATCCAATCTTCCAGTTTATCAAGATCTTCTTTATTTATTTATTGAATGGTTTTATATACTGCCTTTCAGGTGAATCAAATTCGTTCACATACAACAAAAGGTGAACAATACATTATAACCTGTTTTTAAGGTAACCATGTGTTAACATATGTAGCAGTGTAAAAGGTATCTAAGTTATTTACATGTTGATGTTTCAAATCTTCTTGTGTTTTAAGAACTTTGAGTAACTTAGTGTCATCTGCAAATTTGATCACCTCACTGGTTATTCACATTTCCAGGTCATTTATGCATATTGTATGTTAAAAAGTAGTGGGCCCAGCACAGACCCCTGAGGTACTCCACTATTTACCTTTAGCCCTACTCTCTGCTTTCTATCTTTTAACCAGTTCCTGATTCGCAATAGTACACTGCCAGCAGCTTGAAACCGATATTGGAGACAGCCACAAAAATCACAGCTACACCCAACCCAGCTCTCAGTCACTTCCTGGCAGCCCTGCAGTCCCTCCCAAAACAAAACAAGGCCCAGTCGGGCCTCTACCGCTCCCTGACAACTTTCCCTCCTCATTTTTTTCAAAGAAAAAATACAGCCACCACTTTGGCCACTTCTGCGGAGCTCCCACCATAGAAAAAGGCACTGAACAGCCTTGGTCACGATGCATAGCAGTCCCAAAGCCTTGCACACAGGCCCAAACGAGCCCTGCCACTTTCCCAGAGTCTCCTTTCTCTCGTTTTTGTTTTTTAAACGCTGCAGTTCTTCCTCTCTGCCCCGATGACCCCAAGGCAGGACAGAAGTGAGGAAAAAAGGACATCTCGGCTGCTTTTTGCAGCCATCGTGGGAGTCTCAGATCCCAGATATTTATTTTATTATTTTTTACTTTTACTATCAATTGTGTTAGATGTGGACAGATGAAAGCAAACTTGAGTTCTTTGTCAATGCAGACCAGAGATACATTTACAGGCTAAGAAATTAAGCTTATAAAGGAAAAAAACACCCTTCCGACAGTAAAATATGGTGGAGGTTCCATAATGTTGTGGAGCTGTTTTGCTGCCTCAGGAACTGGAGGCCTGGAACATATTAAAGGACTACCAAGGTATTCTGGAGTGAAATGTGTTACCTAGTGTCAGAAAACTAGTTCTGGGTCAAAGGTCATGGGTCCTCCAGCAGGACAATGACCCAAGACATACATCCCAAAGTACAAAAGAATGGTTAAAAAATAAAAAATGGACCGCTTAAACTGGCCAGCAATGAGTCTCGATCTCAATCCCATTGAGAACTTTTGGAAAGAGCTGAAATCAGCTATTGGCAAAAGGAATCCTGGAAACATTCAAGAGCTGGAACAAATCAGAGATGAAGAGTGGGAGAAACTACCCGCAGACAGATGTACAAAAGTTATAGATGGCAACAGGAAATGTTTGGAGGCTGTCATCACGTCCAAACGTTATGCAAACAAATATTAATGAAGGATGCCATCAATCATGTTTAAGTCGTATTGGTTGGTAGATCCAGCTAAGGAGAAGGAGGAGGAAGAGGAAGAGAAGCAGAAGGAGATAGCAGAGGTCAGCAACCAGGGAGGCAGAGGTCACAGTGGGAGAAGCCTGCTGAACAGAGGAAGCTCTGGGTGTGTCACTGGAACAGGAAGCAGCAGAGGCAAGGCTTCAGAGGAATGTGGCAGGGGAAGTGCTCAGACTGCCGGTAGCTGGAGGTCCTACGAGGAACCTGTTTACAGCCCAGGGAGAGAAGCCAGTGCTCCAGAGAGAAGGAGGGCACAACCTGGGACTAGGAGGCTGCCTAGACCGAGTGAGCAGGAAAGTCCCCAGTCCTCACTGCCAGAGGGAAGACCTCAACAATTATACAGGTGGGAGCCTAGCACTGTGAGAGGGAAAGCTAGAAGCTCCATTCGGAATGGAGGGTCAGAGCAGTGCTCCAGAACAGAAATATCTGCAGGAAGCTATAAAACAATCCCTAACAAATGGAGGGTGGAAAAGGAGAGCTGGAGAGGCAACCCTACAGATACAGGTACTCTTAAACATACTTGCACAGAACTGTGTCCCTGTACGCTATCTGAACTTTCAGAGAGGGGTTTTCATAAAAACAGCTGTGAAGGTTTAAACCCAAGCACAACGTATTGTAACCCCCACAAGGGGTTAAGTTTTTTTTACCTGAGAGGGTGTTTTTGCAGCATTGGCAGTTGTTGAGTGTCTCATTTGAGGGGAGCTGGAGTATGTTTTGATCTGGATTGTATCTGTGATTGGAGAGGAGTTGGTCCGGGACGAAATGTAAATGCGTGAGAAAAGATCCGGAGTGGATCAGGCGGATCCGGGTCTCTTGGATCAAGAGACTCGTATCCCACGCTGTGAAGTAGCGCTTCAGAGTTATTGCAGGTGGAGGTGAAAGCTGAGACTCCAATTTGATTTTAGAGAGGGAGGTTGAATTTCAGAGGTTTTTTTTGGGTAAGGTTAAACTGGTGAAATGTCATAGCAGAGTGCTGTTTTGAGTTAGAAACCTGAGAAAACAGGGTTTAATAGTCAGTCGGTGATTGTTGGGAAAAGGATAATTTCTTTTGGAATTTGTTATTTTTCCTTTTTAAATTCAACATAGAATTTTGATACCATTATTTCTTATGGGAGTTTTAAAAGATAAAAATGGAGATTGTAGCTGCAAAATGGAATTCGTGGCAACTGGTGTTATTAGAATACTGGTGCAAGCATGCTTTTTATTGGCTGTAGGTTTTCTGATGGTGTCATTTTTTGAGTTAGTGTTGCCTGGGGTTACGGCTGAGAAGATGGCGAAGTGAAGAACTGTTTGTGAGAGTGAGCAGTTGGTTATTATAGGATTTCTTATAAAGGTTGAAGATTTGCTTTCAAAGTAGGAAAATATGGTTGAGTACTACTGAAATTGGTCAGGTATTTTAAAAAGAAGGAAAGCTGCTTGTGGAAGTGAGAGCAGAGATATGTTAAACAGAGCTCCTGACTGAGTTTTGTGACAGAGTGACCGGTTCGAATGTGCTTAGGAATTGCACATTTAATTACAAAGAGCTGTGTATATATTTATTTACTGTATACTTGACTCGGCTGAAAACTTTACTTTTTTTTTTAAGGTGATGCTAGTAAAAGAACTCCCTAAAAATAGGTTTCCTGTTTTGAATGGTCTAAAGGTGACCAGAGTATTGGAATGACTCTGAAGTGAGGATAAGTGTAAAGTAACCTGTTCTAAAGGAAAAGAAAACTGTTGTTTACTTTATTGCATGTGGAGTAGCACTACTGAAATTGCATAGTGTACTACAAATTAATTGTACAAAGCATGCTGTAAGGTAGAATGAATCTAGTTATTGTGGAATAGACACATAGGGGCTTGTTTACAAAGCTGCGGTAGCGGTTCGCGATCGTTATCGGAGCCGCGACCCCATTGATTTCAATGGGGTTGCGGCTCCGATAACGATCGCGAACCGCTACCGCAGCTTTGTAAACAGCCCCATAGTATTTGAGCGCTGAGTGCAAGTTTGAGTAAATCTGGTGCAAGTATGGGTATAAGGAAACAAGGAGTTTAGTAAGCTCTTCAGCATAGGGAAATAAGTTTAGATAGGTACTTTTAGGTAGGGACTTTGTTTAATTTTATTTATTTAGTTAGGGAACGTAACAAAGTTTGTGACAAAGGAATAATTTAGGTTGTCTCATACCTAAACTAGAAAGAAGTTAGGGTTTTGTCTCTCTTTTTATTTAATTAAGTTAGGGAGCCAGGTATCCCAGACTCCGTGGATTCAGACGTACGGCGGTTCCTGCGCGAATCTTGGGCCCCTGCACTTCAATTCTCGCAGCTGTGTGGACAATAATAAAAAAAAAAGAAGTCAGTCTTACATCTCAGCTGAATGAACAAAGAAAGCTAAGTGAAGTACTTAATATAAGCTGTGTGTTAAAAAGAAGGAAAAGGAGAGCAAGGGGAAAAGAGTGGACAATCCCCACTTGTTACTGATGTAATATGTCTTCATCACAAAGAAAAATGAAACACCACAAAACATCAGGACTTACAAATTAACAATTGAAGTTAACAGAAAAGTATTTTTTTTTGTGGTACATTAGTCAGAGAAGAAACTTATCTGATTAGAATAGTTTGGATTTCCCTTATTAGAGTTGTGACAGGTTGCTATTGATTTTTCTGTTAAAGAAAATGCTGTTTTTTATTTAAGAAACTAAGTTACAGGAGTAGCTAGTAGAATAAAATTGTTTAGTAAAAAGAGAAAATATGTGCAACTTTTTGGTGCCATAAAAGAAGAGATGTATAATGGGTTGTTCTTACATGTTTTACTGAGAATCTGGAAAGATTATTTCAACTAAATATACACAGTAAATAACAACAAAAGTGTCAGAACCTGTGGAGAATTGGAAGGCCGCGGGACCCCGTCCTCGTGGCCGCGTCTAACCGGGTGGGCGGCAGGGCGCTCATGCCCCCATGCTCCGGTGGCGCGCGGGGCGATGAGGGGACCTTGGGGTTCGGCGGCCTCATTGGCTCCCGCTGGCGTTTTGAACGCGCGGGAGCCAATGGCACGGCTGAATTCAGGTGGTGGGAGGGGGGTGGTGCGGGGACTCCTGCCTTTTGAATTTTGAGGCTGGAGGACTGTACCTTTCTCATTTGTAAGCTGGTGATAGATCCTTTCCTTACGGCACCGTGACACACAATTTAAATAAGGAAGCTACATCAGGGCGCCGGTCACTGGTTTGCAAATAGGGGTGGGTTACAGTATGCTGAAGGTGAGGAGATGCAATGGGAAAGTAACACCAGGGTTCCAGAACAGGCTCCTATGGATTGTACATTATGTCTTGTGGATGATATTGAGTCTTTGTGCTGAAGCCCTGTAAAAAGAGCAAAGAAAAAGAAGATATTTTTCTTTGAGAGAAACTGTTTTGTTTTATTTATTTATTTATTTATTTATTTATAGTCTTTTTTTATACCGCCCTATTCAGCATCAGCGCGGTTTACAATAAACAATGAACACACATTTCCAATAGTACTTTGTGTTTACATATGAACAGGAAATTCAACTTGGCTAACAGGGTAACTATATACAATAACAGTATATACAATTCACAAACTGGTCATGTGCTCATTTTGGTTTCAGACAATGGAGATTTGGGTGGTTTCAGCAGTTGGTGCTGAGCTTCTATTGGTTTCCGGGTAATGCAGGAGGAAGAGGTGGTGTTTCAAGGCCTTCCTGAATTGGAATATGTCTGGGATTGCGCGGATGTTGTGGGGGAGGTTATTCCAGATCATTGGTGCATAAAATTTGTAGGCCCTGCTGGATGTTGACTTGGTGCATTGAGTTATTGATCTTGGGACTATCAAGGTGTTTTGTGCTACTGACCTTCTGTCCCTATTGTGGGGTGTCATCTGGATTAGCTCTGCTAGTGATGCTGACGAGAGACCTTTGGTGGCTTTGAAGGTGAGTAGCAAGGTCTTAAATGTAAGTCTACCTTGTATCGGGAGCCAGTGGAGTTGTTTCATAATGGGTGAGACATGGTCTTTCCTGGATGCTCCGTGTAGTATTCTTGCTGCGTTGTTCATTGCCATTTGCAGTGGGTTCAGTGTGGTTTGGGGGAGTCCTTGCAGTATTGCGTTCGCATAATCGAAATGCGGGATGATTAGTGCCTGATAGATAGTCCTGAAATCATCTGGCTCCAGCAGAGATCGCAGGTATCTAAGGGATCTAATTTTGTGATATACTGCCCTTACAGTGTTACTTATATGTGTCTTCATATTCAGGTTCTGATCCAGTGTGACGCCGAGGTACCTGATCGCGGTTTTGATCTGAAGGTCAGCGTCCTTCACTTTTAGTACTGCCGGCGCGGTGAAGTTACGGTTCCTTGTAATGAACATCACCTCCGTCTTTTTGTGTTGGATCCGGAGGTTTTGGGATTGTAGCCAATTGGATATTTCATTTATGCAGCATGTTATTGGTGAGAGGTCGGGGTTATCTGTTGCAAAAGGCGTGTATAATAGCACATCATCTGCGTCCCTGTTTTTGGTTATGCACATGATATCCTTGGGGGAAGGGGAATAAAGCCCTTGTTTTGCTTTGCCTTAACCACTCGACCTGAGACTGTTTTTGACCACTAGAAGATAGCAAGGCAACTCCAACCTCGGGGCCCTAGGCGAAGGCCTGCAGCCCCGTGACAGTTCTTATATAATTTTGCACTTATCCACATTAAATTTAATCTGCCATTTGAACCTCTAATCTCCCACTTTATCAAGGTCCTCTTGCAATTTTTCTCAATCCTCTTGGGTTTTAACAACTTCTAATAATTTTGTGGCAGTTGCAAATTTGATCACCTCATTTGTCCTTCTATTAGCCAAGTTATTTATGAATATGTTAAAAAGCACTAGGCCTAGCACAGATGTTGTTGTGTTTAGAGAATTTCCAGCGGATGAGGCAGGCTACTTTATTGTGCCTTTCGGTATAGAAATTTTCTGCCATCAGGACATTGCAGCCAGCTATGAGGTGAATCACTCTTTCAAGCTTATTCTTACAGAATCAACATATGTCTGTTTTGCCAGTTTTTAATTCTTGCTGTAAACCATCTCGTCCGTACTCCTACTACTATTACTACTACTATTTATCATTTATAATGAGCTAAAAGGCATACAGAGAATGAAGAGGTTATGATCCCTTGGGATGTTCCCATTCCAGCAGATGAAAAGCTGGATGCAAGGAAGCTGGACACAGTGATATAAGAGAAGAACACCAGATTGGTATCGATCATAGAGGTTTCAGCTCCGAGCTATGTGTTGAGAGAGAGAAGATCTTCAAGTACCAAGAAATGCTGTCAGAGACCAAGAAAATGTGGCAGCCCATGTAAGTTCCCTATCAGATATATTAATAGCATTTGAAACACAAAGATGATCGTAATTTGGCACTAGCAATATCTCTTTAAAGAATTTTTTCAGCAAAATGAGCAGGGATAAACAACGTGTCTGAGGAAAATTAAAAAATCTCCTGTTCCTACTACCAAGTAAATTTTGCAAGGACTTTTAAGGGGATGTTTACTAAGCTGAACTACCTCTTAATGCAATAGAGAGTGTGCAATGCAGAAAGCGCAGTGGTTTTTCACATTAACAGCTGGAGTGTGCAGGATATAGGCAGAGAGTGGGCATGTCCGCAAAGCGCGGTTACCATGGGTATACTCAGTGCATAGTAACCGGCAAATTTGCAGGCAACGCAGGTGCAGATAGCACCACCTCAATCCATGATGTTACCATGGCATTCTCTCTGAATCTTCTGTGTACGCCTTCTACAGACACCACACATCTTTTGCAGCTAATACGGTAGTATGTGCTCTAAAACACCACGTTAACAGCTAAAACCTAATTATTATTACTACTATTTATTATTTCTATAGTGCTACAAGGCGTATGTAATGATGTACGAGTAAGAGACAGTCCCTGTTCATCATAGCTCATTATCTAATGAGTCTTAGTAAACATGTCCTTGACTGTCTATGAATAGCAAGCCTCACTTTAATATTCAAAACCCTATAGCTTGTAAGGTAAGTTATCTGGGAGGGAGGTAACCTGCACGGAGCAGTAGGTACAGCCCTAAACAAGGCACAGAGGAGGGCAACCTGCATGGAGTAGCAGGTATAACCCTCACCACTTCACTGGGCAGATTAGGTGGACCACGCAGGCACCTCAGAGACCAGGTTGAAGGAGGATAATGAATGGGACACAGTGATAAAACGGTACAAATTATACTGAAATAATAGTGAAAATCAAATTGGTGAAGGGGTAGTGCTGTATATTGAAGATGGCATAGAGTCAAACAGGAAAAAAGTCTTGCAAGACAGAAAAGGCACTGTATAGCTGAGTTTTTAAGTGCAATTGAAAATGTATTAAAAAATAAAAATGCAATGACTGAACTGATTGCTGAGATGAGTTAGAACCATGATGGCCAATTAATTACTGGACTGCAGGTTCATAATATGATGGCCCTCTAGATAAATGTGACCATTCTAGTAATTTAAAAAATGTAAGAGAGCAATTAGTGTCATGAGATTTTGATGTCCTCAATCCAACACTGGAAAGTTCAAAGTTATTATACAACACAGCTTACATGGAGAACTCCAAAAATGTTACATATTTTTCACCGTTTCCAAAAGATTGTTGGCTGCCCAGTAAGAGCTGCTTCCCGGTACTCCCCAGAGCCAGGGCCAGCACAAGGACATGAGAAACCTTAGGTGAACCTCATCCCTTGTGCCTTCTCTCCACTCCGGTGCCCCCTCCCTCTCTCGGCACCCATTGCCACTGATGCCACCCCTCTCAGGGACATAGAGCAGCGACAATATATAACACATCTTAAAGTAACATTAAACAAAAATCAAGCGCCAAAAGCTTGACGAAACAAATGGCTCTTCAATAGCCGATGAAAGGATAACACATTCAAACATCCATGTAACGAGACTGGCAAAAGGTTCCATGAAACAGGTACTGCCAAAGCAAAAGCACGGGACCACGTTACCTGCAAACAAGACCGAAACGAAGATGAAACAAGAAGATTATCACTCAAGCCCTGGCAACTCGGATGGGAAGAGATCTGCCAAGACAATAACTCTGCCAAACAAGCCGCAGACAAACCCAGCTGAAGCTTCAGAATCACACAAAGAACCTTATAAGCAATTCGCTGTTGAATAGGTAACCAATGCAACAAACGCAGACAAGCAGTAACATGATCAAAAGGTGTCTTACCTAAAATGACCTTTGCAGCAGTGTTCTGTGCCAGTTGGAGCGCTGACAAAGAAGACGCATGCAAACCTAATAACACCACATTGGCATAATCAAACGTTGGTGACACTGCCTGAAACACAGAACGAAAGTCAGAAGGTGACAACAAAGATCAAAGATGGCGCAAAAGTCGGATCAAAAAGAAGGAACGGCGAATAAGCTTAGCTGCATGAGCTTTCATATTCAAGCATGAATCCAATGTCACTCCAAGATAAACAATTTCCTGACACACAACAACCCTATGTCCATTTAACAAAATCTCCTCAAGGGCAAAAAAGGATATATCACAGGAGACAAACAAGACCTCTGTCTTCCAATAATTAATACTCAGCCCATGCTGGGCAAACCACAATGAAACAACCTCCACACTACGCAAGATTGGCAAAGAAGCGTACCCTGCAGAAACATCAAAAGGCATATACACTAGAAAATCATCAGCGTAAATGTGGTAAAAAAAACCAAAATTCCAAAACAAAGCACAAATAGGAGCCATATATAAGTTAAATAGTAAGGTAGACAATGCAGAACCTTGTGGCACCTCACAGTCCAGAGGAATCCAGTCCGAGACATCCGAACCTATATCAACCTGAAAAAATCAATCTATTAAATAAGATGCAAACCGATTCAACACTTGCCCTGTGACTCCCAATGAATAAAGGCACTGCAAAAGCAACATGTGATTAACAGAATCAAAAGCCACAGAAACATCAAAGATCATCATAACCCCCATTTTCAGCCTGCTTAAAACTCTGCTTCGTATTGCTTTTATCTGTTGTGTTTTATATATGTGTCTCTTATCTTGATCTGTCTCTATTCTCTGGCTCCCTGTTTGTTAAAAGCTCTTAACGTCTAGGTCTACTCTACTTAACTTTCATTGTTTACTTCTGAAATATTGTTCTGCCTGGCTGCATCCTTCCTTCAGTCTGTCTTATATTAAAAACTATCAACTGCTATGACAGCCTTGTTTTTTCCTTCACATTTATATTTTTTAAATATTGTTTGGCTTATTTTATTTATTTTATTTATTTATTTGGTAAACATTTATAAGCCGCCACTTCCAGCGATCAGCAGCGGACCATGGTGTAAATACAGGGAGTAACTTATTCAATCAAAGATACAGTATGATTTGAGGGAAGGGTACACCAGAATCACAAAGAATTACCTGCCTTTGGTCCTCCAGTCTGCACTTGAAGGGGGGAAGGGCTTGCCTCCAGCTGAGCCATTGAACAGGTCGATGTCTGTCTGCATGTTGGATTCCCTGGTTGAGAGTACCTGCTTGCCATCTTTTGTTTTTCCTTCTTCAGACCTCATAATCTGCTTGTTCTGAGTTTTAGGAATGTTAATATTTATTTATTCTTTTGTGTGTATACTATTTTTACTGAATTGTATCTGTCTTGTAATCTTGGACAGCTTTCTGCACGCTAATGCAGTTTTCCCTCTTCTCTCTGCAGCACATGATCCCTCCTCAACTACTGAGTTTATTTCCCTCCCTCCCACCCACCCCCCATGGCTTCACATCCTCCTTAAGATCATTAAAGCCATTACTCTCAGATGCCCCTCCATATAACATCTCATTTGATTTGTCTTCTTTCCTCCCATAGTAACCTAGTAACATGGTATGACTGCAGATAAAGACCCGTATGGTCCATCTAGTCTGCCCAGTAAGGTGACTAGAGTAGTTGTAACTGCTATGCCATGCAGGTCATCCTCTCTATGCCTCTTTTTGGGGTTGTACCCATCGCTCTGTGCAGGTCACACCCCATGCCTTAGTTTGGGGTTGAACCCGCCGCTCCATGTAGGTTATCCCCCTCTATGCCTTTGTTTGAGGTTGTACCTGCAACTCTGTGCAGGTCACTCCCTTCTATTTATTGAGATATTTAAGTTTATTTTAATTTCATCTTCTTGCTTTAAAGAGATCCGCGGTGTCTGTCTGATGCCATTTTGAATTCCATCATTGTATTTGGCCCCATCATCTCCTTCGGGAAAGCATTCCAAGCATTCACCACCCTTTCAGTGAAAAAGTATTTCTTAACGTTGCCTTTCAGTTTACCGCCTTGCAGCTTCATGTTATACCCTCTAGTTCCACTTCTTTGAAAAAGGTTTGTTTGTTCATTAATACTCTTTCAGTATTTAAATGTCTGTATCATATCTCCCCTGTCTCTCCTCTCCTCTAGGCAATGCATATTTAGGTCTTCAAGTCTCTTCTCATGTGTCTTCTTGTGCAGGCTCTGGATCATTTTGGTCGCCTTCCTCTGAACCGAGGAATTCCCCTCCTATTTCTACCTTTCATTCAGCCATCTCCACTCTTTCTGAAAGAACATCATCCTATGACCATTGTGCTGTCCCTCTCTCCCATGTACCCTCCTGCTCCTTTTCCTTCTCTCATCTAGGGAAAGCAATCCCAATCCTGGCCCCCATAGTCTATTTTCACAATCCCAAGGCCAATCAATGCACAACCCCTCAAATCTTATATCTTCCTCTTCTCTCCCTTTCTCATGTGCTTTATGGGATGCATGCTCTGTCTCCAATAAGCCTATAAGCCAATGAACTTGCCTTCATTCATGACCTCTTTATCTCTAATGCTCTGCATCTTCTTCCCTCACTGAAACTTGGCTTCTCCCTGAAGATTCCGCTTCAGTTGCTGCTCTCTCATGGAGGCTACCTATTTTTCCATGTTTCATGGCCCACTGGCTATTATGATGGTGTTGGGTTTCTACTCTCTCACTCTTGTCAATCACAACTCCTCACTCAGCCTCAATATCACTCCTTTTCTTCCTCTGAAGTCCACTTCATCCACCTAATCACTCCACTACTGCTGCAGGTAGCTGTCATTTATTAATCCCCTGACAAGTCCACTTCTACCTTTTTCACTGACTGACTCCTGGATCTCCATCTTTCTGGATGCATCTTCCTCTTCACTCATTTTTGGTGATTTTAACATTTATGTTGATGACCCCACTGACCCTTATGCCTTAAAGCTCCTTTCCCTAACCTCCTCATTTAACCTCCAGCTGGGCTCTACTGCCCCTCCTCACCAGCATGGCCACTATCTTGATCTCATTTTCTTCTTCAATTGCTGGCCCTCCAACTTCTCCACCTCAATCCTTCCCTTAACTGACCATCACCTACTAAACTTCACTCTTAATCACATCCCACCTCGGTTTCGCCCAATCTCCACCAGCATGGTTTGGACTCTTCATACTATCAACTGCTCAACTCTCTCCACTAATGCCTTATCACCCTTTTCCTTCACTATGTCATCTGAATCTCTTGATGAGGCCGTGTCTTCCTTTAACATTATACTCTCCTCTGCTTTGGATACACTTGTTTCTCCTGTTCCTTGACCTGTCAGGCGAACTGTACCTCAGCCCTGGCTATCCTCTAAAACTGCTGTCTTTGTTCCTGTGCCTATTCAGTTGAGTGCTTCTGCTTAAATCCTGTACCATTGCTGACTTTCATCATTTCAAATTCATGCTACCCTCATTCCAGTCAGCCATAGAACTCGCCAAGCAAAAGTGCTTGGCGAGTGCTATGGTGACTAATTCTGTTTCCTCTGACCCTCTCTACCTCTTTGCTACACTCAACTGTCTCCTCAAGGTGCCTCCACCTCCATCCTCTCCTTCCCTTTCATCCCAGACTCTGGCTGTCTATTTCCATGATAAGGTACACAAGATTAGTCTTGCGCTCTCCACAGGGTCACCGTTGCACTCCCAAATCCTTCTCTCAACCTCTGTCATTCTTTCTTCCTTTTCTAAAACCATTGAGGAGGACACTGCTCATCTTCTCTACTCATCCAAACTCATTACCTGTTCCTCTTATCCCATTCCAACCTGTCTACTAAGCTCAACCTCCTCACTGTCATCCCTTCCATCTGTCATATACTCAACCTATCTCTTTCCACTGCAACTATTCCTGCAGCCTTCAAGCCTTCTGTGGTTACACCCATCCTCAAAAAAACCTTCACTAGACCTGCCCTTCTAATTATTGGTCAAGCTCCCTCCTCCCCTTTGCTTCTAAACTCCTCAAACATGCAGTTCACCACCATTATCTGAACGTTCTGTCTTTTCAAGCCCTTCTGGATCCACTGTAATCAAGATTTTGTCCTCTACATTCTACAGAAACACCTCTTGCCAGTCTTCAGTGACTTGTTCCTCACATTTACACAGTTCTTGCCTTCTTAATAGCTTGTTCTGCCTTGGATTTAGAGGCTCTGTTCTGTCCTGATTTTCTTCTTGTGACTCCAATTGCACTTTTAGGGTATGTTCTAGTGAATCCTCCTCTACCTCCATCCCACTTTTGGTCAGTGTACCTTAGGACTCTGTCTTGGAACCTCTCCTTTCCTCTCTACACCCAGTCCCTTGGTGCACTCATCTCCTCCCATGGTTTTCAGTATATTCTTTATGCTGATCGCTCTCATGTCTACCTCTCTGCACCTGAAATCCCTCCAGGAATCCAGACACATATCTCAGCTTGCTTATCTGACATTGCTGCCTGGATGTCCCACCACCATCTGAAATTGAACATGGCCAAAACTGAGCTCCTTTCCTTTTCCCCTAAACCCACCTCTCGCCTTCCTCCTTTCTCTCTTTATCTCTGTAGATAGCACTTTACTTCTCCCTGTTTACTCAGCTTGCAACCTTAGGGTCATCTTTGATTCTTCTCTCTCTTTCTCTGCCCACATCCAACAGAAAAACCTTATTTCTTTCTCTATAACATCAACAAAACATATCCCTTCTTTCCTGAACACACTACTAAGACCCTTATCCACTCTCTAGTCACCTCCCATCTAGACTATTGCAACCAGCTGCTTTCTGGTCTCTCTCTGAGTCATCTCTTACTCCTTCAATCTGTTTAAAACTCAGCGGCATGACTATTCTTCCATCAGTCTTGCCATGTTCACATAACCCCTTTCTCATGTCACTCCACTAGCACCTAATCCATTTCCACATTCAGTTCAAACTTCTCCTACTCACCTATAAGTGCATTTATTCTGCAGCTCCTCACTACCTTTTCTCTCGTATTACTCCCTACACCCCTCCTTGAGAATAGGCAGATTTTGTTCATTCCACTATGCTGCTCCATATACATGGAACAAACTGCCCGAGTTAGTATGCCAAGCTCCATCTCTAGCCCTATTCGAATCCAGGCTAAAAGCCCACCTCTTAGAGGTTGCCTTTAGATTTCATACAGAAAGGCACAACGAAGTGGCAGAGCTCATCCACTGGAAGCTCTATAAATGCTACAGCATTGCTGTACCAGAAAAACACTGCCATCACAACCATTAGCAAAGTATGGATAATGAACAGGTTCTGATCCTTTGGGACATTCTCATTCCAACCAATAAAAAGCTTGACACAAGGAAACCAGACCTAGGAATAAATGAAAAAAAAACACAAGACTGGCATTGATAAGAGAAGGGAGAGGGAGAAGTTCGGCAGTCATCAAGAAATGCAGCCAGAGACTAAAAGAATGTGACAGAATGATAACAGAAATATTTCCCCGGGGTGCTACAAGCCTGATTAAAAGCCACTCCAATCACACCTTGATAAATTACCCTTACGCATTACATCCACTGAACTGTAGAAAGAAGCTCTCCTTGACAAGATGCAAGTATCTTGGTGAGAATTAGCGGTAAGTCTGAAAGACTGAGATCATAGTCCAAATACCCTGACTTAGGAGTGAGATTCATTAATGTCATGGTATAGCCAAAACTAACCATTTGGAGACATTATCCCTAGCTGAATTTCTGGTTTTTGCCTTTCCCGATAGTAAAGAAATAAAAAAGAATGCTTAGTATATTGAATACATAAAGTAGTTATTCTAATACCACATCAATGACTAGTCAAAACTGTACAATTCTGTACAACACTGCTTTAAAAACTGCCTGAAATGTCCATCACAAAGCATTCCATCACTCTTATTGAGTTTTTCAAATATTGATTAGGCTTGACAAGGCAGAAAAGTGTGAGTGCCCTGTTTGGTTTATTTCTGATTGACCAAATTGATTTTAGTAAATAGATACATTTAATTACACACTGTATTCAAAGCTTTCAGTAACTGCAATTTTGTCGGTTCTCCCTAATCAAAAAAGTTCAGCTCTTGTAACCTGATGATCAAAGGGTTTACACAGCATGGGCAAAATTGTTAAAATAATATTCAAGGGAAATACATACTGCACTTGAATGTAACTCACTTTGATCATCTACTAGAAAGATGTGAGCTAAATATAAATAGATAAGTGCATATAATTCAGTACGTAAGAAAAGAAGATTAGCCATACTGGGGGTCAAAGCAAAGGTCCGTCAAACCCAGTGTCCTGTTTCCAACAGTAGCTAATCAGGGTCGCAAGTAACTGGCAGTATCACAAACAGTAGACAGATTCCAAGCTGTATCATCCCCCCCCTCGCCCCCCCCCCCCACAACATATCTAACAGCTTTTACTACATCTTCCAGCACCAAATTCCAGAGCTTAATTGCACATTGAGTGAAAAAATATTTTATCATCTTTGTCTTATACAGTCAAACCTCGGTTTTCGTATGCCCTAGTTTTCGAACGATTCAGTTTTCGTTGACTTTTTTGTCGAGATTTTGCCCCAGTTTTCGTACATTGTCTCAGTTTTCGTACAGTTGAAAATGGAGCACCATCTTGTGGCCAGAAGTGGGATTTTCTTTATTTTGATTCTCTTGCTGATTGACTGTCTTCCATATGCCAACAAGAGTCTTCAATAAAGGTAAATGTGATGTTAAATGTTCATTTATCCATTTCATTAGTCATTTATATTTATTTCTCATTGTTTTCTGTATGTAAAAATATAGTTATTATCTATAAAATGTATTTTTTGTTAATATTTTTAGGTGTCTGGAACAGATTAATTGCATTTACATTATTTCTTATGGGAAATATTGCTTGTTTTCATATATTCGGTTTTAGTCAGACTTATTCAAACGGATTAATCACGAAAACCGAGGTTCCACTGTATGTACTATTAGTAACATCATCAAATGCCCCCTAGTCTTTGTACTTTTTGATGGACTGAACAACCAATTCACGTTTACCCATTCCATGCCACTCATTGTTTATAGCCATCTCTTCTCCAAGCTGAAGAGCCCTAACCTTCTAAGCCTTACATCAAGGGATATCTTTCCATCCCCTTTATCATTTTGGTTGCACTTCTCTGTATCTTTTCTAATTCCTCTAAATTTTTTTTCAGATTGAGAACCGGCTGGATAGCAAATTCCAGAGATAAGGAAGTTGCTGAAGGCACATTTAAAACAAACATAGCAAACAAAGATGATTAGATAATAAGGAGCCAGGGTATGTATGGGGGGTAGCTAGTAAATTAGGAGATCAGATAGTTGAATGAGGGAGGGACTGAGAACATGTCAAGGCAAGGAAACTGATTTACATGCTATAAACTACTAAGGCTGCATAGTTAGGGCACATATAAGGAGTAACTGAAAGCTGTAAGCAAGGGCAGTCAGTGAGAGACACTCTGACTCTAGATGCGAGCGAAGCCACCTTATGCCTCACAGGACACATACTAGGTGGTGCTTAAGACTGACTATAACTGTAAATTGTGTGTACCAGATGTAAGTCAATGCTGAGCTTGTTTATTGCAGACCAACCAATGAATAAATTGCTTATGTTACCAATTCAATGTCCGGTGTCCTGTTGTAAAAGAAATAAAGATTTTATATGGTAAGACATTTAATGTTGGGGTGGTACACGCAGCACTATAACAGAAAGAAAAACCCTCAACAAGATGTGCAGCAGCTCTCCTCTCCCTCCGGAACCTGAAGCAGCTGCCCAGCAGCGTGCTCTGCCCAATTAGGGCAGCCCAGCAGCATTTAAAAGAAGCACCATTGGGCGCAAATACCAGCAGCAGTTCTCCTCTCCCTCCGGAACCTGAAGCAGCCGCCCAGCAGCATGCTCTGCCCAATTAGGGCAGCCCAGCAGCATTTAAAAGAAGCACCATCGGGCACGAACACCAGCAGCAGTTCTCCTCTCCCTCCGGAACCTGAAGCAGCCGCCCAGCAGCATACTCTGCCCAATCGGGGCAGCCCAGCAGCATTTAAAAGAAGCGCCATCGGGCACACCCACGCCTGGCGGGCCCGTGCCAGAGGGCCTCGCCAGAGGGCCCTTTGGCGTGGCCCTTAGGCGGGGCACTGCGTCCAGCTACTCCAACTTCACTGAGCGCAGTAGGAAGCAACCAAAAAAAAACAGATGACCAGCAGCAGAACTAAGGAACCAAGCATCACCGTGTTGAACACTGAGCTCTCCACTAAACGTATTGTCACGCTCCCCTGCTACTGGCCGAAGGCTTTATAGTAGAGGTGACCGCTGTTTTGCTTATGAGTGTCCTTTATACTATCTAGCAGCAAGGGTTGCTGGGATATGTAGTTTTTGGTTTCACTCTCACAAAAATGTGTTGTGGCACAAGGGTCTTTTGGAACAGATAAATTTATTATTATTGTTGGGTTTTTCCCCTCACAGAGGTTCTCAGGCAAATAAGCAAAGCAATATACCGGTAATTCTTTTCCAGAATAAACAGAAAAATAGGAGCAAATGAAAAGCATCAAATAAAAGTGGAAAAACTGTTTCTTTACAGCAGCACAAAACTTCCAAACAACTTTGTAATTCTTCTTACCAAAGCTTGTTTAACATAAGTTCATGTCCACTCTATTACACATAGAACAGTCCATCTCAAAAGAACCAGAGGACTCAGGAACATCTGCTGCATCAATGATCATGTCCTCGCTTTCATTCTCACAGCTCTGCCTAGGAGAACTTCTAGGCTGGCATTCTGGAATAGCCTTCTGCAGCTGCTCTAGAAGATTCCCTCCTCTACTAGCCATGACGTCCTCTAGCTCAGGAGTTTGGTTAGTACGTAAGCTTCTCTTTATGGTTTCTACATCTGCATTAAACCATTTATTCTAAGTGTTTCTGCTAGGTGGTTTTACAGCCGTGCTATCGTGGCACTTGTTAGCACTGGCTTTTAGTTGTTTTACAATGTCTTCAACAAGACTCTGATTAGGCAGAAAATTCAACGTACCTTGTCTGCTATCACTGCCCGGTCTGTGCTTGGAGCTCTCTTCCCTTCCACAGGTAAAATGCTTGTCCCTGTCTTCGGGTAGCTCCCACGATGGCATTGACTTAGCTTTAAGGTAACTGGGATTGGACCCACCAGAATCCCTCTTGCCTGGAGCTGGGTTCCAAGACTTCCTCAGTTGCTGCCTTCCTTGTTGAAGTGGTTTAGACACTTGTAAAGGCTTTTCCCTGCCTTCTTGTCTGTCCAGTTTCCTTCTCTGCTGACAATCCTGTCAGCTGTTCTGGTACTGCCTGCTGTTCTGAAAGACTAGCCCTGAAGCTGGTTTAAAACGGCTTCCTTGTTCAGGCACGCCCTTCTGACTATCCAGGTGCACCTCGTTAGGGCTGCTTCCAGCTCTTATGTCATGAATCTGACTGAGCTGCATTCTCTCTGAAAGCTTCCTGCTGTCATGGAAACCTGGCTTGCTCTGGCTTTTAAAGGTGCAGTGCTCGCTATTTTGCCATTCCATCTGCTCAGGCATGCTTTCGGTACCACAGTATGTAAGAGTGAACGAAACTGCATAGCTTAAATAATTGGCATACTGTAAGAACTGAAAGACCCAGCAACCACAATTTTTGAGGCCAACCATTCCCCCATAATTATCATAGTCTTTGAGGCTCAGTTAAGCACAGAATATTCATTGCTTAATCTCCACTGGATAGTCCCAGATGTGCAGCTAACTACCCCTATTTAAGTAGCCATTGTTGTCGCGAACAAAACTATTGTTGTTTTAAAGATCACAATTGTGTAGCTAGCTACTCCCATACAAGTAGCCTTGCTGCCTTGTTGTTTCTAAAGCGTACATTGCTGCACAAGTTAGCCTCATTGTTTTAAGAGTCACCAGTGTGTAGCTAGCCACTCCCATACAAGTAGCCTTGCTGCCTTGTGGCTTCTAAAAGTGTACATTGCTGTACAAGTTAGCCTCTTTGAAGGCAAGCATTTATTATTCTACAAACTGTCTCCTATACCAGTACCCTCTGCTGACTCAGAAGTCAACATGGCCATATCCATCCTAACCCTAACCAGCTTGTATCTCCTTAGCAGTGCATTCATCAGCTCTCCCAATCCTACCTCCAACTGCAACCTCATTCCAACCCTTCAAGTCCGAGGAAAAAGACATCAAGACAGCTCACATTTTAAACCACCAGAATCTCATCAAAACCCACACCCACGCTTAATCCACATACCAATCCAACACTCTGCAAAACCCAAAGAGGCACAGCCCCTAGGTCAGCGAAACCTGAAATGTGCCCTCATAAATGCACACTCAGTCTGCAGGAAATGGTCAGCCATCACCGACCTTATAACCCACCTTGAACTAGACATCCTACTAGTCACTGAATCATGGCTCACAGACTCAGACGCAGTCCTCATTAACCAACTCATCCCCTCCAACTTCCTAATCCACACCTGCCACAGACCTAACCGCAGAGGAGGTGGCACATTCATCCTATCAAAAACAGAGCTCATGTATCAGCTGATTAAATCCAGCAGCACAACACATCTCAACACACTCACTATATCCAACAGCCACAACACCATCAACCTAATTTACAGATCACCATCCTCCTCCCCTGAAGACCTTGCCACTATAATTGACCTTGCCTGTAACCCTAAAAACACTCATAGGCCAAACTGGATATTGGGAGACTTTAACCTCCAAGCTCTCCAAGATACTCACTCCAAAGCCTTCCTTGAAGCACTCAACGAACTTGGCTACGATCAGATAGTTGAAACACCTACCCACCGGAAAGAAAATATACTAGACCTCATATTCAGCCCACGACCTGACATAAGCCCAAACTACAACTTCAAGCTAGATATCACCCCAGTGCCATGGACTGACCACAACCTAATTAAATTCCAGATACCCATGCTTCAAGACAGCAACATGCCTAAGAGAACAGTCAAAAGCCTGCCCTCACCCATAAGACGATTCAGACTGTTCGACAAAGAGTCAATCCTAAATGAAGTCCTTCCAAACCTCCAGTTAGACTCACCCGACCTGGATGATCTGATGGCCACATGGAACAACAGCCTGAACTCCTATGCATGCCTACCTACCCCAACCAAGCCAGCCACCCCATGCAAATCACCTAGAGGTAAGAAATCAGCACAATGGTACTCCACAGAGCTACGGTCTTCACTACTTCTCCTTAGGAAACTGGAAAGAAGATGGCGGCGATCCCGGTCCCAAGCCGACCAAGCAACCTACATCACCCAGCTTAACTCACACAGAAACTCCTTCTCAGTGAAAATGAAAGAACACCACTCCGAACTACTCCTCTCACTAAACAAACCGCACAACCTCTTCAACTTAGTGAAGTCCATGACGAAAGAACCTTCGCCCACACAGACTACAATGATACACCCACAGGAATATGCAGACTACATACTAACCAAAGCCAGCAACATCAGCATAGCCAAGACACCCACTCCCGGACACAACACAAGTCAACCACTTCCGCTCAACTCACTTACAACACCATCAGCCAGAGGCATCGAGGACATCATCGCAACCATCAACGCCACCACTGCCCCAAATGACCCATGTCCAGCTCACTGGATAAGATCTCTGTGCAAAGAACTCAGTCCAATGCTAGCCAGGATCATGGAGCGATCCTTCTCCACAGGAATGTTCTCAACATGTCTCAAGCAGGCGTCGACAAGACCCCTTCTGAAGAACAACAAACTGGACCCCCAGAAGGTGGAGTCCTATCGACCAATTTCAAGCATCCCATTTCTAGCCAAGATTATTGAGAAGGTAGTTCAATGGCAAATCTAAGAACACATCGACTCCACTGCCCCCCTTGATCCATGCCAACATGGCTTCATTTATTTATTTATTTAATTTATTTAACTGTATTTATATCCCACTTTTCACTGGGTCAAAGCGGCGTTACATATAAGGGGGGGGGGAAATTAAGCATTAGGGTGCGGCCAACACTGGGGAGACAACATTGATGATTGTGACATGAGACAGACATTGGACATTGGACATGGTAGATTAGCTTTGGATCAGAGGTTAGGGCAGTTTTGGATCAGAGGTTCATGGTGGGTGGTCAGAGGTTGTTTCGTTTTTTGGTGGGAGTCGTATCGAAGCATTGCTGGAATAAGATGGTTTTCAGCTGCTTTCTGAAGGACAGTAGATCAGCATTGTTTCTGAGATGGGTTGGTAGAGAGTTCCATAAGGATGGAGCATACAGTTCAAAGGCTCGGTTGCATGTCCATTGAGAACATTTGGTTCTTTTGTGGGGGATGGTGAGGGAATTACTGGAGGCATGTCTGGTTGTTTTGCCGTGGGCTGGACGAGATAGTAGGGTGTGAAGCTGGGTGTTTTGTGTTTGGTGAATGGCTTTGTGGGTAAATAGGATGGATTTGTATTTAGTTCTTGCTTCAAGGGGAAGTATGTGAAGGTCTTTTAGAATTGGGGTGATGTGGTTGGATTTCTTTGCTCTCTGAATGATCCTTGCTGTGGTGTTCAGTGCTGTTTGGAGAGGGTTGGTCTGTGTTGCTGGCAGGCCATGGTAGAGTACGTTGCAATAATCCAGATGTGGGAGTGTCATGGCTTGCATTATCGTACGGAAGTCCTGATGTTCGAGAAGGGGTCTGAGACGTTGTATGGTTTTCGCCTTGTGAAATATAGTTCCAGATGTTTTAGTAATTTGTTGTTTTAGGATGAGGGCTTGGTCAATGATGATGCCCAGATATCTTATTTGTGGCTGTATTTGGATGCTTGTGGATACAACAATGAGGTGTGTAGGTGGTTTGAAGTCTGGGTCTCTTGTCACTATGAGGGCTTCAGTTTTTTTATGTTGATGGATAGGTTATTTTCTTGTAACCAGTCGGACACCTCAGAGAAGCATGCAGTTAGATGTGAGTTGGTTGGATTAGTGGTTGTAATGGGGGCGTAGAGCATGATATCATCAGCATATATGTGGAAGCTGACGTTGTGAGTGCGTATGACTGAGCAGAGTGGCTGGAGGTAAATATTGAAGAGCATGGCTGACAGGGTAGATCCTTGCAGTACTCCTTGGTATTGTTGGAAGGGGGGCGAGGTCGAAGTGCTGGTGCGGATTAATTGTTGTCTATTAGATAGGTAGGATTGGAACCACTTAAGTATGGTGTCTTTGATCCCAATTGTCTGAAGTCTGCGTAGGAGGATGCTGTGGGATATGGTGTCGAAAGCTGCAGATATATCGAGGAAGATCATGGCATATCCAGAATGTTTTTCTTGTGTTCCTATGAGGAGGGTGTTCATCAGTGTGGTCATGAGGGTCTCAACCCCATGAAGTGGGCGGAAGCCATGTTGTTGTGGATCCAGTATGTCGTTGATGTCTAGGTGTTCTTCAGGGAATCACGTGGAATTGAAACGTTTCTTGCCACTCTTTTTAACACATTAATCACAGGGATTAAAAACAACAGACAAGGATATGCCCTGATTTTCTTGGACATCTCCGCGGCCTTCAACTCTGTCAACCATGAGCAGCTCCTGACACATCTCCAGGAAAAAGGAATCCAGGGCTCAGCCTGGAGCTGGTGCAAATCGTACCTAACAAATAGATGGCAGCAGGTACGCACAGGCTCTACGACCTCCAAGTCTTTCCAACAAAAACATGGAGTTCCCCAGGGTTCTTAACTATCTGCCCTATTATTCAATATATATATATACAGCCCATATGTGCCATCATCTGCTCCTTCAACATCTCCTGCCTGATTTATGTGGATGACGTACTTCTCTTCACCCCCTTCATCGTTGATCAACCAGACTTCTCCTCACTGGTAAAATGCTTTGATGCCGTCACTGACTGGCTTAATTCACAGAGTCTCAAAATAAATTTCAGCAAGACAGATGTGCTGTTCGTCACGAGAAATCAAACCTTCATCCCTCCGGCAACATTAAAGACAAGAGATGCCGAGCTCCCGAGCCGCCCCACCATCTGCTACCTAGGAGTCAGAGTTGACCAGCACCTCAACCTCAAAGTCCACATAAGCAACACTGTCAAGAAAGTCTACCATAAGATGAGGACAATTCAGCATCTCCGACCCTTACTGCAACCAGAGGACTTCCGGACAGTCTTCCAGGCGCTAGTAACCCCTCACTTTGACTACGCCAATGTGATCCTTCATGGGCTCCCTAAGAACACACTTAACCCCCTACAGTTAGCTATGAACGCCGCTGCCTGATTCCTACACAGGGCCTCTAGAAGAGAGTACATCACTCCAATCCTAAAGGACCTCCACTGGCTACCAATCTACTGCCGACTAATGTACAAAGTTGCTCTCTTGACTTTCAAAGCCATTAACATAAAAACCTACGGCTCCTTGACAAGCCTTATCCACCCCACACCCTCATCCAGAGCAAGAAGGTCCTTCGCCACGAACACACTAATAACCCCCAGTGAAGTAACAAAATGCACTCAGTCAACAGAAACCAGAGCGTTCATGTTCTATGCACCTACGTGCTGGAACGAGCTCCAAGTGTCCATCCGCATGATCACCGACCTTGCACAATTCAGAAAAGCACTAAAGCACCACCTTTTTCTCCTGCACTATGCCCAGGCTAACAACACATCCCTACCCGACACAACCTTACGACCCAATTTACACCCCTGTACATAGCTCGCAAGGACAACCATGTAACCATAGCCGTGCAGCGACTTCCTGCCCACACTGTATATAGCCTGTATTTACCTCCCCATGGTTATTAACCCAAGTTGCATTTCCTGTTCAATGTAAGTACGAAGCAGGCTCTTCCTGCTCTGCACAATATGTTATCTGTAAACCGGACTGATTTTAAAAAGCGCGGTATATAAAAACATTAAATAAATGAATAGAATAAATAAATGATGTGGTGAACAGAACTGCACACAGTACTTGAGGTTTAGTTGTAACATGGAGCAATACAGGGTATTATAATATCCTTTGTTGTAGTCCTAGCATTCTTTTGGTAAGGTCACAGATCAAAATAACAAGGGTCACAGATAACTGCATCATCAGTAGAGCCTAGAGATTGATTCACAGGATGGGGGGTAGGGGGTTAGTAAAGGATAGGGGTTGAATTAAACAGGGAATGATTGGCAAGTGAGGAGAGAGGGCAAGTTATCAGCTGCAGGCAGATTCAAGGGTATTGGTGGGTATAAAGAAACAAATTTAGAATGGCAGCTGGGCAAGTTTAATAGTGAGACTGTTCTTTGGGTGGAGATGTAAGGGTATGAGGTGTTCCTCGGGGGGGGGGGGGGGTGGGGGTGATATGAGCTTGCTTATGAATTCAAGTTGTTGAATTTCAAATGGGAATTGGCTATGTGGCTAGGTGATGTAGAGGAAGAAAAGGTTTTGTGGTCAGCCGGGTTAGAGGTTTTGCCAGTTGGCATTTCTCTATGGTAACTTCTCTTTTTTGCTTTTTCTTGCTCCTGTTATCTGGATTTATTTCCTCATTTAAAGGAAGTGGTGTAAGAAGGGAACGAGGGACTTCGTTCTTTTCTGTAATTTGCTTAATTGGAGCTTACTGGAGCAGGAGGACAATTGTGGCATCATGCCAGCAAAAAAGTAGCCTAGTGTGTCAAACGCTGCTAAAATGAGCAGCCAGATGAACGGGAGCAAGGCGCAGCGATTACGAGCATGGCAGCTGAGCCAGAGGTCAAAGTTGGGCTTCCAGCATAGCGCAATGTGCCTTCAGATGGAGGGACGCTAATGCTGAGAGATTCACAAGGCAGGGAGGAGAGGAGCACGGAGCCCATGCTGGTGCAGTCTAAGGAAAGAGGATAGGTAAAGCTGCAACTGGTGCAGTTGTGCACTCCTGTGAGCGCAGGGGGCAAGGTGAAAGGCAGGAACCTGAGCAAAGCAGCAGTGAAGGAGCTGCACATGGAGAAATGGCTGCTGCTGGGGTGTCAAATGTGATTCTTCCAGAGGTGAATTCGGAAAAGGCTTGTTTGTAGTTGGTGAGCCTGAAGAAGGTGTCAGTGTGCCTGATGGGGGTACGGCATTATTCCCAGCATTGTACTGCAATTCCCATGGCAGACACTCAGCAAGGGATGACCACTTCATGCAGGGAGCATGGGGAAATGGCAACGTTGATGTGGGAGGGAGGTTTGCATAGGCATCCTGCAGGATCTGAATTCCTTGGGGGGAGGGGGCCTATCGGGCAGCAGATTGAAGGTTTGAGGCGGCATTCAAGTATGCATGTGGGTTCAGTGGCCAGTCAGTCTATAGCCCTCAAGCAGGAGCCACAGAAAAAGATTGTTGCTGAAGGTTTAATAAGTCTTCATGCCTGTTTGCCAATGGCAGATTTAAGTATCTGTGCTCCATATGTGTGTGTGTGGGGGGGAGGGGGGTACATGCAGCTTCCAAATGCCTTAAAGAAGGAGAGGTGGGATCAAGCACAACCAAAGTAGTATCGCTCTGCTTTAGAGAGCATGGCCTCCTGTTAGTGTGGAGGTAATATGTCCATGACTAGATATGTGTTCAAAGAAGAGAGAAGCAGGTATCTTAAATGATGGGTTTTTGTTTGGTTTCTGGATCCTGTTTCAAGGGTCCATTGTTAATAATTTTGTAGGAGGTAGTTGCAAGCAAGCTTCAGGCAGAATTGCAGACCATTTGTGGAGAGGCTGTTTCCAATTCTGTTCTCATCTCCGCTAGGGGTTATACCTAAAAAGGTTCCAGGCAAGTTTAGGTTGATTCACAATTTGTCATATCCTAATGGGGCTTCTGTCAATTATGGTTTACTCAAGGAGCAGAGCATGGTGCAATATGCACCACTTGACAATGTCATAGATTTAATGAAAGCATGTGGTTCTCGGACATGGTAAGAGTTGTCATAGAAGCAGTTTTTTGTTTGCTGCCAGTACGCTCATCAGCCTTCAAACTGTTGCACTTTCAATTCCAGAACCAGTTCTACTTTGATAAATGTATGCCTATGGGCTATGCAATATCTTGTGCTTATTCTGAAAGGTTCAGTTCGTTTCCTGAATGGGTGTTGGTCCAAAAGACGGGTTTGTCCAATGTAGTGCACTATCTAGAGGACTTTCAGTTTGTGGGCCCACCTGAAACGGGCATGAGCTTACTTATTTCAGAAGATAGCTCAGGACTTTGGTATTCCAATGGCAGCAGATAAGACTGAGGGTTCCTCATCAGTAATAACATTCCTTGGTATTCAAATTGATTCTTCAGCGACAGTGGCACAGCTGCCTGAGAAAAAAAGTAGTCCATCTAAGGCAGGGGTTCCCAAATCAGTCCTGGAGCCTCCCAAGCCAGTCAGGTTTTCTGGATATTCACAATGAATATGCATGAGAGAAATCTGCATACAATGGAGACAGTGCATGCAAATGTCTCTCATGCTATGGATATCCTGAAAACCCGACGGACTGTGAGGCAGGTTTGGGAACCCCTGGTCTAAGGGCTTTAGTGTCAATGGTTGATCTAGCAAGGAAAGTCACCTTGAAGACGATGCAAACTTTGATAGGATCACTGAATTTTGTCTGTCCCGTTATTCCCATGGGTAGGACCTTTATAAGAAAATTGATGTTTGCCGCAAAGGGATTTCATAAATCATCATTTTATCAGGATTTCAGCAGGCATGAGAGAGGATCTGAGTATATGGGACAGATTTCTAGCTGAGTTCAATGGAGTGGTGAGATGTCAATTGGGTGAAGTGAGCAATGCGGAATTGGAATTGTTTTCAGATGCAGTGGGAGGGGAGGTTTGAATTTGGAATTTATTTCAAAGGTGCTTGGTGCACCACAGCTTGGTCTGAAGAATGACGAGAATCGGAAATCATAAAGAATAATACCTTCCTTGATTTATTCCCAGTTGTAGTGGCAATGGAAATTTGACCAGAGAGGATGAGTAACAGATGAATTATTTTTTTGTGCGATGACTTGGGGGTAGTAGAGGCTATGAACCGGCATTCTGCCAAGTGTCTGAAAGTAGCAGCATTGATGCGTCTACTTGTTCTGAATTGCCTACGTTTGAATTTGATGGTGCATGCGAGACATGTTCCGAGAGTTAATAATAGAATTGCTGATTCTTTGTCCAGCTTTAAGTGGGAACTTTTCAGGTCTTTGGCCCCGGAGGTACACAGCGAGGGAGCCATGGTCCGCAGTCACTTGTGGAAGACTGGCATCCAGAAGTAATGCATCTGCTATGGAAATCGTTAGCACCAGCTATATGGGTGGTTCAGGGGCAGCTCTACAATGAGGCAAACTGAAGCATTCATCTCAGACAGCAGTTTTCAGAGGGCGGTGGCAGCAGGCAAAGGACCAATTAAGTCCTTTTTTAATTTTACCACCGTTTCCCTGCTGCTTTCCCTCCAGCCTGGTCAGCAAATCAGTGCAGTGGGAATCAAAGAGGGGGAGCCAGGTTCACGCTTTTCATGCTCTGCCTGGCTCTCTTTGATTGTTGTGCTGTTGCTGTGACTGATTCACATCGGTTAATAGCAAGTTGCAACTTAGCATTCTTATCCTTTACTTGCTGGCAAAAAGCTTTTTTCTTCTCCTTGGCTCCTCCGTCAAATCCGTCCAGATATCTGCCACCACCTCTTAACAAGTGCTACTGGCTGGTAAGTGGGGTGAGAGGGAGTGCACCGATTTCAATGGGGGGGGGGGGCGTCATCAGCGCTAGCTGCCTCCACTGACCAAAGCGGAGAGAAAAGTGTGACTTGGCCTGAGGGAAGACTAGCCCCCAGATCATCCTGAGTGGGGATGGGTACATGGACAGTGGGAGATGGGCGTGCATGGTCACAGCAGGAATCAGAAGGGAGGGGGAAGAGGGAGGCAGTAAGAATAAGATTGGAGAGGGGAATAGGGAGGCAGTGAGAATAAGATGGGGGAATAGGAAGGCAATGGGAATAAGAGTGTGTGTGTGGGGGGGGGGGTAGATAGAGAGGTATGTGCATAGGGAGAAGTAAGAAGGGGAAATGGATTGGTCATGTTGGCCAAGAGGTTATAGGACAACTATGGAAATATGCTGGACTTGGGGAGGGGGAGACAGAGTGGGAATGCTGGACACGGGGTAATAAGAGAAGAGGAAAATGTAGGACATGGGGTAATAGGGAGAGAGAGGAGAGAAGATGGACGGGGGTAAATTAATAGGGTTGAGAAAGAGATGGATAGATGTTGGACATGGGAGTAAAAGGTAATAGGGAGGGGAGGGTATGGTATGGAGACGGGGTAGTGTTGGACGGTTGCAAGGGAATAGGAAGGGGTAGGGCAGACATGGAAAGAAAGAGAAAGCAGAGGTATTGAATGGAGAGAAACGGAGAGCTAGAGAGACAGAGACACTGGATGGGTGCTGAGAGATGTTCGACATGGAGAGAGTGGGCTAAAGACTGGGGGAATAATGGACCAAGGAATAAGAGCTGGGGAATGGAAGGACTGGGATGAAGGTGGAAAAGTGGTAGGTAGATGGCGTAAAAAAGAGGGAGATTGATACCTGGATAGTAAGGAGAAGTGAAATTTAGGTGGACAGAGAGAAATAAATGGAAGAAAGCTGAAAGGGAGAACAAATCAATATGCAAGATGGAATGAAGTGAAGAAAACAAAAGGAGAGACAAGAAATGGCAGATGGACTAGAGACTGTAGAAAGAGAACTAAAAGAAGACAGGAAAGCAGACACCTCAGATTGGGACCAAGATGATCAAAGAATAAAATGGTCAAATAAGGTAGAAAAAATAATTTTATTTTCAATTTAGTGATTGGACTTTGTGCTGTCTTTATATTTTGCACAGTATTTATTTAATTTAGAAAACTGAAATATGAGATTACAGACCTACTATTAGGGGTATGTTTACTAAAACCCCGCTATGGTGCGCGGCGCGCTAGTGTGCGGATGCCATATAAGGAGTGGGCGTTTCAGGCTGAAAAAAGCAAAACCGGGATTAATCATGCGCTAATGTGCACGGCGCTCATGTGCGCCTGGCACATTAGCGCATGAGAAAGTTGCACGGGAAGCAGAAGTGGCGCGCTGATGCACAAGCACAGGAACAGAGCCACAGTACAATGTTTAAAACACTGACCAATGATGCAGGCATCATGAGTTCAATCCCCCACTGTGCCCAATGAAGAAGGCTGGCTGAGGCATTACCTATTATGGGGAAGATTGCTTTAGGAGGTATTTTATTTTTATTTTAATTATTACTACTAGCAAACGCACTCTCAAAGCGTGTTAACATAAGGCGCCCCATAAGGCACATTTTAAAGTGCACTGTCCGCCAAGGCACCCTAGAATGTTGCTTATAGGGCGCTTTATAGGGTGCCGTATGAGTTACCGCAAAGTCACAGCACTGTTTTTGATGGCAGCACTGTGCAGTTTAAGGAATGAAAAGCATAAGTTGGTGCACTGACAGACATGGAGGAGCAGCAGTGGAGCACAATGGTTAAGACAATGACCAATGATGCAGGAGTCATGGGTTCAATCCCCCCCTGTTCCTAATGAAGAAGGCTGGCTGAGGCATTACCAGTTATAGTTAATATTGCTGTAGGGGGCATTTTATTTTTATTTTAATTAGTGCTGCCAGCAAACACACCCTCAAAGTATTGTAACATAAGGTGCTGCATAAGGCACCTCATAGGGTACCCCAGAGGGCACATTTTAAAGTGCACTGTCCGCCACGGCACCCTACAATGTTGCTGAAAGGGTGGCCTATAGTGCGCCATATAGGGTGCACTATGAGGCACAGCAAGGTCAGAGCACTGTGTTTTATGGCAGCACTGTGCATTTAAATGCATGGAAATCCTAAGTAGGTGCGCTGACATGCAAGGAGGAACAGCAGTGTAGCACAATGGTGATACAGGGTTCATGACTTTGCTCCCCAGTGTGCCTAATACGTAAGGCTGGCTGAGGCATCAGCTTTGCAATGTACATATTGTTTCCTGCAGCACTTTATTTGTATTTTATTAATTGCTGCCAGCAAACACGCCCTCACATGCCGTAAGTGAAGGTTCCGCATAAGGCACCCTATAAGGCACTCCATAGGGCACATTATAAAGTGCACTGTCCGCCACGGCACCCTAAAATGTCCCCTATAGGGCACCCTATAAGTTGCTCCACAGGATAACGTATAGTGCACCTTATATGGACGGTAACCATAAGGTGACCTATAGGGTGCCCTATAAAGCGCCCTCTGAGGCACCTTATGGGTACAGTATGATGAGGGTGTTTTTGCTGGCAGCAATAATGTACATTAAAAATAGATAATGCTTTGGACAGCCCTAACAAAGAACCCCACTGTGGGCTTGAACCCATGACCTCTGGTTCCACAGGGAGTGAAGTAACCATTGTGCTACCGCTCTATAGCTACTAGCAAGCACCTGGCTGGATGCAGAGGGAGTGCATGTCACCACACAGACAGTCTGCTGTGGTCACCAGGATAGGGTTAGCACACCCATACCCATGATGCACTGCACATGCAAATCAGCTGTCCACAGATAAACACAAGATGGGGTATGCACCCCCACAGCACCTCGGCCTGGTAGGGGGAACTGACCATGTCCACCCCCACAGCACCTCGGCCTGGTAGGGAGTACTGACCGTGTGTTTTACTGGCACAGAGTAGCTACACACCGTCACATTGCGCGGGTACTGTGCTCACCCTGAGGGTGCGGTGAGGCGCCCAGCACCAGGTCCACAGCACTTTCCATAGCAGAAATAGGTTATGCTGGAGGTCCAAAGCAGTGTTAAAGTATGAGATAGGTAGTTTCTGCAGAAACACCTTGGATATATCTGTCTGTCTCAGTCAGATGTAGCACCTATGGACTCCTAGGAGGATCATATGCCACCACCCTCCTCCTCCAGGGCTGAGAGTGGTCAACAGGGTCTCCCATCAACAGATCCACATTCTACCTCCCTGCAATGGTGGCAGTAGAGAAGACTATCAACCCCAGTCCTGCTGGGGAACAGACACCCTACAGGGCAGTGAACACAGCTCTGTACACATCCATAACACAATAGCAAACAGACATTAGGCCTGGATATGCTAAGCTTCACCCCACCACTATCTGATATTCTGCTGCAGCAAGCCTTCAGCCGCTGCACCCTGCAAGGCACTCCATCAAGACACATACCAGCTGTAAACAGTCTGCTAGCTAGTCCATAGTGCATGTTCCTGGTGGAAATGCATGCACCCAGAACTGGGATATCAGCATACACAACAAGCAGATAAATCAGTGACTGGGCCCCAAAAGGAAACCCATAAATATTTATTTATTTATTTATTTAGTAAATACTTGTATACCGCTGTTTCCTACGATCAACAGCGGTTTACTTTACAGAATCATAATGCATTGTATAATACATTGAGATTTTTAGTTTTACATTTTGATTAGACAATGATTTACGTAACACGGGATAAACAGTTGGATACAATATGCAGTTGATTATTATAGCACACAGATCAGGGTATACATTTGATTTCAGTAGGTTGGGGGGCCAAATATACAGTATATACAATGTTGACTTCCAAAGAGTACAGGCTAACACATGACTATATGCTATTAGATTTTATGCTGTCGCGGGCGGTAGAGTTCATCTGGTTGAGGTAGGGTATTGCGGTTAGATCAGGTTGTAGTGGGTTTGAAACAGATATGTTTTAAGCTTTCGTCTAAATTCAGTCAGGCTGTTTGTGAGTCTTAATTCATGCGGTAGTTGGTTCCATTGGATTGGCGCTGTGTATGTGAATGCCCGCTTACTTGTTTCGGCCTTGACAGATCGAATGCTTGTCGGGATACACAGGGTGTTGAGATTCATAGTTCTCCTGCTCCTGTTGCATGGTTGGATAGTGATTAGGTTGTTGAAGTAGGATGGTGTGATGCATTGGATGAGTTTAAACGTTGTGATGATCTGTTTGTAGATGATGCGGGCGGCCACTGGGAGCCAGTGCAGGTCCATTAGTACTGGGGTTATGTGGTCGGTGACTTTCTTTTCCATGATGACTCTTGCAGCCACGTTCTGGGCCATTTGCAGGATACTGAGTGTGTTCTTTGGAAGCCCTAGTAGAATGGCATTGCTGTAGTCCAGGTGTGGAATGATTAGTGCTTGAGCAACAGATCTAAAGTCGGATTTGTCGAGGATACTGCGAAGTGGTTGTAGAATTTTGAGTTTGTAAAAGATGGCTCGGTTAACTGATCTGAGGTGTTTGTCCAACCTGAGATTACAGTCTAGTAGGACTCCTAGATACTTTATTACAGGCTTCGTGTGGTATATGTTTTTGTTAAGAGTGACTGTGGTGGGTGGGATGAAATTGGTTTTCTTGGAAATGAACATGACCTCTGTTTTTTTGTGGTTTATTGACATGTTGTTTTGCTGAAGCCATAATTGGAGCATGTCAAGGCATATTTCTAGTGGACCGAAGTTAGGCTGTGTTATGTCAAGCTGTGGGTATAGCATCACATCGTCGGCATATATGTGGTATTTGATGTTGCATTTCTGGAAGATATCGCAGACCGGCTTTATATACAAATTGAACAGTAGTGATGAGAGGGCAGACCCTTGGGGGATCCCTTGGGTTTGGGGGAAGGCATCAGCTTTATCGTTGTTGAATTGTACTTGTTGCATCCTATTGGATATATATGAAGAGAAACATTTTAAGGGGGTCCCTGAAATACCCAGCGAGGCCAGGCGGTCCAATAGAGTGTTGTGATGCACTGTATCGAATGCCGCTGAGATGTCAATGAATATGAGTATGAACATGGAGTTTTTGTTCTCGAGGCCCCTAAGTAGGTTGTCAAGGAGTGCCAGCAGTAGTGTTTCTACTCCGTGATTCTGACGGAATCCATATTGATGCTCATCTAAGGCTTTTCTCTCATCCATGTGATCTTGTAGTTGGTGCTGCACCGCTTTTTCAATCGTTTTTGCTAGGAATGCTATGCTTGAAATTGGGCGGTATGATGCAGGATCACTTTTGTTGAGCGACTTGTTCTTTAATATGCGTCTTATAATTGATTTCTTGAGTTGAGTCGGCATGCTTCCTTGTTGAAGTGATTGGTTGACAATGTGCGCGATGGGTTTTGCATTGTCTTTCTTAGTTGCTTTCATCCAGGCGGCTGGGCATGGGTCGAGGGGTGAGGTAGTGGTGTTTAAGTTGGTTATGATGTTTAGGATTTGTTGCTCACCGAGATGCTGGAAGGTGTTCCATTCTGGTTCCAGGTCTGCTTGAGAGGCAGTGGTGGTTTCTTGAGTGGTGATGGTTGATGGCATGTTTTGATTAATGATTGTGGGGAGTTGCGGGTTTAGTTTTTTGGCGTAGTGGTCGGCAAGTGTCGGGGCCTTTATATCGTTTGAAGAGATGGGGTTTTGCGAAGTTTTGGTAAGAGATTTTACGAGCTCAAAAAGTTCCCTGGGTCTATTGAGAGCTTTGTTGAGTAGGTTGGTGTGGTGACTCTTCTTTGCGAGGTTGACCTCATTCTTGTATTTTGAGAGGAGTGTTAGGTATAATTGCTTGCCTTCTTCGGTTTGCTTCTTCCTCCATTTTCTTTCCAGTTTGCGTAGCTCTCTTTTCATTTTAGCTAGCGTGGGAGAGTACCATGGCTCGGTTCCTGTTTTTGTTGCCACATTTGTGCCTTTCCATGTTGGTCTTGCAGCTTCCTCGATCCCTGAGTTCCATTGGGCTACCAGTTTGTCTAGGTCTGTGGTGGTGTACTCCAAATGTGTAGATATAGAAGTTATCAATGCTTCACTGTTGAATTTTTGGAATTTCCTCTGTTGATGTGTTTTCGGGTCGGTTTGAGGCTTATCCTTTAGTGATGGTAGATGGATTTCAAATTCAATTAGGAAATGGTCGGACCATGGGACCGGGGTTACTCGAGGTTTGGTGTTTTGTTGTATGTTGTGTGATAAGAACACCATATCGAGGGTGTTACCTTTGTTATGTGTGGGTTCTTGGATGATTTGTGAGTATCCGAGCTGGTTCAAGGCTTCTGAGAATGTGTCTGCCTGTACAGGGGGAATTGAAGGGAGATTCAAGTCACCCAGGATGATGCGCAGTTTTTTGGTTGCAGAGGTTGAGATAATTTCTAGTGCGGTTGCCAGGGTTTCATGGTGGGCTGAGGGGGGTCTGTAAATTAAACAAAGTATTGTTGTTGTGTTTTCAATTTTGAGTATGTCAATGCCTTTGGATTCAGTTAAGGAAGGGCTTGTGAACATTAGGGAGGTTTGGGCAATGATAAGTACTCCTCCTCCTCTCCTGTTGGGCTGGGGGCAGTTAAATAGAGTGTAGTTGGGTATGGGGAGTTGGTTTAGTATTGCTGGGTCAGTGTCTGTGAGCCATGTTTCGGTGACACAGAGGATATCGGGTTTGTTGTCTGTGATGATGTCGTGTATGATGTGGGTTTTATTTCTAATGGATCTGGCGTTGATAAGACAGATTGTAGTGGGGGATTGGGATATTTGGTGTGGTTGTTGTTGCTTGTTTCTGGTCCTAATGGCTGTAGGCTTCCTGTGTTTTTTGTGTTTTGGCTTGGGGCTACGTCTTTTCTGGGGTTTTCCAGTGACCTTGAACGCAATGGTTAGGTCTGGGTTGGGTATGATTTCATCGTGAATTATGTAGGTTGGACCTATCAGTGGTAGTAAGGGTATCAGTATATTGCAGTTGTTGAGGATTGGGTGCCATACTATTGTCTGGTGCTGCGTTAAGTGTGGTATGTAGGCGTGTGCGGCTAGAGATAAGTAGAGGCAGAGAATTACCATATAGGTGATGGGAGCCATGGTTCGTGTGGTTGAGTCTGAAGAAATGTTTGTTATGGGAATCTTTGGAAGGGTGACTCTGTGTGAATGTGGCAAAGGTTAGTTACTTATGGTCTAAGATAAAGTGGTGGTTGTCACACATGAAACAGATCAATCAGTATATATACCATGAGAATAACAGGTAAAACCTTTGATACATATGTGAGAGATGCACAATGAACAGTTTGGCTATTGCAAGGATTACTGGCAAGAGGGCTATTGCAGCTAATTACTGTTAAGTTCTGGTAGTATGAGACAGATCGGAGGTCATTCCTACAATATACAGATAATTACTGACAAGATCAGTTGCTATGAGACAGATCGGAGATCATTCATATAATGTACAGTGCTAATAAAAGGAGGCTGCTATTTCTCCGGCAGGACAGAAAGGACAGCAGATTTGAGTTAATTACATTTGTATTAAAGTTCGCTATCACTGCGATTACCTGGTCGGGAGCTGTGGTGTGACTAGTTGGGAAGGGCGAGCTCAACCTGGGTCAGGGAGCTCAAGCCGTGTTGTGCTGTTTCTTCATGGATTCAGAGATGTATTGGTCATCCTTGTTCTCGTGATCTGTGATGGTTTGTAGCTCCTATTATCTGTGATTGTATGGCGCTTTGTGTGGACGCGCTGTGGATAGTGCCCGGCGCTGGCGAGCTCAGACTCATCCAGTGGAGCTTCAGGCCAGTTGTGGCTGTTGGTGTGTATTTATCCGGGGTTCTTCTTGTGGGGCAACCTGCAGCCTTGTTTTTCCTTTGCGCCTAATGGCTCCCGCCTAAGGGCCACGCCAAAGGGCCCTCTGGCGAGGCCCTCAGGCGTGGGCGCGCCCGGTAGGGATGCCGCTTATATGTGCTGATTAAGCCTGCCCTTCTCTGCTCCCACTGTCCCGATTGGACAGGAGCACTCCCCATATGAAAGAAGTACTATATAGCACTATGGGGGTGCCTAGCCATGCTGATGTAACTGCACAGTCAGGGTGAGAGTGATCTCCCAGCAGGACATACTGAGGTCACCCTGTCTGTGTAGGTGGTGGCCGGGCACTAAAATATCCCAACCAGTGCCCTATGCACTGTGCAGATGCATCCTGGCCAGGCCACTCTGTCTGGGCTATACCCATGGTCCTTGCTCTCATTATGCACATTGGCAGGCCAATTCTGGCAACAGTGCTGGCAGTGTGGACTGTGGAAGGTGATTGCAGCCACCACACACTGTATAGACAGACACACACTCCCACACCTATGCCAGCATTGTGCTACTATAGAGGAGTTTAGCAGCCCTGCCCACCACACCAGTCCTGGGCACAGTACAGGCATGGATATGGTACGCAATGCTGTTGGGGGTCACTCCCCAGGGTGGTAAACACTGTCAGAGACCAGACCTGAAGCACACACCGCAGACATCAGAAAGAGTGTTATGATGGAGCTCAATCAGCAAACTGTGCTTAACGTAGGAATTTCTATCTGCCAGTACTCATAGCAAACTTTTGATAGCTGTGTATCGTATACCCAGGTGTAGGGTGGCATTGCTAAGGTATGCAAGTGCTAGTATTGGGAGATGCACGCAGGACCCAATGTCCTGCCTCTCCAGGAGGCATTGGCCAATGGGGCCTGTGGGTGTGGGTGTGGGTGTCTCTGTCCCTGTTGGCTGCTGCTTTACGGCAGAGGTCCCCAACTCCAGTCCTGGTGTGCCAAACACTGTTCGGGTTTTCATGCTGTCCCTCATGAATATGCATGAGCTACATCTGCATACCATGGGGGTGGTGCATAGATATGCAGCACAGGCATCTTTATTAGAGGCAGCATGGAACCAGAATGGTGTTTGGCCCTCCAGGACTGCATTTGGGAGACTCTGCTCTAGGTAATGTGCCTGTTTATGGTGTCTGTGCTTGGTGGGGTAAAATATGGGCATATTAACCATACGTATGTTCTCAGCAATAAAGGTTTGTTCTTACTATCACGGTTTAGTTGTGGGAAAAATATGTGGACTGGATTGGCAGGAGCCCCAGCTGGGCTTTGAACCTGTGACCTTCTGTTCTTGCACACACTGTCTGTGTGTACTGCACCACCTTGTTGCCACGGATATGCTACATTCCCTGGGGAGTCCATGACTGTACATCCGACAGGGCCTGTTTGTTGCAGTGCACGGCAACCACCTGGACATGGCTAGGCCATGGTCTGCTGTGGGCTCCAGCCGCTGCTACCTCCACCATCAGTACCGCTCCATCCTTAGATTGGAGACAGCATAAACCCTGATGGATTTGTGGCCCTCCAGGACTGCATTTGGGGGATTCTGCAGTAGGTAATGCACATTTCTATGGTGTTTGTGCTGTGTAGGGTAAAATAGAGGTTTTTGACCCATGTTTATGTTCTCAGCAATAATGGTTCAGTCTTTACTACCATGTTTTCTTCATGTGTAAAATAAGGGGACTGGGTTGGCAGGAGCCCCAGCTGGGCTTTGAACCTATGACCTTCTGTCTCCAAACACACTGGTTGTGTGCACTGCACCACCGTGTTTCCACAGCGACAGTGCATTCCCTGATGATACCATGACTGTTTGTCTGGCAGGGCCTGTCTGTTGCAGTGCATTGCACCCACCTACACAGGGCTAGGCCATGGTCTGCTCTGGGCAGCTGCAACTGCCCCCCTCCACCTCCAGTACCCCTGTGCCACCATGCTGACATGCCCTTCTGCTGGTGGTGCTGGTGGTACGCAGTCTCAGGCCATCCTGTGTGCGGGTAGGCGGCTGCCTATGGTGCAGGTTCTGGGGTAGGGGTGCCTGCATATCTGTCCGCACGTCCCCCAATCACCGCCTGCCAATGTTCCGTGCCCTTGGGGGTACCTGCTGGGTACTATCCCCTGTGACACTGTTATAAACACTCTCGTGCCCATGTTGGGCCCTCATCAGTTGCTGTCTGGCTGCTGTTCAGTTTCAGCATTCCTAAGTGCCATCTAGGCATCTGTCTAGTCCGCACTGTGACCCAGCTGCACCACAGCATGTGCCGCCTGCAGCCCTCTGTATCCCCTTTCCCAGCATCTGTCCAATTGACCATTCTAACCTGCCCGCCCTGCTGTTATGGAAATGTGCATGCCATAGGTAGCCTGTCCAATGGAGAGGGAAACCCTGATCAGTGCTATTTCACTGTGGGATCATTCACCTTGTATGGGGACGTAGCGTAGACCCTTCTAAAATTCATATTTATTTTTTGGGGCTTTCTTGGGAGTGTTTTTTGATGTTTCCCATTACTATCACTATTGCCCAGCTAGATTATAATTTTATTATATTTTGTTGGGGTCATTTTTAATGTTTATTTGCCTTTTTGTTCTGTGCACATGTATCACACTGCTCACGTTTTGTTGGTTTCCCTGGTTTTGCTGTACATTGCTGACAGAAATGGTTTCTCTTCCCTTTAAATCGGCTCTACCGCGAGGTTTTCACTCGCGGTATTTTTTTACTCGAATTTCAGCCCGCTCCTGTGCGGGGAGCCTCTCCCCTCCCACTCTCCACCCATTGACCACGTCTCTCCGCCCCTGGGGAGCCTTCCTCCGCCCTCCAGGAGCCTTTCCACGCCTCTATCGCTCATTTGCGCGCCGCACACATGAGCGGGCCCGTTAGTGCGGCGCGCACGTGTGCGGGGCACAAAAATGCATCATTAGCATGTGCTAAGGTACCTTGTGCGCCGTTTAGTAAACATACTCCTTAGTAATCTGCGCTATACAAAAAATGTTAAATAAATAAAATAAATAAATAAAATCATCTGTAATACCTGAAGATTGGCAAATGACCAATGTAATGCCAATTTTTAAAAAGGGTTCTAGGAGTGATCCAGGAAACTACAGACCGGTGAGCCTGACCAGGCAAAATGGTAGAAACCATTATAAAGAACAAATTACTGAACATGTAGATAGTCACGCTTTAATGAGAGAAATCCAACATGGCTTTAGCTAAGGAAGGTCTGTTCTTACTAGTCTGTTATATTATTTTAAGGTATGAATAAACAGGTAGACAAAGGTGAACCAGTCGATATAGTGCATCTGGATGTTCAGAAAGCCACTATCACCTCCTTTTTTCTGCTGGCCATTCCTCTCCCTATGCACCCAAGCATCTTTCCAGCTTTCGCCGTCGTCTTTTCTACCTGTTTAGGCACTTTAAGATTGTCAGCCCAGGTCCCGCTCTTGTTTTTTTGGACAGAAGTAGTTCAACCTCTACACTGGATTTTGGATTTTTGCAGCCCTAATGCATGTCCTTGCATTTTTTTAGCATTAAATCTCAGCTGCCAAATTCTAGACCATTCTTCAGGCTTAGCTAGATCTCCTTCTCATGTTAACTACTCCTTCCTGAGTGTCTACTCTATTGCAGATTATGGTATCATCCACAAAGAGGCAAACCTTACCCGACAGCCCTTCCTCTATATCACTAACAAAGATGTTAAAAAGAATCGGACCAACGACAGATCCCTGCGGCACACCACTGGTAACTTCCTTCTCCTCAGAGTGAGCTCCATTTACCTGTACCCTTTTTCACCTCCCACTCAACCAATTTCTAACCCAAGCAGTAACTTTAGGGTTCGCAGTTAATTTATTTTTGTTATTTTCACTATTAAAGAGCACAGCAATATTTCTTGCACTGAATGATTGCTTGGTAATGTAAGAAGTCTTGTGGATCCCAGAAAATGTAATATGCCATCTTATAACAATAAAAAGAAGAATAGCAAAAGATTTAATATTAAATAACATTTGCACACTAATAAATCTTCCAGTTTAGGTTTAATTGGTTATTAAAATGAAAATGCAGGCTTAAGGCACAAATGATCTTATTCAAAGATTATAGCATATTAGAGAATTTAGCAGCTAATTAAGAATGAGTCGGAAACAGCAAGACGCTTATTATTCCATGCATAACTGCAAAGTGAGTAAAACAATGTATTTTGATCATTAAAATACGTCTAGAAGCTCTCGAGTAGTTTAGTTTTCTATTACATACTAATGTACTCTGGATGCCATTGCCTTTATCACTGGGTATATATGGGGCAATGTTTATAATTTTAGAAATAACTGGGTCAGTATTCAAACATATAAATTATGTTAACTTCTTTAGTTAACAAGATAAAAGTGTGTTTTACATTTCTCAGTACTGCTGAATACCTGTTGGTGCTGTTAGTGCCACTAAATATTTGTGGGTGCTGTTGCTAGGTGCCCCAAATGCTAACCTACCAGCTTCAGGGTGTTACAGGGGCAGAGCAGGGAGGCATCCAGGGATAATTGGCCAGCAGCAATATGGCCTAAGTTGCTGGGTTTTGGGTTGCGGAATTGTTGAAAAGCTTTATGGATTGATGCTGTGAAATATGAATAATGCCATAGTTGGATTTGTAATGTTTGTGTACAATAGTTTGATGGCGGTAACTTCTGAGTTGTGATTTGGAGAGGTCCATATAGTTTACAGTTGGATCCTGACGCAGAACAATAGAATGGATTGGTTCGAAATACGGTGCCACGCCGATCAACAGAAGGATCATTACATATAATGAACTCTTTGAACTGGGACTCTCTTCTTGCATGGATTACAGATAAGTGATTACATTTTATATTTTGAAGAAGGGCGCGCTAATTGTTTTATGTGAAAATTACGTATTCCATGTATATAGTTCTATATATATATGTTATCTAGTTAACATACTACATATTCCATGTATATAGTTCTATATATATATGTTATCTAGTTAACATACTACATATTCCATGTATATAACTCTCCCAGTTTAATCCAAGTTGTTACCCCTGTTTTATGTAACACTGAACAGCCTGTTGTTCCGGTGCTAGTTGTTGTTCCATGTGAACCGCGCTGATCCCAAAGAGTGCGGTATATAAGAAACTGAAATAAATAAAAATAAATAAATAAATAAAATATTTTTAAAAGAGAGTATAAAGAGTAAAATGGACCTGTGTGTGTCTTGAGGAATTTTTCCTCGCAGCAATAGATCCAACAAAAGAAATTTGTCAGTTCTTTTAAGGTCCGATTGGAGTATCTCAGCTATAGGAGTGATCTAAATGTTTTTCTTCAAATGAGCAGACATTGTTCAGCTTAATAAAGGCCCCTCTGATTTTAACTAATCAATAGCATGAGATGTAAAAAAAAGGAAACCTAAAAAAGAATTTCCAAAAAACTGTAATGACCATAAGAAAATGATTATGCAATGTAAAGGTTAGAAATAAAGTTTTATAGCAGCTGTGCTAAAAGGTTAAGTTTCTTGTGCATAGTTTAATTGAATTGAATTTTTTATATATCTTCATTATAGGCTTAATTCACAGTTATTATCATTCTCCTCTGTCTTGATTTATGCTCTTGGAAGAAGAGATAAATGAGAGGGAATATGAGAGAAGTTTATAAAATCATGAACCGTGTAGAACAAGCCAATAAGGAGCAGTTATGTGAAGACACATTTTAGAAAGGCCATCTATGCAGCTGCGGAGACATGCAAATAAAAATGTGCAGGAGATCATGGGGATTTAAGAAATGGCTCTGTGGACATGCATGACCCGTAAGAAATCGCTGCCCAAACAACTTCAGAATTAGGAGAAGATAGCCCCTCTGTATAAGTCGCTGGTGCGACCACATTTGGAGTATTGTGTGCAGTTCTGGAGACCGCACCTTCAAAGGACATAAATAAGATGGAGTCGGTGCAGAGGGTGACTACTAAGATGGCTAGAGGTCTTCAACTTAAAGATCGTAATATGTATATGTTACAGGAAAGCCGGGATAGAGGAGACATGATAGAGATACTTAGGGGAATGTTTACTAAATTGTGGTAACATTACAGACCGCACGTTAGGTAACGTTAACGCTTGTTAGATAACATTAACATGCGGTATGTAACGTTACTACGCAGTAACGTTACAAATTGCGCGGAAGCGTTCTGCGGCACGGTACACACCGCAGAGGGAGGAGAGAGGGGCGGAGAGCAGGGGTCAATGGGTGGAGAGTGGGAGGGGAGAGGCTCCCTGCACACTAACACGCTGAATCCTACCACGAATGAAAACCTGCCGTTAGATGCACATTTGCAGGAGAGAGAAACCATTTTGCTGTCAGCAATGTACAGCATAGACAGGGAGCACAAGAAACGTGATAGTAGTGCTCCATTTGCAGCACCACAGGTGTTCCTTGTGGTCTTGGGCAAGCCACTTAACCCTCCATAGCCCATGTTCCCTGTAAAATAGTTATCTTCAAGTTATAATGCCCTGTTCAATGTAATTTCAGTTTGTTCAATGTAAACCACACTGATGCAGAATAGTGCGGTATATAAGAGAATGTAAATAAATAAATAACACCATAGTGCCCAAGTATGAGAGGCCACTATGGCAATGGTATAAATGGGGCATAGGGGGCGCCAAGCGGCACATGTACTTGGGGCAGCCGGGGCATAGGCGGACCTGGGTGTTACCCAGGTGGCACATAGGAACATAGAAACTGGAAGTCTGAAAGACAGCATCTGACAAAGAACAAACACAATATACAAATACATTGTCCACACTAGCCAATAGTTGCCAGGGCAAAGACAGGACATCCCCGCATCCATCCCACCACCATGTTGAAGGGGCAGAATGTTGTTAGGCAGTGATGGGGGGTGGCGGTGGGGATGTCCATGTATGCCTTCCCACCCCAGACGCCACACCATAGGCACCTGCCTACCGGAACAGTGAATGGCCTGGGACGGAGCACAACAAGCACCAACAGCATATGATTATGTCAGCATAGCATGGAGGTGTGTGTCCGTGCTGGAGGGAGCAGTGGTACCTGTCTGCAGTGGACCCATTCCATGCCCTGTACCAGTACGTGGTGTGCAGTGCAACAGAAAACGTCTGGCTGAGGAGACGTAAAGGTATGGCCCAGGGACTGTAATGCCTCTGTGACCTCACTGTGGTGCAGTACACACAGCCAATGTGACTCAGAGCAGAGGGTCACAGGTTCAGGTCCCAGCTGCAGACCCTGCAGAACACATCACAAACCTTTGCTCTACTATGTAGATACAACAGAAAAACAGGAAATGTCTGGTGGAGGAGAGGTAAAGGTAGCTGCTGGGCCTCTGTGGCAACACCATGGTGCAGTACACACAGCCAGTGTGTCCAGGAGCAGAGGGCCACAAGTACAGGTCTCAGCTGCTGGAACCTGCAGAACACATCCCAAAATTTTACCCTACTAAGTAGATAAAACATCAAACCGTGGAATCCCCACAGCAGCGGCCAACAGGGGTAGAAACACCCACTCACACAGACACCACCATCAAAATCATGCTGTATAGGCAGGCTGATGGCCCCAGCATGGAGTTGCAGGTAACATCACAGCACCACTGCTACCTCCTGCTCAGTTCAGAAATGTCAGCAGTGTGGCAGGCAGGGTTGCCAAACACCCCTATCATTGCACAGTGCTGCAGTAGGAGTGTGTGTATATATGTCTATCCATAGTTTTGTGGCTGCTCACCTTTGGCCCACATTGTCCAACTGTTACCAGCATTAGTCTGCCAATGTGCATAATGAGGAGCAAGGTAGCGAGGGCATAGGCCAGATAGGGCGAATTGGGCAGGCTGCATCTGCACAGGGAGTATTGCAATGGCTGGTACACTGTAGTGTCTGAACACCACCTGCATGGACAGGGTGGCCACAGCATGTCGTGCTGGGAGGGCAGTCTCACCCTGACTCAGCAGTGACCATGGCATGTCCAGGTTCCCCCACAGTGTTCTATACTATCTGTCTCCAGTGATACCTGTGTGATCCCAGTTCTGGGGCCCAATCACTGACATACCTGCTTGGTGTGTGTGTGCTGCCCATTCTATGTCTGGGTGCACATGTTTTCTCACTGACCATGTACTATAGACTGGCCAGTGGCATGTCTGCAGTTAGTCTGTGCATGGTGAGAACACCATGTATGCTGCTGCAGGTGCAGTCCAACAGTGTTGTCTGATGATGCATGGCAGACTGTAGTATGTGGCAAGTGAGGATTCACACGGCAACCCCACATTAATGCTGGTCTGCTAATGCTCCAGCCACAGGTATGGCTCATGCGCACTAGCCCTAGAGGGATGTCCTTTGCCATCAGGAATTGGGTTGCTGGTCCCGCAGCCAGTCCTGTTGCCTCAGGCACCTGTCCCTCCATGCCTCCACCTACAAGATGGGTGTTATGGGGCCGTGGTACATAACCCTCATAAGACACTGGACACCTCTCCGCCATGCTAACAGGAGGCCACGGCAGCCAGACCTTAACACTGGGTACACACTGATCTGGGTGGTCTCTGGTCCCAGGGTGGACACCTGTGACTGTGGAACACAGATGGGCACAGAGGTGCCTTTGGCACACCTGCCACACAATGCCAGTGATGGGGATGTGTAGCAGGACCTATATGTAGCACTACATGTACTGTGGACCTAGTGCTGGGCAGCCATCCATACCCTCAGGGTGAATACAGAACCTGCACAATGGCAGGGTCCATAGCTACTCTGCGCCAGTATCACGCACGGCAGTCCATCCTACCAGGCTGCAGTAACAGAGAGGTGCAGACCCCATTTGTTGACCCGCTGTGGACCACTGTTCAGCATGTGCAATGCATCATGGGTGCTGGTGCGGTTACCCTAACCTGGCGCACAGAGCAGACGGTCCATGCATTGACCTGCAATCCCTCTGTACCCAGGCATTGCTATACAGCAGGCCATAGAGGTATAGCCCACTGGTTCGTACAATGACATTCCAAACTGTGTCCATGGATTCAATCCCCTATTGTTCCCTCTCCCATGTGTGCCAAACTCAGATATCTTGCATGCCTCTAACACTCATATTTTTGCAGATATGTGCTGCCAGCCCATAATAGACTCGCCACAGTGGGCGACATTCCTTTAGTCTGATTATCTGCATCTGTGAGCTGTGTAGAGTCCTGATTGCCTGTGCAGGCTGCTACCACAGGTCATGCACTGTGACCCTGGCCTTCATTGTGCCTCTATGTTGCCTGCCTCACCTGCACCTCAGCTGTATGGTACCACCACACCTCTGTCCACCCATCATCATAACCATCCTGGCACCCCCGCCTCCCCTAGGGGATACGTAGGCCCACCTTCTGCCACCCACTGTCCTCCCAGTACTTTGAATTTCCCATACCCAGTGCTGTGGTACAGTTGCCCACAACATGTTTGTCAATAGTACTGGCAGCCACATGGTCTGGCCGCAGATATGGCATGTCCAGGAGCCTCCAGCCCTCACCCCCAATCACCTGTGCAGTGGCAGTAACCCGTGGCCAATCCAGTGTTAGGGTGACATTAGTATCTCTGGACATAGGTAATGCATGTCAACCTGAGGCACCTTGCAGGCCACAGGGCAAAGTAACCTAGGGCACCGTGACATTGTTATGCCACTGTGAACAATGGAAAAATATCCCAGAGAGCCCACGAAGATGACCTGTCCAGGTGTGCCCAGTACGGTGCCCTACCTAGGGACCCCGATAAGGTGCCATAGAAGGGACCTCACAAAGCACCTGACAAGCATCCTATACGGCACCGTACAATATGGCACCCAGTAACGCGCCTACTAAGGCGCCATAGCACAATATAACATAGAAGGAACCCACTAACGCGCCAAGTTCTGAAGCGCGGTATCGGGTGATGTACAATGTGCTATTAGGGCTGAGGAGTCCCAGGACGCACTCCTTAGTGTACTGTTGCGTAAGGCATGCTCCAAGGTGCCATAATCAACGTTAGCCTAACACGCGCCTGAGGCCCAGATGGCTGAAAGCCTGACACGCTGTACTGTCAGGCCTCAATACCCACAAGAACATGGTCCGTCAGAACAATATAATGTAGTGTGTGTAGCATACTGGTTAGGCAATATGGCAGATTACAATGTATTGGGAGTTCAAATCCAAGAAGGGGATACCACAATGAGAAAAAGATGGGTATAGGGCATGTCACAAACAGAAAGACCAGTTGTACTCAGATATAGAAAAGGATAACTGTAGCATAAACAAATAGACCAACACACGTCACAAACGGAGGTACGCGTGCGGGTACGCACGTTGCAAAGCGCACACTGCACAGGTGCTTTTTTACTGCGTCATACGAGGTCTGATCACATACAGCAGACAAGATGGCTGCCAGATCGAGAGAGCCTGCATTCACCCATGCAGACCTGTATCTGCTTGCTGAATTAATATGCCTCCGCTAGGAGCACCTGTTTCCAGGCTCCTCCCGTAGGGAGGTCATCAGCAGAGTGAGGAGGGCCAGGGTGTGCCTCACCAGGCGATATAATAGAGGCTATGACTGCCCATGTGAGGTAAGTGCATGGGGACAGGCACCCAATCCTAGGACTTTAAAAAAAACACCTGGAAACCAACACACATATCAGACACGCACAGTAAGGGTAAAGCAGGTAGCTGTGTGTCCAAATGGGATCCATGCAGGCCTCCCTCTCGATGTTAGCAGATCTGCCCAAGAACCCATTACAGAGATTTATTATCCATCCCAGTGTTATGGTATCTGCTCCTGTTGCAGTTTCACTGATGTGCCCTATCATCTGGATACCCCAGGCCGCATTACAGAGGTATAATATCCATCCTGTTGCTAAGGTACCTGTTCCTGTTTAGGTTTCACAGATGTGCCAATCCCCAGGATGCCCCAGGCCTCATCACAGAGGTCTATTATACATCCTGGTGTTAAGGTACCTGCTCTTGTTTAAGTCTCACAGGTCTGCCAAATCCCCAGAATGCTCCAAGCCTCATTACAGAGGTCTTTTATCCATCCTGGTGTTATGGTTCCTGCTCTTGTTTAAGTTCCCCAGGTCTGCCAAATCCCCAGAATGCTCTAGGCCTTATTACAGAGGTCTATTATCCATGCTGGTATTATGATACCTGCTCTTGTTTAAATCTCACAGGTCTGCCAAATCCCCAGGATGCTCCAGTCCTCAGTACTGAGGCCTACTATTCTTCCTGGTGTTATGGTACCTGCTCCTGTTTAAGTTTCCGAGGTCTGCTACATCCCCAGGATGCTCCAGGCCTCATTACAGAGGTCTATTATTCATTCTGGTGTTATGGTACTTGCTCTTGTTTAAGTCTCACAGGTCTTCCAAATCCCCAGGATGCTCCAGGCCGCACTACAGAGGCCCACTATTCTTCTTGGTGTTATGGTACCTGCTCCTGTTTAAGTTTCCCAGGTCTGCCATATCCCCAGGATGCTCCGGGCCTCATTACAGAGGTCCATTGTCCATCCTGGTGTTATGGTAGGTGCACTGACTGATGTGTGCAGGCCACACATTGCCATGTTGTGGCTGGAGTCTGCAGGGCATATAGTGGCACATCCCCAGAGTACACTTGGGTGTGGCTGTTGCTGTGTGCAAGGGCCACTGGTGAGACACATGATCATCGCCCACGCCAGTGCGTACAGTGGCACATGGCTATGCAGTCTGTGCATATGTTGGACAAGGGTTGCAGACAGGTTGATGGGTGTAGCAGACATGCTGACACAGCGGTGCATATGTGCGGGAAGTGGTGCATGCCCTGCCCCCCCAGCACACCGTGCATGCACGGCAAAGGCACATATGGTGCAGTGTTGTGGACCCAAGCACAGATAGGCTGCCGGGGCGGAAATGGGTGCCAGGGGGTTTGCACGCAGGGCACATAGGGGCCAACCTGGACATGTGCAGCCGCAATGCACACATGTGAGTAGCAGGGGCAACAGCTAGCAGTCGACACACAGCACACAGTAGGGACAGCCACCTTCTGCATCCAGGTATGTGTGTGGTGCAGCACTGGCTGGCGATGGATGTCTGTTCCCTAATGTCCCCACACGTTGCTTCACCCACAGGTCAAGGACCTGCGCAAGAAGGCCCGTGAGCTGCGAGCCAGATACCCCCGCTTCGTGGCATGGGTGCAGCGGGAACAGCAGACCCAACGTGATAGTGAGTGATGCGGCACATCCCTGTGGGCCAACGGCCTGCAGGGCCACAGGACATGTTTGAATGATGTGCCAGATGTGCGACCATGGTGGTAATGTACGTACCTCTCCCCCACAGTGGCCGCGCATGCAGACAAGGGCCCAGCAGGGCTGGACGCTGGAGCTGGGCAGCCAGTGCCGGCTGAAGATGACCTGGAGGACATGGAGGAGGCTGATGGTGGGGAGGCCAAGTAGGAGGGGGACACCAGAAGCAGAGAGAGGGAGGGGAGGAGGGGGGAGCAGGGTGGAGGGGGAGGGTGGCTGGGAGCCTGGGGAGGGGGGAGGTGCGGGGGAGGAGGAAGGCAAGGGGGTGATGTGTGGGGGCAGAGGGGGAGGAGGGGGGAGATGTGGGGGGAGGCTGGGGAGGGAGAGGGGGTAGTGGGTGAGGTGGGGGAGGGGGCAGGAGGCCTGGGAGGAGGTCAGTGTGGCAGGGGATGGGAAGGGTGAGGGGGTGGGGGGTTGGGGTGAGGGCATGGCCAGTCCCGAGCATCACAGGCCGCCACAGGGCACTGGGGGCCCCAGCCATCTGCCCCACAGTGCCAGTGATGGCCCCCGTCTGGCCGTGGGTCTGTCACACATAGCCACAGACAGGTGCGCTGTACAGGCAGCCACACAGACAAGGGGAGATGTGTGTCTATGTGGGTGCATGTGTGGCCTCCACCTGGCTGTGGCGGTGCATACCCAGGCACACTCCCAGTGGCAGCACGCCCTCATTCTGGGGCGAGTGCTGGAGACCATGGCCATGGTAGCTGACCGGCTGCACATGCTGAACGACAGATTCGTGGCTAGCGCAGCTGGCCAGCCACCCGGAGATGAGGACCCCCAGGGGGTGTGAGTATGGGTGCCACACATGCAACCCCTGCCCTGTGACGGCCCATGCCCTGGGACTGCCACCACTGCCAGGGACTGGGGAAGGTAGGACCCATGCCCGCACAGGGTCCCACAGCTTTGTCCCCCCCCAATAAATATTGTACATATGTTTGATGTACTCACGATGGCCAGCTGTCCATTATTGTAACATGTCAGTGGGTTGCGAATGACAGGTGTGAGCATATACGTGTGTGTCTGTGTGCATGACAATGGTACCATACATGGTACCGTACCCGTAGCAAGGGCGGGGGATGGGCATTGGCGGCACATGATGTAGCACCACAGACAAACACATGTACCAGTGGGTCATTAAGGATCACCACCATGGTGAGAAGCATGGTGTCACACACATGCCACTAGTACATGTGTTCGTCTGTGGTGCTACATCATGTGCCGCCAATGCCCATCCCCATAGGGAGGTTCTGGAGGCTAAATTTAGGCTTTTAGGTAGGAAGTTGAAATCCAGAACTTCCACGGTAGCGTTCTCCGAAATGCTTCCCGTTCCACGCGCAGGACCCAAAAGGCAGGCAGAGCTCCGGAGTCTCAATGTGTGGATGAGAAAATGGTGCAGAGATGAGGGTTTTGGATTTGTTAGGAACTGGGGAACATTCTGGGGAAAGGAGGGGCTCTTCCAAAGGGATGGGCTTCACCTTAACCGGGATGGAACTGGGCTGCTGGCATTAACCTTTAAAACGGAGATAGAGCAGCTTTTAAACTAGATAATAGGGGAAAGCCGACAGTCACCCAAGAGCGGATGGTTCGGAAGAATGTATCCTTGAAGGATACTAACAAAAGCAGAGAGGTTCCAAAAAAGAGTAAAGTAGCCCAAATGCCCTTGAGTATGGAGGAGATAGAGCTTAAAGATCCCAAATTACCCATGTCTACCAACAGCCAAATTAATATGAATAAAATACAGTCTCTAAAATGCTTGTATGCAAATGCTAGAAGTCTAAAAAATAAGATGGGAGAGTTAGAATATATAGCACTAAATGAGAGGTTAGATATGATTGGAATATCAGAGACATGGTGGAAGGATGACAACCAGTGGGACACTGTGATACCTGGGTACAAACTATATCATAATGATAGAGCTGATCAAATTTGTGGAGGGGTTGCGCTCTATGTTAGAGAGGGCATTGAGTCAGAAAGGATTAAAGTTTTGCAGGAAACAAAATTTACTGTAGAATCTCTATGGATTGAAATTCCATGTAAAAAGGGGAATGTGATGGCAGTGGGGGTGTACTATCGACCACCTGGCCAGAATGAACAAATGGATGATGAAATGCTCAAAGAAATCAAGGAAGCTAACAAAAGTTACAGCGCAGTAATAATAATAGGTTATTTCAATTACCCCGATATTGACTGGGTCAGTGTCACGGCAATGCGGAGATTGCACCATATGTAGTATCACTTGGGAATTAACAGAATTTCAATATCATGGGAGAAAATATCAGCTACGACATCAAACATCATGTGAATCCACTTATGTAGTTTACTGTATTCAATGCCCCTGTGGGCTAATCTACGTTGGAAAAACAATCCGGGCTTTCAAGACCAGGCTGAATGAGCATAAAAGTAGAATAAAATGTAAGAAGCGGAAGGCACCTATAGTTGAACACTGTCTGCAATTCAATCATAACTTTATAGACCTCCGTTGCTTTTGTATAGATCGGGTCTTAACAGGTTTAAAGGGGAAGTCGAGAGATCAAACTCTTCAAAGTCGAGAACAACGTTGGATTTACATTCTTCATTTGTTACACCAGAGGGACTAAATGGTCAAATAGAATGGGAGGCCTGTATATAAGGATAAATCTATTAGTTTAAGTTAGAGAAAACCAATGACAGGACTATTTATTACAGCGGGTTGAAAAAATGAATGAGGATATGAAAAAATCTGCAGTATCCATAATGATATTTGAACATGAAATGAAGTCTCTTCAAATCATGCACCGGACTTACATTTAACATCTATCACTTTCAATTAAAGAAAATCGACGATGGGATTAATTATTGTAGTAGGTTGAGAAAGTGATTGAGTACACGAAAAAATCTGCTTCATTCAAACGTACAAATATTTAATATATGGAATGGAGTCTCTCCAAGTTATGAACCAGACTGACATTTAAATTAACACCATATGTTTAAGTAGATGACCTTTAACTATAGGGAGTGTATAAATGGTTAGTCCGCATGCGCAGCGTCTTTCAGAAGCCAGCAGGCTCGGGATCAGAACAAACAAGATCAGTTAAATAAAAAGGTAATGAGACTTATATACAAAATGGTTTCTACAGTGGAGAAATGAATTCGGATAATGAACTATTTTGAATCAAAGGAAATGTAATTAATGAGCAGAATTATTTTGTTTGATAGTGCTTTCAAAGTGGAACCCCCTGAGGAAACTGAGGTACGGTGAAACGCGGAAGAAGTGCAGAAGATGGCGTTGGGGCTAACATTGAAAGCTAAGCACTGTTTTTTTACATCTACAGAGTTTGAACTAATTGTTATTAAGCAACTAGTAAAAGGTCATTGATGCGATTGGGGCAAGTATTCAGAGATGTGACTGCAGCCTGAATATTTCTAATGCCCGGAAGAAGTCTGAGACCTGTTGCTTATTTAACACATACTTTAAGTAAGCCATAATTAAAGTTACATTGTATCTTTGTGATATATCAGAGTGATTGCCTGACAGAACATATTGCTCTGAAAAGAAAGACCCACAGTTTTGGATAGAGAAAGAAGTGGCAGGTCTTAGCTACGAGATGGATATGTGGGGAGAAAGAGAGGAAGGAGTCAAAGACAACCCCCAGATTGCGGGCCGAGGAAACAGGAAGGAGTACAGAGCTGTCCACAGAGACTGAGAAAGGAGGAAGAGCAGAGGAGGTTTTAGGGGGAAAGATAAGAAGTTCAGTCTTGGCCAAGGAGGAAGAGCAGAGGAGGTTTTAGGGGGAAAGATAAGAAGTTCAGTCTTGGCCATGTTCAATTTCAAGCGACGGTGAGACATCCAGGCAACAATGTCAGAAAGACAGGCAGAGATCCGGGTCTGGATTGCAGGAGAGATTTCAGGCGTAGAGAAGTAGATCTGGGAGTCATCAGCATACAGATGGTACTGAAAGCCATGGGAAGAGATAAGCGCACCAAGGGACTGTGTATAGAGAGAGAAAAGGAGCAGACCCAAGACAGATCCCTGGGGTATACCAGCTGGGAGCAGGGTAGCGGAGGAGGAGGAGCTACCAGAACACACACTGAAGGAGCGATGGGAGAGATAGGAGGAGAACCAGGATAGTACAGAGCCCTTAAAGCCAAGTGAGGACAGGGTATCGAGAAGAAGGTTGTGGTCAACGGTGTCGAAAGCAGCAGAGAGGTCAAGGAGGATGAGGACAGAGTACAGGCCCTTGGATTTTGCCAGGAACAAGTCACAGGAGACTTTGACAAGAGCCGTTTCAGTAGAGTGTAAAGGACAAAAGCCAGACTGTAAGGGATCCAGGAGGGCATGAGAGGAGAGGAAGTTAAGGCAGAGGCAATGAACGGCACGTTCAAGTAATTTAGAAATGAAGGGGAGGAGAGAGATGGGTTGACAATTAGAAGGACAGGTGGGATGAAGTGAGGGTTTATTGAAGAGAGGTGTGACCACAGCATGTTTGAAGTCTGCAGGGACAGTTGCAGTGGAGAACGAAAGGTTGAGAATATGAGAGATGGAAGTGACAGTGGTGGAGGAGATGGCGCTTAGGAGATGGGTGGGGATAGGATCAGAGGAGCAGGTGGTGAGTTTGGAGGAAGAAAGAAGGTGTGCAGTTTCCTTTTCAGAGATGACAGGAAAGGAAAAGAGGGTAGTATGGGACGGGGGGGAGAGTTGGGAGTAGAGAGGGGGAGGAGGGGAAATAGCCGAGTTTGTGGAGAATTGGAGGGTGATCTTGTGGATTTTGTCATGGAAATAGTCAGCTAGGGTTTGGGCAGAAAGGGAGGGATCAGAGGCGGAGGCACTTTGAGGAGAGAGCTGAGAGTAGTAAAGAGACTGTGAGGATCAGAGACAAGAGAGTTAGTCAGATGGACATAATAGTCTGACAAAAGCTATGGCTGATTGGAAGAAGGCAAGCATGAATTTGAAGTGTAGAAAGTCTTCCGGGGAGTGGGATTTGAGCCAAGCATGCTCAGCAGAATGGGCACAGGAGCCTAGATAGCGGGTAGTGGATGAGAGACAGGGCTGGAGTGCAGAATGTCTCACAGGACCTGTGGTGGGTGGAGGGAGAGCATCCAGAGCCAAGGAGTGTGCAGCATTATAGGAGGTTACTGCCTCGTCAACAGACTTGGATGACATAGTGGAAGAAAGAGATGGAGAAATGGCTGCTGCCTTTTAAAGTCCAACAAAAAACCTTCACTGATGTAGTCCCCAAAACTCATTAAAATTATTTTTTGTCGGAGCGTACCAAGGGAGGAATGAATTTTATTTTCATCCATGCCAGACCGTAAATTTCTTTTATTCCATAATAGGTTCACCACCACACTAATTTATATTTAAATACGCCACTTATCTGAAAAATTTGTTGCAATTCTTATTTTCTGTAAAGTTGATAACACTGTTGCAAATCAGGTAAAGTTGAAAACACGACGTGCACGTTTCGGGACTGCTTCCCTGTCTCAAGTGCACTTTTCTTCCATGTTAGTATGCAAATGATTCCAGAATTAATATCTGTATTGGACGCTTTTGCAAAAATATTGGGGTTCAAAGTAAACCTGTCTTCCTGCTCCCTGCACCCGATCGGCATCATCAAGGGAGAGCAGGAAGGTAAGCTCCTCCCCGCTTCCCTCCAACAAGGCCAATCGGGCCCGACGACCACCGCAGCACTGCCGGACTTTAAAAGGCAGCAGCCAACAACGGAGAAGCCTCTCTTCCTGCTCCCTGCACCTGATCGGCATCATCGAGGGAGAGCGGGAAGGTAACCTCCCCCCCGCTCCCCTCCGACAAGGCCAATCGGGCCCAACGACTACCATAGCACTGCCGGACTTTAAAAGACTATATAAATTAACCCCACTAGTTTATATAGATTAGTTTATATAGATTTATAGTATACCTTTCTCAACTATGGCTGCGGATACTTTTGCTTTTACAGAAGAACAATTAGACAAACTCAGACAGAGACCTTCATTATTTGATGAGGACCGCCATGACGATGAAGCAGGTACTTCTATTACTGAATTTAAAGCCTTACAAAAACGATTGTTACGGGCACAATTACATGGAGCAGGTATGACCCAATATTTGAAAAACTGCATAATACCGCATGGGCTTAGGATGACCAGAGCACCAAAAATGTTCAAATGGGACACAGAGTTTATTGACAAATGGAACATGATTTCCAACAAATGAAGTTTCGATCTTATAGAATTAATTTTGGAGCGGACTATCCAAGAAGAGGAAACAATAAAAATACAACTTGAGGAAACTCGGGTTTCTTTGAAGAATTCATTGGGAGAGGATCCTTTTAAGTTGAGAATGGATGAGATAGATCGACAGATCAAAAGCTTTTTTGATTATTTAAAATCATTAAAAATGAAGAAATTTCTTCGAGACAAAACCGATTATATGAGACTGGAAAGGTATAACACTGGATGTATGAAAAAAATGAATCGACACAAAAGAAAGTTACATTTGAGATGTTATCTGATGATACAGATGACAGTACTGGTACGTCAGATACCCATCGTTCTAATAATTCCGCTCATAGGGAATGTCAGGATTTTCGGTCAGGGCAATTCCGAGGCAGACGTACCCGAGGCCCTTATCAGGACAATCAATGGGAACCTCCAAACACGCGCCAGCAATCCAGACAACAACGTCCTCCATTGCAGTAAATTTAACAGATGACCTCTCACCAACGCAGGAACGGACATTAAACTATGGCTTATTGTTTGTACCAACGACGTAATATTCTTTCCATATGCGAGTTTCTTTACATCATTTTTTTGAAAATTACAAGTCATTCATTATTTTCAGGATAAACCACTGAGTGTTGATGAATCAGTGGTTAAACCCGCCTCACATTGGATGCCAAAAGATTCTACTCCTGATCCTGTTATAACTACTTACCAATCTTTAGTTATGAGAGATCTTAATATATTGGAAGGAACCTCATATAGATATCATTCTAATTTAGATTGGGCCAGTTGGAATTCTCTTCAAGAATTGTCCCGAGACCCTTCGATAGTGATTTGGAAAGCGGATAAAGGGGCCGCGTTAGTGCTCCAATCCTCTGAAGATTATTATACATCTCTCCGCTCCCATCTGGTGGACGGACACGTCTATAAAATTCTTATGGATGACCCTACCAGTTTTGATGAATGATAGTAAGGCTGTTTTAACTACTGGCTTGGAGAATGGTTGGATCACTCAAAAAGAGTAAATTTTTTGTTAGCACTACATCCAAAAATCCCGATTATATACATGGTTCCAAAAATCCATAAATCGTTAAATCCTCCCCCGGGCAGGCCGATAGTTTCCTGTCAGGGGTCGGTGTTGGAACTGTTATCTAAGTTTTTCGATGTGTTCCTGAAACAGGAGGCATGTTTGGTGTCCTCCTTTATTCGTGATTCCACACATTTTTTAAAACAGCTGTCTTCAGTATTACTACCTACTACTGCTGTTTTCTTGGTAACTTTAGATGCTGTGGCCCTATATACGAGCATTGACCAATATAAAGCCATGGAATTATTAACGAATCTATTTCAATTTGCCCCTGCAAGACTTCCCAAGTCCTTTTTGTTAAAACTAACACGATTGGTTTTGACAAAGAATTATTTTCTATCTGAGGGAGTATTTTTTCAACAGGTTTTCGGAATAGCTATGGGAGTGGCAGTGGCGCCCTCTATAGCAACCTTATACATGGCAGACATGGAAGATAGGCATATAGTGGGGTCATCAAATTTGGTCATGTAATTTTTTGGAAAAGGTTTTTGGATGATATATTTTTCATCTGGACGTCAGATTTGGAATCACTCCAGAATTTTAAGATCTGGCTTAATTCTCTAAAACCTAATATTCATTTTACTGAACATATTGATCAGCAAAGAATTGAGTTTTTGGACATGACAGTTTTCGTGGAGGCGGGTGAATTGAGAACCACCCTTTTTAGAAAATCAGTGTAACGCAATAGCCTTTTAAATTTTCGAAGCTTTCATCCTGGTCCCCTCCGTAGGGGACTGCCATTTTGTCAATTTCTTAGGCTACGCAGATTGTGCTTCTCTTTGAGTGAATTTAAACAACATGCCCTGGATTTAAAACATAGACTTCTTTGTAGAAGTTATCCCACACAAGTGGTTGACAGGGCTTACTGTCGTGCATACCATGTTCAATGTGAACGGTTATTAAATCTGAATTATCTGACAGCCACATCACAAACCTCTGAAGCCGTGGTGGGGGTTATACCGATCGCAGCTCTGAGATTGTTCAGATTCTTCATAACCATTGGTCTATGCTACGACTACATTCGTGTTTTGACAAGTCCCTGATGTTAGCCTATTCGAGAGGCTCCAATTTAAGTGATTATTTACTTAAATCTGCCTCACCGATGGATAGACCGGTCATTCCATTACAGACCTCAAGGGGACATGAACCTTGCAACAATTGTAATTACTGTTCAATGACAGTATTGGGACTAGTTTGGAAGCATCCAACCACAACTCATTCATATACTGTGATGCAGCAAGGGGCACACAGCCCAGGGAAAATAAGATAAAAGAGAGACTTACCTCAGAGTCAGCTTTAGAAAGCAGCACTAGGCACCATGATTCACTGCAGCAAGGGAAATTCTTGCTACGTAGCAAACAAAAGTCCCATCAGGAACACCTGAGTGAGAGTCCCCAGGTCACGTGTAGAGCTAGGGATTATTTAGGGCAGGGTTCCAGTCAGTTAGAGGGAAGAGTCAGAAGCAGGATCACCACGGGAAGCAGTAGGAGAGAGAGGAGCAGGAGGTGTGTCCCAGGTCAGCTGAGCAGAAGCCCCAGGGGATTGCTGGGAGGAAATTCTTCTCACGAGGAGTCAGGAAGTGAGTCTGTCTCCAGCTCTCGAGAAGGAAGGTTCAAGGCAAGCTGCACTAAGGGAAGACCTGCTACCAGGAATAGCTTTGGAGAGAAGCCAGGATTACCCCACTACCCCAGAGGCCAGTATTTGCCAGCTCAAGGCAGAGGTCACGGTGAGAGGGAAGTGTTGGGGGATGGGCACTCCATGCATGACTACAGCTTAAGAAATAGAGGTAAAGTTAGGAACAAATATATTCCTGTTCAACCAGCCCGGGAGGCTAGAAGCAAAGGCTATAGAGAGCCAAGCATAAAGACAAGCCCTGCAGAGAGAAGGAAACTTCCCTATAGTAACAAAGAGAAGTTTAAAGCTTATAACTGCAAAGGGCGAGAGTTCTGATTACAGACATAAGAAGCAAGATGTTTCAGAGCTAATGTTCTGGGAGTCAAGCCCAGGCAGAACCAGCTACCGAGAGAGATATAGACCCAAAGGGGGAAAAGCCTCCAGTGACTGTTATAGTGAAGTGTCACAAGACGCTATAGCTGAATACCGTTCTCAAGAAGGGTCTGATACCAGCAGTGTGAGTAGTGCTGGGGAAATGATATGGGAAGACGCTGCTAGTCTGCAAGAGGATATTCCTATGGATTGCAGTGTCTGTGTTAAATGCAACCGTATGATGTAAATACTGGATGAAGAGAACTCTGTGAATATAACAAGAGAAAATACGTGTGTCACCACTTTTGTTGCTAAGCTTATCTGATTTAAAGTTTCTGTTTCCTTTGACAAAGTCCGAGCGGGACGGGGAATAAAACCCCCTTTTCATTTCAAGTTGCTCTGAAAGACTTTTTATTTACAAGGCCAGAGCAATTACTTGTGCATACGCCCTAGGCAACCGCCTATATAGGGCTAAACAGGCCTCTAACCACAGGCCCCATCACAATACCCGTCGTTGGGCAATGAATTGTTTATCTTTTTTTGTGGTCTATATTTTACAATGCCCATGCAATTTGTTATATGTTGGAAGGACGATTCGCCCTATTAAAATAAGACTCGTGGAACACGCGTCCCATATACGCCAGCATGTTCAATCAGCACTTGTGGTAGACCATTGTCTGATTTACCACCATGTGTTTGAAGATCTGGTCTGGACGATCATAGACCAGGTACCTTGTGATCCATGTGGGGGTGACAGGATTTACAGGCTCCAGTGGCTTGAACAAAGCTGAATATTTATTTTAAATACTATGCAACCTAACAGACTTAATCGGGAGATTGATTGGGTCAGTCTCTTTTGATATATAAGCCTGTTTTTCTAGATTGCGGGACTATTTGGATGACATCACAAGGGTTCCCCTTATGAATTGTCCTCTGGATTTCGAGTTTGTCAGGATTAGCCAATGAAAACAGGGATTCCCCTGTAGGTGGGGTGTTCCCTTTATTTCATTGGGGGTTCTCCTTAGACTGATAGCAAGTCAGACAATAGCATAAGATTGAGTCCTTACAAAAACTGCCACGGGACGGCGTTTTATGACAGTTGCATACTAACATGGAAGAAAAGGGCACTTGAGACAGGGAAGCAGTCCCGAAACGTGCACCTCGTGTTTTCAACTTTACCTGATTTGCAACAGTGTTATCAACTTTACAGAAAATAAGAACTGCAACAAATTTTTCAGATAAGTGGTGCATTTAAATATAATATTAGTGTGGTGGTGAACCTATTAATGAATAAAAGAAGTTTACCGTCTGGCGTGGATGAAAATAAAGTTCATTCCTCCCTTGGTACGCTCCGACAAAAAATCATTTTAATGAATTTTGGGGACTACATCGGTGAAGGTTTTTTGATGGTTTAATTTTTTCACTGGAGTGGGGTTAGTTTATATAGCCTTTTAAAGTCCATCAGTGCTGCGGTAGTCGTCGGGCCCGATTGGCCTTGTCAGAGGGAAGTGGGGAGGAGCTTACCTTCCTGCTCTCCCTTGATGATGCCAATCGGGTGCAGGGAGCAGGAAGACAGGTTTACTTTGAACCCTGATATTTTTGTAAAAGCGTCCAATTCACATATTAATTCTAGAATCAATTTTTCGGGTCTTGACATAAATATTAGGGCGTCATCCACATATAGCAAAATCTTATGTTCCACCCCTCTCACCCTAATCGGGCATATTTCTGCACTTCCCCTCACCTTCACCGCCAAGGCTTCGATGACTATTGCAAATAGCATTGGGGACAATGGGCAACCTTGCCGTGTCCCTCTGTATAGCTGAAACTCCTCAGAACGCTGCCCTTCACCAGCACCCTCACTTTCGGGGCTGTGTAAAGTGCCTTTACCCTCCTCTGGAAACCCCTCTCCCACATTCAATCGATCCAGCATTGCAAAAAGAAAACTCCACTCCACCCTATTGAATGTCTTTTCGGCATCTAACGCCATACAGAGCGCCTTTTCCTTTCTATCTCTCACTATGTGAAGTAGATTGATTTCCCGACATACGTTGTCAGATATCACCCTCCCTTTTACAAACCCTGACTGATTCAGGTCTACTAATTGGAGTAAAACCCGTTCCAATCTAAGGGCCAGCACCTTGGCAAATATCTTCACATCTCTATTTATTAGCGCTATCGGCCAATAGTTGCCACATGCTCCCGTGGTCTTCCCTCCTTTGGGAGGAGAATTATATTTGCTTGTGCAAAAGACCTGGGGAGCCATTTCCCACAGAGGGCCCTTAAAAAAACTCTCACCAATAGGGGTACAATTTCCCCCGCTATTGCTTGATTATACTCGGTGGGCAACCCATCCTCTCCCTCCACCTTATCCCGCGGGAGGGTTTTAATTACCCTTAATACCTCCTCTGGGCAAGTTTATCTTCTGAAGATATTGAGCCATTTGAGCTGGGGAACCCCCCTCCCCCCTCTTCCGTATTGCATAATTCCTCATAGAACCTCCTAAACTTCACAAATTTCCATGTTCGCATACACCCGCTTCCCTCTCGACTGATATATTTCAGCCACCAACCATTCCTCCCTCCTTTTCTTTAGCTGCCATGCTAATAATTTCCCCACTTTATTCCCACTTTCCTTGTAAGACCTCTTGGTAGCTCTTAAGAACTTTTCCACCAGTTCCATATCTAGAGCATTAAGCTGAGTCCATGCATTGCACAGTCGATGACGAGGACTATGTTTGGCCTGAGGGTCCTGTATCAGGTTTGCCAGTCGGCTTTGCTCTGCCTCCTTCTCCCTTTTCTTCTCTCCAAGTTGTATTAGGATACCTCTCATATAGACTTTCCCTGCATCCCAAATAGTAGCCCCACCCACTTCACCCATATCATTATTTAGGAGGTATTCCTTCCACGCTCCTCGAAGCTGCTTTCGAATCTCTTCCTTATCCAGAAGCCGTGTATTAGCCCTCCACCCATTATATCTGCCCTCCCCCCATTCCTTGACGGTTGTCACTGACAGGTCACCATCCCATGGTTTGAAATCGTACGTGGGTGGAGCTGACAATGTCCCACTACTCCCATTTGTTCCCTTCACCCTAAAATGTAATCTAGCCGGGAATACGCCCCTGGCTTTGATGAGAAATACATATAACCCCACTGCCTGCCATTTTCCACCCTCCATATGTCTGTCAGATCCCACTCCCTCAGACAGCACCTTAACTCTTTCCCTTCCTTCCCATGAACCCTCAAAGAGAAATTCGATCTATCCTCCTTGCCCAACGTACAGTTCATATCTCCCCCTATTATCCAATCTCTCCGAGTGACTTTTGTGAACTCCCTTAACATCTGTCTGTAAAAGTTGCCCTTTGGCCCATTAGGAGCGTATACATTCAAAATTGCTATTTATTTATTTATTTATTTATTTTTATACTGTGCTCTTTAGAATCAGTGTGGTTTACATGTATACTAACAGGTACTTTTTATTCCTTTGTCCCTGAAGGGCTCACAATCTAAGTGTACCTGAGGCAATGGAGGGTTAAGTGGCTTGCCCAAGGCAACAGGGAGTAGCCATGGGACTAGAGACCCCAGTCTCTCTGGCCTGAGGTTGCTTGTCCCCATGGGGGAATTGAACCCATGGCCTTCTGGCCTAAGGTAACCTGTCCCAACCACTATCTATGCTTGATCCACCCACCCTGTGATCCACACACCCCTCCTCTGTGTATCTCCCCCCACATCTCCCAGAATAAATGGGGCCCTTTTATGGACAAGAATACCCCCCCCCCTTTCTTGGAAATAAATGCTGAACAATACATCTGGGTATACCACAAGCATCTCAGTTTCTCATCTTCCTCTCTAGTTAAGGGTGTCTCCTGCAGGGGGGCAAATTCAGATTTTGCCCGCACTAAACTTGTCAGTATTCTTTTCTGCTTTATGGGGCTATGTACCCCCCTGACATTCCAAGAGGCAATTATGTAACCCCCCATGTCCCCCTTTGGACCTCTCTAATCATCCCCACCTCCCTTTGTAATGCACTGTTAACACTGAGCGACATTAATACAACAGTACAACATAAAACAACATAACAGTCTTTTTTTCCTTCTTTTTCTCCCCTCTTCAACCCTCCTCACCTCTTCCTTTGAATTCCACTTTTCCCTCCTTTTTTGCTTCCACAGAGCCTAAAGCTGTCTCACTCCCGCCTCACACCCCTCCTCCCCCCCACCGTCAATCCATCTCTTCCCAGCTATGCCAATTGACCACACAGTCCTCCCCTTGACTCCCCTTTGAGGCTAACTACCTTCTCCGTCATAGTACATCATGATACAGATCTGTATGACATCCACCAAATCCCTCTCCCTGAGATCCCAGCTCCTGCGATTCTGTAGCTTGGTCTGATCTCTGTTCCTCCGTAGATGCAGCTGGTTCATCTCGCTCCATCTCCTGTTCCTCCTGATCAACCACCTCTACTTGGGTGGTAGCACCTCCCCCACTATCCATGGCTGTCATGTGGGGTTTTCCTCAATGCACTGCTCTAGTCTTAAGATGTTTCTCTAGTGCTTCCATGCTCTGAAAGAATCTTCTCACCCCATTCTCCATCAATACTAATCATGTTGGGTACCAAATTGCCACCTGTATACCCTTCTGAGCAAGGGCACCTTCGAATTTCATCATGTCCCTATGCCTTCTCATGGTCTCCGCTGCCACATCAAGGAAAGCTGAGACTCTCCATGTATTTAATGCGACATACCCTGTTCTTCTGGCCAGACAGATGGTATGCTCTCTGTCCTGAAAACGCAGCAGATTAGCTATAAAGGCCCGCGGCCTAGCATTATTCTCCAGACGGGGACAGAGTTCACGGAGCGCCCTTTCAATTTCATAGGCCTCCACTGAAGGACAGTTTGGGAAACATTGTACAAATAAAGCTTTAACAAACAATATAGGGTCTCTGCCTTCCTCCCCCCTCAGGCACTCCAAAGATCCTCACATTTGACCTTCTCTCCTGATTTTCCATCTTTGCCTGCAGCTAGCCTAGTTGTTGTTGTAGACACGAGACCTCTTTCCCCGACTGTATCTGTGCATCCTCCGTAGAGCTAATTCTGGCTTCAGCCTTTTCTAATCTCACCCCGCCACTGCAAACCTCTCTTCTATCTTGCCAAGGACCTTGTTAACAAGTTCTGTTTTTGAGTCCCATATTTCTCTCAATATGGTGAGGAGATCTGCTTCACTGACCTGCCTCCCCCCCCCCCCCCCATTACTGTCTCCAGTACTTTCTGTGGATGATGCTGGGGAGGCTGGGCCTTGCACTTCTCCCTCCATGGTCTCCCACGGTTTGCCCCTAGCCATGTATTTATTTATTTATATTCTCTTATATACCGCACTATTCTGCATCAGTGCGATTTACATTGAACAAACTGAAATTACATTGAACAGGGCATTGTAACTTGGAGATAACTATTTTACAGGGAACATGGGCTATGGAGGGTTAAGTGGCTTGTCCAAGACCACAAGGAGCACCTGTGGGACTAGAAACCCCAGTCCTTCCAGCCCAAGTTTGCTGTCCTCTATTGGGATTTGAACCCCTGACCTTCCGGCCTGAAGTACCTTGCCCCAACCACTAGGCCACTCCTCCATTCCTATATTTGTATATTGTATGTTTCCACAATAGTCTTAAGGAGTTTAAGCCTCACAATCTTCGGCATTATATCTTTTCTGGAGAGAGTTTGCACTTTTCTTTACACCTCCTTGCAGTATTGGGGGGGAAGTCGGGCGACAGAGCTCTCTTATACATGTCTGACCTCTGCTGTGCTCATACTGGAAGTCCACTTCCCTACATCTTCTTCAGTAAAGACGGAAGCAAAGAATTCATTCAGTCGCTCTGCTATGGCCATGCCCCATCTTAGTGTCCCCTCTTGACTAGATTGTAAACTCTTATGAGCAGGGACTATCTCTTACATGTCTGTGCAGTGCTATGCACATCTTGTAGCTCAGTAGTAGTAGTGCCCCTTTTTATCCCTCTATCATATAATGTTCCAACTGACTTTCTCAAAGGTTTTTTGCCATGAATGTACTTTAAAAAGTCTTTATTATATGTTGTTGCTTTCACGGCAAGCTTCTTTTCAAATTCTCTCTTTGCCTGCCTTATCAATGCCTTCCATCTAACTTGCCAATGCTTATGCTGTTTCCAGTTTTCGTAATTTGGCTCTTTTTTCCATTTCCTGAAATATACTTTTTTGGCTACAACAGCCTCTCTGACCTCACCTTTAAACCATTCTGGCAGTTTTTTCGACTTCATTCCACCTTTCTTTAAGTATGGAATACAACCAGTTTGGACTTCCAAGATAGTATTTTTAAACAATACCCATGCTTGATGTAAATCTTTAACCCTTGCAGCTGCTCCTTTTAGTTTTTTCACTGCTTGACCCAATACAAGCATTGAGGAACCTGTGTCTTTTAGGGAACCTGCTAGGTACTTATGACCTAGATTGGCCACTGTTGGAAACAGGATACTGGGCTTGATGGGCCTTGGTCTGACCCAGTATGGCATATCTTTTGTTCTTATGTTCCCTTTTGAAAGTTAAAAGGCAGTACTGTGGATTTCCTTGCCAACATTCCTCCATTTATGTCACTTTATTGGCTCCTTATCCATTTCTGCATCCAGCTCAAACTTCTTCTGCTGAGCTATAAATGTATTCACTCTGCAGCTAATCACTACCTTTCTTCTCTTATCTCTCCCTATACCTCTCCTCAGGAATTCTGCTCTTCAGGTAAATTGCTTCTATTTGTGCCCTTCTCTTCTATTGCTAACTCTAGACTTCTCTCCTTTCACTTTTACTGCTCCTTATGCCTGGAACAAACTTCCCGAGTCTATACGTCAGGCGCCTTCTCTGACCCTTTTCAAATCTAGACTGAAAACTCACCTCTTCATTGCCTCTTTTGGATCTTGACTCACCAGATCTCCTTTGTGTCCTCTTACCATTCCTCCTAGATGTATCCCATGTCTACAGCTACTGTGTTGTCTGTCTTGATTAGATTGTAAGCTCTGATGAGCAGGGACCATCTTTTGCATGTGTCTGTTCAGTGCTGTGTAGGTCTTATAGCGCTATACAAATGTTCAGTAGTAGCAATAATAACAGTTATACAGAGAGATAAGGATTAAAAAGGCAGATGGAATGGATTTCAAAGGAGGGAAAGGAGTGAGATGGAGGTAGAAGGAGGAGTTGGAATTGACAGGAAGCAGAAAGCAAAATCTTACCACCACCATGGCCAGTGGAATGAGGAGTAAAGGAAAATTAGTAGCTGCCATGACAGAGGGCGGCACCTGAAACAGAATCATCGGGGCATAGCCAGGTTTCAGTGAGAGCTAAGAGATAGAAAGAATTAGAAGTGAAGAGATGATAGACGTTAATGGATATGGAATGAGAATTCCATAATGCACAAGAGAAAAGTGGAGAGGAGGGGGAAAGGCGAAGAATATGGATGAGATTAGAGCTGTAGAGAGAGGAGTGGGAGTGAGAGAATAATCTAGGGGGGTCAGGGTTAGGATTAATGTCACCACAGAAAAGAAGGAGAAGGAGGAGGAGAGTGCAAGGCAGAGAGGAGACAGAACGGTGGAAACGAGGATGAGGTTATTAAGAGAGAGGAGAGGAGGATCAATGAGAGGAAGAAAAAAGTGAAATGAGAGAGCTGAGGAGAGGGTGGAGGAGAAGATGGGAGAGGAAATGGGAAAAGTAGAGAGAGATGATAAGGAGGAGAGGTATGAGGATGGTGGTATAAGGGGAGAAGGTTGGTGAGTGTCAAAAATAGGAAGAAAAAATGATGTGGAGCTATAAGAAGAGAAGAATGGAGAGGAAGAGTTAGAAGAAGAGATAATATTAATTAAATTAGTATTAATACTATTGTTGTTGTTAAGTGCCATCAAGTCGCTGACGACTCATGGTGACTCTCTGGATAGTTGTCCTAAATTGTGTTCGGCCTTCAGTCAGGTGGCTCATTGTTGACAGACTGTAGCTGCTGTTGTTGTATCAATCCATCTCATTGCAGGCCTTCCTCTTTTGTGTTGACCTTCTACCTTGCCAAGCATGATGTCTTTCTCTAATGATCTCTCTCTTCGCATGATGTGTCCAAAGTATGAAAGTCAAAGTCTTGTCATCTGAGCTTCTAAAGAAAGCTGAGGTTTGATCTCCTCTAGTACTGACTGGTTTGTTCTTCGGGCAGTCCATGGTATACACTGTATTAATCGCCAGCACCATATTTCAAAGGCATCAATTTTCTTCCTGTCTATCTTTTCACTGTCAAACTTTCATATCCATGTGATGATACAAGGCAAAAAGGTTACATAGCACTGAGCAGACACATGAAAGGGATAGTCCTTGCTTGGGGTTGTAGCCAGCAGAATTTGGGAAACTTTGATGTCACAATTTGTGAAGGGTGCAGGTTGCACTGGCTTTACATGCACTCCCAGCTGTTCCTTGTACTCAGGGTGGTGTGACTGAAAGTTCCATGAGCTCCTCCGGGCACAGGATGCACTCTTTGATAGGGCTGCACCCTCAGGTTAGCTTTCTGTGCCCCTCTGGTATGACAATCCTCACAGACAGCAGCTGGCACAGAGTAATCCCAAGCATGTCGAGGGCAACCACATGGCCAGACCTCCTCAGCTGCAGCACAGAAGGGCTAATCAGGAACTGTTGCTGGAAGGCACGGGAGGCCCAACTCTTCCCGGCTGTGCACTCCTTGGTACACCGGTAACGTCAGCACCCAGGACGGCCAGTAAGAGCTCACTTTCTTTCTCCTATCTCGGCAGATTCTGTCTGCAGCAATTGGAGGGCCTGGACCAGTGTCTGAGCCTGGATTCTTTCTGTAATCAGAATGAAAATAAAGATAAATAAAAAATAATTACCTGGAAAGTAAAGAGCTTATAGAGCTGTGGGGAGGTTGCTAGACGCAGCCATAGAGTTTTATGCTCTTCCCCGCACTCACGGGGAGAGAAGAAGGGAGTCTTTTTTTTATTTTTTTATTTAACAACAAAAAAAAGAACTGCTGGGCTGCTCTCACTGGTCCTGTATGAGGACCTGTGCTGGTACTCGAGCCGTGATGAAGGAGCCATGGGTAATGCGGTAGTCCCTGATCACAGAAGCTGCAGCACTGAGGCATTGGAGGGGGCCGTGGTTGAAGCGGCTGTCCCTGATGTAGGAAAAGAGAGACTGGAGCCCATCGTAGGTTTTAATGTGAAAGAAAGGAAAAAAAGAAATACAATTTCATTAGTGGTGTTCTCTCATTTCATTTTATTAGCTAATGAGCCACAGCAAAAGAGCTTATTTGGTTATGATTTCCATTTTGCTTCAGAATGAATGCATACACCTATTGTACAGGGCTCGGAAGGATTCTTGCCTCAAAGGTAATCAGCGTATGTCATAAGTTCTAGAGTGTTGTCTTTTTAGAAGGCAGAACCTGCTGTTTTTCTTATGAACTGTAACTTTGTCCATGCAAGTAATGAGGCCAGTTCTGAGGCTTTGTTCTTGAGGAAATCTGCAGCTATTTAAGTTAACTGCAAGGCTGAGAAATATGCAAGGTATTTTACAAACGCCTTTTGTGACAGGTTGCAGAAACTATATGTGTACATTGCAGCACGTAGAGTGGGAAAAGCTGTTTTATAAAAAGGTGTGTTCAAAAAAAGAGCAGCACTGCTCAGGGCTTTAAGGAGTCACAATTTTACCGAACGCCTTTCTCTTAATAAAGGCAGAAGGCTTCAGTAATGGGAGCCGTGCTCTGTGTAAATTCATGGGAATAGCTACCATCTTTCCATTGTGGATCAAAAACCTCCTAAGTCCATCCATTCAATAATAGTTTTCTTATTATTATTTTCATTTTAAACACTTATTAATATTAACAAATTTTGACTTTTGTGACCTGAAAATCTATAAATACAATGCTAAAGAATCTATGGTGCTGAAGAAAGGCTCGCTCAGTGATGGCTAATGTTTTGTGATGTTTCTTTGAGGCTCAACCTCAGATTGTTCATTTCTCCACATCTGATTTATTTATTTATATTCTCTGATATACTGCACCAGTGTGGTTTACATTGAACAAACTGAAGCTACATTGAACAGGGCATTATAACTTGGAGATAACTATTTTACAGGGAACATGGGCTATGGAGGGTTAGGTGGCTTGCCCAAGACACAAGAAGCACCTGTGGGACTAGAAGCCCCAGTCCTTCTGGCTCAAGGTTGCTGTCCTCTAGTGGGATTTGAGCCTCCAACCTTCTGGGCTGAGGCATCTTGCCCCAACCACTAGGCCACTCCTCTACTCCAGATGAGCCCAGTCTGCTGACTCTTCTGGTAAGGATATTTTGTTTGTTTTGGTAATTTTATAAAATCATTTCTGTTTATATGTGGGCACATACTCACAGAAATGGCCTCTTAAAAAATTCTGATTAGCATAAAAGTATGTGTTTTGAAACGGTAGTGCATAACATAACATAAGAACATAAGAAATGCCATACTGGGTCAGACCAAAGTCCATCAAGCTCAGTATCCTGTTTCCAACAGTGCAATCCTGGCCACAAGTATCTGGCAGGTAACCAAAATCCACAGCTTCCACAATGCTCATCCTGGGGTAAGCAGTGGATTTCCCGGGTCCTCTTTAATAATGGTTTATTTTCTCCAGGAACTTATCCAAACCTTTTTCAAACCCACCTTCACCTTCACTAACAGCTTTTACTATATCCTCCGGTAACGAATTCCAGAGTTTGATTACACATTGCGTGAAAACATATTTTCTCTTATTACAGTTATAGTTACAATTTATTCAACTTAATGTACCGCCTATAGTAAGGCAACTAGACGGTTACAAATAAAAAGCAAGGGGGAGACAGACAAAGCAGGATACAAGGATGGGGGTAATGAGGACAAGAAAACAGAGAGGGAAAGGGGAGACCTAGGTTACAAAATAATAGTGAATGCAAGTAAATGGGACACAAGAGGAGAAAGGAGTGGCAACACAGAGGACAAGGACAGCCCGATTGACTGGTGCAGCAAGGAAGGGTTAAGAAGAAAAAAGAAGTAGGGAATAACCAGATGAACAGGGCTCAAGGAGGAATGGCTGCTGGAAAGGCCAATGGCAAAAAGATGCATTTTCAAATGAGATTTGAAGCAAGCGAAGGAGAGTTGAGAGTGGAGGGAGGCAGGGAGGAAATTCCAAAGGGTGGGAGCAACAACAGGAAAGGTTGAGGAACAAGCCAGGGACGTGTGGACTAGACGGGGACCATGGACCATTAGAAGACTTTGAGATGCAGACCAAAGAGCACGTGAAGGCATATAAATTGAGAGGAGCAGTGAGAGGAAGGAAAGGTTGCCGGTTAGAAGGGTACAATGGGTGAGTATGAGAACCTTATATTGTATAGAAAAAGATACAGGAAGCCAGAGTTAAGTGAGAAAAAGTGGGGTGATGTAATCATATTTGCGAGCCCTGTGAAGGAATTAAAGAGCAGTATTTTGAATTAGTTACAGATGACAAATAGGACACTGGGGAAGATTGGAAAGGAGAGAGCTGTCATAATCGAGATGGGAAATGACCAGAGAAAACAAGAGTAAATGGATGGAAGATTGATCAAGAAGCCTGGAGATGGAACGGATCTGACAGAGGATAATGAAGCAGTTCCAGACAATGGAGGGAATGTGTGACGAGAAAGGGAGCTGAGAGTCGAAGGAAATACCAAACATTTTGACTGATGTTTGGAAGGGAAGCAGAGTGCCATGGATGGAAGGAGGAGCAAGAAGAGAGAGGGGGGAAGGGCCGGTGAACAGAAGGAAAGTGGACTTGGAGGCATTAAGTTTTAACTCATGAACTGAGAGCCAATTGGTGATGGCATCAAGATTTTATCATTATTTAATTTCTTGATATACTGTTGTGATGGTGTATACATCTACAGCTTAAGGACCAAATATGAAGAAAGCCTCACCAAACAGCAAACTACTACTACTTGGTGATTCCATCATCAGTAGCACCAACTTGGGAACACAGTTCAAAGGAGAGAACATAGTCAAGTGCCTCCCAGGCACTTCAGCCAGCAAGAATAAAACCACATTGTTGAAGTACTTATAGCAGAAAGTGGACACTCCAAACTTGATGTTATTATCAACTTGGGCACAAATGACCTGGCTAGAAACAGTGCCTCTACAGTCCAAAAGGACTTCCAATCCTTTGGAGAGAAACTCAAGCCCATTGTTAACACTGTTGCATTCTCAGAGGTTCTATCTGTTCTTGGTAAGGGGGAAAAAAGGCTGCATCACATTAAAAGCTTTAATACATGACTCCAGACCTGATTCAGATTTATTGGCTACTGGGGCAACATATGGAACAATAAGAGGCTATACTGTGCTGATGGACTATATCTCTCTATCGCAGGGAAAAGAATCCTAAGTGAAAAATTCAAGCAATATGTGGATATGCATTTAAACTAGGAAAAGGGGGCAAAGGATGTGGAAGGTCAACATCTGCGTGCAACCCCCTGCAAAAGCAGAATAACATCAGAAACAGCCACACTTTTAAAACACACATCAAAAACAAGTGGGAAGATGTAGGCAGAACAAAATCAATGCAAAATACACACAAGCCAGTTAAATGCTGGAAAGCAATGAGCACAAATGCTCGAAGCTTAGCCAACAATGTTCCGGACCTGGAAGCCCTAATGGTGGAAATGGATTTGGACATTGTAGCTATTACAGAAACATGGTTTAATGAATCGCATGATTGGGATATAGCCATAGCTGGCTATAATCTATTCAGAAGAGACAGAGAAAATGGAAGAGGAGGAGGAGGAATAGCCTTGTATGTCAAAAGCAATATTAAAGCTACTGCAATGCAGGGGGCATGGGGAAAAGAAGAAGTGTTCTGGATTGCGTTGGAAAGAGGAGATGGCACTGTCATCCATACTGCTGTAGTCTACAGACCTCCGACTCAAATTGAGGAGATAGATAACGAACTGATTATAGATATTGCCAAGATAGCCACAAAGGGGGAAGTGATAATATTGGGTGACATTAATCTACCCGATGTGGATTGGATTACTCCTTCTGCAAATCTAGAAAGAATCAAAAAAATTGTGGATGCTCTCCAAGATGAAACCAACCAGGGAAAGCCCAACACTGGATTTAGTGCTCACCAACGGTGATAGCATGTCGAATGTCTGTGTGAGTGCCCCTGTGAGCAGCAGCGATCATCATACGGTGTGGTTTGAGATAAAAGCCATGGTACAGGCCAATCATAGCAAGCTCAAAGTCCTAAACTTCAAAAACACCGACTTTAATAAAATGGCCGAGTACCTAAAGGAGGAGCTAGCAGGGTGGAAGGAGATAAGGGAAGTGGAATTGCAATGGGCTAAACTAAAGGTGGCAATAAAATGGGCAACAGATAAATATGTAAGAAAAGTAAACAGAAACAAGAGGAGAAGAAAACCAGTTTGGTTTTCCAAAGAAGTGGCTGCTCAAAGGCAAAAAACACAGCTTTCACAAAATTCAAAAGCTCGCAAACAGAGGAACACAGAAATGAATACAGGATCAAACTCAAAGAGACAAAAAGAGAAATAAGGAGAGCAAAATCAAGGCAGAGGAAAAGATGGCTAAAGATGTGAAGTGTGGCGACAAAACTTTCTTCAGGTATATTTGGGAAAGGAAGAAGATCAGAGGTGGAATTGCAGGACTCAGAAGTGCTGCGAACGGACTCATGGAAAGTGACATTGAAAAAGCAAAATTGCTAAATGAATACTTCTGCTCTGTTTTTACTAAAGAAAGTCCTGGAGAAGGACCTCATGTGACCCCCAAATATAAAAATGGGAATGAAGTAGATACCACACCATTCACAGAAGATGAAGTGTTAGAACAACTTGCAAAACTGAAAGTGGGCAAGGCTATGGGACCGGATGGGTTACATCCCAGGATACTGAAAGAGCTCAGAGAGGTTCTTGCAGGGCCATTTAAGGATGTTTTCAACAGATCCTTGGAAACAGGAGAGGTTCCTTAGGACTGGAGAATGGCTGATGTCGTACCTCTACACAAAAGTGTTGACAGGTAAGAAGTGTCAAACTACAGGCCTGTGAGCCTTACCTCGGTGGCAGGAAAAGTAATGGAGACGCTCGTGAAAGAGCGAATAGTGAACTTTCTCAAAACCAACAGGATGCAAGACCTGAGGCAACATGGTTTATCAAAGGACGATCCTGACAAACAAATCTAATTGATTTCTTCGACTGGGTGACCAAGGAACTGGATCAGGGGCATGCAATGGATGTCATCTACCTGGATTTCAGAAAAGCCTTTGATACTGTTCCTCATAGGAGGCTTATCAATAAACTCAGTAGCTTGGGGACGGATCCCAAGATGGTAAATTCAATCAGAAATTGGTTGACTGACAGACGACAGAAGGTGATGGTAAATGGAGCTCAATCAGATGAAGGGAAGGTGATTAGTGGGGTGTCCCAGGGATCGATCCTGAGCCCGGCACTGTTCAATGTATTTGTGAGCGATATTGCTGAAGGACTGAATGGAAAAGTCTGTCTTTTTGCAGATGACACAAAAATTTGCAACAGAGTGGACTCTCCTGAGGGAGTGGTTAACATGAGGAAAGATCTACAAATCCTGTAAGAATGGTCTAATGCTTGGCAATTACGATTTAATTTGTCAATGGTGTCTATCACTCTGTATTCTAACTCAAAAGTACAATGTATCACATGTGTTGACTATAAAATTCTCATTTACAAAACACCTTATTGTCAAAAACTTCTTAAATGTGACTGCAAGGTCTCAGACTCTTTGGGCAACCATCGACCAATCTCAGAATGTCAACTGGAAACTGCCCGTTTTGCATCAATGACCTTATTTTCATGCAGTCACTTTGGATTCAATTATAGAAGATAAAGTTAAGGTTAAACAGTGCTTAGCTTTCGACGTGATCCCCAACGCTATCTGTCGCGCTTTCTTTGCGTTTTACCCAAGTTCAGTTTCTTCAGGGGGTAACTTTGAAAGCACTGTAATGTAAACCATAGCCAAGTTCATTAGGTACATACTTTCCATTGTTTTTAATTTTACAAATGCGCATTAGAAACCACATACCTTAATTTTAACTGTTGTTTTTTCTTAGAGACATTTTCCTGCGATTTCCATTTGAGCCCGCGGCTTGCCAAACGCCGCGCATGCGGACCAAATTTATATGATCTCTTTAAACTAACACCGTCCTCCATGATGTCATAAAGTGGATCCCGTCGTGATGATTCAAATACACACTTCCCACTCGACCCGTATATTCAATCCCTCTGGGAACACTGATCCTAACTTATGGATCCAGCATTGTTCACACCATAATAAAGTTTGATCTTTTGATTTCCCTGATCTTGCTGTTTTTACCTGATCGATGCAAAAGCATCGCAACTCATCATAGGCATGATGTAAACAGTGATCCACTATAGGCGCCTCATGCTTCTGGCATTTCAATTTACTCTTATGTTCATTTATCTGTGTTTTAAAAGCTCTACTAGTTTTGCCAACGTACAGTAGGCCACAAGGACATAAAATACAGTAGACCACATGTGTAGATATGCATGATGTCTGGTTCTTCAACCAGTATGTCTTGCCATGGTAATGGAATACATTTAATTCTTTAGTAATGTAGCAAATACTACATTCCCCACATTTTCTATGCCCAAATTGTCCAAAGTTGGTCCGTTCTGAAATCGGCCTTAATACCGCTGGGCTTAACATCTCCTTGAGGTTTTTACGTCTCTGCCAGACACAGCGCACAGTTTACGATTACGCTTTAATGCAAAGAAGTGCAGAGTCATGCACTTGGGTAGCAGAAATCCAAGGGAAATGTATGTGTTAGGGGGCGAGAGGTTGGTGTGCATGGATCAGGAGAAATACCTTGGTGTGATTATTTCTGAAAATCTCAAAGTAGCAAAACAGTGCGACAAGGCGGTGGCAAAAGTCAGGAGGATGTTGGGCTGCATACAAAGAGGAATTACCAGCAGAAAGGAAGAGGTACTTATGCCACTGTACAAGTCACAGGTGAGGCCTCACCTGGAATACTGTGTTCAGTTTTGGAGACCATATCTTGCAAAGGATGTAAAAAGACTGGAAACTGTTCAGAGGAAGGCGACCAAAATGATTTGGAGCCTTCGTCAGAAGCCTTATGAGAAGAGACTAGAAGACCTAAACATGTACACTTTGGAGGAGAGGAGGGATAGGGGAGATATGATTCAGACCTTTAAATACTTAAAAGGAAATAACGAACAAACAAACCTCTTCCAAAGACAGGGAAGCTGTAAAACTAGAGGGCATAACAGGAAGCTGCAAGGTGGTAAATTGAAAGGCAATGTCAGGAAATACTTTTTTACTGAAAGGGTGATGGATGCTTGGAACGCTCTCCAATGGAAGTGGTGGGGGCAAACACGGTGATGGAATTCAAAATGGCATGGGACAGACACAGTGGATCCCTTTACAGCAACAGGATAAAATCAAAATAAATTGAACCATCTAAATTCTCAACAAATAGGGGTGTCCTACATGGAGTGGTGGGTTCACCCCTAAACAAAGACATGGGGAGGGGTGGCCTGCACGGAGCGGCAGGTGCAACTACTCTTGCCATCATACTTGGCAGACTAGATGGACCATACTGGTCTTTATCTGCCGTCATTTACTATGTTACTATGTTACATCCTGTCACTGCTGGAGTCCCAGGGGACCCCAACCAGTCCCTGTTCTGAAAATATGGACCTGTCCAGGAGGGGCTCCCTCAACCAGTGGATGAGGAAATCCAGGGCTGAGGAAGGGGATGAACTCCTGCTCCCTTCCCAGCCAGGAGACATAGGCCCCAACTCCCTAACAATGCCTGGGATGAGAAACTTAGCCCAGACACCCATGGAAATAGACCCCCAATGGAAAAAGAAGATAGAGCTGAGAAATGAAATTCATGAAGTACCTTTAGGGACCACCATGGACATTCAGCTGGTGGATAACCTGCCAAACGTGGGGTGGTAGTAGCAACAAACAGCTACATGTAATCAAACTCTGGAATCTGTTACCGGAGGATGTAGTAAGGGCTGTTAGTATAGCTGGGTTTAAAAAAGGTTTGGACAAGTTCCTGTAGGAAAGATCCATAAACCACTATTAAAAAGGGACCCAGGATATCAATGCTTGACCCAGTACAAGCATTGTGGAACCTGTGTCTTTTGGGGATATTGCTAGGTACGTATGACCTAGATTGGCCACTGTTGGAAACAGGATACTGGGCTTGATGGACCTCGGTCTGACCCAGTATGGCATGTCTTATGTTCTTATGTTCTTACATGGGAGGTGATAGGGCATCCAGGTAACTCCACACTTGGGATGCATCCCGGCTGAATCCGAAACTTATAAGGGGGTAATCTATTTTGATATTGGACATGTATTTTTGTATAAAATAGAGGATGTTGAGAAGAACATTTGCATATTTCTGACCTAATTTGCATAGTATTCACATTGTGTGTTGAAACAAAGGATCCTGATAAGGGCTACTTTGGACATGGGGAGGGAACAGTTGCCCAGAAAAGGGGGGGGGGGGAGACACCAGTGTAGGAAGGGATCCCACCAAATGTGGACTTTGGGACTATTGGAACACTCACCCTAATGTACAGGGCTACCCCATGGATAGGCCTCACTGCTAGGAGGGCTGGGGGTAGTCATAATTGGTAGTTGCTGTATTTTTTTTCCCTTAGAAAGTGAATTAAGCTAGTGTGAAGCAGGAGATATAAAATGGATTGTTTATTGTTTACAGAACATTTGATATACCACCCCCATTATATCGGGGCAGTTTACAATGTGATTAAAACATTATGTTAGAGAGAAGAAAAGAGATTATAACAAATTAGGAGAAAGGAAAGATAGAAAGGAGAGTGTACTAGCTTGGTAACCAAAAGGCTGCTGTTTGATTTCTGCTGGTACGCTTTATGACTATGAGCAAGTTGCTTAACTTTCCATTGTCTCAGAAGAATGACCTAGCAATCTACTTTTGGTCATGCTAACAAGAAAAGCCAGGAGATGCTGGGTTCTCAGGAGTTAGCATTGACATAAAAACACACATTGGGTCAAATTCTGACCCTCAAATAGCAGGATTGGACAGCTAGGATCAACATCCAACCCCTGTTTAAGCCCATGACCGTATTCCGATCCCCACGCTTCCTGCATTCACAGGACCTTTGTGCAGGGAGCGCCGGACAGGCGCGGGAAAGGTGAGCAAGTGGGCGGAGCAAGGTCAGACGTTCACAGTTTGGAATTGCTCTCCTTGTGTTTTAACACTGATATAAGCACAGTTCACCCCTCTATCATTCCTCCAAACCTTTTGTCGAAACAAACAGCTGATAGTCATTTATGATTCCATGTAGTATGTTTTGTAAATAGTTACCCCGGTTATCCAAGTTATTTATTCCCTGTTACCTGTAAACTCATACGTGTTAAATGTACTGAGCATTTTGTTCCATGTGAACCGCGCTGATGATGAAAAGTGCGGTATATAAGAGAATGTAAATAAATAAAATAAAATAAATAAATTTATGATTCAGAACAGGTGTAAATGCGGACATTGAAGTTTTTTTGAACTGTATGTGTACTGAGAATAGACTTGAAGTGGCATTTTGGAAAGGCCTCCAGGTGCAATCTGGGATGTCCAGGGCAAAATGTCTGAGGAAACCTTGGGGACGTTTACATATTGGCACAACATAGACGGGTTGCATGGATGTCCCAGCTGGCATTGTATAGAACGGGTCAACCATGTTTAATGACACTGCAGACACTCAGACATGCGATGGTGGGTTAGCTATTCTTTGGGTTTATATTTACATGCATTTTTTTTCTAAAATCATGATGTACACGTGTATATCTTTTTATATGTGTGAATCAACTTTTTATACTTGCAAAGTCACCTTCTTAATCACCTCCCTTGTTGCTTCCTTTTTCAGAGAGTTTAAGTTGAAGCTTTAGTGCATGGCTTTCAAGGTATTCCATTCCGCAATGGCCTATCCAGATAGAGGCTGAATATTGCCATTATCAGTACAGGGCCACCACTGACAGCCAAAAGCAGATATTCAGCAGCAGCTGGTAGCCCCTGAATATCTGGTATAATTTGCCCACGCTGTCCAATGGTTATTTGCTATGTTAGAGGCTATGTAATTGGGTAAAAAAGGGTTCTAAGAAGGTTGGAGTTGAATAACAAGAGTAATCAATGAAGGCAAAACAGCTGGGAGTAAATGAGATTTATTAGTATTGATTGTTTTTGTATATAAAGGTTTTTTTATTATATTAAATTAAAACACCCAGGTCCCAGTATGGATTCCTGGAGCACACCGGTATTTAATTTTTGCCATTAGTAAAAGTTATCATTTAGAAGGTAAGGACCCGATATGCCAAGCGATTAGTGGGGTTAGCAAAGCTGATCAACGCATTAATCGCAGTGACTAGGATATTCAGCAGCCCTAGCATGGTTAGGGCCGCTGAATATTTGCGACTGCCAGCCCTACACACCCTGATGCCGCTGCCCAACTACCGATTGGCGTATTTGGCTACTTTGGATTTTCAATGGTGGGGCCAAATATGACTCCAGCATTGAATATTCAGCTTTACTATTCAACACTGGTGACTAGCCGCGCTAGCCGTTGACATTAAATTTATAATGAGCTATGAAAAGTTACATGCCAACAATGCCCATAAATAATGTATTTTCCATGACTTACCCACGTACTATAGTTGGATGCGATTCGACAAGTATACACATCAACCTGATGGTGTGTGAGTGTGGCCAGAGACAGCACATGGGTAGATCTTGGGCAGAGCACAAATTTATGCACATAAATTATTGAAAACGAGAAATTACGCATTTTCTTCCGAAATCTAGGCACGTACATATCTACCAAGTCTAGGACTGGGGTAAGTGCTTTTGCCTACATTTTCCATGCCTATCTTGTGGCTTAATGTCCCTAATTTATAAAGCAAAGTAGCTGTTTGCTTTTCTTGATGAAATTGGCGGGATTTTCATGCATCGGAACTCGCATCCACTAGGCGACCTTTATAAAGCATCGGTTCTCAACCCAGTCCTCAAGACAAACCTAACCAGTCAGGTTTTCAATGAATAGGCCCGAGAGAGATTTGCATGCACTGCCTCCAATAGAGCATGGGACAAGAGGAACTCAAAAGGTCAAAAGGGCACTATTGTGGTTGATGGAAGGGCAGACTAGAGAGGCCATGCGGTCTTTTTCTGCCGTCATGTTTCTAGGTCTCTTCTACTGTATGTAATTCTCTCTCATGCATATTCATTGTGATTATAGTCTGCCCTTCCGTCAATCACAATAGTGCCCTTTTGACCTTTTGAGCTCCTCTTGTCCCATGCTCTATTGGAGGCAGTGCATGCAAATCTCTCTCGGGCCTATTCATTGAAAACCGGACTGGTTAGGTGTCCCATTGACTGCTTATCTATCCTGAGGACTGGGTCGAAAACCCCTGCTCTTAAAGCTAGTCTTTGTTTCCTATCATTTCAGCAGTTACCACTCTACAACAGAACATTGCCTTCTAGCCCATGACCTTTATTTCTTGCGTAGGCTTTCTTGAGGAAATTTTGTCAAATCCAGATTCATTATATCGACTGACTTACCTTTATTCTCATCTTTATTTGCAGATTTAGAAAACTGGATAGATTGCAAAGGTAAGCGTTTCCTTTGCCAAATCCGCGTGACTGTGCTGCGTTAACTCATGTCTATCCAAACGACCAGTAATTTTGTTTTTCTCTAGCATTTTACCAAGCACTGGTCTACAGTTTCTTGGTTCATCCATGGAGCCTTTCTTAAAAAGTGTTGTTACAATGGTTGCCTTCCAATGGTTATGTACTGCCAACAATTATAATGATATAGGCACAGATGAATGCTGACAGATCTGCAATTTCAGATTTGAGGGTTTTTTCTTACAGCGCTGTGTACGCCTTGTAGTGCTATACAAATGATAAGTAGGAGTAATAGTAGTAGTTGATTTTCTGTGGTGGTTTACTAAACCCAATCCCATTAGCCAGTGATAAAGAGGCACGGTTAAGAAAAGCCATGGATGTGGTTGCTGCAATGCCCAACTCTATGTCAGTTTTCAAGGAGAGATTGAACACGTGTAAGTGTAAATTAATTTCAGTGGGGGAGGATATTCAAAGGCATTTCTACAGCTTGCAGACCTGCGGACTCTGAGGAATATATGGATGCATTAACACGGTTAGTGCCACTAACGATCCACAGGTACCATCGCTACACACATGAGCAATACGGAGCCACTGCCCAATAGGTAGCAAAGGTCAGGCGCGGGAAACCTTAGCCTAATGTTTACTACAGAAGCTAAACAGGCAGCGGCTGAATATCGTTCCTGCCCGGTTAGCTTTGCAGCCATCCAGGCAGCCCGAATATTCAATGCTGGAACCTGGATATGGCTCCAGCACTGAAGATCTGGGTTCAACATTGGTTCAGCACCGCTTTAGCAGCTCTAGCCGCTGATGCTGAATATTAGGTGCCACCCATCTCCGCCTCTCACACTAGTCATGCATGTTAGATCAAACTAAGAAACACAGGTACACATAGGGATGGGCATTCACGAGCAGTGGGAGATGCTATTTTATAAACATGCACATTGAGAAGTTGGCCTGTGCGTGCTGATATTTCAAAATGTGCACCCCGTATGGCAGCATATGCATGTGTATCCTGGCCATTTTGTAAATCTGGGCACCCCACCACTCTTCTACAATTGTAGATAATTCAATGTTTACCATGGAGGGGGAAATTAATGTTGAGGGATTAAGGGGAATGTCCTCCTTTAATTTCTCCTGTAAAGGACTGGCTGAAATGAACACTTTCAAAAAATGTAATTTTCCAGAAAGCTGGTCTGACTGGAATAAAAGTCATAGCTTCTTGATATGTTCAATCAAAAGAGGTGGCCATTGAACGTCCATGGAAACCTCTGTGGCATTCATGTCATGTTTTTCGAGTACCTTAGCCTTCCTTCCCAGTGGCAATCTAACAACTATAAACAAGTTTAGGTCATAAACATGTGTGAATCATAATCAAATCAACTGTGCTTTAATGAGCTGAAAAAAATATTGTCTTTGATTAGACTCGCTGGAGCTATAGACTTTCTGGGAGCCTCTTAGTCTTACTACAATGAGTCAAGATCTCTACTTGCATCCCTCAGCGTGATATATTTCAAAATAACAGTTTGCAATTACCTCATTTCAGTTTTATGCTTCATGATAGCAAAAATAATGGTTTTACTAATTGATTCCATGCTGAGACTGGAGGAAGTGTTTATTATTAGCTAGAAATTGTGGAACATTGCTTCTTCAAAGGCATTGTGCACAGACGTGACTTTACTACTACTATTACTACTACTACTAATACTACTATTTATTTGTATAGCGCTACTAGGCATATGCAGAACTCTACACATACTCATAAAAGAAAGGCCCTTCTCCATAGAGTTTACATTTTATTCAAACATATTAAACATATTAAACTAAGGGGAAATTTATCTATTTGTGAGTTTTTTATACCCCCTTCGTGTAATCAGGGCAGTTTACATTATGAACAACAGCACATTCAAACATATTAAACTTTTACATGTAACAAATGAAGGTGAATCATACAATCATAGAAGTACATAAGATTAGGTTTAACTCTTTGCAACTTATTTACAATTTTGTATATTACATTGGGTTTCAGATGGAATTTCAAGCTTATATTCTTTGCTTGTTGTATACTACATCATGGCAAGGGAAGGGGGAGACGGGGCGGAATTTGCGTGGGATGAGATTGTTTCTGGTGTTCATGTTGGATCTGTGTTATTATATTGTTCATTGTCTCCAAAATGGTTCATGAAGAGGAATGTTTTAAGTTGCGTTCTGAAGGTAGCCAGGTTGGTTATATCTCTTATTCTATCTGGTAAAGTGTTCCATAGAGGTGATGCAACATATTCAAAGGCCCTATTGCTAGTTTGTTTTTTGGTTTTGCAGTAGTCAGGTGGTATTGGAGGGAGGAGTGGCCCAGTGTTTGGGGAAAGCTATTTCAGGCCAGAAGGTCAGGGGTTCAAATCCCACCAGAGGACAGCAACCTTTGGCCAGAAGGACTGGGGTTTCTAGTCCCACAGGTGCTCCCTGCTGTCTTGGGCAAGCCACTTAACCCTCCATTGCCCATGTTCCCTGTAAAATAGTTATCTCCAAGTTATAATGCCCTGTTCAATGTAAACCACCTTGATATCATAAAAGGCAGTATATAAGAAATGTTAAATAAATAAAATAAAGGAATGAACCTTTAAAAGAAAAGTATTATGAGTGTATTTGTCATTTCTCCTGTACGTTGACGATCATTACAAATAGTCCTGATTAACTGTGTTAGCATTGTGGGGGTTACGTTTTTTAAGTTTTTAAATGTGGTCATTATTATTTTGTATTTTATTCTGCTGTAGACTCCAGTGGAGTGCATGTAATATGGGTGTTATATGTTCAGATTTCTGTTAGTTGTAAAGTATGCGGGCTGCCATATGTTGGACCATTTGAAGACTGTGTAGAGTTTGCTTTGGTAAACTGTGTAGTAGACTATTACAGTAGTCTATGTGAGGGACTATCATCGCTTGCGATACTGTTCTGAAATCATTACTCAGTAGTAGAGGTTTCAGGTGCTGGAGCATTCAAATTTTGCTATATATAGCCCCGGTGATGAGTTTGATATGGGATTTAAAATTTAGGGGTTTGTCTATTGTTACACCTAGATATTTCACCTCTTCTTTAACTTGTAGTGTTGCTCCTTGTACATCAATGGTAGTAGGTGGCATGAAGTTTTGATTTCTATTTATGAAGAATACATCTATTTTTTTGTAATTTATATTAAGACCATGAGATTTCAGCCAGTTTGCAATTGTGTTGAAGCATTCTAAAATTGGTTTCAGTATGAGTGCATCTCTGTTGAATGGGAGAAATAGCATTATATCATCTGCATAGAACCTACCTGAAATGTTTTTAATATTTTGCATAGAGGTTGGATATATATGTTAAATAGAAGCGCGGATAGAGCAGACCCCTGTGGTAGACCTTCTGTTTGGGTATGGGTACTAGAGCTTTGTTGGGCAATTCTTACTTATTGCGACTGGTCCATTAAGTATGATGTGAACCAGTTTAGAGTAGTGTCATTTAATCTGATTTGTTTTAGTCTTTGGAGTAGCAGGTTATGATTTGCTGAATCAAAGGCAGCTGCGATGTCAAGGAATATTAGTATAAAGGTCCAGTTTGCGTTGTCAATATATTTTTTTTATTTATTTGTTTTGATATACCGCACTATTACAGATCAGTGCGGTTTACATGAACATATGAATGTGTGTTACAAATAACACTTACAGATAACATAGTGATTAGATTATATGATTTACATGGTTTACAATCTAATGTGGTTTACATCTGAGGTGAAACTAGGAACATACGTATTTACATTACAGGAGTTTTCATTTGAGGTTGTCAGACGGCTGCCTGGGTGAGAATCTTCACAGTCTTGGCAAGTGCATATATCTATATGATTTGCAAGGGATTGTGGGCAATGCAGTTCATTCACACCAGACACAGCTGCTCACAATAATTAGTTGTGCTTTAGGGTAAAGCCAATAAGATATTTATTTATGGGGTTATTTCTCCCAACACAGATATGCTTGGTAGCACATAAATCAGGTTACTTGCTTTCAGTGTTAAACTTGGAAAAACAAAGTCAGGAAACAACATTTGAACTTGTCAGGCAATCAAAGCAAAAGAAAAAAGACCTGGTTGGCAACAAACTGGTCTTTTCTGTAGGCTTTAGCTAATATTCTCTTAGCAATGTATCAAACAACAAACCAAAAGCCACAAAGAAAGGAAAAACTGTTCTTTTCAGGTTAACTTCTTATATCTTCCCACTTAGATTCAGAAGTGATTCTCTCAGAGCTCACAAGCAATTAGGTAAGGCTCAATTGCTAGCAGTTATCCAGCTGAAACCCCTTAGCTGGCTTGCTTTCTACTGCGTGGCTAGAAATCCTACTCAGGAGCTTTTCTGAGTAGACTAAAGAACAAGTTTGTATTTCTTTGTGATGGTTGCTGTACTTTATAACAGAAAATCACCAAAGGAGTTTAGACAGAGAGCAGTCCATGTAAACACATTCTTCATCTGCTATCATTCCCCCTTCTTCAACAAGCATGGATTCAATATCATGGATTGGCACAGATGAATCTCCCAATGGAGCACTTTCAGGAGAATACTTGTTTCCCTGCTGTCTTTCAAGGTTATAGCTAGGGCATAGATCAGTGTTCATACCTGAGCTTCCATTGCTGTTAGAGTTCCTCTCTATATAGCCTGGCCAGTATGTAGTCCAGTTCTTATGTCCAGCCTTCCAATCCAGATCCCTGGACACTGGATCTCTCTTCACATACCTTCTGGCACGGGTCTTAGGGTCCCTTCCACGTGCAGCCGTCTCCCTCACAGGTACCGTATGGAGATTCCTAGCTCTGCAGCCCCATTCCTCTGGCTTTCCCCAGTCCAATGGTGTATGCTGGCCCTTGGAATGCCTCCCAGTATACATACTGCTCCGGACTCCTCTAGATCTCCCAAAGGCTTTTCTCTTCTTTCTTCCAAAGGGTTTCTTGCCCTCTCTGTCCGTCCGGTTTGGCTTCTGCTTCTGTTGATCCTCCAGATGAAACTGAGGATGAGGATCAAGATGAGGATAATTCTCTGTAGAATAAACTCTATCTTTATTCTGCTTAGATGAGCGCTCCTCCCTAACACAGCGCAGCTGTGCTGAATCAGGCCCCGCCCTTTTAGATGAGTGCTTAGGGATTACCTCATAGCCCTCCTGATTGAACACATGTTTCCCCACTTCAGCTCCTCTAATGGCTGTTGGAAACCTGGTGCATTCTGGGACTGGTAGTCTTTTATGGGAAAATTCTGTTTTCTTATTTCTACCAGAACTGACAGGTTGCCTGTTCAGAGTCACTTCACCTTTTCTATAGCTCCTTCCTGAGCTATGATAAGCTTCCTTATCACAAGGTATAACTAGAAACATATTTACATCTGAGGTAACACTACAGGAGTTATAACTAGGAACATATATATAACTAGGAGCATATATACATTACAGGAGTTTATATCTGAGGTAATACCTTTTATGAAACTATTCATTAGTACCAGCAGCAGTGTTTCTACACTATGGTATGGCCTAAAGCCATATTCATGGTCACCTAGCGGAGCATGCTGTTCTTTGTGGTCTTGGAATTAATTAAGTGTGTGTTTTTTTATTATTTTGGCCAGGAATGGCAAGCTTGAGATTGGTCTGCAGGAGGATGGGAATTTGCTATCCAGTGTTTTCTGCTTATGTATAGGGTGAATTACTGCTTTTTTAAGGTCTTTAGGCATTCTTAGAATGATGGGGGCTAGTTCCTCACTGGAGACTTTGATCCATGCTACTGGGCAAGGATCGAGGAAGGATGTTATTGTATTTATGTTGGTGATATTTTTTTGAGTGGTTCAATAGAAGCCTAATGAAACTCAGATCACTTTTCAGTAGGATTGGTCATACTGAGGGTAGGCTCTGGAGAGAAGTTATTCAGGGAGTTTAGCTTCATCATATCATGATCAGTTAAAGCTTGTGGTGATATGGCTTGTGATTCGTTGACTTCTTTAGGTTAGTTAGTTAGGGATTTTACTATTGCAAACAGTTCCTTGATTTATTTAGAGATTTCATCACTAGGTTAGTGTGGTATTCTTTTTTAAGTTGTTTATATGTTGTCGGTAATCAGATAGGACCAATAAGTATTTTTCTCTGTTTTCTGCTGTTTTTGCCGATCACCAGATGCGTTCTCGTTTTCTACGTTGTCTTCTTAGTAATCGGGTGTCCTACATGTACCGTTGTTTCAAAATTTTCTTTATTATATTTTGCTGTGAGTGAGGTCTGGATGCTATTTTAGAGATACTGGTGTTCCAGTTTCACAGTATTTCTTCTATGTCTTTTGAGTCAGTGTCAATGTTTTTTAGTAGGTCTTTTATGAATGAATCTTTTTCAAAGTATTTAAATTTTGAGTATTGTTTTGTTAAGTGGTTAGGTGGTTGAATGTTGTGGTTATTTGCCTCAATGTTGAATTCAATCATGTAATGGTCTGACCTGGGACAGGGTTGGTTTGTGGTGGGTTATTGTGCTTTAAGTTGCTAGCTGGTGGGAGGAAAATCAGGTCAAGAGTATTACGTTTGTAGTGTGTGTGTGTTCTTTTATTATTTGTCTGAGATGTAGGTATTCGATGGCATTTAGGAATGGTGTTGTTTGAGTCTGTTGCAGGGAGGTTATATTAAAGTCACCTAATAGAATTATTTCTTTCTTACAAGCTATGGTACAGACCATTTCAAGGATGTTAGTAAGGCCATCAGGGTCCACGGATGGAGGTCTATAGATGAGGTAAAATGCTATGTGTCTGTTTTCATTGATCAGTTGGTCTGTATCTGCTAGCATGTTAGAGATTGTTGGTGTTACATTTAGGGATTTCTTTATAATTGTAAGTACCCCGCCTCCTTGTTTTATTTATTTGGGGCTTGTAATATACTTCATAATTAGCTATTCTTAGTTGATTCAAGAGTACGTGGTCTACTTCTGTGAACCAGGTTTTGGTTATGAACATTATATCTGGATTGGCATCTTGTAGATGGTCCAGAATGATTGGGATTTTCTTCTTTAAAGATCTGACATTTATATATGAGCATTTTAAGAGTGTTTGTTCCATTTTGTTTTCCTGGTTAGAGAGTTTGGTTAAGCTTATGGGGGTAATATGTATCAGTCTGTGAGTATTATTGTTGTTATGAGCTCTGAATGTAGGTATATATGGTGTGAGTATTGTGTGTTCATGGTAATGTAGGCGTATTATGGTAATGTAGGGTTGGTTAGTGATAATGATTAAACATATATGTGTGGTAAACAGAAGAATTAAGAGGCCTCCATATGCCTTATGACAAAGCCCACTGACCATCTTAGTAGCCACCTTTTGCATCAACTCCATTCTCTTTAAATCCTTTTGAAGGTGTGATCTCCAGAATTGCATGCAATACTCTAAATTAGATCTCATTAAAGACTTATACAGAGGCACTATCACCTCCTTCTTCCTGCTGGCTATTCTTCACTCTATACATCCAAGTATTCTTCTGGCTTTTATTGTTGCCTTTTCTACCGATTTAGCCACTTAAAATCATTAGAAACAATAATGGCCAGGTCCTGCTCTTCTTTTATAGACAGAAATACTTCACCCTCTATACAGTACTTAAGGGGTGAAGTACTGATATTATAATGCCGCTGTATCGCTCCATGGTGCAACCACACCTTCATCCTTGAGTCTGGCAATACTACTTTTGCACTTCCTCCTCTCACTAACATATCTGAATAATGTCTTGTCCTCCCTCTGATGCCAAGTAGTCTAGGGGGCTTGTTTACAAAGCCGCGGTAGCGGATTCCACTCGATATCGGAGTCACGGCCCCATTGAATTCAATGGGGCTGTGACTCCGATATCGGGCGGAAGCCGCTACCGCGGCTTTGTAAACAAGCCCCTAGGGCAGTATATCAAATGTCAATAAAGATTTTACTGAATTGGCTATTTTTTCTTCTATTTGTATATTTATTTTTCTGACTACTTTCTTAGTTTCTCTAAGTTTTTCCAAATATTGTTACTTGTCTTCCTCTTTTCGTGATCTCTTGTATTTTATGAAGGCCATCCTCTTTTTCTTCACCTTTTTGGCTATTTCTTTTGAGAACCATAGTGGCCTTTTCCATTTACATTTATTTACTTTCCTACCAAAAGATTTGTTGCCCTTAATATATCTCCTTTCAACTTTTCCTATTGCTTTTCTACATCCCCCAGCTGTTCTCATCCTGCTAATAACTCCTTGAGCTATTGTCCCATCTTGGCAAAGTTAGTTTTCCTAAAGTCTAAGACCCTCACTTTTGAATGGACTTTATCAGCCCTAGTCCTAATACTGAACCACACTATCTGGTGATTACTGGATGGAAGGTGATCTTCCACTATAACATCAGAAACACTTTCCCCATTGGTCCAGTATGGTCCCTTCACGTGTGTGTTTTATTACCAGTTGCCAGAATGGTTCTTTCTTTAGAGAATCCAGGATCTCTTTACTTTTAGGGATATACCAATCAACATTCAGCATATTGAAATCACCTATCAGGAGCATTTCTCTTTTCATGGCAATACTGAAAGTGTCCTCAATTAAATCTCTGTCCACTTCTTCTACCTGTAAAAGAAATCTGCATATCACAGCAATGCAAATGGTTTCCCAATCCCTTTTTCTAGTTTAACCCACAGTGTCTCCTCCTTCCCTCATAAGCCCTGTAATTGGGCAGCTTTAATATTCATTTTTACATATAGTGCTGCTACTCCTCCCCTTTTCCTACCCTGTCCTTCCTGAATAAAGTATATCCCAGTATAATTATTTTCAGTCATGGCTGTCCGTGATCCATTGTCCAGTTTTTTTTTTTTTTTTAGTGCCATCAAGTCAGTGTTGACTCATAGCAACCCAGCTACCTCTGGGTTTTCTTGGCAATGTATCACTGGAAGTAGATTGCCAGCCTTTTTTTCTGAGGCAATGGAGGGTAAAGTGACTTGCCCAAAGTCACAAGGAGTACCAGTGGGAATTGAACCCTTGAACTTCTGGGTACTAGGCAGTTGCTCTAACCACTAGGCTACTCCTCCACTCATTGTCCATAACCACTACTAAATCCAAATCAGACTTTTCCATTGAAGCCTCAACATCTGGGATCTTTTTTCCCATACTACAAGCATTAATGCACACTGCTTTCTAGATGTTGCCCCTCTTACCCATTTCTACTTACCTGAGGGCTTTTACTAACCTGTGGACTTCCTTCATCCACCTCCAACGAATCCATTTTAAAGCCCTCTTCAGATCCTTTCACCTTGCTGCTCCTAATGCCCGGAGCAAACTACCTGAGTCTTTATGTCAGGTTTCACCTCTTTGAGGCTGTTTTTGGATCCTGATCCGCTTGCTCTCCGATGTGTCTCCTTATCCTTCTCTATTTGTATCCTTGTCCTCAGCTGTTGCATTGTCTGTCTTGATTAGATTGCAAGCTCTGATGAACAAGGACTGTCTTTTATAAGTATCTGTATATAGTGCTATATAAAAGTTCATAATAGTATCAGTAGTAGTAGTAGTAGTAGTAGTAGATTAGCAAGTCTGCTGCGGAAGACACTTTACCCCTTTTTGGATAGGTGTACACCATCTCTGTTCAGCGGCCCTTGGAAAATCATCCCATGGTAAAGGAAACCAAAATGCTGTCGATGACACATCCACGCAGCAATGCATTCATCTCCAGGATATGAGCTTCTCTGCCTCAGCCTTTACCCTCAGTAGGGAGGATTGAAGAGAAAACCACCTGCGCACCTCTCAGGAAAGTGACCTTAAAGCATATTTATTTTCCTTAGCTTATTTGAATATTTAGATAGCATTATCTACTGTACGCTGTGCTTAAGTATTGTTTGGTTTATCTATTGTATATATTTGAGTGTGATCCACCTAGATGCAGTGAGAAGGTGGGATATGAATAAATTCACAAACCTATATTTATTTATTTACAGCACTTAATCACAAAAGATTAAGCGAGATGAAGAAATTACTACCGGGAATTGTCTTGAAAAGCTTTTATTATCCTTTTTGTTTGCATCATCCTACATGGCCATGTTTCTGCATGTGCCTTCATCAGGGGTGTGACAAATGTTGTTAAGACCAATGGGGTACCCACAAATGCCTGTGGATCCAACCAGTAGCTGAGGTAAATATACCTTAATAACTTATAAACATCAGTGCTTTTTGGTTTCACTCAAAGAAACATCTAAGTAAATTCACAATAATCTCTTCACCTAGTCAGCCAATATTGCTAAACTGAGATTACCAAATGTCCCAATTTTCGAGAACTGTCTCCGATTTAGAGCTGTTTCCCCAACCCCTGTACCTGATTCCAGCAATGGGAACAGAGAGGGTAGAAAAACAATTTAATTTTCAATTTAGTGATTTGAATATGTCAGTTTTTTAGAACTTACATCCATTATGTCATATTTTGCACAGTACAAGGGAAATGTACCACTGTTTCTATTTTTGTGTTGATTTGTCTGCTTGGAGGTGATGTTGTTGCTTTCATGGGATGGATGGGGGAGGGGCAGGGTAATGACTCCTCTTCCATCTTCCAAACCTGGAATTAAGGTGTCACTTCCTCCTCCCCGCCTCTCCACTCACACTTCTGATAAGTGTCCCAATGTGCCTTCAAAAATCTGGTAAACGTATGCTAAACACATGCACCCAAAATATTGGGTCAGACCAAGGTCCATCAAGCCCAGTATCCTGTTTCCAACAGTGGCCAATCTAGGTCACAAGTACCCAGCAGTTAATTACTGTTGCAGTTAAGTATGGAGAATTAAAAAATAAAAAACAAAAACAGAATTTTAGGGGGCAATATTCAAAGTCATTTATTTTTTATTTATTTACTTTATTTAACACATTTTCTATACCACTTTATCTAGAGGTCAAAGCGCTGTACAGTCAACGTAATTGGGGAACATTTACATATACTTGTTCCCCAGGTTCTGATTTCCTTGTTTTACTGAAAGTCCAATGTAACCCCACACTGGACATTTGAATTATCTGGAAACCGCGCTGAAGTAAAATAATGCGGTATATAAAAAATTCTAAATAAATAAATAAATAAATAAATATAAGGTGAACCAAATAAAATTAAATTTGATTAATACTAGAGCAACATTCCAACAGTGAAATTAGGGCAAATACAGGTTAACGTTAACAATGTACTAGTGTACGTAAGCAAGATAGAATATGGTTTAACTTATTATCACACCCTCACCACCCGCCTCTAGCCTAGAGGGGCGTGGTAACGGAGTAACTTCTCTCGATTGGCTTGGGAAAACTAACTTTCCCCAGGCATATCTTGGGATATGTAGTTTGCCTTCAAAAATGGCTTCAAGAAGAAGTTGTAGTCATGGTCCAGAGGTAAGGCAAAGTGACTGAATTTTATTTCTTACGCAAAAGTTCAAGTACCCTGTACACAGGACTCATTCTTATGCAGGATTATTGGTAATACAGCACTAGAACAGCATAACTGCTTCACAAGCTTCAAACACACAGCTGCTTCAAATGTTTCTCAGCCCTGAAAAACAGCACTTCTTTAGCAAGGGTAAAAATGCCTCTTTTTAGCCTTGCCTTGTAAAACAATTAATAGCAACAATAAAACTTAGTCCCACTGGAACAAAAGCTTCTTCTTAACTCCCTTCCCGGATTAAGTCTAAACCAAATATGGGAGACACGGGCAGCAAATATTCACCAAGCTTTTTAGGTTCCCTGCAAGTTTTCTTGGTTGCGTCACAAACCTCTGGGTGCTAGCAAAGGTATCCCCGGCCTTCTGTCGGTTCTCTGGGTCTTGTCATTTCCAGCTTTAGGAGACCTTCTCAGAACGTGTTAGCCCTCAGCACAACGGTTCCATGCACTTGGTTTGGCATAAAGTACAGTCCATAGGAATATCCATAGCCCTCAAGTCCTCCTCAGCAATATCAACTTGCATATCTTCAATTGTTGGAGCAGTGTCCCGTTCTGAGTTCTCAAAGCAGTGCTCAGTAAACAGCTCCCCCTTGGGTCCTAGAGTCACTCCTGTTCCCAGCTCTACCTGAGACAGCCGGTCAGTGCCTTCAGCCTTCGGCCCGTCTCCTTGGCTGTGTTCCCTGTGGTTCAGCTCCTCGCAGTGCTCTCCTCTATGGCTCCGCTGCGTCTCCAGCTTCTCTTGACTCTCCTGAGCCTCTTGTTTCTCCAGCTCCCCTTGTTTCTCCAGCCTCCCAGGAGTGATATGCGGAAATATTTCTTTACGGAAAGAGTAGTGGATCCATGGAATAGTCTCCCAGTGGAGGTGGTAGAGATGAGGACAGTAACTGAATTCAAAAAAGCATGGAACCAACACAGAGGATCTCTAAAGGTAAAAAGTGGACTGTTGTAGTTGTTGTTATGGAAGGACAGACTAGATAGGCCATGTGGTCTTTTTCTGTCATCATGTTTCTATGTTTCTATGTTTCTCCAGCCTCCCCTCTCTTTGCCTTAGCAGGGGTTTATATTTCCACCTCCAGGGTTCCAGCCCCTCCTCCTCCCTTCCGGCCCTTCCCAGGTGATAATAATCTCTTCTCATGCCTGCAGGGACCTCATAGGAGTCTGGGTGTGGCACCCTGGGCTTTCTCTCTCTCTTTTTTCTCTCCCTTCGCGGGGCCTGAGATCCAGGCCAGGCAGGGATTTTGTGGGTATCGGTGTACGCAGGATTCAGGTTACCCTTGAAATACACAACTGGGCTCTCCCCTAAGTCCAATTCCATGTCCTTTTCTATTCTTGTGGGTTCAAGACGGGCGTCTCTGTCACAATATATTTTAATATAGTTGTAACACTGTAATTACACCAAAGTTACTTATTTATAGTTCTGTTTCATGTAAATGTTCCTTCTTGTTCAATGTAAACTCTTTTGCCTTGCAAAAAAACGGTATATAAAAACAGTTAAATAAATAATTAAATAAATAACTTTTATACATTTGCTAGTGCAAGAACGAGATGGTGTCATAATATGTCAATCAGCCATTGCCAAAATGTCACTCAGCAGGTTATTCAGTGGCACTAACATGGTTAGCACGGCTGAATATCCCCAGTTTTGGCCTCTAAGTGCCCCAAGGAGTGAAGGCAGCACCCAAGGATAACTGGCTAGTAGGGTATCCTAAAGCAGCTAAATCAGGCATTTTAATGGCTAGCCTACCTGTAGCCACTTTAGCTGACCGACCAACAGCTGAGTATCTCTGATGACCAGTTAGCTAACTCGCTATCCAGCCACCCTGGACGTTCAGTGCCAGAGACTGGATATGACCCCAGCATTGAATATCTGGGTTCAGAGTTCAGCAGCGATGGCTAGCCACTTTATCCGTGCTAGCCAGCGCTGCCACTGAATAGTCCCTCCCCCCCCTTAAATTCTTCTCTATGTTCTACTGGTAAACAGTGGAGCATTTTAAGCACAAGACGTATGCTCACTAACTCAGCCTGCCATAAATGAGAGCACAGAAGCCAAATGTTCTACAGATGGGCCTGCCCATGTAGCCTCTAGCTCCACATACGTAAGTATGAGTCTGAGATGACACTCAACAATCTCATCTCTTCAGGTTTTAAACATTCATGGACAACTTGCATGAGTACTCGGTCGCCCAAACAGGACCGTCCCAGAGTTGTCACTCTAGACAAATCTTAAGCCTTATGCCCCCTCTTGGCTATCAGGATCTATTGTTTAGCTTAGAACACCCTACCCCTGAAGCTTCTGCCTTAGACAACTGCCTAGTTTGCCTAGTGGTTAGGCCGGCCCTGGCCTCAACCATGACAGCTCTGTTTTTGAGCGATTTAACTTTATTTTCCTCTTACTCATGTCCCTCAACCTAGCATTAAATCTCACCTACCGAATTTCCAGTCTTTTGCTGCAGAATCTAACCTTCAGCTGTAGCAGAAATTGGGATCTATGATTACACCTTAATACTATTATAGTTTTACACTTTTCATTTCTATTCTGAATCACACCTTGACTTTTGAATTTATTAAACATGAATTATGCTGTCCAAATACTTTAGTGAAAACAGCAATTATTAAAGTCACTAATTTCAGTGGTATTGATTTTAAGGTAGACACTTTTAATTAGATGTCTAACAGATACTTGCATGCACAGTTCTTTGCCTTTCAGTAAAAGAGCTTTGCTGTGTTAATTAAATTAACTATTAACTATTAGGCAATTTGCTCATCAAGTAATAAGCACTCCAGTGTCTGCTCAGTCAAAGCCTTTAGCAACTATGAAAACGTATTTTCTTATAGAAAAAATAAAGATGTAGACATTGCAGCAGAGCATTGCTGAAGAGGGTGTCAAAAGCAATAACTCTTCCCATTTAAGGCAAATCTTCTGTTAATGAATAACCTGGATCACTAAGAACATCAGATATGCCATACTGGGTCAGACCAAGGTCCATCAAGTCCAGTATCTGTTTCCAACAGTAGCCAATCCTGGTTACAAGTACCTGTCAGGTTCCCAAAAGGTACCCAGATTCTATGCTACGTGTCTAATGGCTAATCAGTGGATTTCCCCAGTCCTCTTTGATAATGGTTTACTGACTTTTCCTCCAGAAAGTTTTCCAAACCTCTTTTAAATCCAGCTGCACTAATAACTTTTACTACATCCTCTGGTAACGAATTCCAGAGTTTGATTACGCATTGAGTGAAAAAATATTTTCTCTGATTAGCCTTAAATGTGCTGCATTGTAACTTCATTGCGTGCCCCTATTCTTTCTACTTTTTGAAGGGATAAACAACCGATCTACATTTACCCATTCTTTTCTATTCATTATTTTATAGACTTCTGTCATATTTCCCCTCAGCTGTCTCTTTTCCAAGTTGAAGAGCACTAATCTTTTAAGCCTTTCCTCGTAGGGATATCCTTCCATCCCTTTTACCATTTTTGTTGCTCTTCTCTGTACCTTTTCTAATTCTACTATATCCTTAAGATATTATGACCAGAATTTGACACAATATTCAAGGTGTTATCGCACCATGGAGCAATACAGAGACATTATCATACCCTTTATTTTATTTGCCATTCCTTCTCTTATGATACCTAGCATTCTATTTGCTTTCTTGGCTGCCACTGCACACTGACTGCACACTGGGTAGAGGGTTTCAATGTATATCTATGATGACGCCTAAATCTTTTTTCTGGGTGGTGGTTCCTAATGTGGAACCTTGCATCATGTAACCATAGTTTTGGTTGTTCTTCCCTAAGTGCATAACTTTGCACTTGTCGACATTAAATGTCATCTGCCATTTGGATGCCCGGTTTAACAATTTATCAAGGTTCTCTTGCAATTTTCCACAATCCTCTTTGAGGCCAATTTAGGAGAGGATGGTCAGCCCCAGCAGAAAGGTGCACTCCTGAAATGTGCATCTCCCGGTGCCAATTCCATATGTACATGGATATACACACACATGCCTACGGAATCGCCCTGAAGACATGTCTGCACCTACACAAACAGCGATGTAGCAAGGCCAGGAACAGCAGGATGTGCACAGAGGTTGCCGCAGGGGTGGGTTGATGACACCTATCTCTGAACTGCCCATAGATGGTCAGACTAGGAGCCCATTGAGTCATAAATATAACCGAGACAGCGTACATGTCACCACATTGTGCTCCCCTGGTTGATATGTTCCCAGAGATCAGTGGTCCACCAACCAAACACTGCACCACAGACAGCAGACAGCCTCCCTGGGTATCACATCCCCAAAATGGCCATCCAGCAAGCAGGGCCAACAGATCCCTAGAGCCCGAGTACTAAATAGCCAAATCACATCAGACAAGCACATCCCCACAGAGACTACCAACATAAGGGGAATGTGACAGCTGATGCTTCCCAACGCCAGCCAGCTGCACACAACCCATGTCCAGACCCTGCAAGCCCAGCTAATCAAAGCAAATCAGTACACACAAAGCAGAGTGGCTCCCCAAAACCTAATGTCTACATGGGACCCAGCCAGCCAGCCCCTCAGGCCAATACCCATGGGAACACAACCACTAACATACTTTCAGGCCTTAAACAATATTGGTCTGACAGCTGCACACATCCTGTCACTAACCACATTACCAGGGGAACCACTTGACCAACCACATCATTGCCAGGACACACCAGTACCTGATACCGCATCTGCAGGATATGTAAGGATATCAGCAGGCAGCATGTGTAGATAGGGCTTGGCAAATACCACATTACAGGAACCCATCCTCCTTGCTGTACCTAATGCTCACCTCTTTCCCTCCCCCACACAGCTGTCCCAGAGGATGAATCACCATCCCTCTTACCAGAGGAACCCACCAAGGAGAGGGAAGTTGAGGAGGAGGAACATCAGCAGCACCAGCAGCAGGGATGGCACTGAGGCTACCCCAAGTGTACCCATCCTCATTGTGTATTCCAGTTCCTCCCCTTCAGAGGAGAGTGGGGAGGATGATGAGGTAGTCCTCATGTTGACAGAGGTGCCTGGTCCTCCTGAAGAGGAGGGGTTTGATAGCACTGTGCAGCTGGGAGATAGGCCTCCGCTGCACGAGGAACGTGCCCTGGACGAGACTGCTGCACAGGAGGGGTGGCCATTGGCTGCAAAGGCTGAGCTCCACCAGGGTGGGTATGAGGACGAGAAGGCAGAGGTCTGCATGATGAAGGAGGGAGAGGTCACTCGGGAGACGGGGCCATAGGATGGCGATGTAGGAGTGGCTGATGAGGAGTCCCTGGAGGAGGGGGAGTTGAGGAATGAGGATTTGCCTGCAGATGCCAGGGGCCAGGGGGAGGAGGTGAATGGGGAGGGGAGGAGGGAGGTGAAGGGAGTGGGCTTGGGGAGGATGGAGGGTTTGGGGAGCCGGGGGAGGAGGCTGGGGATGGGAGTGGAGTGAGAGGAGGTTGGGGGATGGGAGTGGGATGAGGGTGCCTCATCTTCTTGCACCATCCCTGCTCATGAGGTGGTGGTCAGTGCACCCACGCTATCAGCAGCCCTAAAAGAATACGATAACATATCGAGCACTAATTGCCAGCACTGACCACATTCTACCTCTGCCTGTTACCTACCCTGTTCCCACCACAAGCTATACTAATCACTTAGCATGAGAAATTTACTGCACTGCTGTTTTAGCATTCAGCAGCCATTAGTGTGGACACAAACTAAAGATTAGCACATGCTAAAGCCCTTGCTAATTACCTCATGAACTGTAGTAAGTAGACTCCTAAATTTCACGTCTATTCTATAGGATCCTCAAAATCTAATAATCAGATTTATTTAATGGAGTCTGCCCTTATTTTTAGCTTAATAAACTATATGGATAGAGTTATGTAGTAGTTGATAATTCAATAGTATTTATGGAGCCCATGGTGCTGTCCATAGTATGGCCATGGGTGGAGGATTAGCCTAATGGTTAACACACTAGCTTGGGACCACTGTTCCCTCTAAGCTGTGTGCGTGTGCGCACGCACACACCTCGCTGAGTGAGCGCACATACTTTACAACAGAGCGCACAAAAATTACGGTTCTGATTCTGATAGAAAACAACACAGACGTCTTAAAATTTTAAAGTTGTTGTATATTTACAGTTTTCACAAGTTCTACACTATTTTCTAGTTCAATCAATGTGGTGTACATACTGTATTCTGACGAGTAGTCAAATTTTAAAGTATATAACTCCGAGTGTCGTTATGTGGCGCACAAAAATGTAACCTTCCTTCAAAAGCTGCACAGCTGATATTTTATGCGCACACAGCCTACAGAAAATTAGAGGGAACATTGCTTGGGACCCAGATAAACAGGGTTTGATTCCTGCTAGCTCTCCTTGAGGCCTTGGGCAAGTCAATCAACCCCATAAACTGCTTTGATTGAAATGATAAAGCAGTATAAAAAACTGTTAAATAAATGACTATTTTTTAAAATCCAAGGCATTTTTACATATAACCTTGACCCTTTTATTTGCAAAATGGCTTAAAAATTGTACCTAGAAGATATAATAGGTCAAATTGAGGGGAAAGTTGTAATCGGAAGGGGAGGGGGGGGTTATTGGGGATTAATGATCGAATACAGGGTTAGGATCAAGGGGTAAGGGTTAACGATCAGGTTCCATCAAGGAATTTTCCTGGGTAAAGGTTTTTTTATGTGCATAAAATCACCCCATGAATTTTGCATGGAAATGCCTAAAGTTAGGACAGGTGAAAGGCTAGCTAAAATGTTATCTGGGCAAACGGGATAATCAGTGCCAATTGCCAGATATGGCCCAGCACTGAATATCTGGTTATAAATTAAAGTGGCTATGGCCAGCCACAATAACAGCACTGGCCACTGCCACCACCACTGCCACCACTGCCAAAAACACCACTGCCACCACCACTGAACATCTCTCCCTTATAACACTAATGGATTTCTTAAAAAGAGCACAAACAATTCCTGTTGGCATTCCAAAGGAATGTCTTTATGGTTTAATGCAAGATTTAGAAGAGATACATGGAAACGTTGCTAGAGAGAATGGCAACAGCACGGTATCTGGACATTGACGGGAGCTTTTTTCTATGTGCCGGGATTATTGAATAAACTCAACTTGCTCTCACGTCAGGCCTTTGAATGGGTACAACTCTCACACTGGAGTCAATAAAACCCTTGGGATCGCGGTAGACAGATACAACATGTATGTGCTCAACAATTATTAGAAGGTTATTAACAGGTTTGCATAAGATATGGGAAAGGGATATGGGGGTTCCAGAGGATGGTTTCTGGCATTGTATTGCTAGACGTATGAGATCCAGTGGTCTGCGCCAGTCAGTAGTCTTTTTGGCACATCGTGCATTGTGGACTCCCGTGAAGCTAAAGAAAGCGGGATAAACGCCGGCATTTTAGTGCACATGGCATATGCATGTGCACATATAGAAACATTCTGGTCAGCCGTATGGAAATATATTCAGGACATTTTGGGCTTAAAACAAGAGGCGTCCGGTAAGATTGTAACATTTCACTCCCTGACGATTGAAGAGCTTATAGATCAAGGCAAAGGAAATTGCTAGTTATTTTCATCTCGTTACCGCTCCATATGGTATTTTCTAATGCACTGCAGATGAATTCAACATTTTGCTGGAATGCAGTCTAAGTTCACAAAGTAGAAACTGTTGCTGCCCTTAAAAACAATTCACATGCATCGGAGGTGTGGACGTGGTGTGCAGTTTCCACTTCTTTCCAATTGAAAACTCCGATGGACCTGTGGTCACATGATGTCAACTGTATGTCTTTTTAGGTTTTCCTGTTACTCTCTTTGATTGACCATTTTGCTGATGTTGGGTTTGATTTTATGTTTTCTAGTGTTATGTAATCTTACAATACAATGGTGTAAGATCCTTGGATATATATTTTTGGAAAACCAACTAAAGAGAAGTAAAAAAAAAAACAAGGATTTCTTATCCACTTAAAATTATATGGTAGTCTTACCACTGAAAACTGTCCTTGTATTGTACATAGCTAAATGTATCAATGCATCTGTGTCTGTATAGAGAGAGATACGGTACAGCAAGTTTTCTTAAATTGAAAAACACGATGGAATGAAAGCTTGCATGAAATAATTTATTTTTCAACATAGTAAGTTTGTATGGTTGGGCAAATTAATATAAAGAGCCACGAACTAGACATCCTACATTGATATTAATGCCTTTTAATATCCTCTCACGCTGGCACCCCTGCTAATTCATGCAACTTTTCTGCTTTCAACATCACTGCTACCGCATCAACATGTCACCTAAATAACTGTAATTAAACATTCTCTCGAGTCGCTGATTACGGTGGGCTGATGAATATTCCCACAGGATTTAACTAGCTCTCTCAAAACAGCTACAATAATCATCTCGGATTATAATGTCTTTTTTTTTTTTTTAACTGAAGACTTCTTAAATAATCTAAAATTTAAATTGTACAGGCCGTTGATGATTGCAATCTAAAGTTCAACAGGAGCTTAATCAAAAAGACGAGCCTCCATTCACTCATCTGTTAAGCAATATGGTAAGATATACCTTGGGAAAGAAGTACATTTTTTGAGGGGGGGGGGGTCCTGGACAAGATAAGCTTTCCATGAAAGGTCTTATTTCTCTGTTACCATAAGCAGTTTTAATGATCAGAAAAGCTTTGTTCTTATATTTGTAGGTATTTATCAGATTGGTCAAGAGGCAAAACAATGATAGGGTTTAACTGAAAACACATTCAGATGTTTTTAAGATCATGGAAAATGAATTGGATTTTATTGATATTTAACCCACACCTTTCCAATAGTTGCTCATGGCACATTACACTCAGACGGAATAGGTGGCCCCTTTTCCCAGAGGACTTGCAAACCAATGGGCCATTATTAAAAAAACTCTTAGCCAGAAGACCAACAGGAGACCATTTGGGTAAGGATGCTGACCACAATATTCAGCGGCACTATCTTCACATATCACCCTGGCACTATCTGGCTAGTGTAGGGACGGTCCGAAGGCAAAGTGAGGTGGTGTTGGCTCTACCCCCCCCCCCCCCTCACTCCTATTGGGGCCAGTGCCAGGTTCAACATTGTGCTGTGATCTGCTAATCTCATGATACCATGGCAAGAGGTCAACTCCAGCAGAAGTACCATGAGACTATCGCTAGGGGATTGCAGGTGCCATGTTGGGAGTGATTGGGAGTTGCTTCTGTCTGAGCTCACTTGACCACAGGTGGTATGGAAGGTAGACCTGAGTATGCATTAGAGGGTGGAGAGGGGTTGGATTTGGATCCCTAGGATGGGAGACCATGGGGAGTGTGACTTTGATTAGATCCTTGGAGGGAGGGAGTTCAGGCCATGTGTGTGGAGGGGGTTACTTGGAAGGGGTGCCCTGACTCCATGGTGGTGCTGGGAACACAGACCCTGTAAGACTAGGCTTGGAGCATCGGGCGTGAAAAATAATGCCAGTAATCACCAGTGATTACCACAAACTGCCTTATTCCTTTACCTCAGGAATCACTAGCCTGTGGTACTGAGTTACTGCAGGATAGCGACTCTCATGGTAAACTAAGCTATAGTAAAAGAGGAAGAGGTGGCGGTTTTGGAGGAAGAAAGAAGGAGCGTGGTTAGTAATTGCCCCGCTAAGTAGGGCAAAGTAGTTATAGGTGGAGAGCAACAGGTTTCCCAAATTACTTCCTATTCTTTATCATTTGTATAGCTCCACCGGACCTATACAATATGGTACAGATACACACGGAAGCAAGTAGCAGGTTCCGGGAAATGTTTTTACAATAGCCAACATGGATTACGTTTCCACAGTGTGCCTGGGAAGAACCAGGATTTAAGATTTAAAATAACCTTTAAAAAGTTGGATTTTAGAAAGGACTTTTATATGACTGGAGTGGAGGTATAGAATGAAAATAAATAAAATAAAAAGGATAACAAATATCCTACCTGTAACTAAACTGCAGCCAAATAAGTAGGTCCAGAAAAAAATAGTCTTTCTAAAATACTAGCTTAGGTGACATATCTCATGCCTACATTGCAAGCATAGATGTTTACATAGCCTTGGAGCTGGTACGAATGTCTGCACCTATAATTTTTAGGTACACCCACAAATTATACCATTTTGTTCGTACTTGTACATACTTCCAGGGGATCCAGACTGATCATTTCCAGAGATAGGATGCTGAACTTGATGGATCATCAATCCGACCCAACGTTGCACATCCTATGTTCTCCCTTTAATTTATTTTATTTTATTTATTTAGATTTTCTTTTATACCGTGCTATTCAACATCAGTGCGGTTTACATGAAACATAAAACATACACGTTGCATATAATGAACTGTGCTTACAAAAAACAGGATATAAAGCTGGGATAACTTGGAGTAACTATTTACACCAGATTTCATAGAATTAGTATCACATTAGCTATGCTCATGAGTGTCTTATAGGGCCAGATTTGGTTGTGCAGACTAGACTAGACTGTGGGTGGGACTACTGGATCTTCGTCTACCTGGTAGTATAAGAGGAATAGATAGTGTATTACTGCCTTCCTAAACTGGACCAGGTCAGGGATTGCATGTATGCTGGGTGGCAGAGAATTCCAGCATCTCGGTGCACATAGTTTGAAAGCTCTGTTTACTGTTGCCTGGGTGCATTGGGTTATTTCTTTTTATTTATTTCTTTTATTCTATTTATTTATTTATTTATAGTTCTTTTATACCGCACTCTTTTTCATCAGCGCGGTTTACATTAAACAGGAATACTCATTGCAAGCAACAGACTGTGATGAGTTTACATATAACAGGAGAATTCAACTGGGATTTTAACTTTGGGAAACTTTGTACATATTTGTAAAAACTTTGACTACTAATGTGTTGATCGCTGCCGATCTTCTGGACCTGTTGGCGGGCGTGATTTGGATAAGCTCTGCCATTGATGCAGAGGCTAGCCCGTTGATGGATTTAAAAGTAAGCATATACTTACTTACATTTAATGTTGCTAGAGTGTGGGCACTATGGAAGATGAATGCACTTTTAGCCATACTAGCAGTTTATGTTTAATAGTATTCATACCCATGTGTGAAGACCAAGTAGGTGCCTATCTTGAAGCTATTTTATGATGGCACATAGGCGCTAGGTGTCCTTGTAGAACACTAGGAGCAAATCAGCAGAAACTGTAGCTAGACCGAAGCTGCAGACATCTGTGCCTGCTTGGGTAATTTTTTAACAACTCTTTGTGCGCACATAAAGCAAGGCGTTTATAAAATTATCCCCAGGATGGAGGGCAATTCAGGGCAATCAGCAGCACCGGGACACCAGCAAGGCCTGATCAGCATCGGGGAGTACAGAGGGAGGATCGCTCCTCCACCGATCGGCCACCCAAGGCCAATCCAGCCACAGCGTGCACACCATTTAACCGCCAGCGCCTTTGGCGTGAAAAACATCAGCAGCACCGGGACACCAGCAAGGCCTGATCAGCATCGGGTAGTAGAGCAGGAGGATCGCTCCTCCCGATCGGCCCACCAAGGCCAATCCGGCCACAGTGTGCACACCATTTCAACGCCAGCACCCATGGCGTGCCCGCACCTGAGGGCCTCACCAGAGCCTTTGGGCGTGGCCCTTAGACAGGGACCAACACAGCACCAGCAGATGACCCGGAAGCCGCTGCAGTGTCAAGGAGTAGAGCGAGAAGAAACGCTCCTCCCCGATCGGCTCCCGAAGCCCTACCATAACCCGCATGAAGTAAGTACCCACCAGTCCACTGCACTGCTACCCTACTGCTACTCACAATCTATTGACTCCATTGCTACCCCATTGCTACCTCATTGCTACCTCATTATTGCTACCTCATTGCCTGCAACTAACTTTGCTGCACAGCCTATAGACTCCATTGCTACCCCATTACCTCATTGTTGCTACCTCACTGCCTGCAATTAACTTTGCTGCACAACCTATAGATTCCACTGCTACCTCATTGCTTGTAATTTATCATATACTGCATAGTGTGTAAACTCCACTACCTCATTGCTTATACCTCATTGCTTGTAAGCTAACATATACTGCATAGTGTGTAGAATCCATCTCATTGCTTATACTGCATAGTGTGTAGAATCCATTGCTTGTAATTTAACCATTGCTTGTAATTTAACATATACTGCTTAGTGTGTAGACTCAACTACCTCACTGCTTATACGTACTGCACAACCTCATTGCTTATACTACCTCACTGCTTATACTGCATAGTGTGTAGACTCCACTATCTCATTGCTTATACTGCATAGTGTGTAGAATCCATTGCTACCTCATTGCCACCTCATTGCTTGTAAGATAACATATGCTGCTTAGCCCCACTATTCCTCCTCGATGGCCCCACATCACATCGTCCTTCTTTTCTTCAAACTCCCCAACTGCTTCCCCTCCTACCAGCACCCTCATTCCTTCACCCTCTATTTCCCCTCTACCTTCCTCACTTCTCCCTCCATTCTATCCTCTAACCTATCATCAGCTCTTGAGCTTCATCACACTCTCCCTCTCATTCAACCATTCTCCCCAAGGCAACCCCCCCTCGCTTCCGCCGAACTCTCTCCTCTCTACTCCACTCTCTGCTACTCCTTCTTCTTCTCTCATCGGGTAATATCAACCCCAACCCTGGCCCCCCTCGATGTCTATCTCATTCTGAGAAGAGATCCTCACGTAACTTGTCTAATTTCATCTATATCCCTCCACTCTCCCCTTCCACTCTCCCTCCCTCATGTGCCTTATGGAACGCACACTCATCCAGAGATATCAACCCCAACCCTGGCCTCTCTAGATTTCTGTCTCACTCTAAGAAGAGATCCTCACGTAACTTGTCTAATCTCATCCATATCCCTCTCCGTTCCTCTTCCACTCTCCTTCCCTCAAATGCCTTACGGAACGCACACTTACCCAGAGAAATTAACCCCAACCCTGGCTCCCCTGGATCTCTGTCTTACTCTGAAAAGAGATCCTCACGTAAATTTTCTAATCTCATCCATATCCCTTTCCTTTCCCTGTCCACTCTCACTTTCTCATGTACCTTGTGGAATGCACACTCAGTCTCTAATAAACTTTCTTTTACTCATGATCTCTTTATCTCTAATGCTCTACATCTTCTTGCCCTAACTGAGAGCTGGCTCCTCCTAGATGATACCGTATCTATTGCTGCTCTCTGTCACGGGGGCTATCAGTTCTCCCATACGCCTTGTTCCACTGGCCACGGTGGTGGTGTTGGGCTTCTACTTTCTCCCTCTTGCCAATTCCAACCCCTCCTGCTGCCTCAGTCTCACACCTTTCTCTCATTTGAATTCCACGCCATTTGCCTCTTCACACCACTTCCTCTCTGAGTAGCTGTTATTTAGCATGCTCCCAATAAGTCTGTTTCTACCTTCCTTACTGAATTTGACTCCTGGCTCTCCATCTCTCTGGATTCCTCCTCCCCCACTCTCATTCTTGGGGATTTTAACATTCACGTCGATAACCCCTCTGATCCCCATGCTTTAAAGCTCCTCACCCTTAACTCCTCATTTGACCTCCAACTTTGTTCCACTGCCCCCACCCACCAGCATGGCCCTGTGATCTCTGAAGAGTAAACCACACTCCTTCTTTCTTCCTCCAAACCCACCAACTGTTCCTATGATCCTATTCCCACCCATCTCCTAAGCCCCGTCTCCTCAACCATTGTCCCTTCCATATCTTATATTCTCAACCTATCACTCTCCACTGCAACCTTTCCCGCAGACTTCAAGCATGCTGTGGTCACACCCCTCCTCAAAAAACCCTCACTTGATCCCACCTGTCCTTCTAACTACTGACCCATCTCTCCCCTTCATATCTAAATTACTTGAACGTGCAGTCCACCGCTGATGCCTCAACTTCCTCTCCTCTCATGCCCTCCTGGAACCTTTACAGTCTGGCTTCTGCCCCTTACACTCTAATGAAATGTCTCTTACCAAAGTCTCCAGCGACTTGTTCCTGGCAAAATCTCAGGGCCTCTACTTTGTCCTCATCCTTTTTGACCTCTCTGCTGCTTTTGACACTGTTAACCACAACCTTCTCCTCGATACCCTGTCCTCGCTTGGTTTTAGGGGCTCTGTACTATCCTGGTTCTCCTCCTACCTCTCCCATCGCTCTTTCAGTGTGTGCTCTGGAGGCTCCTCCTCCTCTCCTACCCTGCTCCCAGTTGGTGTACCACAGGGATCCGTCCTGGGTCTGCTCCTTTTCTCTCTCTATACCCAATCCCTTGGTGTGCTTATCTCTTCCCATGGCTTTCAGTACCATCTCTATGCTGATGACTCCCAAATCTACCTCTCTATGCCTGTAATCTCTCCGGCAATCCAGACCAAGATCTCTGCCTGCCTTTCTGACATTGCTGCCTGGATGTCTCACCGCCGCTTGAAATTGAACATGGCCAAGACTGAACTCCTTATCTTTACCCCCAAAACCTCCTCTCCTCTTCCTCCTTTCTCAGTCTCTGTGAATAACTCCGTAATCCTTCCTGTTTCCTCGGTCCGCAATCTGGGAGTTATCTTTGACTCCTCTCTCTCCTTCTCCACACATATCCAGCTCGTAGCTAAGACCTGCCATTTCTTTCTCTACAACATTAGCAAAATCCGCCCATTCCTTTCTGAACATACTACTAAAACTCTTATCCACTCCTTAATCACTTCACGCCTTGACTACTGCAACCTACTCCTTGCTGGTCTCCCTGCGAACCATCTCTTTCCCCTTCAATCTATTCAACATTCTGCTCGACTAATTTTCCGCCAGCCTTGCCATACCCACATTACTCCTCTTCTCAAGTCACTTCACTGGCTCCCTATCTGTTTCTGCATCCAATTCAAACTTCTCCTCCTGACCTATAAATGTATTTACTCTTCGGCTCCTCAGTACCTTTCATCTCTCATCTCTCCCTACATCCCCTCTCGGGAACTTCGTCTTCTAACAAACTACTTCTATCTATGCCCTCAACTCATACTGCTAACTCCAGACTTCCCTCTTTTCACCTTGCTGCACCTTACACCTGGAACAATCTACCTGTGTCTATATGCCAGGCACCCTCCTTGGCCCTCTTCAAATCCAGGTTGAAAACCCACCTCTTCACTGTTGCTTTCAGATCTTGACTTCTGTGCTTTGTCTTGACTAGATTATAAGTGCCATGTTTGTTTTTTCCCCCTGACTAGACTGTTGCTCTGTGTGTTTTGTCTTAACTAGATTGTAAGCTCTGACGAGCAGGGACTGTCTCTCTTACATATCTGTACAGCGCTGCATACGACTATTAGAGCTATATAAATGCTCAATAGTAGTAGTAGTAAGTTATAGCTTGGATTCATTTATTTACTTTTCAAAACCCAAGTGCAAGGCGAGTAATATTCAGGTAGTAGATGTTCTCTTGCCCCTGAGGACCAATAACAAGGACATCAATGTACTAAAGAAGCTAACAGGGTGATTTTATAACAGGGCACCTAAGGTTAGAGGTTGAGAAGGTACCTCTTTTTTATAAAAATGCATAGGCGCCTATTCTCGCAGAAATCCTGATGAAAACTGATCTAGATTGTGCTCGGGATCAGAAATAAATATTAGCATATAAAGTATGTCCATGCACACATCTTGCATAAAATATGCACATAAATCGAGATTCCATCCACACTCTGTCCCAATCGCTCCCTTGAGTATACCTACTCTACAAGTACGATCCTAAGTGCACTACACGTGTTTATAGGTACGACCTAATGTTTGCTTCATGTGCAAAAACAACTATACAAATAATACATTTTCATGTGTAATTTATGCTTGCAAGGTTCTGTCAGATTCTCAAATATAATTAAAAAGGGTTGGCAATTTTCCTAACATAGGCTTGCAACCACTGATGTGGCTGCACGTCCCTGTTAAAGACAGAGAGAATAAATGATCTGTTGTATGCTTGTAGGGATGACTGCTGGATCACCAATACATACCAGCAGGCTGGTGTTAGACATTCAGGGGCTCAGGGCAGAATCTGGTGAGGGGTGAGTGGGGGGGGCGGGGGGTCGAGAAGCCAGCCTTCAATCTATATCTCCTTCTGTCTGAGGCAAACCTTTTGTGGCATGGGGCCCCAGGGTAAGTACCCTATTTGCATACCAGAAATTATTGTTAAATTATTCAAATTCATCTTGACCCATGACCTCTTCAGCTTTGATAATGACCTCTATCTACTGATCACTGCACCAGGATGAAATCACAGTACACTTCAAATACTACCAATATAGTGATGCCAAGATTCGGATTAAGGGCGCAGAGGATCTCAAATTATTTCACAGCTCTTCTGGTGCAATGGATCCTTCAATTACATTCAAAAGAGTCTACTTGATACCACAATTTCCATCAACAGCGGCCATCTATATACATCTCTATCGAGTGAAACCGACCGAAAGATGCAGCCACCCTTGCATTTCCAGTTTCCATCATTCTCATACAAACAATTCAATTATAAATAGCCGAGTCACATCATGCCACCATGTACAGTATGCTCTGATCCCAGAGCCAGGGATGAACATCTCAAAGTCCTGACTGAACCATTCAAACAAAAAGGATACAAAACCAGACTCGTTTACAGATTGCTGCTTCAGTTAAAACACCCAAAACAAACTCACTGCAATATTTGAAACAAAAATGAGCAAGGAATCAATATTCATAGGATCATAGCGGATGATCTTCAGCAGCAGTGGTTAGGTACTTTCAAAGCCCAAAGCAGCTGCTACTAAAAAAAAAAAAGATATTCAGTGCTGGAACTTATCTGTCATTTAGCACTGAAGATTCGATTTCACTGGTCAGAGCCTCGCTATCCTGTCAGCGTGATATTCAACTACTAACAGATAGTGTTAACCAGCTGAAGTTAGGACAGCCATTGAACTGTCCTAACTTTAATCGGTTTAGCTATCTGGTTAGCGGCTGAATTTTGGCACTGACTAGATAGCAACCAGGACCACAATCTATCCTCCCAGAGACCGCCTGTGTTTTAACCAAGCATAGTTTATGCAATCTGGGGGGGGGGGGGGGGGGTATTCAGTGGTATTGTCCAGAGAGCACCACTGAATAGCGGGATCACCACTTTTTAGACAGTTATCGGGTCAGCTTAAAGGGTTAAATGCTTCAAATATTCCCCCCATAAGACTTCCCATATTGCGTCAGACCAAAGTTCCATTAAGCTTAATATCCTGTTTCCAACAGAGGCTTAATTCAGGTCATAAAAACCTGGCAGGATCCTAAAAAATAGATAGTTTGCATGCTACTTGCTCATAGGGATAAGCAGTGACTTTCCTGAGGTCTCCCATAAAAATGTTTTCTGGACTTTTCCTCCAGGAACTTGTCTAAGCCTTTGCTAAACCTACCTATAATAACTACCGTTACCACATTCTTAGGCAATGAGTTATAAAGCTTAAATGTGCACTGAATGAAAAAATATTTTCTATGATATGTTTTAAATGCACTATTTAGTAACTTTGCAGCATGTCCCCTAATCTTTGCACATTTTTTAAAAAGTAACAATCGATTCACATTTACCACTTCCACTCCACTCGGGATTTCATAGACCTCTATCATATCTCCCCTCAGCTATCTCTTCTCCAAGCAGACAAGCCTTAACCTCTTTAGTCTTTTCTCACAGAAGCGTTATTCTATTCCCTTTATCATTTTGGTTGCTGTTCTCTGTACCTTTTCTAATGCTACTATATCTTTTTTGAGATGCAGAGACCAGAATTTCATACAGTCCTCAAGATGAGGTTGCACCATGGAGTGATACAGAGGCATTATGATATTCCTTGTTTTATTCTTTCTTCCTTTTCTACACAGTATAGAACCTTGTAAACCACGTAAATGCCACAGTTAGAGCCACTGAATATCCCTGATTATCTCCACTACACACCCCGATGCTAAGCACTTAGCATCGGGGAGTGTCATGGACAGTGACAGAGGCTAAATGGGTAGTGGTGCTATTGTACCACTACCCCATCAGGGGGTCATTCAGAGTCACATTTAGCGGGAATGAACGTCCGGTTTGGATGTCCATCCCTGCTAAATGCCAGGGGTTGATTCTCAATACAGAACTCCCCACACATACAGAGGAGATGTGCGGGGAGCTCTGTATGGGGGTGGGAGGGGGCGGGCCGGAGGCAGAACCCTGGGCTGGACGTACATGGTCAATTCCATTCACAGCCCTATATGTCTGGGGGTGAAGCCTGAATGAGGAACTTATTGTACCTTGGGATGGAATAAGTCTCCCGACAATCGTAGCAGAAGCAGTGCGGACCCTGCAGGAGGAGAGCGGGGGCAGGGGATTCCCCACAGCCCATTACCAGCCTTGGGAGGCCCAATCATGGATTGGGTAGTGGGGAACTGTGTGCAGCAGGAGCCGTCCAGCAGTTGGGACTCCTGCATAGAGTCCTGATACCATGGCGAAGGAACACCACAGCTGCGTTGTGAGGGGAACGGGCTGGATGTCCAGGCCCTCAGAATCATGGCATGGCCTGCCCATCCAGGCCCATTGCACCCGATTCTGATCCTGGGGGGGATGTCTAGCCCCACGGGATCAGAATCAGGTGCAGGACCTGCCTGTCTAGATTTTGGATGTCCAGATGGGCCCGGATAGGCCCCAATGGGAATTGGCTACTTAGCTTCTATGGATAAAAGATAGGCGCTACAAAAGCTGGCCTATCTTTACCCATAGAAGCTAACCAGGCAGTGGTACAATATCACCGCTACCTGGATAGCCTCTGTGGCTTCCGGGAATGTGCGGTGATGCCGGAGATTCAATGCTAGGGCCGCATATGACCCTGGCATTAAATATCCGGGGTTAGAGGACGACAGCGCTATATGCATGCCTAGCCGTCCTAATTCAATATCAAGCCCAATGTTTTCTTTGCTTTTTTGGCCATCACTGTGAACTGAACAATTGATCTCAACATATTGTCCACAATGACTCCTAGATCCTATTCCTGGGTGGTGACTGTTAATGTAGAATCTAGCATTGTCTAGCTATAATTTGGGTTATTCTTCTCTACATGCATCAGTTTCCACTTTTTCAATTTTATGAAAAATTGTTTTGCTCTTACAGACTTTTTCACCTTACCTTTTAACCATGTTGACTGTAGTTTGACCTTCCCTTCGCCTTTATTAATGTGTGGGATACATCTTGTCTGAGCTTCCAAGTTTGTATTTTTAAACAATATCCACGCGCAATGTAAACTCTTGATCTTTGCAACAGTTCCTTTTAATATTTTCCAAAACATTTTCCTCATTTTATCGTGGTCTCCCTATTCCTAGAAACATAGAAACCTATAAACACGATGATAGAAAAAGACATATGGCCTATCTAGTCTGCCCTTCCATATCAGCTGCTATAGTCACCTTTTTTACCTTAGAGATTGTCTGTCTTATGCTTTCTTGAATTCAGATACTGTCTTCGTCTCTACTACCTCCTCTGGGAGATTATTCCACACATCTACCACTCTTTCCATAGAGAAATATTTCTACATATTACTCCCGAGTCTATCCCCTTTCACCCTCATTGTATGTTCCCTCATAGCAGAACTTGCTTTCAATCGGAAGAGGCTCTCTTCTTGTGCATTTATGCCATGGAGGTATTTAAATGTCTCTATCATATCTCCTCTATCCTATCTTTCCTCTAACGTAAACATATTAAGATCTGTTTTGTCCCCATATGCTTTATAATGAAGACCACTAATCATTTTAGTAGCCACCCTCTCCACCGACTCCTTCCTGTTTATATCTTTTTGAAGGTGCGGTCTCCAGAATTGCATACAATATTCCAAATGAGGTTGCACCAGAGACTTATACAGAGGCACCATCATCTCCTTTTTTCTACGGGCCATTTCTCTCTCTATGCACCCAAACATCCTTCTGGCTTTCACCATTGCTTTTTCTATCTGTTTAGCCACTTTAAGATCATCAGAAACAATCACGCCCAGATCCTGCTCTTCTCTCGTGGACAGACGTATTTTCTCGCCTACACTGTACTGCTCCCTAGTTTTGCAGCCCAAATGCATGACCCTGTACTTTTTAGCAATAAACCTCAGCTGCCAAAACCTCGACCATTCTTCAAGCTAAATCCCTTCTCAGTCTACTTCTTCCTGGATGTCTATTGCAGATTTTGGTATCATCTGCAAAGAGCCATTCCACAATATAACTAATAAAAATGTTAAAATGAATCAGACCAAGGACAGATCCCTGTGGCACACCACTGGTAATATCCTTATTTTCAGAGTGAGTTCCATTTACCTGCAGTCTTTGTCGCCTCACACTCAACCAATTTCTAAGCCAGTCAGACACTTTAGGGTCCATCCCTAGGGTGCTCAATTTGTTTATAAGTCACCATGTGGAATGGTGTCAAAGGATTTACTGAAATTTAAGTACACCACATCTAGGGCTCTCCCTCGATCCAACTCCCTGGTCACCCACTCAAAGAAATGAATCAGATTTGTCTGACAAGACCTGTCTCTGGTAAACCCATGTTGCCTCAGATTCTGCAATCCATTGGACGCCAGATACCTCACTATCTATTTTAGCAGTGTTTCCTATAATTTACTCACCACAGAGATTAGACTAACCGGCCTGTAGTTCTCAACTTTATCCTTATTTCTGCTTTTGTGTAACGGGACCACATGTGCCTTTCTCCAGTACTCTGGGACCACTCCTGACTCTAATGAAGCATTGAAAAGGTCAGTCAGTGGAGCCACTAGAATGTCCCCAAGTTCCTTCAGTATTCTTGGATGTATCCCATCCAGTCCCATCACTTTATCTACTTTTAATTTAGCTAGTTCCTCACGAACAAAGTCTTCTGAAAATCATTCAAGAATCCTGTCATTTCTGTCTTATTTTTAGATGCTTTCTGAGGTCCTACTCCTGGCTCTTCATCTGTGAACAAAAGAAATATCTGTAAAGCAATTCCACTTTATCCTTCTCAGTTTCTACATATTCCTCCCTTTCACCCTTGAATCTGACAATACCACTTTTGCACTTCCTCCTCTCACTAATATATCTGAAAAATGTCTTATCCCCCCCCCCCCCCATTTTATTGCATTGGCTATTTCTTCTTCTTTTTTATCTTTGCTTTCCTGACTACTTTCCTAGCTTCTGTATGTTTTTCCAAATATTGATGCTGTCTTCCTTTCTCTGTGATCTCTTGTATTTTATGAAAACCACCTTCTTTATCTTCCCTTTTTCAGCTTTTTTTTAGTTTTCCTTTTACATTTATTTACCTTTCAGTTTTACCCATTGCTTTTCTACATCCCCCAGCTGTTCTCATCCCTTTGAGGTATTGTCCCCGAATCTTTCTACCTTGCTGCTCCTTATGCCTGTAATAAAATACCTGAATCAGTACGTCAGGCTCCATCTCTCGCCCTGTTCAAATCCAGACTAAGAACTCACCTCTTTGAGATTGCTTTTGTATCCTGATCCCTTCAACCTCCTGTTCACCTCCTATATGTTTCCTTAGCATTCCCCTAGATATATCCTAGTCCCCAGTTGTTGTGTTGACTAGATTGTACGCTCTAATGATCGGGGACTGTCTTACATCTTTCTGTAGCACTACACAAATTATAAGTAGTAGTTGTTGTTGTTGTTAAGTGCCGTCGAGTCGGAGTCGACTCATGGCGACCCTCTGGATAGCTATCCTAAATTGTGTTCGGTCTTCAGTCAGGCAGCTCATTGTTGACAGACTGGTACCCGTAGCTGCTGTTATTGTATCGATCCATCTCATTGCTGGCCTTCCTCTGTTGCGTTGACCTTCTATCTTGCCAAGCATGATGTCTTTCTCTAATGATCTCTCTTTTCACATGATGTGTCCAAAGTATGAAAGTCGAAGTCTTGTCATCTGAGCTTCTAAAGAAAGCTTAGGTTTGATCTCCACTAGTACAGACTGGTTTGTTCTTCGGGCAGTCCATGATATACACAGTATTCGCCGCCAGCACCATAATTCAAAGGCATCAATTTTCTTCCTGTCTGTCTTTGTCACTGTCCAGCTTTCACATCCATATGATGTTATTGAAAATGCCATGGCTTGAACAAGTCGAATCTTTGTATGGAGAGAGACATCTCTGCTCTTGAGAGATGTCTAAGTAGTAGAAGTTGTTGTTAAGTGCCATTGAATCTGTGTCAGCTCATGGCGACCCTCTGGAAAGTAGTGAATATTAAATTCTGACACAATAGATTTCCTTTGAGTACTTATTCCAGTTATTAAGTCAAATTTGATCATTTCATGATCACTAGTGCCAAGTGGTCCCAACACAGTTAGTTCTTAAAGCAAATCCTGTTATCCACAAAGGACTAAGGGACCCTTTTCATAAAGCCTAGTAAGTTGTGCACTTAATTTGAATTTGAAATGCACACTGAGTGCAGAACTTCCACATTAGCTGTTGGGGATATGATCAGCACATTCCTGGAAGCAGGCACATGACTGAGTACACTAATCTGCACAAAATTAACATGGGTTTACCAAATGATACCCATGGAGGAATTGTTAGGTGCACCTGTGCTAATCGCCTCTTTTTTGGTACTCACATGTAACTTTGCTCTCCATGCCCACATTCCGCCTCTAACCCTCCCACTCTCCACATTAGCCCATGAGTGCCAGTTAACGTGCATTTTGGCTGTCAGTAGCTCGCATGCCTGCACATTAGCTAGCACTACAGCACTTATTCAAAGAGTCCTGTGATGGGGGTCTATAGAATGTTACCCATTCCTCTCCAAAGAGATTATCAACAGTCCCCTTTAAGAGAGTCTGCAGCCCAGAGTTCAGGGCTGGGAGGGAATGGCTCATAGGGAGAGGTTAAGAACCCAGAAGGCTCCCTCTGCAACCCCTTAGACAGCCACGGGGATCTTCGGAGGGGGGGGGGGGGGCTAGGACTGGAAGGGCTGTGATCAGGGGGGAATTTGAACTGGAAATGGGCTGTGATGGGGGAACAGACTGCAAAAGGGTTGTGATGGGGGGAACGGACTGCAAATGGGCTGTGATGGCAGGGGGAAACAGATTACAAATGGGCTGTAATGGTGGGGGGGGGGAACGGACTGGAAATGGGCTATGATGGTGGGGGGGATATATTTTATTTATTTATTTATTTACATTCTCTTATATACCGCGCTAATCTGCATCAGTGCAGTTTACATTGAACAAACTGAAATTACATTGAACAGGGCATTATAACTTGGAGATAACTATATAACGGCAAATGGGCTGTGATGGTGGGGGGATGATTGGGCTGCAAATGGGCTGTGATGGTGAGGGGGCTAGGACTGCAAATGGACTGTGATGGTGGGGTGATTGGACTGCAAATGGACTGTGATGGTGGGGGTGATTGGACTGCAAATAGGTGTGATGGTGGGGGGGAACATGGACTGGAAATGGGCTGTGATGGTGGTGGGGCTAGAACTGGAAATGGGCTGTGATGGGAGGGCTAAAACTGGAAATGGGCTGATGAGCTGGTTTAGGACTGGAAATGGGCTGATGGGGGCTGGAATAGGACTGGAAGTGGGCTGTTGGGAGCTGGAATAGGGCTGGAAATGGGCTGACGAGGGGACTAGGATTGGAAATTGGCTGATGGGGGAGCTTGGAGTGGAAATGGGCTGATGGGGGACTGTAATGGAACTGGAAAAGAGCATATGGGAGGCTAGGACTGGAAATGGGCTGATGAGGAGATGGAATAGTACTAGAATTGGGCTAATGGGGGGAATTTGGAGTGGAGAAGTGGCCTAGTGGTTGGGGCAAGGTACTTCAGGCCGGAAGGTCGGAGGTTCAAATTCCACTAGAGGACAGCAACCTTGGGCCGGAAGGACTGGGGTTTCTAGTCCCACAGGTGCTCCTTGTGGTCTTGGGCAAGCCACTTAACCCTCCATAGCCCATGTTCCCTGTAAAATAGTTATCTCCAAGTTATAATGCCCTGTTCAATGTAATTTCGGTTTGTTCAATGTAAACCGCACTGATGCAGAATAGCGCGGTATATAAGAGAATGTAAATAAATAAAATAAAATAAAAGACTGAAAATGGGTGATGGGCTGGAATAGGACTGGAAGTGGGTTGATGGGAGTTGGAATAGGGCTGGAAATGGGCTGATGGGGGAGCTTGGAGTGGAAATGGGCAGATTGGGGGCTGGAATGGAACTGGAAAAGTGCATATGGGGGGCTAGGACTGGAAATGGGCTGATATGGAGACTTGGGAGAATGGTACTAGAAGGGGCGGATATTGGGTGGGTCTAGAACTATAAGGGAGCTGATTTTGGGGGAGGAATAAAAAGGAATGGGGAATGAGAATGGAGAGGGGAAAATATATTTTTTGTGAGAGGGAAGAAAAGTCTACGATGGGCTGGGTATTGGGAGAGTAAGTGGGGACTGAGAATGGAAGGGTGAAATTTTAGGGGATAATAAAGGAATAAGGAAAGAAATGGGGAAAGAGCAAAAGGGGAAAGATCAGTATGTTAAAGCAGATATAGAGAAAGAAAATGGAAAAAATCTAAAATAGAAGAAAGGACAGATGGATAGCTCGCAGAAGATACAAAGAAACCAGAAGAAAGTGACTGGAGCAATTGCAACTGAAAAAGAAAATGCACAAACAACAAAAGGTATAAAAATACTTTTTTATTTTGAATTTATTAACTGGAGTATATCAGCTCTGGGAAATGTGCATTGTTAACATCTTTTGTGTTTTGTTTAGTACAAGAGGAAATTAATTTATAGTTTTATTTCTCCAGTGTTGTTGTACATCCCAAGTTTGGCTTTTGGGGTTCACAGTTTAATAATTGCCTTCCTATTTCTAAATTGTGATCCCTTGTTCTTTGGTGATGGTCTATGTTCTGCATTTTAACCAAGTTGAGTTATTCTGTTCATGTAGTAACTCTGTTGACCCGGAGGCCCACCTCGCTTCTGCTTCTCCAGCCTCCCCCCCCCCACCACCCCCCCTTTTCCCCATCTCAATAACACCAAAGAGACTAATCATGGTACAAAATTTTGGTCGCAGCTTTATTACACTTGTAGTAACCGCCCAACATGGGCAAACATATTCAACATCTCCCCAACAATAACCCCCCACCCCGGCACCGGACAATGCCCCCTCCCGCCATCTTAGTAGCAAGGCGGAGCATTCTCCTCACCCCCCCCCCCGGCCGCCTGCCTCGCCATACTAGTAGCAAAGGCTGGCCCCCAACCCCTTGTACCGGGCCGAGACCCCCAACCGGGATGTCTCGCCCCACCCCAGGAAGCCCATCGCTCCCCCACTGGTCCCAAATCGGTTAAAGCCCCGCCGCCTTGGCGAGCGCGGGCTCTCTACCCCGCCACCGGTGCGAGGTAGTTCATCTAACCTCGCACCGTCCCACCCCGATAAAGCTGCGACTAGTGCACCTCTCCAGAGCCTCCTGCCAATTATTTAGCAAAAGGTCCTGACCTACAGGAGACAAGTGCACACCATCAATACGGTATAACCCTGCACATTTCGGATCCGCCCATGGGTGCTGCACCTGCCAGCCCCCCGTCAACTGCACCCAACGGCCAATCTGCCTGTTGACCTTTGCCAGGCCTCGCGACCACCACCGCTGAGACTGGTAAGCCGGCCGTGGAATAATGTCCGACCATATGATCACCACTTCAGGCCAATCCTCCTGCAGCATGCGAATGTCCCGCTGCACCGCTCGAATGAGCTGCCGGCACGTCCAATTGGTTAAGTCATTGCCTCCTAAATGCAGCAACAACCCCACCGGGCGCTGCCGTCGCTCCACTTGCTGCCGCACACAAGGAAGTAGTTGCCACCAGCGCATGCCACGCTCCCCCATCCACCACAGCCAGACGTTGTGGGCAGCCAGTTCCAGATGCGGACCCAGCGGGCGCAGCAAGGCTCTCCTCTCTGCCCAGTAGACGAAGGAGTGCCCGATAATCCACCAATCACCGGTCGGGCCCACTCTCGCCTCTTCGGACCAAGAAGGCCACCCTGCAACAGGAACCACAGCATTAGGAACCCCCCCCCCCACACTCCCCAACCCCCCTCCCGCCTGCACCCTCAGACCTGGTCCGGGCGGACATAACTCTCATAAACCCCAGACCGCCACCGTCCGATCCTTTGAATCACCGCACCCTCCAGACTAGCCGCCGCCGCGCTGGTCGCCGCCCCAATCCTGAAGGAATGGGATGCGTACTGCCGCTCCTCACACCCGAGCCGCCGCAGCGCCAAATGCAACACCGCCGTAAATTGAAATTGCGTGACAGGTTTTCCGTCCGCGTGGTGAAACAAGACACCTGCCATCCCCGGTCGCTGTCGCAAGTATGCCCACAAATTCAGCACCGGGCAGGAACATATGCCCGGAATCGCTCTCAAGGACACCCAGCTGCCAATCCCGCGCTGGTCCATCTTAGAGCGCGCCAGAAAAATCCACGCTGACGTCTCAGTCAGCTCCATGTGTTGGACCTCCAACCCATCCCGCACCCCCCGCCCACGGGACTTCAGTACCAACTCACTGACCCGAAACGCCCCGAAAAAAGCAGTGACAAATAACGCCTGAAACAGTACCACCTCAAACTCTGACGCCGCTACCGCTGGCAACACGCCCCAGATAAGCACGAGCAAGTTATGGGACACAGGGCAGCGCCAGTCCCGACTAGGTGGCCGGTCATTTGCCCACCCCGCCATAAGCCGCTTCACCAAAAGGGACGCGCACGGACTACCCCAACCTGCTGCTTTACTAAAAAAGGAGAAACCCGCCAAAGCCGCCCGTACTACCGACCTAGACCACCCCTGCCCCTTAGCCCAGACTATGAATGCCCCCACCACCCTGTCATCGGCTCTGCCCCCCCTCCAACCTCTCTGCCCGAAATACTCACGCAATTTGGCATACCCCCGCACGTACGATGCCCACGTACCTGGAGCTATAGAGGAGCGCAACATCTCTAACACTGCTGGGTCCCAATCTGCCACAGGTGCTCCGGCACCACCGCCGACGAGGCATCCGCCTCCGGGGCCAAGGTTCGAAACTGCTCCCACTGGAAACGGGACAAAGCATCAGCAATAGCATTCTGCGTACCAGGCACATGCCGCGCCCTGGCCATGACATTTAGCCGCAGACAGGCGAGCACAAACAACCTCATCAATGCCGCCACTCTAGGGCATTTGGGCGACTGCCTATTGATCACCTGCACCACCGCCACATTGTCGCACCAGAACATGACTTTCTTGTCCCGTAACCTGTCCGGCCACACCCAAAACGCCACCACTATAGGGAACAACTCCAAAAAAGTCACGTTACGCGTCAACCCAACCTCAATCCAGGACGCTGGCCATGTGGCCGCACACCACACTCCTTGACAATACAAACCAAGCCCGGAACTACCCGCCGCATCAGAAAATAACTGCAGGTCCACATTTGTCAGCACAGATGCTTGCACCAAAGCACTGCCATTGAACTCGGAGAGGAACGCTTGCCAGACCCGCAGATCCTCCCGCATACCCGCTGTCACTCGAATGCGGTGATGAGAACGGCGCACCCCTTCCATAGCCAGGGACAGCCTCCGCGCAAACGGCCTCCCCATGGGAATAACCCGACAGGCAAAATTCAGATGACCCACTAAAGCCTGTAACTCTTTCAGCATCACTTTCGTAGCTGACCCCACCGCCGCCACCAGCTCCCTCAGCCACTCCACCTTATCCTGCGGTAAGCGCACCACGAAATCCACTGAATCAATTTCAATCCCCAGAAACGAAAGGCACGTCACGGGCCCTAGTGTCTTATCCGCCGCCAGCGGAATCCCAAATTCACTCGCCATCTCCTGAAACAGCCCTAACAGTGACGCACATCCCCCCGTCCGCGCTGGCCTTACAAACAAGAAATCATCCAAGTAATGGACCAATGACTTACACCCGGAGCGCAGCACCAGGACCCAATGCAGGAAGGAACTGAAGGCCTCAAAATGAGAACAGGATATTGCGCAACCCATCGGGAGACACTTATCGTAATAATAGTGGTTGTCAAACTTAAACCCCAGTAAAGGATAAGCCGACGGGTGCACTGGCAGCAACCGAAAGGCAGATTCGATGTCAACCTTCGCCAGCAACGCCCCTGCCCACAAAGCCGCACCAACTGCAGCGCCTCATCGAAGCGTGCATACCGCACCGAGCATAACTCCCGTGGTATATGGTCATTCACGGAATCACCAGGCGGAAAGGACAAGTTATGGATAAGCCGATAACTCCCGCGTTCTTTCTTCGGAATCACTTCCAGCGGTGATATCATAAAAGGCGAAAAGGGGGGGAGACCGAATGGCCCCGCCACCCTTCCCAGAGCACATTCAGTAGCGATCTTTCGCCGGGCAACCCCTGCCAAAAGGCGCACAGAGCTGGGATTGCTGGCCGCCACTGCAGCCACCTCCCCTTTAAACGGTATTCGGAACCCCTCAGTAAAGCCCAACCACAACAGCCTACCCGCCCTACCGTGCCTATCCCGTACATAATGCTCTAGCCACGGCCTCAACGCCATGACGTTCACGGGAGTAGGCGCCAACTCCCCGAACCCCGTATCACTTACTGCCCCCCGCCGACCCAACCACGCCCTTCCTACTGCACTTTGCAGCCGAGTGACCTGCGCCGCACAGCGAGCAGGCATGCCGGAACTTACAGTCCGGGAAGGGGCAGGAAGCCTTATTGTAGCGCCAGCATAAGTCCCCCCCTGGCCCCCCCAAGGACGACCCAGGTGCTGCCCCCGGCATCCGAAAGGACCGGTCACTAGCCGCCGGCGCCTGGCTCATTGTCCTCGCTGCCGCCCCACCCCCACCCCCTCTCTTGGCCGACATTTGTGTCAGCCATAAGTTAACATCCTTCATCCCCCAGGACAACTGCTTATTCTCCTCCATCATATCCCGAAATTCCTCGTCATAATTAAGCCAAGCCCAGCCTTCATGCGCCTGTGAAGCTGCCAGGATGGCATCCGCGTATGCCAACAACTCACCATACTGACTCGGTTCAGCATGCCCACAAACACTCGCTAGCCGTAGGAAAGCACGCGTCCAATTTAACGTATTGCGCGAAACCTTCTGCACCCTCCCCGCCTTTTCGTCCTCTTTGCGCTTTTTCCTACTCTCCCCTGAGTGCTTCCTGCCTTCCAGCAACCGAAAAACATCAATGTATTTATGCTTCAATATACGGCACCGGAGCTTGCGCGGCACTCCCTCCCAAAGTTCGGCGCAATGCACCACGGATGACGCAGACCCTCCCCCAACCCGCTTCCCCGCTTGTGAGCCATCTGAAGAACTCTCCGAAGACGACGAGGACGAACTCCGCCTGCAGCGCTGCCGATGCTTCCTTTTCGCTTTGGCCTTCCGCCCTCCCTCTGCCGTCTCACCCCCCACTAACCTGTCGCCCCCCCCCCATTACCTGACTCTCCAGCACCCTCGGCCGCAGCCACTCGTTCACTCTGCTCCTGCGCCTCAACGGCCGGACTGGCCCGCTCCATGGTGAGGGCCGTCATCTGGCTGCCCCCCACACTTCCCGTCGTCGCCGCTCCTCTCGTCGGCACCTGCAGTGGAAGAGAGGAACAAACCGGAGGAGGACCCATCCTGTACAGCCCTGCCCCCCAACCTAGCCCCCCTCCTTGCGGCCACGAGGAAGTACCCAGTCCCCCTGCCACCCAGCTAGCCCCCCCCCAGGTCGGCTGCACCCCCCGGCAAGGGAATCCCGAGCCACTCCACTCACCCCAACCCTGCCCCCATGGCCCCATACCCCGGGGCTGGCCTACACCTGGTGGCCAACCCGGCACCCCTTCCCCCTGTGCATACTGCCCGCCCTGGCTTCCAGGAAACCATGACGCATATGCCCCCGCCCCGCCCGGGCCCAAGGAGGCCCCCCCAGCACTGGAACCCACATCTGGCATCCCCACAGGCGCCCCCCTGCCATCCATCGCCCCACATCCCCTTAGCGCCATTGCTCCCCCCGAGTCTAACCTGCCCCCCACCACCCCCCCGTCTGCCGACCCCTGAGCCTCAAGCCCCACCTGTGCCATACCCGCGGCTAGCCCCGGACTAGTAGCCCCCCCATCAGGCACCCCTCGGCCCCTTCCGCCCCCCCGTCCCCGCTCCCCTAGCCTAGCGGCTCCTCCAGCCCTCCTCCGCGACTGCCCACTAGCCCTGGCTCCTTTGCACCCACCGGTCCCCTGAGACCGGCCTCCCCGCCCCCCAGCCCGGGCTCCACCACCCCGACCGGTCCGCTGCCCCCGCAGCCCCCTGGAAGAGCGTGCCATGCCCTACAGTATGCCCAGTGCCCCCCCGATGCTATAAAGCAGAAGGGAACTATTATACTTTATTTTAGGAGATTGGTTCAGCCCAGCCAATCCCCTATCAGCCCCACTGCGATTCAGGCCGCTCAGCAATGCTGAAGGCAGGCCGTTCGGCAAAGCTGAAGGCAGGCCGCTAGCCCAACCCCCCCCCCCCTCCGCTCTCCTCCCCACAATTTTATGTTACCCCCCGCTGCTGCACTCCCTCCCCCACTTCCCACGCTCACCGGTGCTCCAACCGGGCGTCCTGGTTCTAGGCCCCAACGCTCCCGCACAGCGAAAAAACGCGGCCGTCTGCCCGAGGAGCCGTGCCGAAAAGACCGGCCATGCAGCTCCTCGGCTCCCTTAGCCCCCACCTCCCCAGCGCTGGAGCCAATGGGATCGCCCCACCGCCGTGCGGCGATCCGTCTCCCAAGCTCCGCCCCCATACCCCTACCACTTGCAGGAGGCCGAGGCCGGGCCCGGGCACGAGTTACTGTCAGCCGCGGAACTCGGCCCGCGGCCTCATGCATTTTTTATTTGACCGTGCCACTTGTTCTCTTTCCCCAGTAGGAGATGCATTGGTATTCTCTGAGATGTATTGGTTTAATATTTGTAGTGTTGCCTTTTGATAGGTAGGGTTTGGTGCTTTGTGAGTCCTGGCAGTGCTGTTATGATATGGTGGATTTGCTATGAGTTCTAAATGGTCAGTGTTTATAGTACTTTCTAATGGGCCTGGCGATTGGCACTGGAATATAGTTATGTAGAAATCTGTTAGTCATTCTTTATCCAGACACTCATTAAGAGGCATGTTTTCTAAAAAATCATGTTAACATTATGCAAATATTAATACAAATGAGGCTCCCTATGCAAATGAGGCCCCACAATTAATCTCTGCACATGGCCCCGCACCCCCCTTGGGCCGCCCCTGGGCTACAGGATCACTTTCTGCCACACCAAGGTGATGCTCTCCTTCCAGAAGACCTCTCTCTCCCAAGGCAACACAGGGGCTGGAACTAGAACTTCTCTATTACTTTCCTGTAGCTCACCTCTATATATCTCAGTCTGCCTCATTCCCTTTAAGTCTGATACCCTAGCCTCTTTACATTGATAGCACACACGATTTCTCTGGAAAATGCATATGACACTTAATGCAAAAGACTGAATAGCCCCCATCTCACTGTCTGCATCTTTGTACTGATTAGTTGTATAAAGTTGCTACAGTAGGAATACCAAGACTAAAATGAAGGCCTTCAGAATTTTTGGGTATATTACACGCTAATATTTTGCATTTGCTTCCCGTTGAATTGGTAATAATTTATGGAGTATTATCATTTGCTGATGAAAAAATCCTATGGTGAGAAGTTTTACTCTTCATTGGGAAAACTGACTACAAATTAAGGGATGCACCTGGGGTGGGTGGGAGATGGGGAGGATGGGAAGGGAGGAGATTAACTACTTGTCTTGTATTAGAGTTTAAATATCTAACTTATTTGTCCTAGTTTACTTCAAGAAAATACTTGTCTGTTTTGTATTAAGAGGTTAATTTGATAAATTCCATGGCATTAATGCACGTTAGTATGTACATTTGAGCCCAATATGTGTACAAATATTTGGTCCTACCAAACCAAACCCAGAACACACAACCTTGAAATCTCTGCATGCCAGGGATCTGCGCATGTAAATAGTGACTTTCTGAAATCACTATTTACATACAGTATGTGTTACTATTTCCAATGTAGATGCTTCTAAAATTACCCTCATGGCTCTTAATTTTAAGTTAGGTGCTTAGATCTGTCAAACTAGAAATTCTCCCTACTGAATTCAATTTTAGGATCCAAAATTTAAAGTTAGTTGAGTCCAAATCTCAGACACTTAAGACTGGCTGAAAATAGGCGCAAAAATGCTCAGTATTGTTTGTATATTGATGTATATGTTACAAATACAATTCTCTTACGACTGAATCTTAGCTATGTTTTGGAAGAACCACTAGAAGAAAAAGCATAATTCCCTCTGCTGACTGTAGACCTTTTACTTTATAATAAATATCTGTGTTTAATTTAATTTGAATGAAGTAATAAATTAATTAACACCTGTCCTGTGTCATTCTTAACATAGCGCCAATATTTCCTGCCATTTTGCATGTTTTGAAACAGCAATAGAAAAAGTTACAAACCAAGGAAGGGGAAAAATATTTTAAAGACTGACTTTGCAAAGTGGCAGGGTATAAACACTGGGCTTTCTTGATTAATTTTATTCTGTGCAGGTTCCTTGTTTCCGGTTCAAGAGGTTGTATCTGTGGCTTTCCTGAGAGATGTGATTGACCGGCAAATTTTAGGCAGATTTCTGCTTTTGCCTACCATGTCTATATGAATGGTTTACTGGTAGGGATGGAGGGGAGAAACTACGGATCATTTCTGTCTTTTAATTGCCTATAATACAGCCGAAAGTGAAGGAGAGGAAAGAAATCAATTGAAAGTTATCCCTTGCTGAATTTCAGCAAACGCCGTGTCACAAAACCGATGCCAAGAAATGGAATATAGATTTTCTGCTGACATTTGTAAAGCGTCTGTGTCAAAGAATGTTTCTGCTACAGCAGAAGGTTACAGTTTAACAAATTAAAGCAAATGTTTCTTTAAAACTGACATGCTGGTCATTTGGGTTAATCTAAATGGCAACTCCTTCTCCTAATAAACTCTTAACATGACCTGCAAAAGCCAAGCTACCTTCATGTACCATTTCAGCAAAAAGTAATTGCCTGTATATCAAAAATGTGCAGATTATGCCGTGGTCTGTACAAGGCCTGGCCTCTGCCTATGGGTTTAGTAAAACGGTGTAGTGGAAGTGCTTGTGAATTATTAAAGCCAAGCCACTCATTTATATTGCAGTTTGCCAGTTATTAAACAAGCTGACCACCATCCAGAAGTAGATTTTCAAGGTTTTTTCTCTAAAGCATTTTGATCTGAAACATGTGCTGTAGTAATATAGGGTAAAAGTCCAAGATTGCCATTGAGCATAAGAGAGCTGGCAATATTTAGCCAAATAACATGAGGATGAGGATGACCTTCCGCCACAAACCAGGTTCCTTGTGTCTGAAAATTATCCTGTCAATTTATCCAGCTATAATTCAGCTAGCAATATAACATTTGCGGGCTTCTTAAAGCTCCGATCTGCTCTCATACAACAGCCGGCTGCAAATCCCGTCTCCCTAAGGTTACCAGATTGTCCCTGATTTTAGAGAGGTGTCCTCAACTCTCACCTGTTTGGCAGGTCCTGTCCCTGATGCCAGCAAAGGGGACAGAGAAGGTAGAGAAACAAAATATTTTCAATGTAGTGATTTGAATATGTACATTTTTAGAGTTTACATTCATTATCTTTGTATTTTGCACAGTACACGGGAAATGCATCACTGTTCTTTTTTTCTGTCGATCTGTCTGCTTGGAAGTGATATTGTTGCTACCATGGGATAGATAAGGGTGGGGGACAAGGTAATGATTCTCTTTCCCTACTATACGCTTTGTTGCTCAAACCTGGAACTAAGGTGTCCTTCCCCCTCCCCCTTCCCTCCTCCCCACACACACATACTTCCGATAAGTGTCCCATATTTGGTAACCTGGTGACATTACTTCCTCCTCTACCCAACCAAATGTGAAGAAAGAGCCCATTGCACCACTGTTTAGTGCTCCCAGGTTCTGCTCGGGACTCAGATTCTAGCTGACTTCTCCTCCAAGCAGTTCTCTCAGCTGTTCCAACGTTTTTCCTTCTGCTGCTCCTGACCTCGTGCTTGCACTTGCTCCTCCTCCTCCTCTCTCTCTCTCTCCTCATTGCTTGAGTATTTAACAATCAAAAAACAAAGGTCTAGCTTATGTCAGAGGATTCTGCTTACAGCAACTTATATCACCCAATCCTCAACACTAATAAAGGGAAATAGGGAGGATCTTTCTGAAGAAACCATTACGTTCATATCTAAATTAGCTGAAATAATAGTGTTTAGAAACTATTTCATGTTTGAACAACAATTGTATTTGCAGATATCCGGAGTAGCGATGGGCGCCACCAGCGCTCCATCCATCGCGAATCTATACATGGATTTTTATGAGCAACGTTGGCTTTCCCATTCCCCTTATAGCGCTCATATATTAATGTGGAAGAGGTATATTGATGACGTTTTCATGTTGTGGAAAGGATCAGAGTTTTCATTGCTACAATTTTTTACATGGTTAAATAATGTGGATGCAGCTATACATTTCACACATACTTACGATCAACAAAGTATAAGTTTTCTAGATGTCACAATTAAGAAGGGTATGAATGGATGGTCTACATCGTTATACCGTAAGGAGACTGACAGAAATACTTTTCTCCACTATCAAAGTGGTCATCCACAGCAGCTACGTGATAGTTTGCCACTCTCGCAATTTTTTCGCTATAGGAGAAATTGTTCTGATTCTGCGGATTATAAACAACAAGCAAGAAAATTGAGAGAGGATTTTCGGTGTCGGGGATATCCTCGGCATGTCATCAACTCTGCATACAAGCGGGCTTTATATAATAATCGGGCATTACTTTTGAACATGAGTAAAGTTACAACCATGAATGATATGAACGCTAATTTTATCACGAAGCATTCTCCCTACAGCAAACACATTAAAAAGATCATTAAGGGTCATTGTAACGTTATTAGCACCTTACCGGGATTAGAGAGTAGGAGAATCAGTTGCGTCTGGACTAGACATCAGAACTTCAAAGAGAAACTTAGCCCTACGGTGTTAAAACCATTATCTGACATTTCATCTTCAAATCAAAATGGACATTGTCCTTGTGGTGAATGCAACGTCTGTAGCGTATCAGAACTCACTACAGCTTTTGAATATAACAATGTTTGTTATCATTTGCGACATCGGACCACCTGTACCACTAGTTTCGTTGTTTATGCCATCAGATGCCCCTGCCAGTTATTATATATTGGCAAAACTACTAGAGCTTTTAAGATTCGTTTGAACGAACACCGTAGTCGCTTACGCTGCGAAGTACAGGAGGCTCCGATTGTAGCACATTGTCTACAACATAACCATAATTTTAGTGAGCTCGCGTGTTTTTGTATAGATCGGATTTTTATAGGTCAGAATGGTAAATCAATAGAACAATCTTTGCTTATAAAAGAACAACGATGGATACACCGTTTAAATACGGTATCCCCCGGAGGCCTCAACAATGCCATAGAATGGGGTGCATGCCTTTAAATGGGTAAAATGAGTCAGATGTCTTGCGTTCCACACAGAATATATTTAAATAGTCCTGCTCTATAGCATTCTGCATGCACGACGATTTTTGAAGCCTGGATGGCTCGATGCTTCACATGCAGAATAACGCTAGCAGGAGTACTCTCCGCGACTTCACAAGGTACAAGTAGGCTGAATATATACTTTTTGTTTAATGTAATTCATTGTATTTAGGCATTACATGGAAGATGTGTTTGTTTGCAGCATTTGAACCCCTGATGAAACATAACTGTGAAACGCAAACACGGTGCCGGATGATGGGGGAAAACCAAGTGATATACAGTGAAAACCAAGTGATATACATGGACGGGGAAAGTTTAATTGAGACATTTACAGAAGAGATGATTACAAGATAAGTGGTGGTTTTCGTATGCATTCTCCTATTAACGAGGATTTCAGAATTATAGCACAACGATCAAATTTTATCGTGTGAATGCAGGGAACCAAACACTTATATTGAACTGTGGTCATTGATGCAAATTGGTACTAAGGAGTTCATCCTATAATAAGTACTGAAAATAAGTCTGAGACCCAGTTCTATTCAAGTTAATCATTGTTTAAAAGTGTAAAGAAGAAAGAAAGTGGTTGAAAAAGATCTACATCTAATTTAACATATTGCCTTCATTAGTGTTGAGGATTGGGTGATATAAGTTGCTGTGAGTATTTAACAAGCCTTCACGTCCTTGCACTCCCTGACTCTCCCTTGGGCGTGCCCAATCAGTGAACAGACCTGTCTCCTCCCCTGAGGTGAGGTGTGGCTTTAGATCATCAACTGACTGTGTTTTTATTCCTGAGGTGAAAATCCTGTTTGTCAATGCAGTATTGTTTACCTCATCAGGATTTTCTCCTATTTCCATCTCTTCTTGAGGGGCTTCCTCATCACAACACCCTTCCTTGACTCTATCCAGTTGCCTGCTACTGGTATTTATGGTTTTATGGTATGGCCATACCTTGCCAAGAAAACCCAGGGGCTGCCGGGTCGCCATGAATCAACATTGAGTATCAGAGCGGTTTACAATCATGTTAAGATCAATAAAATAAAATATAAAAGTAAGGTGGTAAGGGGGAATGGTAAGGAGGTTGTGATGGGGAAGGGGGGAGCAAAGAAGGGAGTGAATTAAATGCTGCTGTGTCAATATTATCTGTAGTATCCCTTAAGAAAAATAGGATCTCTGTGCCTAGAGTTATGAACTAGGTCTTGCTGCCTGAATAGCAGTTGTTTCCTTTTAGCACTGCACAGCTCTCACTGAGTTTAAGCATGAGGTTCCCAAACTCCTGTGCTATTTTTGCAAGACTGTGAGAACAGAGCAAGTGTCAGGGCATCACATGGTAAAGGGGTGGGGGGGGGGATTAACAAACTGGAGGGAAAGCTGGCTTTGAGGGGATGGATGTAGAGACAAGATGCTGAAGGTAGGACAGCTGGGTGGAGTGGGGATTGGCTAGAAGAGGTTGTGACAGAATGTGTATTGATTAGGTAAGATGAGCGGGAAGAAGAACATTTGTGGGGAGATGGGCTGAAGAGAGAAAGAGTTAAGTTTAATGTATCTACTCCCATTTTAATGTAATCACTTTGAGATGTAATGTAAACTGCTTTGATTGAACGACAAGGCGGTATAAAAAACTGGTTAAATAAAATACATAAACACATAAAAACAACTGGCCATTATTTTAAACCAAATTTAGTACAAAAAAATAAACCTCAATACGATTTACATTAAAGTACGACATAATATAATACATTAAAAAAATAGCCTTCTAGGTCATCACTCCGCTTGATTTTCCTTACCTGCTCCCGACCATCTCTCCCACTGATTTCATCTTCATACTCCCCCCCCCCTCCAATCTGTTCAGTCAACAATGACCTGGTAAATCACACGCATAGCCCCCAAAATTTCACTGCACTATGGATCTCCATCAAAAGCTTGGTAAAAATATTAAGCTTTCAGTTATTTCCTAAGTGTTATATGAGGACCCTCACTAACTGACTATTAAGCATCCACACACACACACACACACACACATTTTCAAACTTACTTGAATTTGTTGTTGGGCCTAGCAAAGTTTCCAGCAAAGACAAATTGCCTGACTGCAAGCCAAAAAGACAAAAACTGGAAGCAGACTGAGAGGGAATGAGCACAACGGCCTCCTTAAGTCCAGAGGATAGACAGTTTCTCTAATATATTTTATCACACTGGAGCCTCGGAGAAAGTGACTATTAATGGCCAACAGCAAAGCCTCTGGAGGTGACTACTTCTAGTGCCAGAGGAATTATGGGGCATGTTTACTAAACTGTGGTAGTCATTCGCGTTAGTTTCCACGGTAAAGGTACAGATGCCCATATAAAGGTGTGGGCGGGGCATCAGTATGGCAAGCTGTCAGGAAACGCGCGTTATAAGGTGCGTTATAAGGCATGTTATAAGGCACCTTATTAGGCACAGTACAAGGCATGTGCCTTAACGTGCCTTGTACTGTGCCTAATAAGGTGCCTTGTAACGTGCCTTATAACGTTTCTTGTACTGTGCCCAATAAGGTGCCTTGTAACATGCCTAATTAGGAGTCTTATAATGCCTTATACAGATTGCTGGCAACTGTGGTGAGGGTACTATGGTCTGACAGCACGGATCTGCAAAGATATGACTGTCACAGGCAAGCAAAATATCTGCCTTGGAAAGGAGGGAACGACAAGGAATTGAACCCATGACCTCCACCTAGAATGTCAGTGTACTAACCAGTAGGCCATAACTCTATGGACTGTTGCACAGCAATGGCTGGATACAGAAGGACTGCTGGTCACTGCACAAACCGTCTGCTCTGTGTGCCAGGATAGGGTAACCCCACCAGCACCCATGATGCATTGCACATGCAGAACAGTGGCCTACAGCTGAACACCAAATGGGGTCTGCACCTCTCCGGTACTGCAGCGTTGTAAGACAGACTGACAGTACATGATACTGGCACAGAGTAGCTACAGACAATGCCATTGTGCAGGTTCCGTGTTCACCCTGAGGGATAGGATGGGCGCCCAGCACTAGGTCCACAGTACATGTGGTGCTTAAGATAGATCCTACTGCACATCCCCAGCACTGCCAGTGTGTGATGGGTGTTCCCAGCAGTGCAACCGAAGGTGCATCTGTTCCAGCTGTGCTTTGCAGTCACGTGTGGGACTGGACACCACCTAGATTAGTGTGTACCTGGTGTTAAGGTCTGGCTGCCATGGGTACTTATTATCAGGGCAGTGGGGTGTCTAGACTCGCATGAGGGCGATGTAGCGCACTGCCACTATGGGTCGAAGTGGTATATGTTATATACGGCAAGGGGTCTCAATCACTCCTTTTGTAGATGAGAGTGTGGAAGGACAAGTGCTTGCATCCTGCAGCATGGCTGCTGAGCCAGTGCCATACCTGTGACCATTGCAGACCAGCAATGATGCTTTGGGTAAGCTCAACTGCCCCATGCCACGGTCTGCCATTCATCAACAGACAGCACCTGCAGCATCCTACAAGGAGCTCCCTCCCATGCACAGGCAAACTGCAGACAGCCCACTAACCAGTCCATAGTGCATGCTCACAGAGAAATCATGTGTACCCAGAGGTGGGATGCACAGCACAGACACCAAGCAGGTATCTCTGTGCTTGGGCCCCAACACTGAGAACACACAGGTATCACTGGAAACAAATAACGTGTGGCACTATGTGAGAAAATAGACATGCCATGGTCACTGCTCGGTCAGAGTGAGAGTGACCCCCAGCGTGACATGCTGTGGCCACCCTGTCCATGCAGGTGATGGTCGAGCACTACAGTGTCCCAGCCATTGCCCTCCACCCTGTGCAGATGCATCCTGGCCAATCTGCCCTGTCTTGGCCATACCCACAATACCTTGCTCCTCATTATGCACATTTGCAGGCTAACACTGGAAGCAGTATGATCAATGTGAGCTCAGTGAGGTGTTTGCAGACACAAAAAAATGGAGAGACATATACACACTCCCACACCTATCTCAGCATTATGCAGAGATGGAGGTGGTTGACAACCCTACCGGCTGCAATGGTCCTGATCACAGTGCCAACATTGCTTATCTGTGCAAGGGGTAGTGGTGGTGCTCTGGTGATAATTGCAGCTCTGTGTTGGGGCCAACAGCCTGAAACTCCATGAAGCTGTGGATAGTGGAGCCCTTGTAAGTGGGTGTCCGTAACCCTGTGCAACACTGCTTTGGGGTTTGCCCATGTTGTTGTGGCGCATTGTGGGATAAAACTATGGGGAGATGCTCTGCAGGATCCACAGATGGGACCGGAACCTCTGACCCTATGCTCTTGGACATGCTGCCTGAGTTTACTGCACCACACTTTGCCACAGCAACATAGTGGTCCCTGGGGCTATCTTTACGTTCCTCAGCCAAACCTCTTCTGTTGCACTGCATACCACATTCTGGTACAGGGCATGGCCTAGGTCCACTGCAGGTGGGTGCCACTGCTCCCTCCAGCACAATCATCCACCCCCTCTGCCATGCCGCCATGACCATATGCTGTCGGTGCCGGTGGTGCACCATCCCAGGCCATCCAGAGGGCAGGTAGGCAGCTGCCTAAGGTGTGGGTTCTGGAGTAGGGGTGCCTACATAGATGACCACGCTTCCCCAGGCACCACCTGTCAATGTTATGCGCCCCTTGGGGTGCCTGCTGGGTAATGTCTCCTGGATGCGACACTGTGAGCCACAGACTCATAGGCATGTCTGACCCTGGTCAGCTGCTGTCTTGCTGGTTTCCATTTTCTGCATTCCTATGTGCCACCTCGGCAACCGCCTAGTCCACCCTGTGCCCCAGTAGCCCCCACTGCATGTTCTGCCTGCAGCCCCCTTGCCCCATTTGCGCCATCACCATAGTGGCCTTTCATACCAGGGGACTATGCTGTTGGTGCAAATGTATCACTACTATCACTTTTCTGGGGCTCCCTGGCTATGCTGTACATTGCTGACACAGAACTGGTTTCTCTCTCTTGCAAATGTGTGCTAACGCCAGGTTTTCAGTTGTGTTAGGATTCAGCCCTTAATTTCTCCAAGTTAGTGTGAAAGGGGCCTCTCCCCGCCCACTCCCTGCCCATTGACCCCTTCTCTCCACCCTCTCTCCACCCTTTTCTGGACTTACCATGGCCAGGAACGTTAAGGCGCGTTATGTAACGTTAAGGTGCTTTAACGTTACATTCTGTAAGTGCCTTAATGTTACATAACGCGCCTTAACATAGCTGCTGCTACGTTACCGCAGTTTAGTAAACATACCCCTATGTCTTCTGCCTAACTCTGAGATCAAGCTGTGAAAGCTGCCACTGGAACTTCCCTATGATGTAGTAGGTAAAGCCTAAAGGAGACTGAGTGGAGAAACAGGCATAAACCTAGGAAAACTCGACTGACCCATGGGTCACCGGAAGACCCAGACTGATCATCCAGAGGTAACTCAAGGGGAACAGAAGACATACTATCCTGGTCTTCATCCAAAGGTCTGGAATGTTGTCTTATCAGGATGAGGTAACCACCAAAGTCTCACTAAATTCAGTAATTGGAGTTCCCATTGTTTGCTTTGTGGTGGTTACTTCTATAACCTGAGGGTTAAAATAAAATAAATTTTGCCGGGCTACTTGCCTCATACTAAAGGGAGAGTAAGACGAGGTTAGTGAAATCTGTCAGCTTCCCCCCGAGGAAACCGCCATCAGGTGAGTCTGACGGTAAGCTCTTTGGGGTAAGGGGAGCTACACTTCTACTATAGTTTTGTTTTGTTTTGTTTTTTCAAATCCCAGCCATGGTTAAAGAGCTTTGGATTCTTTTTTTCCCTTCCACATTTTTCCCTCCTCTAGTAGGAGCAGTGGGAAGGCACAAGGGAAGTTTTGTATTTCTCTTTAGTATTAAATTGTAGTTTGGATTTTCAAAACCTTTTCTTCAATTCATCTCTTTCTTTTTACTGCTGTGAATATCACGTGTTGTATCTTATTTCTTTTGATGAAGTGCACCTCTATAATAATCAATTAACAGGACACCAATGGACAATGCAAAAGCAAGGAGCAGGGAGAAGTGGGATCCAGTCCTGTTCTGGATCGCACTTGAAGCAGGGCTGTTTGCCCAAAACACGTGTGTCTGCGGAATGAGACAGTAGTAGAAACTCTGGATTGTACAGCTAAGTTTAGCGGTTTTCTATTTTCGTTTAATTGTTTTGGTGTATTATTAAAATGGGTCATGCTCACATTGGGAGTTAACTTATAATTATTCTCCCATGTGGTGTGAGAGCCGACAAAACGTTTCACTAATTCACCGTGCCTGTTCACAAATAATCTTTTGTATTTTGAGTTTATTAGTGTGATTGTTCTATTTTTTTTGTTCGTGATAATTTTGCTGACAATTTCACAGCAGCACAATTTATAGAGTGTACAATGCTTCAGAATCTGTTGCTGGCCATCAGCATAAAACATACAATTGCTATTTTAGCATTACCTTTCTAGTATGATTGATTGTCATTAGGTTTTGTCAGATTTGTCCATGTATCAGTTGGTAGGTTATTCAGAATCACAAGACATTCACCAGGCCTTAAGGTTAAGAGTAAGCCGTTCTATTCTTGTCTAATTCTGCTGAATGTGCTTATTCCCTTCTCAGAACATCCTGTGGGCTTATCGTCCCAGCCTTAAACTTTGGCCTATTGATCTATTATTTCTTTTGCCTTAAGCTTCCTAAGTATTTTTTGTATACTGGCCTTTGGTTTAGTTTAATTCTTCATTCTTAGGTGGACGTTTACTGCATAAATCTGCTTTTGTGCTCTGTTGACTTGCGGCAATTTCTCCAAATGGGCTGCTGGTACTTGTTGTTCTGGGGAAAGCTATTACTGCTCAGAAAAGGGGCATCAACCTGATTTCACACACCTCAAAGCATATCACTTCCCAAATTTATCTGGCACTCAGTCCCCAAAACCCTGGTTCCAAGGCCTGATATATTATCCCTGAGGTGAGTCAATAGCCAGTGACACTACAATAGATCGATTAATTTATTTTACTAGCTTAATATACCCCCTTTCCACTAAGTATAAAAGTGGTTTACAAAAGCAAAAAAGAGAATATAATAATAAATTTCTTTAGTCAAAATCAATGCTGACTCTTGACAACCTAGCAGCCCCTGTTTTTTGGGGGGGAAGGTGTGACCTGAAGTAGATTGCCAGGTCTTTTCTTCTAGGCAAATGGAGAGTAAAGTGACTCACCTAAGGATTGCCAGTGGAAATCAAACCCAGTTCTTTGAGGTGCTAGGCTACTCCTCCACACAATCCAATAGTAACAATCAAAGTTAATATATCAGTTTGTCTTCTGGTCTGTCTGAAGGAAGAGCTAATACATGAGAAGTCTGCTAAATAAAATTCTGGGAGAATAGCCAGGTTGCAAGTCTCTTCTAAAAGAGAGATAATTGCTAGTCTCTCAGAGTATAAGAGACAGGGAATTCCAGAGATGTGGACCAGCATAGCTGAAGGCTTTATTCCTACTCAATAATAGTCACATTTTACCCAGCAGCAGATGCTAAAATGGAAACTCTTGTGATGACTGCAGTTGACAGGTTGTGGAGTATTCAGATAGTCATTTTGCAAGATGACGGGTAATAAACATGGCACATTAGAGGATATACGAGCAGCTACAGGGAGCCAGTACAGATCTCTAAGGACAGGTGCAATGTGGTCAGATTTCTTTGTTCCAGGTATCAGCCTGGCAGTGGTATTTTGAACAAGTTATGAGCGCTGTAGGTTGTGTTTGGATTAGATCTTGATATAGGGAATTACAATAATACTGGTGGCATGAACTATCTTGATCAGATTTTTCCAGGATAAGAAGGGGTGTCATTTGTAGATGAATTGTAGCAGATGAAAACAGGGGTGAATGAGTCTGCCCATCTGTAGCATAAATGTCAATTGGCATCACAGCAGACTCCTAACTTGCAACGTCTTCCAGGAGCTGCATTTGTCTTCCTCCTAAACAGGGTATCGCTAATAGAAGAGAATTTTTTCTAGAGAACCAAATTCCCAGCAATTTCTCAGGATTGAGTTCCAGAAAGTATTGGTGGCACCACTTCTTGATCTGGGACAATGTTTCATGGATTGTTCAATAACTTCACATTGGTCATTCTTCATAAAGTTTACTAGCTGAATGTCATTGGCATATATACGAAATTCTACATTTCTAGTGCCCAGGAGTTCACCTAGGAATGATAAGTATAGGTTGAAAAGCAAAGGTCGACATGGTGTAATCCTGTAGACACCCTGGGATCATTCATCCATATAGGGCTTGATGAACTGGCTTTAATCCAGATTCTATCTTTCGCAAGAAAGACAACAGACGTGTGTAATGAACAGTGTCAAATGCTAAATCAAGCTGCATCCATAGGGCATCATAGCCCTGATCAGCCTTAACTTTAATGTTGTCTGTGACAGCAGGAAGGACTGTTTCAGTACTGTGGAATACAATATCCAGACTGAAAAGTACCCAAGAGCTGGTTCTATTCTATGTAGTTGTCAGTTTGTATTAGAACCATTGTTTCCAACCCCTTAGCAAAAAAAGGAAAGATTTAAAATGGGAAGATAGTTGGAATAACCCGATTTTAGAAGTGAACATTTTTTTCAAAATTGGTATAATCACAATGGAAACAGTGCCCGGGGTGAGAGAAAGATTTACCAAGTGGTTCCAAAGGGAACTAATAAGCTTCCAACCTTACAAATCCTTGTGCTCCACCATGATCATATTAGCAATATTACTCAACAGGTTGCTCCTGTGATCCATACCTTCTAGTATATCTAAGTGGGCATACTCAATGATCAATGGTTCAACAATAGCAAGCAGCTAATCGTCAGTGAGATCCTTTTTAAACCACAATAAGAACAAGGGGTCTTTCAGGAGTGCGTTTTGCAATTTAGATGTTTTAAGGGTGGAGTGAATGAAAGAGTGATCAGTTTTGGAAACTGGAAGAATTGTATTCCTCTGCTAATGGGGGACTCGGGGGACCAATATTAAATCCAATGTATTGCCCAATGTGTGTTGGGTCTTGAACCACCTGCTGAAACCCAAAACTAATCATATGATCAATGAACATGTTTTGCCCGTCCTGCAAAAGCATGATTTCTAAAACTATGAAACTATGAAAATCTCCTAGTATGATTAAATTAGCATACTAAAGAGACAGGGTCAATATTAGATCAAGTAATGCTGTCAAACCTATTGCATTCATGTTCGGAGGCAAAATTCCTACAAGAGAACTAAGGTGAACATTTGGGAAAACATTCTATAGGCAAAACATTTGGATTTACACTACTGAAAAATGATAGCTAGGCCACCACATTGATATCTGGGTCTGGCTTTCAGTACACATTCATAGTCATTTGGACCCAGTGGTCTTAGAGTGAGACTATCTCATTCACCTGTTCATGTCTCAGTGATACAGACTACATTCAGCCAATATTCTAGAATAAAGTCACAAAACTAAAATTGTTTCTTACTCACTGTCCTTACGTTAATTAATCCAGCGTTTAGATGGTATGTTGTCTGGCAAAATTTTAAAGGTACTTTCATGCTAGTGTTTTGGAACATTGCTTGGTGACTGGCAACCAAGGAATTGAAGGTCATGACGTTACTTGCACTGGTAGAGCATGTGAATATTTTGATCAGCACACTTTTGAGAGTGATTAGACAATGCTAATCAAAAGAGAGAAACACAATGCCAAAAACATGCTAGGGTGCTAACCAAAAGCAATTAAGGAGGAAAATAAAATGAAAGAGGAGAGGAAAGAGCTCCCGGCTAATCCACTAGAAGCATACTATGGGCCACAACATGAGAACGTAAACCACAGGGCAGATATTTGCTCTGAGCCAAAAGAATTTTACTGATAAGACTCTGAGTAGAGAAGTAGCCTAGTGGTTAAAATAATGGGCAAGAACTAAGGCAATCAGTGTTTAAATCTCACTGTGGCTCCTTGTGATCTTTGGCAAGTCACATAACCCTCCATTGCCTCAGGTACAAACTTAGATTGTAGTATCTGAATGTAACTCACTATGACCTCCTAAGAAAACAAATGAGCTAAATCCAGTTTCCTGTTTGTGGATGTATAGGAGTGCTGTTTTGGCGTGTGGGAGCTGTGGCATCTCTTGTCTGGATGATTGATGGTGTCCTCTGGAGTCCTCTGCTGGCACAAACATGCAGATGAGCCTTCTGGTCCTCTGGTGCTGGGAGGAATGTAGGCGTTATGTCAGCTTTTGCCCTGATGACTTGCATTGTCCTCTGGAGTCCTCTGTGAGGCTGCTGGGATGAATTTACAGATGTAAGCAAGCAGGCAGAGCCCTAGGGGTTATAGTTCAATAAATTGATACACTGAAATCTCTAATGAAATGAAAATCAATACACAAAGTCAAATCATGTAACATTTCTATGCATGTTTGTTAATTTTGCCTAAGAACAAACTAATAACAAAAGTAGCTTTGATGGTGCCTGAGCAGCTGAGCTGGATGCATCATTGGAAGAGAATTCCCTTCTGGATCAACCACATCATTGACGTAGGACCCCATTACCCAGGGCCCTTGACACTTTGGTGATAGCCCCGGCTCTCACATTGACATTTTTCTTAGCAAAGTGGCCACCACTTGAAAAATAGTAAAGGTCAATGCCCCTAAGTGCAGGCTTTTGCTTTTTGCATGTATATATTTGCATTTTTGCTTTTCTTCGACAAATACATTGGAAAATGGGAAGGTCAGCTCAATAAATGCAATGATGTAAAACTTGGCCTACATCAGCTAGTCCAGCTCTCCTGTGTAAAGTAAAGTACCCTAGTTTTGAGAGTGAAGAGGAGCCCAGACTATCGGTGGAACAGTAGATATATGTTGTCATAACCATATCCGTTGTTTTAATTATTTAACTTATTTAATTCTCCCCGTTTAAACCAAGTTGTCTTTCCTGTTCTCTGTAAAGTTCAATGTATGATCTACCTGCATTGCACAAATTAATGTTTATTGTAAACCGCACTGATTCTTAAGAGCGCGGTATAAAAAAAGAATTAAATATATCAACATTTTCACAGCTAAGCAGGGCCTGCCCAATGTCTAGGCAGCCACTTAGAGCAGAAGCCTCTTGGGGGGCAGCAAAGAACAGCTACAAAGCAAAACAATGGGTCCTAACAGCTACACAAACTCAGACTCATCAGTGTGTAATCTGACTTACAGGAACTCTCAAATCCTTCCCTCATCCTCTCCCACCCTTTCTTCCTTTTCTAAGATCACTGAGGAGGAAGCCAAACATTTTCTCTCCACCTCCAAACTTATTACCTGCTCCTCTGATCCAAGCCCACCCATCTATAAAGTTCCATCTCATCTACTGTCATCCCTTTCATCTGACATATCCTCAACCTATTGCTTTCCACTGCAACCGTTTCTTCATTCTTCAAGCTTGCTGTGGTTACACCTCTCCTCAAGAAACCCTCACTAAACCATACCTCCATCTCCCATCTCTCTCCTCCCCTTTATTTCTAAACTGCTTGAATGTGTGGTTCACCGCCATTGTCTTGACTTTCTCTCCTCTCAAGCCCTTCTGGATCAATTACAATCTGGCTTTCATCCTCTCCATAATAATGAAACAACTCTTGCCAAAGTCTCCAATGACTGCTTTCAGATCCTGATCCCCTCAGCCTCTAGTTCACCTCCTAGGTGTTTCCTTACCATTCCTCTAGATTAGGGGTTCTTAACCAGGGTATCCATACCCCTTGGGGATATGGGAACTAAACGATGAGGATATGGGACTGAATCTTTGAATAAATAAAAAAAGATGATGTTAGATTAAAATTTAGGGGTATGTTTACTAAACAGCGCTAACATCGCAGCGGTGACATTATCGCGCGATACGTAACGTTATCGCGCGATACGTAACGTTATCGCGCGATACGTAACGTTATCGCGCGATACGTAACGTTATCGCGCGATACGTAACGTTATCGCGCGATACGTAACGTTATCGCGCGATACGTAACGTTATCGCGCCATACGTAACGTTATCGCGCCATAACGTCTCCGGCGGCGTTAAGGCAAACAGAGGGTGGAGTAAGGCTCCCCAGAGGGTGGAGAGAAGGGGTCAATGGGCGGGGAGTGGGCGTGGAGAGGCTCCAGGTACACTAACACTGTGAAATGAAGGGCAGAATATTACCGTGCTTGAAAAACTGGTGTTAGAGGCACAACTGCAAGAAAGAGAAACCATTTCAGTCAGCAATGGCAGAGAGACCAAGAAAAGTGATAGTAGTGCTACATGTGCAGCAGCAGCATAGTGCCTAAGTACGAAAGGGCACTACAGTGAGGCTGCAAATGGGCTACAGGGGGCTGCAGGCAGGACAGGCAGTGGGGCAGCTGGGGCACAGGGTAGACTAGGCAAATGCCTAGATGGCATATAGGAATGCAGAAACTGCAAATCAGCAGCCAGCAACTGACCAAGGTCAAACATGAACACTAGTGTGTGTCCCACAGTGTCCCAGAGGACAGTACCCAGCAGGTACCCCAAAGGGTGCATAACATTGACAGGTGGTGCTGGGGGGAAGCGCAGATGTCTAAGTAGGCACCCCTACCTCAGATCCCACACCATAGGCAGCCGCCTACCGGCACACTGGATGGCCTGGGACTGTGCATCACTAGCACAACCGGCATAAGGGCATGTCAGCATGGTGGGGGAGGGGTGCTGCTGGTGGAGGGGGCAGTGGCAGCTGACCACAGCAGACCAAGGCCAAGCCCTGTTTAGGTGGGTGGCGTGCAGTGCAATAGACAAGGTCTGTCTGAAGAAGAGTCATGGTATCCCGAGGAAATAGCTTCCCTCTGTGGCAACAGTTTGGTGCAATACACACAGCCAGTGTGTTCAGAGTCAGAAGGTCATAGGTTCAAGTCCCAGCTGTGGCTTCTTCAGATCTTGTCCCTATATTTTACCCTACATAACACATACACCATAAACATGTGCACTCCCTAGAACAGAGGTTCCCAACTGCAGTCCTGGAGGCCCAACACCATTCAGGTCTGCATGCTGTCCTTAGTAAATATTCATGAGATGCATTTGTATGCACTGCCCCCATTGTATGCAAATGTAACGCATGCATATTCATTAGGGACAGCCTGATAACCTGAATGGTGGTTGGCCCCCCAGGACCAGAGTTGGGAACCTCTGCCCTTGAGCATCGGCCAACAGGGGCACAAACACCCACACCCACAGGCCCCACTATCCATATCCTCATGGAGAGTCAGGCTTTTGGGCCCTGCGTGGAGCAGCAGCTACCACTACTACCACCTGCATACCTTAGCAATGCCTGCACTGTGCCCAGGACTGGTGTGGCGGCCACGGCTGCCAACCACCTCTATCTTTGCACAATGCTGAAATAGGTTAGGAAGTGTGTGTATGTCTATCCAGTGTTTGGTGTCTGCCTACACCTTACAGAGCCCACAGGGCTGACACTGTTTCTAGCATTAGCCTGCCAATGTGCACAATGAGGAGTAAGGTATTGTGGGTATAGCCCAGAAAGGGCAGTCTAGGCAGGATGCATCTGCACAGGGCATAGGGCAATGGCTGGGATATTGTAGTGGCTGACCACCACCTGCAAGGACAGGGTGGCCACAGCATGTCATGCTGGGAGGTCAGTCTCACCCTGACTGAGCGGTGACCATGGCATGTCTAGGTTCCCATAAGATATGCCATACTGGGTCAGACCAAGGTCCATCAAGCCCAGTATCCTGTTTACAACAGTGGTCAATCTAGGTCATACGTACCTAGCAGTTTCCCCAAAAGACACAGGTTCCGCAATGCTTGGACTGGGTTAAGCATTGATATCCTGGGTCCCTTCTTAATAATGGCTTATGGACCTTTCCTCCAGGAACTTGTCCAAACCTTTTTTTAAACCCAGCTACACTAACAGCCTTTACTACATCCTCCGGTAACAAATTCCAGAGTTTGATTACACGTTGAGTGAAAAAATATTTTCTTTTATTAGTCTTAAATAGTTTACCCCGTAGCTTCATTGAATGTCCCCTAGTCTTTCTATATTCTGATAACGTAAACAATCGATCTACGTTTACCCGTTACACTCCGTTCATTAATTTATAGACTTCTATCATATCTCCCCTCAGCTGTCTCTTTTCCAGGTTAAAGAGCCCTAACCTTTTTAGCCTTTCTTCATAGGAGTATCCTTCCATCCCTTTACCATTTTGGTGGCTCTTCTCTGAACCTTTTCTAATAACTCTATATCCTTTTTAAGATACAGCGACCAGAATTGCACACAATATTCAAGGTGTGGCTTTAGGGGTATGTTTACTAAACCGTCTTAATGTGTGCTCTGTGACACATGTCCGCCCTGCTGTTGTGGAACATGTGCATGCCATAGGAAACCTGTCCAATGGAGAGGGAAAACCTGATCAGCGCTATTTCACTGTGGGATCATTCACCTTGTATGGGGATGGAGCGTAGACCCTTCCAAAATTCATATCATTTTTTTGGAGCTTTCTTGGGAGTGGTTTTCGATGTTTCCCATTAATATCACTATTTCCTAGCTTGGTTATGTTTTTTTTAATATTTTGTTGGGGTCATTTTCAATGTTTATTTGCACTTTTGTTCCGTGCACATGTATCACACTTATCACTTTTTTGTAGGTTTCCCTGATTTTGCTGTACATTGCAGACAGAAATGGTTTCTCTTCCCTTTAAATCAGCTCTAACGTCAGGGTTTCACTGGCGTTAGTTTTGAGCCTCGGATTTCACATCGTTAGTGTGCAGAGAGCCTCTCCCCTCTCACTCTCCACCCATTGACCCCTTCTCTCTGCCCCTGGGGAGCCTTCCTCCGCCCTCCGTGAGCCTTTTCTCACCTTCAGCGCTCGTTTGCACCGCTGCGCGCGTTATCGCGTGATAAGGTACCTGTGCGCCTGATAAAGAGCCATTATCATGCGATAAGGTACCTTATCGCGCGATAACGTCAGAGCGCACATTTAGACGGTTTAGTAAACATACCCCTATGTTTGCATGTCTGCGCGCCTACTTAAGATGATCGTGCATTAATGTGCTTAGCGTCGTTTTGCCTGATAATGTGCGCAGTGCACATTATCACGCGATAATCCCATTTTGCTACATTAAGACCGCAACGTCCACTCCTTTTATGGCATCCTGCACACTAACGCCGGGCGCACGTTAAGACTGCTTAGTAAACATACCCCGTATTCTTTAATTACAAAGCCGAACTGCAAAATAAAAAAGTCTATTAAACGTAGAGTCATTCAGTACATTAGAAGAAAATATTCTGTTCCCTCTATAACAAAAAGGCTATAATACCAAGAGAGCATTTCTTTTTTTTTTTTTTTTTGCTCATAACAGAACATGACCCTTACAAGAACAGCTGAAAAAGAATAATGTTGGAAGAACCAAGTTCTGTTTGCTTATTGAGGGATCCTACAAAAAAAAAGAGCAGTAGAATACTAAATCTGCTCCGTGTATTTTCTCTGACTTTTGGGTTGCTATTTTGAAACTTAGGTTCCTTGAACTCTGTAATACAATCTGCTGTGTTGCAATAAAGTTGTTGGTGACATATACTCTTTTTGCAGCAATAATGGGTGCACCACGTTATGAATGCATAGCAGGCACAGCCTGGGATGTAAGTAAATTTAACTGATCCGATCTCAGATAATCCAAAGCAATTGCCTTTATATGATTCCTGCACTCCTGCTTGTCTATGATGAGCCTTGCCTTTGACATTTCCCGTAAACCTTTTCTCTCGAACGCTCTCAGCGAATGCATATCTTTGGCAGTGGTAACGTGAAATTGAAAAATGTTTAAAAACTGCAGTGCCTGTTTGCAAAGGCATTATTATATCCTGAGTAACTAGAGGGGTGGAAAGGGGAAGGAGGGGGGTGTTTTCAGCTAATATAGATACAGCTTGGAAAAATGTTCTCTCATATTCAAAAAAGTAAGAATCACAGATGTGTTTTCTTCCAACTGAATTCATCTAAAACTCTTGTTAACATTTTTTGACTAAAAGATGGAAAGTCGGTAAATTATCTTTTTATTCTTTCATACTCAATGGAAGTTGGAAAGAATTTATAAAAGGGGTTGAGAAGAACTGTCTGTTTGTCCATCTGTTCAGGGGCAAGACAACACCCCAAAAATTGATTGGACCATATCAGACTTGAGGTTCCAGATCTACAGTATAAGACCCCTTCTCCAAAAAAAGATAGCCCAATGCAAATCTGTGGGAGAAAGATTCCAGCTTCTGTAGCATAGAAATTAATGTACAGTGAAGCACTGCAGTTAGGGAATTCCTCCTTTTAAATTCTCTACGTTCTCAAATCCCCATCCCCCCCCCCCCAAACAGTGACATCCTCAGAAACTGCCCCTCCTTACAATTGACCCAACACCTCTTAAACTGTCCCCACTTCCAAAACCTATTGCTCCACAATTGCCCCACCCCCAAACTACTGCTCCACAATTGCCCCACCCCCAAACTGTCCAAACGCTACCCCCTCAAAACTGCCCTGCCAATATCTACACTGTTTTTATCCATAAAAAAAACACTCAAGCATAAAAAATTCCTTCACAATTTCTCTATCGCCCTGCACATGGCCCCATCCCAAAAACTACCCCCACAGCTCTCCCAACACCTCACCAATTCCTTATGGGCACAGGCCTTCAAATTTGTCTTCAACAAGCCCTACCACCTTGTTTCTGTGCAACTTGGTTTCTATGTACACAAAATCCAACTCAATTCCAAAAAAATTGCAACTCTGACATTTCCGCAGCTAAGGGGATGCCAAAGTAAGAGGCTATCTGCCAGAGTGGAGGAGTAACTTAGTAGTTAGGACAACGGCCTGGTGAATAACAAGACAAGGGTTCAACCCCTATTGGCAATTCTTGTGGCCTTGCGCAAGTCATTTAACCCTCCATTACCTCAGGTACAAACTGGGGACAGGTAAATACTTACATAGCTGAATGTAACTCACCTTGAACTACCACTGGAAAAGGGGTGAACTAAATGCCAATAAAGAAATAAATATTAAGTTCCTGTGCTCTGCTGACTCAGCCCCTCCCCCAAATAGAAAATAACCAAGATGATGAATTACTGTATAATATTCCTTCCAGACAAACATTGAACTGTCCAAATGGCATAAAGGCACAAGCCATCAAGCAGCCCATCATTATGCACTTATCAAAAGAAATCATCAACTTTGAAGACTAACCAGTAGAATGAGACTGGATTATTAGAAAGCCACCTGAATGTCTGCCTTTTCCATCAATGAAATTTGTGAAGCTCGTCTTCCACCTAATCGGGCAATACATATTGCGCAGAACAAAATTGAATGAATTGGCATTCTTATCCAAAGGATATGAGAAATTCTGAATAAGGTGGAACTTCTCTAGCTCCTCTTTTAGTATCAATACTAAAGGCGACGCTACCAGATTCTAAAGGAGGCAGCACAAAAGGTCCCGTGATCCTCCTCATACATCATTTTTTTCTAATTTCCATTGCATTACGAGTTCTACCCATTATGAAACTGCAGTAGCATATCTTACTGAAATCAAGTCCATCTGCTCCAGAAACGGACATAAGGAGCTGAATTTATATAAATAATATTTTATATATTTATTTATTTATTTATTTATATATTTTATATATTTATATATTTTATATAAATAATAAAATCACGTTCAAATTGCTGTTAATAAAACATGAGACTGTAATGACAATCGAGTGTTTGACATAGGAACATAAGAACATAAGATTTGCCATACTGTAAATATCATGTTGGCTTAATGGAAATGTATATTGTTGTGAACCTCACCCCCCCCCCCGCCCCGCCGTGTTGATGCTCACACATATGGACCCCCCCCCCCCCGTGATGGTACCCCCCTTTTTATAATTATATTATAACCTTGTTTCATTGTATTTCACCCTTGCTTTTGTAAACCGCTTTGACCCAGTGAAAGGCGGTATATAAGTAAAGCTAAATAAATTAATTAATTAATAAAATACTGGGTCAGACCAAGGTCCATCAAGCCCAGCATTCTGTTTCCAGCAGTGGTCAATCAAAGTCACAAGCACCTAGCAGCCTCCCCAGAAGACACACAGGTTCCACAATGCCTACACTAGGTCAAGCAATGGATATTCTGGGTCCCCTTTAATAATTGTTTATGGACCTTTCCTCCAGGAACTTGTGCAAACCTTTTTTAAACCTGGCTACACTAACAGAGTTTGAATAAATGTTGAGTAAATAAATATTTTCTCTTATTAGTCTTAAATAGGTTACCCTGTATCTTCATTGCATGCCCCTTAGTCTTTCTATATTTTGATGGTGTAAACAATCGATCTACATTTACTCGTTTCACTCCATTCACCAATCTATAGACCTCTATCATATCTCCTCTCAGCCGTCTCTTTTCCAGGTTGAAGAGCCCTAACCTTCTTAGCCTCTCCTCATAGGGGCATCCTTCCATCTCCTTTACCATTTTGGTGGCACTTCTCTGTACCATTTCTAATAACGCTTTATCCTTTGTTAAGATATGATGGCCAGAATTTTGCAGAATATTCAAGATGCGGTCGCACCATGGAATGATACAGAGGCATAATATCCTTTATTTTATTCTCCATTCCTTTCCTTATGATACCTAGCATTCTATTTGCTTTCTTGGCCGCTGCTGCACACTGGGCAGTGGGTTTTAACATGTTATCCACGATGACGCCAAAATGTTTTTCCTGAGTGGTGATTCCTAATGTGGAACAGTGCATTGTGTAACCATAGTCTGGGTTTTTCTTTCCTAGGTGCATAACTTTGCACTTGTCCACATTAAATTTCATCTGCCATTTGGCTGCCCAGTCTTCCAATTTATCAAGATCCTCTTGCAATTTTCCACAATCCTCTTGGGTTTTAACAACTTCAAATAGTCTTGTGTGATAACCTCATTTGTTATTCCCATTTTCAAATATTTATCAATATGTTAAAAAGCTGCGGACCCAGCACAGATCCCTGGGATACTCTTCTATTCACCTTTTTCCATTGGGAAAATTGGCCATTTAGCCCTACCCTCTGCTTCCTATCTTTTAACCAGTTCCTGATCCACAATAGTATACTGCATCCTATCCAATGATTTTTAAATTTTGCCAAGTCTCTCATGAAGAATCTTGTCAAAGGCTTTCTGAAAGTCCAGATATACTATATCAACTGACTCACTTTTGCCTACCTATTTATTCACACCTTATTAAAAGCTGACTGCTACACAGTACCTGTCCTGTGCTTCTAAGGTAATCTGTGGCCAATTTCCTTGGTGATTCACACAGCCCTTGCTTGGATAGAGGGAGTCTTGGGTTCTAAATTTAACCAAAGCTCTCTGCTGTGTTTTAAATTTCAACAGAAAGCTCTTTGCTGCTGCTAGGTCCCAACTGAGTATTATATTTAAATTAGAAGCTCTCTGGTGGGTTTTAAACTTAAAATGAAAGCTACCTCTTGAGTTTTTAATTTAACTAAAAGCTCTTTGCTGATACTAGGCCCTGACTGATTTAACAAATACACTGGATTCACAGATTAATCAGCTTTAATTTAAAGAATTCCTTTTTCACCAAGATTTAGAAAATTTCTAGAAGTAAATACTTATAATTGCAGATCTCTCTCCAGAAGTAGCAGTCCCCTTTTTTAGTCCTTCAAGATTCAACAATGTGTGACCTCAAGTCGATGCTGACCCAACAGCTCCTGGGGTTTTTTTGGTAGTGTGACCAGAGATATATTGCCAAGCCCTTCTTCCAAGGCAACAGAGGATGAAATGACTTTCCCAAGACCACAAGTGGGATTTGAACCCTCCCTGATCTTTTCCTTACTGAGTCAGTGCCCTAACTATCCAGCTATACCTCCACACAAATGTAAGTGCATGGATTTTTTTTTTTTTTAGTGCTGTCTCCTGATGACCCAGCTGCCTTTGGGTTTTCTTGGCAATGTATGAATGGAAGCTAGATGGATGCTTGGGTGCATAGGGAGAGGAATGGCCAGCAGAAAAAAGGAGGTGATAGTGCCTCTGTATAAGTCTTTGGTGCAACCTCATTTGGAGTATAGTGTGCAATTCAGGAGACCGTACCTTCAAAAGGATATAAACAGGATGGAGTAAGTACAGAGGGTGGCTACTGAGGTGGTCAGTGGTCTTTGTTATAAATCATATGGGGACAAACTTAAAGATCTCAGTATGTATACTTTGGAGGAAGGCTGGGATAGAGATATGATAGAGATGTTTGGATACCTCCATGGCATAAATGTACAGGAGGAGAGCCTCTTTCAATTGGAGGTATGCTGTGCAACAGGGGGACATGGGATGAGGGTGAAAGGGAATAGATTCAAGAGTAATATGCAGAAATATTTCTTTACAGAAAGTGTGATGGATGTGCAGAATAGTCTCCCAGTGGAGGTGGTAGAGATGAGGACAGTTTCTGAATTCAAGAAAGCATGGGACAAACAATGAACATCTCTAAAGGAAAAAAAAACTGTTGTAGTGGTTGACATGGAAGAGCAGATTAGATAGGCCTTGTGCTCTTTTTCTGCCATCATATTTCTGTTTCTATGAGGCGTACAGCACCAGTCTAAAATCAGACATACATGTATTTTTTTAGCTCACCCTGAATACATCCTAGGCACGCCACTGTGTGACTTGGATACGGCTGAGTTGAACACATGGGGCTTTCTAAAATGGCTCTGGGGACATCCATATAATGTCCACGGCTGCATGAGCATTTTCAGCCATGGAAATCATGAAGAGTGCTTCTAAAATGACCACCACATCCTTTACTAAACAGGTGGAACATCTGCGCCTGTGTGCCTATTGAGCTTTGATACCCTCTTATAAAACTATCCTCTAAAAGCCAATAGAAGCATAAGCACCAGTAGCGACAGCTTAATAACACAAGCAGAAAACAAGAACAAGCTTTCTATCGGATGGTATTCAACCTTAAGATGTGTGACAATATTTAGAGCCATAGTGATAACCAGGATGGTGCTGATGGGAGACTAGGGGATGCCACCCTCGGAGTAGTCTGCTCAGCATGGTAGGGAGGATGCTAGATTTCTTGGAAAACTAGGGGTGATTCTCTCTGCTTGGTGCTCCTACGATGAAATTCAATAAAGATATTACACTCTCTGAAACGACGTCCCAAACATCTTTTTTATTAGTGCAATAAATTATAATGAAAGTCTATAGCCAGAAACAGAACAAATTGATTGATTTTATTCATAATTAATTTGCTTGAACACTTTAAAAAAACCTCTATACAACTAGCATTTACTCAGTTCAGTTTCTTTCTTTCTTTTCTTTTCTTTATTTATTCAAAGCGGTCACAACACAATTGGGAGATACATTTAACACGCGGGGATATGACACACATACACTAATACTTACTAATACTTACTTTATATCTAATACAGACAATATAGACACAGATACTGTATTTTTCTTTAATGTAGAAACCTCTAGTGGCTTTAACAGGTATAGGAGGTGGCACTTGCTAAACCTCAGAACTTTCCAGATCTAGGAGAGCTTCCTCACGAGAGCTATAGTAATAGGATGGATCTCTGTCAAAAAGGGAGGGATATATAGGGGTATGTTTACTAAACTGCGTTAGTGTGATTCGCATTAGGAGCCGCGGTAGAGACAGAAATCCCAAATAAGGACATGGGCGGTACATCGTTACCGATAACGCGCGTTACCAGGCGCCATAAATGAACGAGCACTACATGGCACATTACCGCGCGTTAATCTTAAGAAGGCGCGCAGGCATACAAGCACAGCAACAGAGCTGTAGCACAATGGTTACAGCACTGACAGATGGTACAGGGGTCATGGGTTCGATTACCCAGTGGGCCTAATGTATAAGGCTGGCTGAGGCATCACCCTTTACATTTAAGTAGTGATTGTTGAGGCATTTGACTGGTATTTTAATTAGTGCTGCCAGCAAACACACCCTCACGGTGGCATAACCTAAGGTGCCGCATAAGGCACCCCATAACGCACTCCATAGGGCACATTATAAAGTGTACTGTCCGCCAAGGCACCCTATAATGTCCCCTATAGGACACCTTATAAGGCTGTGCACAAAGCCCTGGCTGGCTGCAGAAGGACTGCACGTCACCACACAAACTGTCTGCTGTGGTTACCAGGATAGGGTTAACCCACCCGTACCCATGATGCACTGCACATGCAAATCAGCAGTCAAGAGATGGGCACAAGATTGGGTATGCACCCCCACAGCACCTCGGCCGTGTGTGGTACTGGCACAGAGTAGCCACAGACAGTCACATTGTGCGGGTAATGTGCCCACACTGAGGTTGAGGTGGAGGGCCCAGCACCAGGTCCACAGCACCTTTCATGGCTGAAATACGCCATGCTTCAGGTCCCCATCAGTGTGTGATAGGTAGTTCCGTTAGACACACATAGGATACATCTGTGTCCTTCTGTATTTCTCGGTCATGTCTAGTCCTTATTGGCGATGATGCACCCAGAATAGTGCATATCATGTGTTGGTGCCATGGTTACCTTCTGTAGGTGAAAGGGGGGGAGGGTGTATGGACCCATAGGCAGATTATGTACTACCACACAACCCACCCTCTGGGGCTCAGGGTGGGAAACAGGATCACCCACCAATAGATCCACATTCTACCACCCTGCAATGGTAGCAGTAGAGGGGACCATCAACCCCAGTCCTGCTGGGGAAAAGACAGAACGGTACACATCCATAACGGAATAGCAGACAGACAGCAGGCCTGGAAACACTCAACTGCCCCCCACCATTATCTGACATTCTCCAGCAGCAAGCCTCCAGCCGCTGCACCCTGCAAGGTGTTCCAGCAAGACACATACTAGCTGCAGACAGTCTGCCAGCTAGTCCATAGTGCATGGTCCTGGAGAAGATGCATGTACCCAGAACAGGGATGTCAGCATACACACCAAGCAGATAAGTCAGTGATTGGGCCCCAAAATAAAACCCATAAATATCACATGAGAAAAATGCTATATAGCATTATGGGGGAACCTAGCCATGCCATGGTCACTGCTCAGTCAGGGTGAGAGTGACCTCCCAGCAGGACATGCTATGGCCACCCTGTCTGTGCAGGTGGTACCGGGCACTACAATGTCCGAGCCATTGCCCTATGCCGTGTGCAGATGCATCCAGGCCAGGCCACCCTATCCAGGCTATTCCCACAGTACCTTCATCCTCATTATGCACATTGTCAGGCCAATACTGCAACAGTGCTAGCAGTGTGGGCTGTAGAGGGTATTGGCAGCCACCACACACTGGATAGACCGACACACACTCCCCACACCTATGCCAGCATTGTGCAACTATAGAGGTGTTGGGCAGCCGAGGCCACCACACCAGTCCTAGGCACAGTGCAGGCATGACTATGGTACGCAATACTGTAGGAGTCACTCCCCAGGTTGGTAAACACTGTCAGACACAAGACCTGTAGCACACTCCACAGACATCAGAAAGGTTGCTATGATGCAGCTCACTCAGAAAATTGTATTTAACTTAGGAATTGCTATCTGCCAGTAATAATAGCAACCTTTTGATAGATGTGTACCATATTCCCAGGTTTAGGGTGGCTTTACTAAGGTATGCAAGTGCTAGTATTGGGAGATGCACGCAGAGCCCAAAGTCCTGCCTCTCCAGGAAGCTTTGGATAATGGGGCCTGTGGGTGCGGGTGTGTCTGCCCCTGTTGGCTGCTGCTTTACGGCAGAGGTTCCCAACTCCAGTCCTGCAGTGCCAAACACTGTTCGGGTTTTCATGCTGTCCCTCATGAATATGCATGAGATACATCTGTATACCATGGGGTGGCACATAGAAATGCAGCACAGGCATCTTTATTAGAGGCAGCATGGAACCGGAATGGCGTTTGGCCCTCCAGGACTGCATTTGGGAGACTCTTCTCTAGGTAATGTGCATGTTTATTTTATTTATTTTTTTATTTTTATTTACTGCACATTTATATACCGCTACTTCCAGCGATCAGCAGCGGTTTGATTCATGTTCGGGGATTGTCAATCAAGACTGGGGGGGGGGGGTGGTATGAACAAAGAACTGGGGTCACAGCACACATGGTTAGCGTCTTAGGGGGTGACTTATACATTCTTACATCTATATATACATATTTACATAATTATACATATAGCAGTTTTGAATACTCTCTCAGTTGATGGTCATAGCTGATTGTAATGACATCGGAATAGGTGAGTTTTTAGCTCCTTCCTGAATTTGGTGATGTCCTTGGTTAAACGCAGCTCACACGGGAGGTGATTCCAAATAGTTGGTGCAGAGAATGAGAACGCTCTACGACTCGTACTTGTTTTCACTGTTCTGAAGTTGGTGGGGACTTGTAGGTTGCCCGAGTTGATAGTTCTTCTGTCCCTATTTGTAGGTTGCGTGCTGATAAGTGATGATAGGAATGATGGGGATATGTTGTTTATTAGTTTGAAGGTGGTCACTAACATCTTGTATTGTATCCTAGCTGCAATTGGGAGCCAATGTAGTTCTATCAGGATGGGGGTAATGTGTTCAGTAATGCCTGCTCCCATTATGATCCTGGCCGTCACGTTTTGGGCCATCTGAAGTATATTTAGTGATTTTTTAGGCAGACCTTGAAGGATGGCATTACAGTAGTCTAGGTGTGGCATTATGAGGGCTTGTGCTACTGACCGAAAATCACTGGGCTCAAGTATTTTCCTTAGTGGTTGTATCACTCTAAGTTTATGGAAGATGGCTTTATTCGTTTTGCGTAGGTGTGTCTCCATTTTCAGGTTGCAGTCGAGTGTTACTCCGAGATATTTGATTTCCTTCTTCGTGCTATACGTGTTGTTGCAGAGAGTGATTGTGGGAGGGGGGTTGAAGTTTGGTTTGCTGGATATATACATGACTTCTGTTTTCTTATGGTTAATTGTCATGTTGTTGTTTTGTAGCCATCTTAACATCTCCTCCAGACAATTTTCGAGCGGAGTATAATGAGGGTCCTCGGTATCTAGTTGCGTGTACAGCATAATATCATCTGCATAGATGTGGTATTTAATATTATGCTTTTTGAAGATGTCACAGAGGGGTTGCATGTTTATGGTGTCTGTGCTCTGTAGGGTAAAATGTGGGTGTCATGGGCATGTTTACGTCATCTGCAATAAAGGTGCTGTCTGTATTAGCACGTTGTAGTAGTGGGTAAAATATGGGGACTGGGTTGGCAGGAACCACAGCTGGGACTTTAACCTGTGACCTTCTGCTTCTGAATACACTGGTTTTGTGCATTGCACCACCTTGTTATCACAGAGTCAGTACATTCCTTGGTGATACCATGACTGTTTGTCAGACAGGGCCCGTCTGTTGCAGTACACGGCACCCACCTACACAGGGCTAGGCCACGGTCTGCTCTGGGCAGCTGCCACTGCCCCCTCCACCACCAGTATCCCTCAGCCACCATGCTGACATGCCCTTCTGCTGGTGGTGCTGGTGGTGCGCAGTCTCAGGCCATCCAGTTTGCAGGTAGGCGGCTGCCTATGGTGTGGGTTCTGGGGTAGGGGTGCCTGCATAGACGTCCACACTCCCCCCCAGCCCCGCCTGCCAATGTTCCATGCCCTTGGGGGTAGCTGTTGGGTACTATCCCCTGTGACACTGTGGGAAACACACTTGTGCCCATGTTGGGCCTTCAACAGTTGCTGTCTGGCTGCTCTGCTGTTTCAGCATTCGTATGGGCCACCTAGGCATCACCCTAGTCCGCACTGTGGCCCAGCTCCACCACAGCATGTGCTGCCTGTGGCCCTCTGTATCCCCTTTTCCAGCATCTGTCCAGTTGCCATTCCGACATGCCCGCCCTGGGACATGTGCACGCCATAGGAACCCTGTCCGATGGAGGGGAAAACCCTGAACAGCGCTATTTCACTGTGGGCTCATTCACCTTATACGGGGACGGAGTATAGACCCTTCCACGATTTATATATTTTCTATGGAGCTTACTCGGGGGGGGGGGGGGTGATGTTTCTCATTAATACCACTATTGGCCAGCTTGGTTATGTTTTTTTTCCAGTTTGTTGAGGTCATTTTCACTGTTTATGTGCCCTTTTGTTCTATGCACATGTATCACACTTATCACTTTTTTTAGGGTTTCCCTGCCTGAGCTGTACATTGCTGAGACTGAAATGGTTTCTCTCCCCTGTAATGTGCATTTAACGGCAGGTTTTCAATCGCGTTAGGATTCAGCTCTTCAGATCAGCGTGTTAGTGTGAAGAGAGCCTCTCCCCGCCCACTCTCCGCCCACTGACCCCTTCTCTCCAACTTCTGCAGTGTTTTACCGCGCCGCGGACCTTTACGATCATTAACGCATCATAACGCGTGTTATGATGCGTTAACGATCGTTAATGTTACATAACGCTCGTTATGATGCATTACCGCTGTTTAGTAAACATCCCCCATAAACTCTGTATGTACTACAGCCAGGCAGATCTCTGTCTTTGGCTATCTAAGCCACTGTTGCACAGGCCTAGTGTGCTTTGGCTGGCTAAGTCCATACAGCGCTATGGAAAATTGTAATAAAGAGAAGTGGAAGAAGGAGGACTTTGGGCAAAGGGAAGACAAAGGGTTTTTATGATTCTGGAAGAGACATAGTAGGAGACAGAAGAAACACGAGCTGAATCCAGGAGAGCAGATGCTTCCTGAGTCAGTCAGAGCAGCGCCATCCCCAGGCCTGTGCAAGCAGTGCAGCCACACAGGACGCAGAAAAATAGGGGCACATTTGGGCCCCCCCCCCCACTGCCTGCTCTTGCCCTGCCACCGCTTTTCCTATTCTCTTGCAGGTGGTGGTGGTGGCAGTGGCAGCAGACTTTCTCCATTTAAAAAACAAACAAACATAGGTCTTTGCAACTCCATGCTTTTATGGCTGGTCTGGTCCCTCCCATCTCTGATGCGAGCATATGTCAGAGGTGGGAGGGATCAGACCATCCTTGCAAGCACAGAGTTGGAAAGACCCACTATTTTTTTTAATTGGAGGAGGTCCACCGCCACTGCCGCTGCCTCCACCACCGCCAAAAGAACCAGAAAAGCGGTGGTGGAGCAAGAGCAGGCTGGGCAGGTAGCGTGGGGAGGGAGAGGTGGCTTGAAAATGAGAGGTGAGGTACGATGGGAAGCTGCTGAGCATAGGGGGATGGGGTGGCACCAGGCTTTCAAGTCACACAGGGCACATTTATGGCTTGGTACGGCTCTGAGTCAGACATCTTCTGAAAAGGCCAAGATTGCCCTATAAAGGGAAAGGCTCACATGTGGGCCTCCACTGCAAGAGTGAGTGCCAAAAGGCCACACCCAAAACCTATTTCTTTACTCAAGTCTGGTATCTTTGGTATGAGGGAGGAGTGGCCTAGAGGTCCCATGGGGTGAGTTACGGCAGGCTAGAGGGCCAGTGGGTCAAATCGCACTGGAGAACAGCAACCTCAGGCTGGAAAGTCTGGGGTTTCTGGTCCCACAGGTGCTCCACTTAACCTGCCATTGCTTCAGGTATAAATACTTTGATTGTGAGTTCTTCAGGGACAAGGGGAAATATGTACATAAGAACATAAGATATGCCATACTGGGTCAGACCAAGGTCCATCAAGCCCAGTATCCTGTTTCCAACAGTGGCCAATCTAGGTCCTACGTACCTAGCAGTTTCCCCAAAAGACACAAGTTCCGCAATGCTTGTACTGGGTCAAGCATTGATATCTTCGGTCACTTCTTAATAATGGTTTATGGACATTTTCCTCCAGAAAATTGTCCAAACCTTTTTTAAACCCAGCTACACTAACAGCCTTTACTACATCCTCCGGTAACAAATTCCAGAGTTTGATTACACGTTGAGTGAAAAAATATTTTCTTTTATTAGTCTTAAATAGTTTACCCTGTAGCTTCATTGCATGTCCCCTAGTCTTTCTATATTCAGATAACGTAAACAATCGATCTACGTTTACCCGTTCCACTCCGTTCATTAATTTATAGACTTCTATCATATCTCCCCTCAGCCGTCTCTTTTCCAGGTTAAAGAGCCCTAACCTTTTTAGCCTTTCCTCATAGGAGTATCCTTCCATCCCCTTTACCATTTTGGTGGCTCTTCTCTGAACCTTTTCTAATAACTCTACCTGACTGTATGGATTGTTAGCTGCTTAGACATGGTACGTAATAGGCTGTATATAAAAAATATAACTATAACTAGATACCTGATTCTTCATTGGGTTAGTTCTCCTCCCTCACCCATGTTCTGATACACTCAACAGTTTTCTGGCTTTCGTTGCTGTGCTACTCCTTGTTCTTTCCATGTTTATCTTCTCAAACTGTTATAGTGTATGTTGTCTACGCTTACTTGTTTGTGACCTTTTTTTATCATTATTTGTAAACCGCTATGAGGCACCTGCCTTTACTGGTATATAAATTACAGTAAATAAATAAATAAATGCATGTGTCTCTTTGTGTGCTCTTTAGTGTAGACTAAGGTATGAAATGTTTTATTATGCATCTTTTTGCCTTAGTTTTTAGTTATTCTTACTAGAGAGAATATTTTAAATTAAGAATTTCTGTTATTCTTTTTTTCTTTAATATGTATCTCTCATTGTTCACTACGAACAAGGTCGTTTATGTAGTTCAACATAATTGAGGGTAGACATGGGCAGTAAAGAACTCATGTTTATTCTTGACCATTGCTCCCCCGGGTAAGTCAATTGAATTGTTGGCAAATCCCCATTACCTAATACCCCTAAAGTAACTCTCCCTTTTGGCTCTTCACCCAGATTGACTGTACTGATCAACATTAGATCGGGCCTCCATGAATGTTATAAAACATCTTAAAATATTCGACCAAGTGCAATAAACTTGACTTGGGATGCATAATAGAAAATTGGCTGGAAAAGGGAGATTATTCTGCCCAGAAGGGTTTGGTGCTTGAGTAAGGCATGCAGTAGGAAGAAGGGTGGACGTGGAGGGGTCACAGCAGATTTTAATGAGAGACTGGGCTACAGAGATTGTATCAGTAGAATCATATCCTGAAATTATTTCTTCAATATAGGTATTTAATTATCCTAGGAGTTTTTAGTATTCTTGTGAATAAACCCCTTACAGGAGCTGCAACAGTTTGAATTGCAGTCAACTGATTCTTTGGACACATCATGAGAAGAGAGAGATCATTAGAGAAAGGCATCATGCTTGGCAAGATTGAAGGTCAACGCAAAAGTGGAAGACCAGAAATTAGATGGATCGATACAATAACTGCAGCTATGGATGCCACTCTATCACCAATAAGCCAATTGACTAAAGACCAAACACAGTTTAGGACAACTATCCATAGGGTCGCCATGAGTCGACACCAACTCGACAGCACTTAACAACAACAACAGCATTGCTGGATTCACTCAGAGTCTTATCAACACTCTTGATTTGGTTTTCATTTCCAAGTTATTAGTGGATTAGGGGACAGTGAACCATATTTTGTCTAGTTCATGGTCTGATCACTAATTTATTCATTTTTGTTTAACTCTAGAATATAATGGTGCTCATTCCCAACAGCCATTGCTCATCAAACATTCTTTTGAGATGATTTAAAGAATTAAATTGAAACACCATCTCCTAATCTTGCCAATCTGTCTTTTGAAGATTGAAGAAATGGTAGAATAGAATAGATAGAAGCTAAAATAAATGCAGGGCTAGCTAGCTTGTGGGATAGCGATCAAACATTGGAACACCCTCCTCAGTCTGCCATCGGAATTGGCATAATAAGGAATCAACTTAAATAGTTAAGAGGCAATCTTATAAACGCATGCCTAGTTTGTGCATTGATTACAACATCTATTCATTTATACCAGCTATAGATCAGCTGTCAGGGTGATTATTTAAATCATAGTACTTAGTAGGCCAGAATTTATGATTTTGGGGCACATAGGCAGAAGCAGAGGGTAAGGACAGGGATCTTCTCCTAGAGCGTGAGCAACCAAAGGGATCCCCTGGAGACTGCAAAGCAGGAGTAAGGTGTTGTGTCAAAGTTCCATGATTCATCATTTTGAAGTGATACCAGTGGGAAAAAAATAGTGGGAGAATGTTCCATTTTGTCCTGGGTAATTGGCATGTTTAACACCTCTCACATTTGGCTCATTAGACTCTTGTTTGTGTTGTCTATCCCTAAATCCAGGCCTGATAGTGAGATATTTTTTGGGGGGTCTATTCGTCCCCCTTGCCATCCCCGACTAAGCCTCCCTGTATGAACAGGGAGGCCCTGGACGTACAGGGCCGATTCTGAAGTTAGCCCCATTTGTCACAGGCCAGCAGATTGGGCAGGGGACTTATTTCACCTTGGAGGTGGAATAATATCCCCTAGACATCAGGGGACGGCGGGACGGCCAGCAGCAAAGAGGCGAGGAGGTGCAGGAGATTCCCCGCAGCCCGACCCTGGCCATGGAAGGCCAGATCGGGGATCGGGCTGTGGGAAAAGGACAACATCGGTGGTGGCCGGGGATTGCAGCTCCTGAGTTAGCTGGGCAGAGGCCTGTATGTGCAGGCCAATGGGAATTGGGTCCCAGCCTGCACATACAGGCCTAGAGGTGATTCTGATCCCGCAGGGGCTAGACGTCCCCTGCGGGATCAGAATCACGTCTACCTCTGTGCGTCTGGTTCAGACCGGGACACACAGAATGGAATGCAATAGGGTGTCATCCTGTGCCATGAATAGCGGGGATGTATATCCCGTTGGAACATACATCCCCGTTATTCATATCCCTGCCACCCCAGTGTAAAGGCTCCCTGTACATACAGGTATGTTGTACGGGGAGCCGTAGACAGGGGACGGAAGGCAGTGGTCTAGAGGCAGGGCAGTGGTCTAGTTAGGTCATTACAACCTAACCTCATGAACTACACGCGGCCGCATGTAAATATGTAGATACGGATCACTTATAAAGTTTTAACAGTCTTGTCAATTGTAAATATGTATATTAAGTACCCTGTGTGAACCTCAACAACAATCAACTGTAAGCCTGTAACCCGTGTTTTTGCTGTGCTTCCCCCCCCCCTCCCTAATCAGATTGTATACATCCTTAATTCTGGCCGGTACAGCCAACCTTACCATGTGTAACAACCGCTGCTGATCACTGGAAGCAGCGGGATATAAATGTACGCTAAATAAATAAATAGAGGCAGGGCGGTGGTCTAAAGGCAGGGCAAGGTTCCCCATAGCCCAGCCCTGGCCATGGGAGGCTGGATCAGGGGTCAGGCTTTGGGGAAAGGGCATTTTGGGTCTGCAGCTGGGGATCGTGATGCTTTAATGGAGCCACAGTGCCATGGCAACAAGGTGCCGTGGCACTGCGGCTCCATTACAGAGCCAGGCTGAGTTTGCCGGGTATGTGGCTGGGTGTGTGGCTGATCAGAATCGGGGCCTGACCTGCACGGCCATAGATATGATTCTGATCCCACGGGCATCACTAGTCCCCATGGGATCAGGATCAGGTCTACCTCTGTACGTCCCAGTTCTGATTGGCCATACAGGGGCTGGATGGCCAGTACAGAATCAGCCTCATAGTGAATAGTATTAGGGTTAAAGTACATCAGGGCTTTGGAGAGGGAACATCTGCTTGTGACATGGTGAGGAGCTTGGAGGTTGCTTTTTAGGGGTATGTGGTGTTGTGTAGGCCCCACATACCTGTTGCTGTCAGCCCCTTTGATGGCATCATTGATGCAAGCCTGACTCTCATTAAAAGCCGCATAGAGCTATGGCAAGTAGCGATGGTCATGTCACTGTAGAAATATGCCCAAAGGGGTGTGACCAAAGTGGAGCATCTCTTTGGACTCTTTTCAGAGCCACAAAGGAGTCCTAGAGGAGCTACAGGGTAGACTAGATGTATGGGGTTTGGATAGGTGTTTCTCTCCTTGAAATGGGTAAAAGGAAGTGGAAATGTAGAGATCTCCTTAGGAATAAGTTGCACCCCGTCCAGGGGCCCATAAATACCTTGTAGTAGCAGAAGCTAAGGAATAATTAGGCCTGAACACTATATCAGAGAAAAGAAGGCATTGCTGATTCTGAGATCTCCATGAGTCCTCTTCCTTGCTCGTCTGCCTCGAGGTACGCTAGCTCCTCTATTTAGTTTGGAGATATTATTAATAAGGGAAAGTGAATATATCTCAACCATCCTTGGAGGTAAGCATTCATGAAATTAAAGACAATGCTAAAATCTTATTAGCAAATGAGGATGTATCAGTATTAGGTGGAGTGTCCATTTCTCACCAGCCTGGTCTGGTCCATCCAGTGCTGTTTCCTGGTAGAAAAGTGGAGAGGAGGTTCTTGTTTTTATGTAAGTGTTGTGAGATGTTTTCATTTTTCGAAAGATAGTATACACATGTTAAACAAATAAATATTATGATGTATTTCAAAAAAGCCCTCCATATACAAAGCCACAGTACACCAGTTAAATGGATAACCATTGTTGCACCTCCTTGTTTCTTGTACTGCTTGCCAAGTATAAAAACATTTTATCTCAAGAACTGGGTAGATTACATGATTGGATATGGATACTTTAGGTTCCTCTAGGTTATAGTTCCCTCATACCTTTCATGCAATTTTTGGCATTATCTCAGGAATTCTGATGATGATTAAACGATTTATCAGTCTGATCATCCAGAAGTCAAGACTGCTGATCTTCTTCAATCTGCTGCTCCCTCACTTGGCTTGCAGCTTGTCGTGCTGTGAGGGCTTGTGCATCAGTGATGCTGAGAGTTAAGCTATCAGTAGCTTAGGCACTGGCAGGGTCTCCCAAGATAGACAGATCTCAGCTGAGGGGCCAGACTAAGACAAACCACCCATCTGGGCAGCAGCAGAATGGGATGGTGTTGGTGGCAGAGGATCATCTTTCTGTGATAATGGCAACAACACTAGCATTACCTGCACAGAAGAAAGACCTGACCATTCATGATTTGTGTTTCAAAAAAACTCTCAGGTCACTAGTAGAATGTAAAATATCCAAAATATAACTAGCCTACACTCAAATAAAACAAAAAAAAGCATTTTGTATGCAGTTATGGATACACAATTACCATCCAACGCTGTTCAGTTAAACACTGGTTTGTTCTAAGTGAAGGAAGGTCTCAGCATTATCGGGCTGGTGTCCACTGTGACTCTTGCTCACAAACACCAATATTCCATGCCCATGTCACATCAACGACCTCCTACACCGAATCCCCAAACCAATTAGATAGAAAAGCCACAAAAAACTTAGCTTGTAAACACTTCCGCTTTATGTGGTCTTTTCAGCCCCAACGCCTCCATTCAAGTGCTTATGAGCATTTCGCCATTCATGTCGCTTCTTCAGGGTGACTACTAAAAATATAAACATACAGCAATCAATATAAAACCATCTATCCAAAACCTATATCTAATACAACCAAAAATAAAAATGAAAATTAGCTCACTTACCCCAGCTAATAAGGGTCCTACACGACAACAACTAGCTATGTGGCTACCGATTTTACTTCTGCCAGCCAACCAGCTTCATACCAACGCGCATGAGCCTGACACAATCCAATACCCTTTTAAACCTACACGCAACATTTACGTCATGACGCCTAAGGAACACCCCACTCAACACCTTAAACTAACCTAACCATCGCTGACAACTCAAATACTGCTTCCCCACTCAATCTGGGCATTCAGCCTCTCCGGAGTCACCATCCTAACTGTAAAAATCCACTTTTGCTCACACAGCACTAACGATTGCTCCAGCATTCGTCCCTCTCTTCCCACTAATACCTGATCCAGGGAAAAACATTGTAAATCCTGAAATTGATGACCTTTCTCAAGACAATGCGCTACTAACGGGGCTTCAACAACCTTACAAGAGATCCTACTTTTATGTTCAAGAATGCGCTTCCAAAATGATCTGTTTGTTTTACCTATACCTTATATACCTTCTTGAACATAAAAGTAGGATCTCTTGTAAGGTTGTTGAAGCCCCATTAGTAGCGCATTGTCTTGAGAAAGGTTACTTTTTGTTCCCATGCAGATCAGTTCGCCAAGCAAACCCCCACACTTATATATCCAACTGCAGATTCTACAAAATGGAGAATGAAGGCTTCCTGAACAAAATCACACCTCACCTCAACGACAATTCAGAAGATCTTGGCATTCTCATCCAAAACTGGAACCAGCCATTGCCAAGGTAGCAATTAAGCAACACACACCGGCAGTTGGATGCAGAAAAAACACAGCCGCATGGTACACCACACAGCTACATACCATGAAGCACAAGATGTGATTTTTAGGAAGATGATGGTGAAGCTCACAAACAACAAACAACAAGGATGCATACATGGCAAAGCTGCACGAATACCTAGCAGCAACATACCAGGCCAAAAAAGAACACTTCTCCAAAATCCTATAACGCTCCCTCAACAGACCAAGAGAGCTTTTCGACTTAGTTAAATCAATGAGAAGGGACCCCACACAACAAGAAGAAAATATGGATCTCACACCGCAGACCATGGATTACTTTCAAAGCCTAGTCTGCTCTCAGAACACCAATACCAACATAACCCTCGGAGACAATCCACAGCACCGACCAGAACAAAACCATTTGGGACACATTCTCAACCACATCATTGGAACAACTGGAAAAAAATCATCAAAAACATCAACATCAACATCACCACATTTTCATTGAACCCATGTCCAGTAACATGGTTCAATATTGCTAGAGAATTCATACCCACAATACTCAAGATGTTAGCATTATCACTCACCAAAGGATATTTGCCAGCAACACTCTCTAATCAAATAAATAACACTTGACAAAAAACAACCAAGCTTCTACAGGCCCATCACCAGTCTACCATTCCTAGCCAAAATCATAGAAAAGGTAGTTCAAAATCAGCTCCAAGAACATATAGACACACATTTCCTATTGGATTCACAACAATATGCCCCCAGCATGGGGTAGAAACATTACTAACTGTCCTTACTGACAAGTTAATAAGAGGCATGGACAAGCACCAAAAAGGCTTTATATTAAATTTCCTAAATGTCAAAGCAGTTTTCGACTCCATCCCACATAATAAAATCCTGCAACGACTACAGGACATAGGACTGGCTGGAAACACCTTAAACTGGTTCAGATCAACACAGCCAGGTCAGAATTGGTACCAAAGAATCAACAAAGTTCACCCTACAGCAAGGAGGCCCTCCAGGATTGCCTTGTCATCTTTGATCTTCAATATCTTCCTCCAACCTCTATGCACATTGATACAGACACACAGAGTTCTATACTATGTTTATGTGGATGACTTAATGATATACACATCTTTCTCAACCAGCAACCCCACAACCATACACATCGAGGGAGCCTTCAGAGCAATTAAGGACTGGCTATCCAAACACAATATGACATTAAACTATATGAAGACTGAAGTTCTATATATAACTAGAAGCAACAACGTCATGCCGCTTCTCACAATAACCATTGATGGATTCCAACTGTATGCTGCTGAATAGGTGACTGTTGGAGAGATCAGATGAGGGACAACATTAAAAGAGCAGCCTGCAGTAGCAGTTACTGGGCTGTTATTGTTGTTAAGTACCATCGAGTCGGAGTCGACACATGGCGACCTTCTGGATAGCTATCCTAAATTATGTTTGGTCTTCAGTCAGGCAGCTCATTGTTGACAGACTGATACCCGTAGCTGCTGTTATTGTATCGACCCATCTCATTGCTGGCCTTCCTCTTTTGCGTTGATCTTCTATCTTGCCAAGCATGATGTCTTTCTCTAATGATCTCTCTCTTCGCATGATGTGGCCAAAGTATGAAAGTCGAAGTCTTGTCATCTGAGCTTCTAAAGAAAGCTTAGGTTTGATCTCCTCTAGTACCGACTGGTTTATTCTTCGGGCAGTCCATGGTATTCACAGTATTTGCCACAGGCACCATAATTCAAAGGCATCAATTTTCATCCTGTCTATCTTTTTCACTGTCCAGCTTTCACATCCATATGATGTTATTGAAAATACCATGGCTTGAACAAGTCGAATCTTTGTATGGAGAGAGACATCTCTGCTCTTGAGAATCGTATCTAGGACTTTCATCGCCATTCTGCCAAGAGCAATGTGCCGTCTGATTTCTTGACTGCTTGTTGCTTCTTTATTGATAGTTGATCCAAGTAGGTTAAAGTTGTTCATGATTTCAATTTCTTCTCCTTCAACGATGAACCTGTTGATTATGCCAGTTGTCATGATCTTTGTCTTCTTTACAGGTGCAGGCCCATTTTGTGACTAAGTTCTTTGATTGTGAGAAGCAAATGTTTCAGATCATCTTCACTTTCAGCCAGTAATGTGGTATCATCAGCATAGCGAAGATTGTTGATTAGTCTTCCACAAATTTTCACACCTCTGTTGTCTTCATACAATCCTGCTTCTCTGATGATTTGTTCTGCATATATATTAAACAGGTAGGGGGAAAGTATGCAGCCTTGTCTTACACCTTTGCTTATTTTAAACCATTTTGTTTCTCCTTGTTCCATTCGAACTGTTGCTTCTTGATCAATGTACAGATTGTGCAAGAGTACGATCAGGTGTTCTGGTATACCCATGCTTCTTAATGTGGCCCAGAGTTTCTCATGGTTTGCACAGTCAAAAGCTTTGCTATTGTCGATAAAGCACAAATAGATATCCTTTTGGTATTCTTTAGTCTTTTCAAGGACCCATCTCACATCCGCAATGATATCTCGCGTTCCTCGTCCTTTCCTGAACCCTGATTGCACTTCAGGTAGTTCTTGTTCCAGGTATGGTTGTAGTCTCTTTTGAATAATCTTCAATAGAATCTTGCTGGCATGTGGGATCAGAGCGATTGTTCGATAATTTCCACAGTCAATTGGATCACCTTTCTTTGGTATTGGTATAAACACAGATCTTTTCCAGTCAGTTGGCCATGATGTTGTCTTCCATATTTCTTGGCAGAGTCTTGTAAGTATGGTAACAGCTGCATCAGATTGCTGTAATTCTTCTATGGGAATGCTATCAATGCCTGGTGCTTTGTTCTTTGATAAGGCTTTCAATATTGCTTCAACTTCTTCTTTCATCACCAATGGTTCCCGATCATAAGGTACAGGTTGAAATGGCTGTTGGTCCACTTGATCTTTATCATATAAAAACTCTGTATATTCCTTCCACCTTTTCTTGATCTTCTCAGCATCATTCAACATAGAACCTTCAGCATCTTGTAACATTCCAATTTGAGGCTGGAACTTTTTCTTTCACTCTTGTAGCTTTAGGAAAGCCAATCTTGTCCTTCCTCTAATAGTTTTTGCTTCTATTTCCTTGCATGCGTCGTTGTAGTACTTTTCCTTATCCTGTCTTGCTGCACATTGGAAATCTCTGTTGAGTTCTGTGATTGTCTTTCTTTCTCCTCTGGCTTTAGCTTCTCTGCATTTCCAGGCAATTTTCAGAGTTTCTTCTATCAATTGGCCGTTTTTTCTTTTTCACCTTTTGTAGAGACTTCTCGCTTTCTTCCAGCACAACCTTCTTGATGGCACTGGGCTAGCAGATTTGAAAAGTAAACAATTAGGGGGGATATGAAAATCACTGCCTATGCTGAAGGAGCAGGGCCAATATTTGCTCACATTTATACCTATTAAGAAGATTTAACTTTAAATCTATAGAGAATAGTATAGGGGATTAAAGTGTACACACTAGACAGAAGGTGGAGAAGTAAATATTGGGGCCAGTGGAAATTGCTCTCCCTAAGAGAAATGGTATCAGATAAACAGGTGATGGTACTAAAAAGTCCTGTGAAAGGGAATAAAAGAGCTTGACGAGAGATGAAAGAGTTTAGGATTTAGAGGCTATTAAGCTTCTTATACTAAAAGAGCTTCTTCTGAACATGGCGCTGGAAAGTCTTCTGGGATCCTAGACAGGCTCAAAGTGAAGATTCCTACAGATGCAGTTGGAGGTAGCAGTGAAGATGGAGGTGGATGATCTCCTCCAGATCAGCTCATTGGGGAGCTGTGGCAGTGGATCATCTCCAGGGGGTGCTGCAGCAGAAAATCAGCTGCAGAGGGAGCTACAGCAGCAGAATCAGCTCCGAGAGAGCTGCAGTAACAGAGTCCATTCCAGACTAGCAGCCTCAAGATCCAGGGGGGTCAAGTGTCAGATCAACTCAAGGGAGAGCTGCAGTGACAGAGAGTCCATTCTGGACTAGGAGCCACAAGATCCAGGGAGGTGCAATGGCAGATCAGCTCGAGAGAGAGCTGCAACAGTTGTTCCTGATTGGACAGGCGTGCAAAACCCTCTCTGGATTGCAGGAGGTGGAGTCAGGTCTATAGCCTCAGCAAATGAACAGAACTATAAAGCCTTTCTCTTCACACGCAGCCACCAGTCCAGAGCTCCAGCAGTGGGTGAGACTTGGGGCTGGTGGGGAAAGGGAAAGGAAGGGGAGTTGGGAGACAGGTTATTAAGGTTAAATCCATAATCTTTAAAGGATTAGTTAAATCATTACATATACGGTTATAGTTGGTTGTTTGAACTGCCTTATCTCTTATCCTGTATTGCTATTTCACCTTTTCTGTTTGAATCACTTATCATAATGTTGGTTATACATACTGCATTATTTTATCACAATACTTGATGTATATATTTTGTGAATAAATTGTAAATACTATTTAAGCCAGCCTTGTTCACAGCAGTGTTTTTGAGAGGTTTTCCTGGGGTGAAAGAAGGGAAATCCTACCTACTAACACCTTTCTTCCCTAGGTGGAGGCACCAGGCACCAAACTGACAAGGACCAAGGGAGCCCACCTTAGAAGGGACTCCAGCCAGACCATTTCCAGACCCAAAAGTGCACCCAAGGGGGCACTAAATATATGTTCTAACAGCACTGTTTTATATCCCTGTGTATAGCCCCACTTCCTTGCAAGACAGTTTTTACTTTACATTAGTAAATTTTGATATTATATGGCTGAAGAATAGAGATGAATGTGTTTCCGTTGTAAAATTAACTAATCAAAGCTTCTTGAAGAATGGCAAATTGTTTGTCAACATGCTAATTGGGAAGTTGTCCTATATACTAAATATTCTCTCATGGGGTACGTGGGAGCTGGGGTGGGTAGGGAAGGATCTAATACTTGTTTAGGTCATTGAGTTCAAAGAACTTGCTTTGAAAAAAAGAAAGCAATGAACTCGAACAGCAGAGCTTTACCCAACACCACAAAAAATTATGCGTTGAGTGAAAAAATATGTTCTCTTATTAGTCTTAAACGGGTTACACTGTAGTTTGTGATAAGGGAGCTTATCATAGCTCAGGAAGGAGCTATAGAAAAGGTGAAGTGACTCTGAACAAGCAACCTGTCAGTTCTGGTAGAAATAAGAAAACAGAATTTTCCCATAAAAGACTACCAGTCCCAGAATGCACCAGGTTTCCAACAGCCATTAGAGGAGCTGAAGTGGGAAAACATGTGTTCAATCAGGAGGGCTATGAGGTAATCCCTAAGCACTCATCTCAAAGGGCAGGGCCTGATTCAGCACAGCTGCGCTGTGTTAGGGAGGAGCACTCATCTAAGCAGAATAAAGGTAGAGTTTATTCTACAGAGAATCAGCTTGAGCTTGATCATCTTCATCATCAGGAGGATCATCAGAAGCAGAAGCCAAACCGGACGGACAGAGAGGGAAAGAAACCCTTTGGAAGAAAGAGGAGAAAAGCCTTTGAGAGGTCTAGAAGAGTCCAGAGCAGTACGTATACTGGGAGGCATTCCAAGGGCCAGCATACACCATTGGACTGGGGAAAGCCAGAGGAATGGTGCTGCAGAGCTAGGAATCTCCAGACGGTACCTGTGAGGGAGACGGCTGCATGAGGAAGGGACCCTAAGACCCGTGCCAGAAGGTATGTGAAGAGAGATCCAGTGTCCAGGGATCTGGATTGGAAGGCTGGACATAAGAACTGGACTACATACTGGCCAGGCTATATAGAGAGGAACTCTAACAGCAATGGAAGCTCAGGTATGAACACTGATCAATGCCCTAGCTATAACCTTGAAATACAGCAGGGAAACAAGTATTCTCCTGAAAGTGCTCCATTGGGAGATTCATCTGTGCCAATCCATGATATTGAACCCATGCTTGTTGAAGAAGAGGGGGTGATAGCAGATGAAGAATCTGTTTACATGGACTGCTCTCTGTCTAAACTCCTTTGGTGATTTTCTGTTATAAAGTACAGCAACAATAACAAAGAAATACAAACTTGTTATTTAATCTACTCAGAAAAGCTCCTGAGTAGGATTTTTTGCCACGCAGTAGAAAGCAAGCCAGCTAAGGGGTTTCAGCTGGATAACTGCTAGCAATTGAGCCTTACCTAATTGCTTGTGAGCTCTGTGAGAATCACTTCTGAATCTATGTGGGAAGATATAAGAAGTTTACCTGAAAAGAACAGTTTTTCTCTTCTTTGTGGCTTTTGGTTTGTTGTTTGATACATATGCTAAGAAAACATTAGCTAATGCCTACAGAAAAGACCAGTTTGTTGCCAACCAGGTCTTATTTCTTTTGCTTTGATTGCCTGACAAGTTCAAATGTTGTTTTCTGATTTTGTTTTTTCAAGTTTAACACTGAAAGCAAGTAACCTGATTTATGTGCTACCAAGCATATCTGTGTTGGGAGAAATAACCCCATAAATAAATATCTTATTGGCTTTACCCAAAAGTACAACTAATTATTGTGAGCAGCTGTGTCTGGTGTGAATGAACTGCATTGCCCACAATCCCTTGCAAATCATATAGATATATGCACTTGCCCAGACTGTGAAGATTCTCACCCAGGCAGCTGTCTGACAAATGGCGTAGTTTTTCGGATTGCTTTTGCACAAAAGGGATTTACTTGCTGAGGATTACAACTAAAGTTCAAGTTTACAGCTGGGAAAAAAGATTTTCCCTCAACTGCACTTTGGAGGAGAAGTGGATGTTCCAGGCAGCTGTCCCAGGAGGAAAAGACCCTGTGCAGAGCTGGATTCATCACTGACACAAGGTAATAAGTACCTGGGCATGTCTAGTGGTGGATGGGAGTAAGGCACAGGGGTAATTGAAAAAAAAAAAGTAGAAAAAAACACACCTGTTTGGAAGGTGGTGCACTTTGGTTTTTTTCTTTCTTTCTTGCAGGGATCAAGATGGATCCAAGGGAACTAGCTGATTGGATGGCAGCCCAGTTTAGCAGGCAACAGGAGCTAGCACAGCAGGCTCAGGACCCTGCTATGAAAGTCTTAATGGACCAGCAGAAGCCAGTGCTTGATCTGGTGCAAGCCCTAGTTCAACTGCAGAACCAAAGTGGAACAGATGCAAGACCAGCAGTAAATACTGGTGCACCACATGTGGACAGTGGGGGACTCAATCAGGGAATTGGGGCATTTAGTTTTGGGACGTTAACTTCAGATGATAATGTTGATGATTTTCTAGAGTCTTTTGAAAGAGTGGCACAAGCATTAGCATGGCCAGAGACCCAGTGGGCAGTAAGGCTGGCAGCCTCATTAACTGGAGAGGCGCTTGCAGCTTATAGAGCAATGCCAGCAGCCCAGGCTTTGAATTATAAGGATGTAAAGGCTGCTATTAGAGATCGCCTAGGGTTGTCTATTTCAGAGTATAGGCGAATGTTTAGAGCTACTACATTGAGAGTTGGTGAAACACCCAGGGCTCTGAGTCAGAGAATCAGAGGTTTAGCTGTAAAATGGTTGGAGCCTGAGCAAAAGACGGTAGAAATGTTATTAGACATTATAATGCTTGAACAATTTATGTCTGCGGTCCCTAAATATTTGCACACTTTCCTTATACAGCAAAATTGCCAAAATCTTGGAGAGGCAACCATGCTAGCAGAGAGATTCTTGGAAGCCACGCAGGCTTGCCATAGAATGGGTGGCCCTCTGAAGATTGGTGCTGAGGCAAGATGTGCTGTATCAGAAAAGAAAATAATTAAAAATGTTTCTGAAAATGAATGTACTGTATCAAACCAGATGACACAGTGGAATAGAAAGAAATGTTTCAAGTGTGGAAAATGGGGACATTTAGAAAAGAGATGCCAGACACACACTAGCTTAGTGGGTGTGGATTTAAAACAGCCCAAAGAAGGATTTCTTTTGATGGTTGATGTGCAAGGAATTACCACAAATGCTTTGTTAGACTCTGGGGCAGACCAGAGTATGATGTCAAAAAGGCTTTGGAAGAGGATAGAGGCCCAAGAAGGATTTGTGCCTAGAACCCCTGAAAGCCAAGTTCACATCAGATGCATTCATGGTGCTGCAACATCATATCCCACCTATAGGCTAAAGGTTAAGTGCCTAGGGAAACAAGAGGAAGTCCTGTTAGCAGTGGTGCCTAGGCTACCCTTTGATTTGGTTCTAGGAAGAGACTGGCCAAGATTTAAGCAGGGTCTAGTGGAAGGACTAGGAAAGAAGGAGGGAGAAGGTTTAATGGTAATAGCTCCCGGGCCTTTATTTGGAAGTCCTCAGACCCCAGCTAAAAAGATGGTTAAGCGTCCAGAAGACCAAGCTACCCCAAAGCAGACAGTCATCCTAAAATACCATAGGGTCACAGAGAAGGCCCAAGCTCCTAAGCGGGCAACCCTTCAAGCTGCTGGGTTTGACCTATGCAGCATAGAAAATGTGACTGTACCTAGCCAAGGGAGAGCCCTGGTTGACACTGGTCTCCAAGTGGAAATACTTATTGGATGCTATGGGAGAGTAGCCCCAAGGTCCGGATTAGCCCTTAAATATTTCATCGATGTGGGTGCGGGAGTAATTGATCCCGATTACAGGGGCAATATTAAAGTTCTGTTATTTAACTTTGGACAGAATGATTATCCCGTGAAGACAGGAGACAGAATTGCCCAATTGATCTGTGAGAGGCTGGGTTTTCCACCTGTGGAGGAGGTCACATCCCTGGAAAATTCTGAGCGTGGAACCAAAGGCTTTGGTTCTACTGACGTCAAAGGGGTTAAAAGCCTAGCTGCCACCTGTGCCCGAGATAGGAAGGTGAATGAAGAGGAAGATTTGGGACCCCAGGTATCTGATTGTAAAGAAAAATCAGAGCCCCAAATAGGTGAGGACCTGACAGTGGTACAACAGGAAGAAATTAGGAAATTGCTTAAAGAATTCCCAGATGTGTTGACACCCATACCTGGGGAGACACATTTGGTTGCCCATGAAATAATAACTCCACCTGGGAAATTAGTTCGTCAAAGGCCATACCGCTTGCCTGAAGCCAAGAGACAGGAAGTAGTGGCACAAGTCCAGGAGATGTTGGACATGGGAGTAATAGAGGAGTCAAAGAGTCCCTGGAATAGCCCCATAGTCCTGGTGCCGAAGCCTGATGGATCTTTAAGATTTTGTATTGACTTCCGGCAGGTAAACGCCATATCAGTTTTTGATGCATATCCAATGCCAAGAATTGAAGAGCTGTTGGACCAGCTGGGACAGGCTCAATACTTAACCACCCTTGATATGACAAAAGGATATTGGCAAATCCCTCTCACCAGGGAGTCGAAGCCGAAGACTGCGTTCAGCACCCCCGTTGGCCTTTTCCAGTTCAAGAGGATGCCTTTCGGACTGCATGGAGCAGCGGCTACCTGCCAAAGGTTAGTGGATCAGGTACTTCGACCCCACCAAAATTATGCTTTTGCATAAATGGATGATGTCATAATCCATAGTAACACCTGGGAGGAGCATCTGAAGAGGATCAGGGCAGTCTTGTGCTCCATGAAGCAAGCGGGAATCACTTTAAACCCGAAGAAGTGTGCCTTTGCAAATAGGGAGGTAAAATACCTGGGCCACCTAGTGGGAAGAGGAAAAATTAAACCTCTAATGAGTAAAGTAGATAGCATCAGGAATTTTCCTCCTCCAACAACAAAGAAACAACTAAGAAGTTTCTTGGGACTTATTGGATACTACCGCAGATTTATACCACAATTTGCAGAGAAAAGTGCAATTTTCACGGATATGCTGCGGAAGAATTGTCCAAACCAGCTAAAGTGGACACCTGAAGCTGAAAAAGCTTTTTCAGTCCTAAAAGGAAAATTGTGTACAGGACCGGTACTGAAAGGGGTGGACTTCAAGAAACCCTTTCTGGTTCAAACCGATGCATCGGATGTAGGGCTAGGAGCGGTTCTATCCCAGTGTCATGAAGGGGAGGAGCATCCTGTGATGTACCTGAGCAGAAAGTTGTCACCGGCTGAACAAAAGTATTCCACAATAGAAAAAGAATGTTTAGCTATTAAGTGGTCAGTGGAGGCGTTAAGGTTTTACCTTACAGGGAGAAAGTTCCAGTTGGTCACAGACCATGCCCCACTTAAGTGGTTGCAGCAAATGAAGAACCACAATGCCAGGTTGACACTCTGGTACATGGCCTTACAGGCATTTGATTTTCAAGTTGAACATCGTGCTGGGAAGTTACACAAGAATGTGGATGCCCTTTCCCGTATTACGGACTGTAGAGAAGAAGTTTCACCAGTGACACCAGTCCGTAATAGCTTAAGCAGGGGGGTATGTGATAAGGAAGCTTATCATAGCTCAGGAAGGAGCTATAGAAAAGGTGAAGTGACTCTGAACAAGCAACCTGTCAGTTCTGGTAGAAATAAGAAAACAGAATTTTCCCATAAAAGACTACCTGTCCCAGAATGCACCAGGTTTCCAACAGCCATTAGAGGAGCTGAAGTGGGGAAACAAGTGTTCAATCAGGAGGGCTATGAGGTAATCCCTAAGCACTCATCTCAAAGGGCAGGGCCTGATTCAGCACAGCTGCGCTGTGTTAGGGAGGAGCACTCATCTAAGCAGAATAAAGGTAGAGTTTATTCTACAGAGAATCAGCTTGAGCTTGATCATCTTCATCATCAGGAGGATCATCAGAAGCAGAAGCCAAACCGGACGGACAGAGAGGGAAAGAAACCCTTTGGAAGAAAGAGGAGAAAAGCCTTTGAGAGGTCTAGAAGAGTCCAGAGCAGTACGTATACTGGGAGGCATTCCAAGGGCCAGCATACACCATTGGACTGGGGAAAGCCAGAGGAATGGTGCTGCAGAGCTAGGAATCTCCAGACGGTACCTGTGAGGGAGACGGCTGCACGAGGAAGGGACCCTAAGACCCGTGCCAGAAGGTATGTGAAGAGAGATCCAGTGTCCAGGGATCTGGATTGGAAGGCTGGACATAAGAACTGGACTACATACTGGCCAGGCTATATAGAGAGGAACTCTAACAGCAATGGAAGCTCAGGTATGAACACTGATCTATGCCCTAGCTATAACCTTGAAAGACAGCAGGGAAACAAGTATTCTCCTGAAAGTGCTCCATTGGGAGATTCATCTGTGCCAATCCATGATATTGAACCCATGCTTGTTGAAGAAGAGGGAGTGATAGCAGATGAAGAATCTGTTTACATGGACTGCTCTCTGTCTAAACTCCTTTGGTGTTATAAAGTACAGCAACCATCACAAAGAAATACAAACTTGTTATTTAATCTACTCAGAAAAGCTCCTGAGTAGGATTTTTTGCCACGCAGTAGAAAGCAAGCCAGCTAAGGGGTTTCAGCTGGATAACTGCTAGCAATTGAGCCTTACCTAATTGCTTGTGAGCTCTGTGAGAATCACTTCTGAATCTATGTGGGAAGATATAAGAAATTTACCTGAAAAGAACAGTTTTTCTCTTCTTTGTGGCTTTTGGTTTGTTGTTTGATACATATGCTAAGAAAACATTAGCTAATGCCTACAGAAAAGACCAGTTTGTTGCCAACCAGGTCTTATTTCTTTTGCTTTGATTGCCTGACAAGTTCAAATGTTGTTTTCTGATTTTGTTTTTTCAAGTTTAACCCTGAAAGCAAGTAACCTGATTTATGTGCTACCAAGCATATCTGTGTTGGGAGAAATAACCCCATAAATAAATATCTTATTGGCTTTACCCAAAAGCACAACTAATTATTGTGAGCAGCTGTGTCTGGTGTGAATGAACTGCATTGCCCACAATCCCTTGCAAATCATATAGATATATGCACTTGCCAAGACTGTGAAGATTCTCACCCAGGCAGCCGTCTGACAAGCTTCATTGCATGTCCTCTAGTTTTTCTACTTTTTGATGGCACACACAATTGATCTACTTTTACCCATTCCACTCCATTCATTAATTTATAGACCTCTATCATAGTAGTCTCTTTTCTAGGCTGAAGAGCCCTAACCTTTTAAGTATCTCCTCATTACCATTTTGGTGACTCTTCTCTGTATCTTTTCTAATTCCACTATATCTTTTTTAAGATATGGTGACCAGAATTACGACACAATATTCAAGGTGCAGTCACACCATGGAACAATAAAGAGGCACTATAATATCCTTTGTTTTATTCTCTCTTCCTTTCCTTATGATTCCTAGCATTCTATTTGCCTTCTTGGCCACCACTGCACACTAGGTGAAGTGTTTCAGTGTGTTATTTATGATGTTGCCAGATGCTTAAAGCTTTTTCCTGGGTAGAGGTTCCTAATGTGGAACCTTGCACCATGTAACCATAGTTTTGGTTGTTCTTTCCTACGTGTATAACTTTGCACTTGTCAACATTAAATTTCATCTGCTATTTGAATGTCCAGTCTGCCAATTTATCAAGGTCCTCTTTCAATTTTTCACAGTCCTCATGGGTTTTAACAACTTTGAATAATTTTGTGTCATCTGAAAATTTGATTACCTCACTGGTTATTCTCATTTCCAGGCCATTTAGGAATATGTTAAAAAAAGCAGCAGACCTAGCACAGATCCCTGGGATACTCCACCATTCACCATGTTCCATTGGGAAAATTGGCCATTTAGCCCTACTTTCTGCTTTCTATCTTTTAACCAGTTCCTGATCCACAATAGTACACTGCCTCCTATCCCATGATTTTTTAATTTTGACAAGAGTCTCTCATGAGGGACCTTGTCAAAGGCTTTCAGAAAATGCAGACACACTGTATCGGGGTTAGGGGCTAACACACGGACTGTGAGGTGGGGGCTGGAGGTTAATGCTGGTAGAAGGGGTCTCAGGTATAATATAAGGTCTGGAACCAGAGAATGGAGCTGATGGGAGCTGGAAATGGGAGAAGAAGGAAAATGCTAAGGGGTGGGGATAGGAGAAGGAGTCTGATGCTAGGACTGGTAGAAGTGAGCCAGGGGTAAAGTCGGGTGTTGAGGCTGGGGTCTAATGCAAGGGCTGAGGCTGGAAGAAGGATGGCCAGGGCTGATGTAGGGCTGGAGAGGGCAAAAGGGGGATGCTGGAGTAGTGAGGACATATACTGTAGGGGAGGGAGAAGCAAGGGCATATGCAGGGAAAGGTGTTGATGGAAGGGCAGGAGAATGGCTGGGTAAATTAATATTAGAGGATGACGGTAGATGGATGAATACTGGAGAGGGGAGAAGGAATTATGGGAGATGAGGCAGAAGAATGGTTGCTGGAGATGAGTAACAATGGGAAAAGAATAAGAGCAACAGATGGGAATGGGAGGGCTAGAGAGGTAAGTGTAAGAAGTGGAAATCTGGTAACTATAAAAAAGATGGAAAGAGGGAAACTGAGGGTTGTAGATGGGATGAAGAATGAAATATAGCAACAGTAGATAAAAAGGCAGAAAAGAGAAATGGACAAAAATATGAAACGGCTCAAAGTCAGGGATAGATATAAGGGGGAATGGCAGAAGACAGGGAGAGTGAAGAAACATAAAATAAAAATGAGATCCTGGAAAAAAGATTGGAGAAAACCAACAAGAGAAAGTAGTAAAGAAAGACCAGGATCAACCCAAACACCAAAGATTCAAACTTTGATGCCCTAGGGAGGGAGAGAGAGAGAGGCTCTGCTGGATAGTGGTGGGGGCTGCAGATGTGGACAGCAGATTCTGGACATGGGGATAGGGGAAATAGAGGCTGGGGGACAATGCTGGCCTTTGGGAGAGAGAGCAGGGGTTAGGTGTTGGCCATGGGGAAGCAGATGATAGATGCTGGCAAAAGAGAGAGAGATCAGGGAGATAGAGCAGATGGTGGCCATAGGGAAGTGGAGTGAAGATGCTGGCCATAGGGTGAGGAAGCAGAGAGCAAATGTTAGTCATAAGGAGCATAGATGGCAGATGCTGGGCATGGAGAGGGGAGATAGAGGAGAAAGGGAAGATGTTGGATATGTGGGCATGGAGAGCAGATGCTGGGTATGTGTGTGGAGAAGGGGAGAGAGGGCAGATGCTGGACATGGGAAAGAAGAGAGGAGAGATGCATGGTATGGGGGAAGGGGTACAGGGGAAGGGAGAGAGTAAAGAGAAATGGTGGACAAGAAGAGAGGAAGAGATAGAGGAGAGGTGGTAGACACAAGGGGAAAGAGAGAGAAGAGATACTGTACATGGGTTGGAGAGCTAGGAGGAAATACTAAACCAGAAAGTGGAAGGAGAAGGAGAAGGAGAAGGAGAGGAAGATGTGAAATGCTGGACATGGATTGTGGGGAGAAGCAGAGGGGAGAGAACTTGATATAACAGCACAGTGTGGGACCTTTGTTTAGATCATGCGTGCACTGACACGTCTCTGTGGCATCCGATCCCATCCCATCCAATGTCTGACATTAGATCGGGACAGGACATCGCAGAACCATTTCAGTGCAGGCATGGTCTAAATGCAGTGCCCGTGCATCGCTCTTGCTTTTTCTTTTGCTGGGCATTGAGGGAAAGAGTATTAGGGACACATTGAGGGCATGGGAGGTAGGGATGAAGGGGAGTGATGTTGGTCATGATGGGGGCAGGGATACTCAGGAGGAGATGCTGAACATGGGTGGATAGGGACCCAGAGGGGGATGCTGGGCATGGGGGATGGGGACAGGGACAAAAAGAGAGATTGACATGGGAAATAGAGACATAGAGGGAATATAGTGGGTATGGAGGGAGGGATAGGAAAATACTGGATGGAGGAGGGGAAACAGGACATGGAGAGGGGGAGATACTGTACATGGGGGAGAGTTAGTGAAAGACTAGGAAATAAAAGGTTGGGAATGGAAAGAGTGCTAGGAAATTGGAGAGTTGGGGGGAGGTAAAGAGTGAAATTGAGGAGTGGCTGGTAAGGAGAAGGAGTGAAATTTGGATAAAGAAGCAGAGAAATAAATGGAAGAAAATTGAAAGGAAGAGATCAGAGTTAAAAACCGATATAAGGTAGGAAGTGAAGATAGGAGGAGAGAGAATAAATGACAAATGGAGAGGAGACCATGAAAAGGGAACTAAGAGAAGACAGAGGAAAACAAAAAACAAGACTAGTACCAACACAGTTAGAAACATAAAATGACCAACAGCAAAGGTAGAAAATAGAATTTTATTTTCTATTTTATGATTGGAAAATGTTGGTGTTTGGAAAGTAACTCTGCCAGGAGTCAAGAATGGTGTTGGACATGGCTGGGGCCTATTCCATGGCTACAATTTGAGAGGGGGCCCTAAAGCCCATTAGCAAGCTGTGCCTTTTTCAGCTCAGACAGATCTGAGGCCCTCTCTGGTTTAGGAGCCCAGGGCAATTGCCTGGTTGCATACCTCCTAATTCCAATCCTGATATCTGTTGTCTTTTGTTTTGTACAATACAGGGGAAAATGCATTTCTAGTTCTCTTGTGTTGCACTGCAGGCAGCATCTGGCTTTCTGAGGTTTTAATTTAATTTTTGTCTACATATTTCTCTTTTCATTTTGTGGTCACTTATTGGTGAAGACCCATGTGTGTGTGTGTGTGTGTGCGTGCGCGCGAGCAATGCTGGCCATTCTGTTAGTAAAGAATTTCTGTGTGGCAATCTGGCTTATTCTGGGGCACATTGCCCTCTCTGCTGTTATTTTTTTGGGGCGATGCAGGGAGCAGGGCTGGGGTGGGGCAGAGGTGGGCTAGGGCGGAGCATGGCTACCCACAGGTGGTGGGTTATTCTCTTTTCAAAAGTTGGCAACCCTACTCCTCCCTGTTTCCGTGGCTCGCAATCTTAGGGTCATGTTTGACTCTTCCCTCTCCTCCACACATTTCCAACAGATAGCTAAAACCTGTTGCTTTTTTCCCTATAAAACTGGTGAACTTCGTCCCTTCCTTTCTGAACACACTACTAAGACCCTCATCCATTCTCTTGTCACTTCCCATCTAGATTATTGCAATCTTCTCTTCGCTGGTCTTCCTCTGAATCGTCTCTCCCATCTAGATTATTGCTAATCTTCTGCCAGTGTTGCTATGCTCCTATCACCCCTCTTCTCAAGTCAATTCATTGGCTCCCTATCCATTTTCACACCCAGTCCAACTTCTACCACTAAGCTATAAGTGCATTCATTTGGCTGCTCCTCACTACATTTCCTCTCTTATCTCTCCCTAAACCCCGCCTTGGGAATTCTGCTCTTCTGGCAGATCCCTTCAATCTGTGTCCTTCTCTTCCACTGCCAGCTCAAGACTTTGATCTTTCTACCTTGCTGCTCCATATGCCTAGAACAGACTACCTGAGTTGGTACATCAGGTTTCAACTGTGGCCCTGTTCAGGCTAAAAAACGCAGGGCCTGATATTCGAAAGGCATTTACACAGTTTACAGCCCAGTAAACCCTGTAAATGCCTTAAATCAGGATATTCGGCTGCACTTACATGGATAGTGCCGTTGAATATCCCCTTTTAACTCCGCTACATGCCCCGATGCTATGCGGTTAGCATCGGAATGTGTTGGGGACGTTCCAGAGCAGAGCGGAGGGCAGTAACCCATTTAAATGCCTTCGAAAATCAGACCCTAAGCTCTTATGAGCAGGGACTGTCTCTTACGTGTCTCTGTACAGCGCTACATACAAATGAGAGGTGGCAAGCGTGGTTAGCGTGGACTACTAATGGCTGTGCCAACCGTGACACACCAGCAATGCACCGGTTCCGCCCTTGTCCCTTCCAGGCCCTGCCCCATAGTGCACAACCTGAGTAGTACAGGATTTTTAGCTATCTTTAGTAGACATGCCTCATAATTCCTATACCCAAGTAACTTCACTCAAACTGAGCAGAGGCATTGCAGGGGAGTTGGTAAGGTGCTTCCCATTTACTCACATGCTTTGGAAAATGTGCATGGAAATAGTAAGTGTAAAGATAGGCAAAGAAATACCCTGAAGTAATTTTGGAAAAAAGAAGCATGCATATGGATTGATTGATTGAACAGGTTTTTTTATACCACTTAATCATTTTAGTCAAATCAGCTTACATTGTAACTTAAACTTGGTTATGCACATTAAACAGGGACATTTGCCCCGGTGAAAAGCGGGATATAAATACAGCTAAATAAATAAAATAAAATAAATTGATAACTTTGATTCTTCTAAGGCAATGGAGGGTTAAGTGACTTGCCCAAGGCCACAAGGAGTGCTAGTGGGAATCGAACATACTTAGAAAATTCTCCTGTACCCCCACAGAGAAACGAAAGTGTTTACGCATGCAGTCGGTGATTTGCAGGGAATTTGAAATATGCCATGTCCTGTTACAGGAACATGGTGGTGTATCATTGAAAAAAATGACACTTTTTGAACAATGCACACAATTTACCAACTCACTGATTACTGCAGTTAAATTTTGTTACACTCTCCATCAGAAATAGCATTTATAAACCAATGGACAAGGGCACCCCAACCTGTTATTCTATTATTGCCTGAAACCTTTAAAAGCAAATAAAGTCTCCGCTGATGACAGATAGCCCATTTTCTGACTATGACAGATAGGCACTCACCAAATTTTACATATATCCACGGCACAAATTCTATTTCATCAGCCTGATAAGGGAAAAGTGATAGCAGATACAAATCTGTGTCAACATAAAGTAAATTAAACGTGTGGGCCTTTGATCTGATAATATCTTTTTCTAAAATGCAATTTCTTTAGCTAATATTCTCTGTTTTACTTTGAAAGGTTATAAGAAAATACATACTGTGGGTGATGGATTGGAAAGGAAATAAACAAAGTTGCAGGCTGAGGCCTTCCTGGTGCATAAACACAGTTCATCATCATCTCAACATACTATTAAGGTCTGCAATTTGTTTCCAGAGGATATAGTAAAAAACGTTGATATAGCTGGGTTTAAAAAACGAGTTGGAGAAGTTCCTGGAGGAAAAGTTCATTAACCATGATTATAGTGGACTGGGGAAATCCCCTGTAGCATGGAATCTGTATAGCTTTTGGGAACCTGCCACATATTTCTGACTTGGACTGGCCAGTGTTGGAAACAGGATACTGGGCATGATAGAACTTTGGTCTGACCCAATAGGGCAACCTTGATCTTAGTTACCAAACTTTAACTATAACCCAATAAAAGTACAGGTTAAGGATTGTGGATGTCATGCTTTCCATCTGAACCTAAAAAGGCACTGCAAAGAGAGTGGGAGCAAGTGAGGAGGCCGTCATGGGGCAATAACCATGCACACTTTTCCCAAGTCTCTGCAGCAAGTGTCGTATGCTTGTTTCCTAAAAAGCCTATTGGAGTGGAGGAGTGGCCTAGTGGTTGGGGCAAGGTACTTCAGGCCAGAAGGTCAGGGGTTCAAATCCCACTAGAGGACAGCAACCTTGGGCCGGAAGGACTGGGGTTTCTAGTCCCACAGGTGCTCCTTGTGGTCTCGGGCAAGCCACTTAACCCTCCATAGCCCATGTTCCCTGTAAAATAGTTATCTCCAAGTTATAATGCCCTGTTCAATGTAATTTCAGTTTGTTCAATGTAAACCGCACTGATGCAGAATAGCACAGTATATAAGAGAATGTAAATAAATAAAATATTTATTCATACATTAATGCTAACGCAAGCCTTAATGAATATTAGAACATTAACAAATGTTAATAGTGGAGGCTTTCTGCAATTAAGTGCATTGCTCTAGGTTAATGTAAATACAGGGTTAATGTGGAAAACCATGAAGAATGGGTTAATGAGCAGTTGTGCTTGCAAATCAACCTATCAATATGAAAATATGTTATAACGAATCATATGGAGTAACCTGATTTTGCTAACCCTTTCAATGCACAAGCCTAACTACACCATTTTGAGTTATTAAGATAATGTTTTGGACACCTGGCAGGCTAATGTGCATGGTTAGTCCTCAATCCAAGTACATGATCCAGCTTCCCTCCCACTGTCTTACCAAGGGGACGTTCAGGCCTTCAATGACTGCCATCCGACTCCTTTCTCCCCTCCCCCCCCCCCCCCAGTGAACATTGATGGCATTTCCATTGAAGTATTACAGCAATCTGATGCAGCTGTTACCATACTTACAAGGCTCTGCCAACAAATTTGGAAGACAACATTATGGCCAACTGAATCCCGATTTGTCTAGACGTAATATCTGCTTTAATTTGGTTTCCTGTTGGTTAGTAGACAATCATCTTGAATTGAAACTTTTGGAAACCTAAGCAACATAGATAATAAGCCATTCTTAGACCATAGCTGAAGATCTCCTTATAATAGAGCAAAAATTACCTTTAGCTTTGGTTCTGAAAATTCTTGGGTGTTATCTGCATTGTCAATTGTAATTCAAGCTGTAAAATGTGCTGTCACTAAATCCAGCCTCTTGGTGCTGAGGCAAATTAATTCTATTTGTTCATATTTAGATAAATCTGCATTACTTACTCTTGTTAGTGTGCTTGTGAAAAAACACATGGACTATTGTTATTCTTTGTACAGTGAATTGCCACAATTTTCACTGAAGCATCTATAAATCATAGAATCTATAGTCATTAAGTTAGTTACTTAGGGCCCATTCACAGGTCTGCAAAAACTTTTTTTCGAGAGCTGTTTTGGTTATTCCACGTAATCTTTATGTTTTTTTGGTGCGCTGAATCCGAAAATGACCTCCATTATGTCATAGGACATCACGTTTCCTGACAATTTAGGTAACTATGTTAAATAAGGCAATACCTCAAAATAAATGAAAATAGACTTATAAAATTAAAGTTTTATTACAATATTTTCATGAAAATCCTTTTTTGAACTGAAATGAGCTCACCTACACACACTAAACTCGATTCTTCTTCCTTGTGAGGCTCCTCTTGGTGCATTTACGCTTGTGAGTAGCATCTGGAATGTCTCTCTGAAGCATCCAACAGTAGTCTGCCATCATTGTAATGCTCCATTTTCCCTGGTATCTCCTTTCCATCTCTTTAATGTCTTGGTGGAATTGTTCACCTTGTTCCTCACTCACAACTCCCAAATTTTCAGGAAAGTAGTCAAGGTGGGACTGGATGAAATGCACTTTCAAACTCATCAGGCAACCTAAAGCTTGAAATGCTTTCAGCATTCGTCCGACGATCTTTTTGTAGTGAGGATCTTGGTTATTGCCGAAAAATTTCTGTACGACTTCTTTAAATGCAATCCACCCTTCTTTTTGAGGATCCGTCATGGTATTTACAAACTCTTGATCAACTATAAGCCTTCTAATGTCTGGTCTGACGAACACACCTTCCTTCAATTTTGCCTCCGACAGGCCTGGAAACTTGGTGACCAAGTATTTGAAGCATTCTCCATCTCTTGGAAGTGATTTTATGAATTGCTTCATCAATCCCAATTTTATGTGGAGAGGTGGTAGAAGAACTTTATGGGAAGGTACCAACATTTCACCGACTATTAGCACCCTCGGCTGCCAACTCTTCTTGGTCTAGTGATTTTGTCGGTCTCGACTGTCCCATAGACAGAGAAAACAAGGATATTTGGTATACCCAGCTTGCTGCCCGAGCAGCATGCACAAGACCTTCAAGTCCCCACACACTCGCCAACCATGTTCTTCATATTTAGGTTTACGAAGAACCAATTCCAAGTTCTCGTAGGTTTCCTTCAAGTGTACGGAATGACCTACAGGTATGGAAGCGTAAAAACCATTGTGGAGTAAAACTGCTTTGAGACTTCTTTTTGAAGAATCTATAAAAAGACGCCATTGCTCTGAATCATATTGGATTTTAAATTGACCCATCAGACCTTCGACATCGATGCAATAAACCAACTTGTCTTCCTGGGCGAAGTAAGGAATGAACTCCTTTTCACGATGTCTGAACCATGAAGATGACACTCCTGGCAACAATAAATTCCTGCTTTTCAGCCTTGGTCCGAGTAACTCAGCGGCATCTTTGGGAAGATTCAAGTCTTTACCAAATCATTCATCTCCTCCTGAGAAAACAATTTTGGTCTTGTATCATCTTCAAAGTCAGAACTTGATTCGTCATCTGGTTCAGGTATGACTTCACCTTCATCGGAGCTAGGTATCTCTTCCAAGGTAGCAGGGGGCTTGGGTACTGGTATATCTGTGCCATGGGGGATGGGACGAATTGCCAAGTGAAGATTGGGGTATGAAATGGAATGCTTCCATTTGGAATTAAACCCTTTCACATCGCATGAACAAAAGTAACAGTCATCGCCATACCATAGGAATCCCATAACGGAAAGATTTTTTCTTACCCTTGAACCAGTTTCAGAGGTCCTCAAAACACCGTTTGCACACTTTATGAGGCGCCCAGACTTTATCTTGATCTCCAATTTTTAATCCAAAGTATGCAAAGTATACTTTTTTTCACAAAGTCTGTAATATTCTGCTGTTGCTTCAACACTGTATATTCACCACAGATGAAACAGAAACTGTCTGGTGAATTAATACACTTTCGCGGAGCCATAACATAACAGTTGAAGAATGATGAACTAACATTAATTGCGATGAAAAAGTGTGAACAGCCTAGAACCAAGAACCTGATGATGATTCGTGCACAAGTGTGGCATGCAGGAGAGAGCAGCTCTGTGTCTGTACACGAGACGTCACAGTGCTGGCCACGACCCCCTGCACTGACCGGAGCTGCTGCTATGTGCCCTGTGTCTCCCTCCCACTGGATTCTTCAGGAAAGATTAACCCCTTCTACCATTAGAAGCACGGACTTAAAACTTGCTTAGCTTATGTATATATTGCTGACCATCAGATTTACAGTGCTATTTTTTTTTTACATAACTCGGACAACCCCTTTAAGGTTTTTTTGGCATTTTATATCTTAAATGCACTTATGTGACTTAATTAATAGTAATTTGAATTAATTAATAGTAATTTGAAAAAATTTGATAAATTTGAAGACAATTTTGCATGTTGTGGGAAATCTTGACGTCTAGGAGTTTTTTCAATATTTTATTTGTTTTCAGCACACCAAAATACATGGAAATTAGATGAAAATAATCAAACAGCTTTTTAGTCACAGACCTGTGATTCGAAAGGCATTCACATGGTTTGCACCCAAGTAAACTATGTAAATGCCTTAAACAGGTATATTCAATGGCACCTACACAGTTAATATTGTTGAATATCCCCAACTATTTCCCCTACATGCCCCAGTGCTATCGGGTTAGCATTGAGGTGTGTTGGGGCGTTCCAGAACGGATTGGAGGTGGTGACTGCCGCTAACCATGTAGCGGTGATATTTGACCGCTATACAGCTAGTGGTCTACGGCTAAAACTAGGCCAGCTTTTGACTCGCCTAGTTCTAGCCACGGACCACTAACCATGTAGTGATCCAATATCACCGCTACACAGTTAGGCTCTGCAGCATAGTCCCCTTGGCACACAACCCGGATATTCAATGTCATCGCCACAGCATTGAATATCCGAGGTTAAGGGTGAGCAGGCGGGGCTATGCGCCATAGCGGCGCATAACCCACCCAGAAGAAAATCATACCTTAGAGGGTTCACAATGGGATGTCTAAATTCAATCTGAGATGTCAAAGCCAGAACGCCTAAATCAAAAGCAGGCACGTGCAAGTTTCAGAAATGTGGACGTCTAATATACAAGTGTATCAAAAGTTTCTATCGACATCCCCAGGATAGTATTTCAGAACCAAGCTGTCTAATAGTATAATAGTTAGAGGAGTGATTTAAGAGTAGAATGGTCAGGGTTTAAATCCCAGTGTGGGCCTTTGTGATGTAAGGTTAATCACTTAATCCTCCATCTTCTTGATGTTCTAAGGTGAAAACAAAGACTTTCCTCATGCCTTTTTGTGCCTGGAGAAGATATAAGCATTGATGTTTCCGAGATAGAATGGGGACATGTAAGTGCATTGCTATTCTCTGGACATGCCTTGAATTTTATTTGTGGAATGGCTACAAAGGCATGTCTGTGATTCTGACATCCACATGCAATCATGACTAAACTTATTAAAATGACCCTTGTAGTCTCATAAATTTGACTGGGTAACACCATTCCTAATGGAATATCATTGGCTTCCTGTATATTACCGCATCAAATATAATATATTTATAGTGACACATAAATCATTTTACTCAGGTTTACCAACCTCTTGATTCCATACATCCCAGGAAGATCCTCCGGTTCTAACAACAAAATAGATTAGTCATACCATCTGATTCTAGGGCACATCTTGCTATTACATGGCAAGCAGCTTTTTATTATTTGGCTCCGACACTATGGAATTCTTTACCACAGGAAATCGTCCCTTCCCAAATTTAAAACTGTACTAAGACCTCATTTATTTATTGGTATACCAAGATGAAAATCATTCAGTTGTGCTGATCGTCAGTGATGGACTATATCTCAACACTAAGCTTTTGCTATAGTGTTTTCCAGGAGCTCTGTTCCAAATAATATTGCATAATATTGCAGAAAACTTCCAGGAGCTCTGTTCCAAATAATATTGCATAATATTGCAGAAAACCTCTTAAGACTGATCTATCTACAGTACATTTCAAGGACCTCACATAAATTTTCTACCTCAAGACATTACAGGATCACGATCCTACCCCAAGACATTATAGAATCTCAATCCTAGCACGCCTCTCAAACAGCCCCATTTTGTATATATGTATATAGCTCATTATGTAAATAGTTCACCGATATAATCTAATGCACTGCCCCACACTCTACACTTCTCAGTTCTCACACTGCATGCTACAAACCACACTTTATTATTGATTTTGATTGATGTGCCACACCGCCTTGATTTAACGATAAGGCGGTATACTAAATCCTTCTAAATAAATAAATAAATAAATATCTTTTTCTAATTTCCTTTATTGTCACTATTTAGTTTTTTATCTCTTTTAACTTCTTGTATTTTAGCATATTATAAATCACTCTGATGTGTGAGAGATATAGCAAATTTTAAATAAACGTAAACATAAACCTAAACATGGAGTGGAGGAGTAGCCTAGTGGTTGGGGCAAGGTACTTCAGGCCGGAAGGTCAGGGGTTCAAATCCCACTAGAGGACAGCAACCTTGGGCTGGAAGGACTGGGGTTTCTAGTCCCACAGGTGCTCCTTGTGGTCTTGGGCAAGCCACTTAACCCTCCATAGCCCATGTTCCCTGTAAAATAGTTATCTCCAAGTTATAATACCCTGTTCAATGTAATTTCAGTTTGTTCAATGTAAACCACACTGATGCAGAATAGTGTGGTATATAAGAGAATGTAAATAAAAATAAACATGTCTGACCCCCAATGGCCTAACAGATATGGTACTGGAATTGGTGGGTCAAGTCTCACCTGCAGTGATGCCTTTTGAGAAGAACTAGGTGCTAGTTTATGCAATGTAGCACATTTAAGATTAATTGGAGAAATATTTTTTCACTCAATGCATAATCAAACTCTGAAATTTCTTATTGATTGATGTAGTAAAAGCTGTTAGTGTTGAGGAAATCCACTGCTTACCCTTGAGAAACACAGCATGGAATATGTCTACCTTTTAGGAACCTGACAGGTACTTGTGACCTAGATAGGCCACTATTAGAAAGAGGATACTGGGCTTGATGGACCCTTGGCTGACTCAGTATGCACTAAGGAAGCAATAAAATACCTTGGAGTCACACTGGACCATCGGCTCGACATGAAACCACACATAAATAATATCGTAAAAGCTGTGTACTTCAAGATACGCACGCTGAAGCACCTACGCTCCCTACTTGACCCAGAAGATTTCAGAACCATTTACCAAGCACTAATCTTACCACATTTTGATTTCGCCAACTCAGTTTTGCAAGGACTCCCACAATCCACCTTGAACCCATTACAGCTCGCCATGAATACTGCCGCAAGGGTTCTTCAAGGAGCTTCCAAGAGTGAACATATTACACCTATCCTCAAACAACTACATTGGCTCCCCATACACGGAAGGCTGATGTTCAAAATCCTGATTCTCACATTCAAGGCCACAAAGGGCCTATCTTCCAACTCACTTTCTGAGCTTATACGAACCGTACCACCAAACAGAAACAGAAGACAGGCAGCATTAAACTCCTTATCGATACCAAAGGCCATAACAACGTACAATCTATCAACAGCGAACAGAGCTTTCCTGTGTTGCGCACCAAAATGCTGGAACTTGCTCCCTTCCGACATCCGTACCATAACCAACTTAACCCAGTTCAGAAAGGCCCTCAAATTCAACCTATTCACCAGATACTACCCCATATAAAGATAACATTTAGTCCCACTACATATTCAATTACAGTTTTTCCCTTGCTCCCAACACTCTTGTTAATTCATGTACATAGTTCGAGCATGTGATCTAGTTAACAGATTGCATATTCCATGTAGATAGTTCTCCCCTGTTATCCAAGTTCATAATCCTGTTATATGTAACTCCGAACAGCCTGTTGTTCTGGTTTTGTTATGTTCTCTGTAAACCGCGCTGATGTCAAAGAGTGCGGTATATAAGAAATTAAAATAAATAAATAAATAAAATATCTTATGTTCTTAAGAAAATCACATTTCTTGAGTGATCACTAGATCTTACAGCCAATCGAAGTGAAATAACCTCAGGATTTTGGGATTGTTTGAATGTATAGAGGGCCATGACCCAGTATCTTTAATTGAGAGATGACTGCTAACTTTTCTGGAAGTTACTTTTAGAAGGCCCTTTGAGGTAGATAGTACACAAAGATCACTAGCCTACAAAATAACAAATGTGCAACACCTGCACCCTTTCATCTTAAAAGCTTTAGAAGGTATGACTGAAATCATTCTTGAATCACCCTTGAGATAGGAAAGCTATATAATTCTTCCAGATCTTCTAAAGATACAGTTTAGTGGAAGAATTCTTCCTAGGTATGAGGCCTCAATTGAAAGCACTTGGAGCACAGTATGGAATTTTCTTCCCTGAAAAAATATGAGTTACTGTTAACAATAGCACTAAAATCGTTGAAGACCCAGATGCATTGCAAGCCTTCATCTCTGCAAAAACCATAGAATCTATGTATACATGACTTTATCAGTACCAGAAAGAGCAAGGGTATCCGCACACCACCAGGAGAACACAAAAAGAGCAGAACCCGGACTGACAACGATTAGGTGAAAAACCTTGTTTATTACGCCCCGACGTGTTTCGGCTACCAGCCTTCTTCAGGGGGTCTTAAAAGGAACACACCTCAAAAAGAAACAATAATAATAAAGATAATAATAATAATCTTAAATGTATACATTAAAAACAATTAAAACAATAAATATGAGTATTACGTAAAACATGTTGATCAGACTAGCAAAATATCTATAGCACTGTACCACACATATTAAAAATAAGATCAAATAGTTCACAACATGATGATAGCATCAAAAAGAACATAAACCTTTTAATAATAATATAAAAGACAAGAATGTATCAATAAATATTAATAAAAGTTAAATATGAACAAATGAAAAACAAAAAAGAAAAAGAGAGAGAGACGAGGAGGACAAAAGGGGTTGGATAAATACCTTAAGTCTGTCAATGGAATGCTAAAGACTTAAATCAGACATGTAGGATGCTAAACACTGACAATAAATAAATAAATAATTAAATAAATAAATAAGTGTAATACAATATATGAAGACTTATATAGTAAATAAATAAATAAATACCATATATAAAAATGCAATTGCCATAAATATACCATAATAGTAAGAAATGAATAAAACCAAACCCAATATAAATATAAACAATACTTTTGCAACCAACAATTAACAGATACAGAACATGGTAAAACAAAATGGTTAAAGCACGTCTTGAAAAATTACAATTAAATGTGGAGAAATTATCCCACCAAATAGCATTAAAAGGTGACATTTGATAAAAGGTAGAGACGCTCATAAAAAATAATAATAACAATATGATAAGTGAATATGTTATAAATTAGCTGTGACTCAAGAGATCGAAAGGTGTTTAAAGAGAACATTTGCACCACAGCTTGAACAGAACTTGTTGCCCGCCAAAGTGTGCAGCATGTGTCCTGTTATGAATAAAGTGTCATTGCTGAAAAACGCAAAGTGTACAAGTACATTGTATCCAAAAAAGTAACCTAATTGTCTACTAAGGACAAAAACAATCACAAACATACAACTTGACTTTATCGCCATGGAAAAGTCTCTGCTTACTTTTGATTTGGGAATCTACATCCCCATGAATGTGTTTTTGGTGGAACTATTATAGTGATGCAGTTCAGCTTCCCTTCTGTCTACTTAGGGGCTTGTTTACAAAGCCGCGGTAGCGGTTCACAATCGTTATCGGAGCCGCGGCCCCATTGATTACTTTGTCTTCTTCTTTGTTGCCAACTTTTGCGTTCCAATCACCCATGACTATCAGGATATCCTGTTTGCATGTTTTGTCAATTTCAGCTTGTACTTGTTCATAGAAATCTTCAATTTCATTCTCTTCTGCAGCTGTTGTTGGGGCATATACTTGAATTATAGTTGTGTTGATAGGCATTCCTCGTAGACGAATAGAGATTAAGCGTTCGCTGACTGCATTGTATTTCATTACAGTTCTTGCAAGTTTCTTCTTTATTATAAATGCAACACCATTTCTTCTTTGTCTTTCATTTCCAGCATAGTAGACCATGTGATCATCTGATGCAAAGTGCCCGATGCCAGTCCATTTTAGTTCGCTGACACCCAACAGATCAAGTTGTACACATTCCATTTCATTCTTGACCACCTCCAACTTCCCTTGGTTCATGCTTCGTACATTCCATGTTCCAATGTGTAAGACATCTTTACAGCTTCTGACTCTCATTTCATGCGCAGCTACATCAGCAGTCAGACGCCCTGAGGGCTTTGATCCAACCACAAAATAAATGCTGTCTTTACTGTGAAAAGTCTTCAGTTCTTCCCCAGTAGCTAGTTGAGTGCCTTCCGACCTGGGGGTCTCATCTTCCAGCACTATAGCACAATTTGTTTTGTTGTAACTATCCATTGGATTTTCATGGCAAGATACAGAAGTAGATTGCCGGGTCTTTCTTCCGCGCAGTTTAAGTTTGGTGTTGCTGCCGTGGTCACAGAAATGTGATCCTTCGCCATGTCAACACTATCCCATTCTGCTGCTGCCCAGATGGATGGTTTGTCTTGGTCTGGCACCTCAGCTGAGACCTGTCCATCTTGGGAGACCCTGCCAGTAGTTAAACTACTGATAGTTTAGCTCTCAGCATCACTGATACACAAAAGCCCTCACAGCACGACAAACTGCAAACCAAGTGAGGGAACTCTACAATAGTGCCTCTTTTCCCTTAGAGATCCTCTGTGTTTGTCCCATGCTTCTTTGAATTCAAATACTGTCCTCATCTCTACCACCTCTACTGGGAGACTATTCCACACATCTACCACTCTTTCTGTAAATAAATATTTCCACATATTACTTCTGAGTCTTTCCCCTTTCACCCTCATCCTATGTCCCCTTGCAGCAGAGTTTGCTTTCAATCGAAAGAGGCTCTCCTTTTAGGTATTTATGCCAAGGAGATATTTAAACATCTCTATCATATCTCCTCTGTCCCTCCTTTCCCCTAAAGTATACATATTAAGATCCTTAAGTATGTCCTCATATGCTTTATAATGACGACCACTAACCATTTTAGTAGCCGCCCTCTGCACCAAATCCAACCTGTTTATATAGTTTTTAAGGTGTGGTCTCCATAACTGCACACAATACTCCAAATGAGGTCACACTAAAGACCTATACAGAGGCACTATCATTTCCTTTTTTCTGCTGACCATTCCTCTCTCTATGTACTCAAGCATCCTTCCAGCTTTCGCTGTCACCATTTATACTTGTTTAGCTACTTTAAGATCATCAGACACAATCACGTCCATGTCCCACTCTTCTTTTGTGGACAGAATTACTCCCCTCCCCCCAACTACACTATACTGCTCCTTTGGATTTTTGCAGCATAAATGCATGACCCTGCGGTTTTTAGCATTAAATCTCAGTTGCCAAATTCACAACCATTCTTCAAGCTTAGCTAGATCCCTCCTCATGCTATCAAGGATTCGCCCTCATATTCCTTGACATTGCAGCGGCCTTTGACTCGGTGAGCCACGAGATCCTCATACAACGCCTCAGTGAGAAAGGAATTCAGGGAACAGCTCTAAAATGGTGCAAGTCATACTTGACTAATAGATGGCAACACGTAAGGTCTGGATCCACAACCTCTGAACCGTTTTTACAAAGCCAAGGTGTACCACAGGGTTCGTCACTATCTGCATTGATGTTTAACATCTACATGCAGCCCATATGCGCTATAGCACGTTCATTCAAGGTCAACTGTCTAGCATACGCGGATGATATCCTGCTATACATCCCATTCAGGACCAACCAACCAGACTTCTCCCCTCTAACAAGATGTTTTGAGGCAGTAGCAGAATGGTTCAACACACAAAACTTGAGAATCAACTACAGCAAAACAGATGTCCTTTTCATCTCAAGGAACCAGGACTTCACCCCTCCACCCTCTTTAAAAATCGGCAACACAGAACTGAAAACCAAACCCACAATCCGCTACCTTGGCGTTACACTGGACCAACAACTGGAGCTGAAAACCCACATAAAAAACATAGTAAAAACAGTATACATGAAAATAAGGACCTTAAAACATCTCCGACCACTACTCGACTTCAGCGACTACCGATCGATCTATCAGGCATTAATATTACCACATTTCGACTACGCCAACGTAATTCTACATGGTCTCCCTCAAACAACGCTAGCTCCGCTCCAGCTCGCAATGAACACCGCTGCAAGAGTACTAACAGGGGCTTCACGGAGAGAGCACATAACACCAGTACTGATGAACCTCCATTGGTTACCGGTTCAAGCAAGAACCCTCCACAAAGTTCTAACATTAACCTTCAAAGCCTTAAACACCCTGACCCCCACAGCTATCAGCAAGATGATACATAAAGTACCACAGAACAGAAACAGAAGATCCACGATGCAAAACACCCTAGAGGTCCCAAAAGTAATAACGAAATGCACAAAAGCAACAATAAATAGGGCCTTTACGATTTATGCACCTAGAGCATGGAATGCCCTCCCCACCTTTATACGAAACATCTCGTACCTAACCCACTTCAGGAAGGCATTAAAGCAGCACCTGTTCACTACATACTACCCCAAATCCAGCCTTAGTAATCATACATGTGAACCCTCAGACAATCACTCACTACACCTAAACAATCAGATTCAGTATGAAAAAGGATAATCAACTTATCCCTCAGAAGTACTCCCAGAAATAGAATTTAGACTCCCAGTGTAAATAAGATGTAGATAGGATCTGCCTGAAAACAGATAACAGCGTAAATACAATGTATATAGTTCCCCCAGTTACTTCCAAGTTGATCTCCCTGTTTATTGTAAATACAACTCAGAGTGCCTGTGTTGTATAGTTGATGTTAAATGTAAACCGCTCTGATCTAAAATAGAGCAGTATAGAAGAACTGTTAAATAAATAAATAAATAAAATCTACTCCTTTCTGGGTGTCTACTCTATTGCAGATTTTGGTATCATCCACAAAGAGGCAAACCTTCCCTGAGAGTTCCTTCCACAATATCACTAACAATAATGTTAAAAAGAATCGGTTCAAGGACAGATCCCTGCGGCACTCCACTGGTAACTTCCTTCTCCTCAGAGTGAACTCTATAGAAACATAGAAACATAGAAATATGATGACAGAAAAAGACCACATGGCCTATCTAGTCTGTCCTTCCATATCAACAACTACCACAGTCCCCTTTTTACCTTTAGAGATCCTCTATGTTTGTCCCATGCTTTTTTGAATTCAGATACTGTCCTCATCTCTACCACCTCCACTGGGAGACTATTCCATGGATCCACTACTCTTTCCGTAAAGAAATATTTCCACATATCACTCCTAAATCTATCTCCCTTCACCCTCATCCCATGTCCCATCGTAGCAGAACTTGCTTTCAATGGAAAGAGGCTCTCTCCCTGAACATTTATGCCACGGAGGTATTTAAACATCTCAATCATATCACCTCTATCTCGCCTTTCCTCTAAGGTGTACATATTAAGATCCTTCAGTCTGTCCTCATATGCTTTATAATGAAAACCACTAATCATTTTAGTAGCCACCCTCTGCACTGACTCCATCCTGTTCACATCCTTTTGAAGGTGCGATCTCCAGAATTGCACACTATGCTCCAAATGAGGTTGCACCAAAGACTTATAGAGAGGCATTATCACCTCCTTTTTTCTGCTAGCCATTCCTCTCCGTATGCACCCAAGCATCCTTTTAACTTTTGCCATTGCCTTTTCTACCTGTTTATCTACTTTAAGATCATCAGACACAACCACGCCTAGGTCCCACTCTTCTTTAGTGGACAAAAGTACCTCAGCCCCTATACTATATTGCTCCCTTGGATTGCTGCAGCCCAAATGCATGACCTTACATTTTTTAACATTAAATCCCAGCTGCCAAATTCTAGACCATTCTTCAAGCTTAGCTAGATCCCTCCTCATGTTATCTACACCTTCCTGGGTGTCTACTCTATTGCAGATTTTGGTATCATCCGCAAAGAGGCAAACCTTACCTGACAGCCCTTCCGCTATATTACTAACAAATATGTTAAAAAGAATCGGACTAAGTACAGATCCCTGGGGCACACCACTGGTAACATCCTTCTCCTCAGAGTGAGCTCCATTTACTTGTACTCTTTGTCGCCTCCCACCCAACCAATTTCTAACCCAAGCAGTAACATTAGGGTCCATCCCTAGGGTGTCAGTTTGTTTATAGGTCGCCTGTGAGGAACAGTGTCAAAGGCTTTACTGAAATCTAAATACACCACATCTAGAGCTCTCCCTCGGTCCAACTCCCTGGTCACCCAGTCAAAGAAATCAATCAGATTTGTCTGACAAGACCTGCCTCTGGTGAATCCATGCTGCCTCGGATCCTGTAATCTGCTGGACTCCAGAAACCTTACTATTTTCTCTTTCAGCAGTGTTTCCAATAATTTACTCACCACCGAAGTTAAACTAACCAGCCTGTAGTTTTCAACCATATCCTTACTTCCGCTTTTGTGTAAAGGCACCACATGAGCCTCCCTCCAGTCTTTGGCACCACTCCCAACTCCGAGGCATTGAAAAGGTCAGTCAGTGGAGTTGGTAGAATGTCCCCAAGTTCCCTCAGTATTCTAGGGTGTATCCCATCCAGTCCCATCGCTTTGTCTACTTTAAGTTGAGCTAGTTTCTCACGAACACAGTCTTCTGAAAATTGTTCAAGATGTCCCTCGCTTCTGTTCCTATTTGTGGGTGTTTTCTGAGGTCCTGCTCCTGGTTCTTCATCTGTGAACACAGAACAAAAATATTTGTTAAGCAATTCCGCTTTATCCTTATCAGCTTCTACATATTCCTCCCCTGCACCCTAGAGTCTGACAATACCACTTTTGTCCTTCCTCTTCTCACTAATATATCTGAAAAATGTCTTATCCCCCCATTTTATTGCATTGGCTATTTCCTCCTCCTTTTGAACCTTTGCCTTCTTGACTACTTTGCTAGCTTCTCTAAGTTTTTCCAAAAACAGGTGCCTGTCTTCCTCTCTCTATGATATTTTGTATTTCATGAATGCCTCCCTCTTTTTCTTCAGTTTTTCAGCTACTTCTTTTGAAAACCATTGCGGTCTCCTTTTCCTTTTACGTTTATTTACCATTTTAACAAAAAGGTTTGTTGCCCTTAAAATATCCCCTTTCAGTTTTGCCCACTGTTTTTCTACATCCCCCAGCTGTTCCCATCCCACTAACGACTCCCTGAGATATTGGCCCATCTTCGCAAAGTTAATCTTCCTAAAGTCTAAGATCCTCACCTTTGAATGGATTCTAACAGCCCTAGTCCTAATACTGATCCACACCATCTGGTGATCACTGGATGCAAAATTATCTCCCACTACAACATCAGAAACACTTTCACCGTTGGTAAGCACCAAGTCCAGTATGGCCCCTTCACGAGTGGGGTCTGTTACCAATTGCCTGAATAGTTCTCCCTGTAGAGAATCCAGGATCTCCTTACTTCTAGATGATACTGCAGCAGGAATGTGCCAATCAACATCTGGCATATTGAAATCTCCTATCAGTAGCACTTCCCCTTTCCTAGCAATGCTGCGTATGTCTTCAATTAACTCTCTGTCTACCTCTTCCTCTTGTGAGGGAGGTCTGTATATCACACTAATGCAAATAGATTTCTCTTTCCCTCTTTCTAGTTTAACCCACAATGCCTCCTCTCTCCCTTTTAAGCTCTGTAATTCCAAAGCTTTAATAGTAGTTTTTACATATAGTGCCACTCCTCCTCCCCTTCTTCCTATACTGTCCTTTCTGAATAAAGTATAGCCAGGTATAGTTACATCCTAATCATGGTTTTCTGTGAACCATGTTTATGTAACTGCCACTAAATCCAAGTCAGCCACTCCCACCAAAGCTTCAACATCAGGGATCTTATTTCCCATGCTACGGGCATTTATACACACTGTTTCCATATGTTACCCCTGTTACACATTTCCATAAAGGTATTTAATGCATCACCTACCTGGGGGCTTTCTTCACCCATCCCCAACGAATCTAGTTTAAAGCCCTCTTCAGTAGATTAGCCAGTCTACTACCGAAGATGTGTTGACCTTTCTTGGACAGATGGATGCCATCTCTGCTCTGCAACCCTTGGAATTGCATCCCATGGTCTAGGAAACCAAAACGCTCTCAATGACACCATCAACGCAGCCATGCATTCATCTCCAGGATGCAAGCCTCTCTGCCTTGGCCTTTACCCTCTACAGGGAGGATTGAAGAGAACACCACCTGTGCACCGAAGATGTGTTGACCTTTCTTGGACAGATGGATGCCATCTCTGCTCTGCAACCCTTGGAACAGCATCCCATGGTCTAGGAAACCAATTATCTGTATTTATCTGTATCCTTTGTTGCCTCCCCCTCAACCAATTTATAACCCAAGCAGTAACTTTAGGTTCCATCCCTAGGGTGCTCAGTTTGTTTATAAGTCACCTGTGAGGAACGGTGTCAAAGGCTTTACTGAAATCCAAAAACACCACATCTAGGACTCTCCCTCGGTCCAACTCCATGGACACCCAGTCCAAGAAATCAATCAAATTTGTCTGACAAGACTTGCCTCTGGTAAACCAATGCTGCCTCAGATCCTGTAATCCATTGGAGCCTCACTATTTTCTCTTGAGCAGTGTTTCCCAATAATTTACTCACCACAGAGTTTAGACTAACCAAACTGTAGTTTTCAACCACATCCTTACTTCCGCTTTTGTGTAAAGGGACCACATGTGCCTCTCTCCAGTCCTCTGGGAGAAATTCCACTTGGATTTAGCCAAGAAAGAACTTGTCTTACTAATCTGTTATATTTTTTTTGAAGGTGTGAATAAATAAGTAGATAAAGGCGAGCCGGTTGATATAGGTTGTCCTATGTTTCTTTTCCTGTTCTATGTAAACTCAATGTTGCTTGTATGCATTGTAGTATGTTTTGTTCGATGTACACCGCATTGATTATAATAGCGCGGTATAGAAGAAATGTTAAATAAATAAATAAATAAATAAATAGTGTATCTGGGCTTTCAGAAATCCTTTGACAAGATCCCTCATGAGAGACTCTTAGGGTATGTTTTACAAAGCAGTGGGGCCACGACTCCGATATCGCATGCTTTGTAAACATGTCCCTTCCTGAAATTAAAAAATCATGAGATAGGAGGCAATTGTAGATCAGGAACTGGTTAAAAGATAGAAAACAAAGAGTAGGGCTAAATGGCCAGTTTTCTCAATGGAGAAAGGTGAATAGTGGAGTACTTCAGGGATCTGTGCTGGGCTCATTGTTTTTTAACATATTCAAAAATAGAAATGGGAATAATAAGTAAGGTGATCATATTTACAGATGACACAAAATTATTCAGAATTGTTAACACACAAGAGGACTGTGGAAGATTTCAAGAAGACTTTGATAAATTGGAAGACTGGATGTCCAAATGCCAGATGAAATTTAATGTGACAAGTGCAAAGTTATACTCTTAGGGAAGAACCCCCAAAACTATGGTTACATGATGCAAGGTTCCACATTAGGAACCACCGCCCAGGAAAAGGATTTAGAATCATCATGGATAATACGCTGAAACCCTCCGCCCAGTGTACAGCGGCAGCCAAGAAAGCAAATAGAATGCTAGGTATCATAAGGAAAAGAAAGGAGAATAAAACCAAGGATATTATAATGCCTCTGTATCATTCCATGGTGAGACCGCACCTTGAATATTGTGTGCAGTTCTGGTCTCCATGTCTTAAAAAGGATACAGCAGAATTAGAAAAGGTACAGAGAAGAGCCACCAGAATGATGAAGGGGATGGAAGGATACCCCTATGAGGAGAGGCTAAACATAACATATAACATCAACAAAGACAAAACCTGGAGCTGACTGTGGTACAGATCATCAACTACTAGTATGCAAACTCAAGCTAAAGCTGAAAAAGAGCAAACCACTCATGAATGCAGCAAAATATGACCTTGAGAATATACCACTGGAATTTAAAGACTGCCTGCAAAATCGATTTGCTGCTTTAGATACAAATGACAGAGCTCCGGAAGAGTTATGGAATGACATCAAGAAGGTTGTGTTGGAAGAAAGCGAGAAGTCTCTACAAAAGGTGAAAAAGCAAAAACGGACAAAATGGATGACGGAAGAAACTCTGAAAAAGGCCCAGAAACGCAGAGAAGCTAAAGCCAGAGGAGAAAGAAAGACAATCGCAGAACTCAACAGAGATTTCCAACGTGCAGCAAGACAGGACAAGGAAAAGTACTACAATGACACTTGCAAGGAAATAGAAGCAGAAACTATTAGAGGAAGAACAAGATTGGCTTTCCTAAAGCTACGAGAGTTAAAGAAAAAATTCCAGCCTCGAATTGGAATGTTACAAGATGCTCAAGGTTCTATGTTGAATGATGCTCAGAAGATCAAGAAAAGGTGGAAGGAATATACAGAGTTTTTATATGATAAAGATCAAGTGGACCAACAGCCTTCAACCTGTACCTTATGATCGGGAACCATTGGTGATGAAAGAAGAAGTTGAAGCAGCATTGAAAGCCTTATCAAAGAACAAAGCACCAGGCATTGATAGCATTCCCATAGAAGTATTGCAGCAATCTGATGCAGCTGTTACCATACCTACAAGGCTCTGCCAAGAAATATGGAAGACAACATCATGGCCAACTGACTGGAAAAGATCTGTGTTTATACCAATAGTAAAGAAAGGTGATCCAACTGACTGTGGAAATTATCGCACAATCGCTCTGATCCCACATGCCAGCAAGATTCTACTGAAGATTATTCAAAAGCGACTACAACCATACCTGGAACAAGAACTACCTGAAGTGCAAGCAGGGTTCAGGAAAGGGCGAGGAACGAGAGACATCATTGAGGATGTGAACTGGATCCTTGAAAAGACTAAAGAATACCAAAAGGATATCTATTTGTGCTTTATCGACTATAGCAAGGCTTTTGATTGTGTAAACCATGAGAAACTCTGGGCTACATTAAGAAGCATGGGTATACCAGAACACCTGATCGTTCTCTTGCGCAATCTGTACATTGATCAAGAAGCAACAGTTAGAACGGAACAAGGAGAAACAGAATGGTTTAAAATAAGCAAAGGTGTAAGACAAGGCTGCATACTTTCCCCCTACCTGTTTAATTTATATGCAGAACAAATCATCAGAGAAGCAGGACTGTATGAAGACAACAGAGGTGTGAAGACTGGTGGAAGACTCATCAACAACCTACGCTATGCTGATGATACCACATTACTGGCTGAAAGTGAAGATGATCTGAAACATTTGCTTCTCACAATCAAAGAACATAGGGGTATGTTTACTAAACCGGGCTAACGGTTAACCCGGGCTATCTGCCACTAGGTCCCATATTATTCAATGGGACCTAGTTGCAGATAGCCCGGGTTAACCGTTAGCCCGGTTTAGTAAACATACCCCATAGTCTCAAAATGGGCCTGCACCTTAATGTAAAGAAGACAAAGATCATGACAACTGGCATAATCAACAGGTTCATTGTTGAAGGAGATGAAATTGAAATTGTGAACAACTTTAACCTACAATAAAGAAGCAACAAGCAGTCAAGAAATCAGACAACGCATTGCTCTTGGCAGAATGGCTATGAAAGACCTAGATAAGATTCTCAAGAGCAGAGATGTCTTTCTCCATAAAAAGATTCAACTTGTTCAGGCCATGGTATTTTCAATAACATCATATGGATGTGAAAGCTGGACAGTGAAAAAGACAGAAGGAAGAAAATTGATGTCTTTGAATTATGGTGCTGACGCCGAATACTGTGTATACCATGGACTGCCCGAAGAACAAACCTGTCGGTACTAGAGGAGATCAAACCTAAGCTTTCTTTAGAAGCTCAGATGACAAGACTTCGACTTTCATACTTTGGACACATCATGCAAAGAGAGAGATCATTAGAGAAAGACATCATGCTTGGCAAGATAGAAGGTCAACGCAAAAGAGGAAGGCCAGCAATGAGATGGATCGATACAATAACAGCAGCTACGGGTACCAGTCTGTCAACAATGAGCCGCCTGACTGAAGACCAAACACAATTTAGGATAGCTATCCAGAGGGTCTCCATGAGTCGACTCCGACTCGACGGCACTTAACAACATCAATAGGGCCAGTTGTGCCATGAGATTTGTGTGGACTCTTGGTGGTGTGTAGTAAGGCCGTTTTCACAATCTGGAGTCTGAAAACAGGCATGCAGACGTCTAAATCATGGAGACATCCCAGGAACCATTTTATAAAACAGATATGGAAAAGTTCCTAGTGTGAGCATGTCCATGTAGGACAGGGGCGTGGCAGAGCTGTGTCCGGGGCATCCCTCCAAACATGCCCGATTCCAGAAATGCTGAATACATCTCCATCTTTGTCCAAGTCTGGATCAGCTCCAGGGCACCAATAGGCATCAAGCAGGAAAGTGCTCGTTCTGGCAGGAAAACATCTGTAGGATGTAAAGGAAATAGAACTCTAACATCCCCAGTATTGTCTATGGTGGGAAATGAGGAAACTTGTAGTGTTACTTTTGCGCTACTGAATGTCCTGTCTGCAGAATGACAGTTGGGAACATGTCCCCTTCTACGATACCATTGAGGGGACGTCTATGTAAATGTCCTCAGTGACGTTCATATCCAGTACGTCCACATTTCTGAAATCTTGCCTGAACATGGACATGACCAGCCTTTTTGGGTACATTTCCAACTGGACGTCACTGATTGCACTTGGACATCCTTTCTAAAATGTGCCATCACATGACAAAGTGAGTTTTCAGTGTAGTGTTGAAACAGGCACAATTAGATTCATGTCTCAAATGGTGTGGGGGGAATTCCATAGTAAAAGGTCATGACAGAGAAAGGCTGTCTCTGTAGTTAGGTCTAGATAATGATTATAAGCTGTTGCTAGGATCAACGGATTCATGTGGTTAGATTGGTTTGGCCATGTAGAGCTGTAGGGAATCAAGAGATCGGAAAGATCAAGAGAGACTCTGTGCAGGACGTTATGGATTAGAAGACATAGTTCAAATTGGTCCTAAAGGAGTCTGGAAGCCAGCGTAGAGGTTTTACTGCTACTACTACTACTACTGGTATTAATCATTCACATTGCACTGCAAGTGGAGGACTAGCATAATGGTTAGATCACTGGCTTGGTAACCAAAAAAAACAAGATTCATTTTCCACTAGTGCTCCTTGTGGCCTTGAGCAAGTCACTTAACCCTCCACTGACTCGGAAGAAAGGCCTGGCAATCTACTTCCAGTCACACTACCAAAAAAAAAACAGAAGCTGCTGGGTCACCAGGAGTCAGCAGTTACTCAAAGGCACAAATTGCATTGCGCAAGGTGTAAGCAATGCTGTGCAGTGACATGTAAGAAATCATCCCTGCTCACAGTCTAATCAAGACAGATGATGTACCAACTGGGGACTAGGATATATCTAAGGGAATGGAAAGAAACACATTGGAGGTGAATAGGAGACTAAGGGGATCAGGATCCAAAAGAAGTGAGCTTTTAGCCTCGACTTGAACAGGGCCACAGATGGAGTCTGTCATAGCGACTCAGGTAATTTGTTCCAGGTATAAGGAGCAGCAAGATACAAAGATGGACATCTAGAGTTGGCACAAATAGAAGGGATCTGCCAGAAGAGCTGAGTTCCCAAGGAGGTATGCAGGGAGAGATAAGAGAGGAAAGGTAGTGAGGAGCAGCCAAATGAAGGCACTTATAGGTCAGTAGAAGTTGTTTTCATGCAGGAGTAATGTGACCAGGAAGTCACTCTTGTTTGGCTTCCTGGAAGCTCAGTGATGACATTGGTTCCCCTTCTCTACTTGTGTGACTGCAACATTCGGACAGCTCTTTGTATTGAGGTAGGCTATGGCCTAGCATGGCCTGCTACTATGAAAGGCCTGTAAGTTAGGCCTGGATCCTAATTCCCATTGTAGCAGCAGATAAGCATGCAATAAATAAAACCAGGAATCTTTTCAAGGATCCAAGCCAGTTTAATGTGCACAGGCTCAAGCAATAATCAATTTCAAAATGGCTGAGCAATGGTTTCTAGCAAAACAACAACTTTTATACCGTTCTTCTCCATTCTAGACATAGGCAAACTTTTCATTGGTCCCAGTAACCCCTCTCACCCATCTATTGGTCCCGGTACTGATATGGCTATCCAACTGGGACTCTGGTCTGGGCTCAGCACCTGCTCACCCACCATCTAGTCCCAATTACAATTGTCAGTGTCTCTAACTTGTTACATCTCTCCTCCAAGGTCGCTCAGCTAGTTAAAACATATGGGAAGCAGGGCACTGTAACCTTGCTTTTTGCAGAGTTAATTAATTCCATAGAAGCTGTGCTCTCTTATCAGTACCAATTAGAGCTGTTTTGACTTGACTGGAGATGCACTATAGAACTGCTACTCTTTTTCTCGGGGAACAGTCAGCACCATCAATCCAGCAGGTTTTGGGTTTACAGTCATTTGCATTTCTCTCTCTTCAGCAAAGGATATCTGTGTCTGAAGCTTTGCAAGCAGATCTCGGCTCCAAAAATGGAATAGGGCATTCAGGCATATACAGGAACTGGTGCATTATTTTCTGTCCCCCTAGTTCACACATGCGGTTCTGCAGGAAAGGCTTTGCGGACTTAGCCCCAGTAGCTCTGATAATGGTGATGCATCTGGCCTAGTCTTTATCCATGCTGTAGCCCTCTTTAGCTGCCACTTACTCTATAGCTACTTCCTTCTCCTACTAGAACATTGTGCTTGGTTTGTTGTTTTATGACTCTGCAATCAAGTACTCCCTCCTCCCCTCCTGGGGAGGAGTCAAGATACGGGCATTCACTTTTCTAATGTCTTTCTCCTCTGTAATGGGCGCACTCACACCCAGTTTTTCACTTCCTCTGCTCCTTTGATTAGGAAACCCTCCTCCACATCATTCGACTAAAATATCAGCAAAAAGATCTGTTCTCTTTTTCCATCTTACAATTTTTACATTCTCTGTCCTTCTTCAACAATCCACATACTTTTCTGATCAACTTTTCATTTAACTATTATGCCCGCAAATTCATCCAGTTCTCTGCAATTTCCATTCATTAGTTCAATCAAGTCCTAAACTTCTCAGTGTATAATGCAGTTTTTTTTTTTTTCAGTTCTAAACAAGTCTGGTCAGCTGACTTTCACTTCTGGTCCAGAGGGGGTGCACATCCCCCTGCTGCGGAGGTGGCTGGCAAACTAGGGAATCTACAGGGAGGAGTCCCCCCCCCCCCCCTCTCCTGGGTTCTGTTTCTCCTAGCAACGCTCTATCCAGGAGGTTGATTTTTTTTTTTAAATGATCTACTTCTCTGCTGTGGGCACATTAGTTCACGCCTACCGGGGGTGACATCATCGGTGGACTGGGCTCCATCCCCCCCTTAAGCACTCTGAACGGAGCTACTTACAGAGAGAGAGAGAGTGACGAGACAGGATATCTAGAGATTCTGGGGCAAAATATGGTGAACTAAGGAAATATGAGCAACTAGCAGAAGCCACTCCCTTTCACATAGCATTCCTGATTGGGACAGAGACATTTCATAGTCTTCAGTAAATCCCTTACTGAAATTCTTGATCATACTTGAAAAGACACTTATTATTTCTGTAAACATAGGGCAGGCAGGAAACACTTAGATTGAGCACATACATCCATTATGCTTATTGCAACTTATTCCAAACAGGAACAATTTAGATACAGTTAAAACGATTATTTTGAACAACAAATCCAACAGAAAAAGTTACTATGGCTCTTAACATGACAATCACATTCTGCAAAAGAAATTATTATTTTTTTAGTTCAGGAAGCAAATATTCAAAAGACATGAAACGGATACTTTTCCATAGCTGTGGTGGATATCTAAAATGCATATACACCCTCTTTTTGTTTTGTTTTTAACACTAAATGTCTTCTATCAGGTGCTTGCCACAGTATATCAGGAAATAACGTCTTGAAATTTAAAAAACAAAGTACCCTCTTTCTCTGGACACGGACATACAAAATTCAAATACCCATCCTAAATTGTAAAGGTCTTCATTAATCACTAGTACAGATTTCAAAGATAAAATCCTAACACAATTTTCTTATTCACTCAGAATTTAAACCATTCATTCTCAGGTTGCAATCTGCCGTTAGTTTTTGAAACAACAGATATACTTCCTTTATTTTACACAAGCAAGAGACTGCTCAATCGGGAACGGCTGTCTCATTCCCTAGTAAGCTGTGTGAGCCACACCCCTCCGCTCACTGGAAACGAAATGATCACAGTTTCACAGGCACACAGAGACATGCTAGCAAGAATCATTTAAATCAGTGTCAAGTCGTGATCTAATAATTACTTTGTAGGTTTATAAGTCAAAGGAAATAAACCCAAAAACAGTTTGCTTAGTTTATCATTTCTGAAAGGTAACAATAAAAATACAGACAAAGCAGAGAATATAACTAAAAACAGTTTACGGAGCTCCGATGAGGTTAATTCGACCTTCAAAACTAAAATTCTGACTAAATATTCCTATCGAATGGTATACAATACCTGACCATAGTAGAAGGAACATCACCATTAAAACACAGTGAATAAAACAGGTACAATTTTCCTGACATAAGCACAAACTAACAGCATTGAGATTTAAGCCTGCACAGGGTTAGAAAGACACTGTACATTCTTTCCTTCAGACACGCCCCCTGTCAGTTTTTTTTTTTGTGCAGTAGGAAAGCGAACTGGGTCAGACCAGCTTTTGGATTTTTAAAATGATTCTTGGTGTTTTGCGTCTTCGTTCTGCTTTATTAATACAATTTCTTTATCAGTGAACTGTCACAAATTACTCAACAGAATAATCTCACATTTATAACAGAAGGGAAACTCGTGGTTTCAACAGAGAACAAAACAAAACAGATACACAGTAGGATAGACAATACACATCAAACGCTTCACAATCATGCTAGCAACGTATCCCAAAATGCATTTCGTTCTATCTATTCTGACTAGTCTTATCCAATTTCCCAATTACAAAAAGACGGGGGTTTCGCCCTGCGAATACTCATGCGGGGTTACTCGGCTCGTCTTTGAGAGGTGATCAGGCTCTCTTACCAATTTCCAATTTATCTCGAGATTACCAATTCCAAGTTCCAATGGCAGCACTGCTCTTTCTATTTCTGTCTAGACATACCAAATCAAAACTCTACTTACCAGATCTGGTTCCCAAGCTTCTGAGTTGGATCCTGGACTCCCCCGGGTCGGAAGTGTTGGCCAGCTGGACCCAGTGCCTGCCGAGGCCAGGCAGAACCCCCTCCGATTCAAGAGGATCGGTGGGCCCAGGGAAATTCCCCTGCGTCGGATTGGCATGGTTCCAACTGGACCAAACCTCAAGGCGAATTACGTGGATTTATTCACTTGAACACCATCCACCACTCGCACTTCCAGGCCAACGCACCAAGAAATGTAGCAGCAGATAAGCATGCAATAAATAAAACCAGGAGTCTTTTCAAGGATCCAAGCCAGTTTAATGTGCACAGGCTCAAGCAATAATCAATTTCAAAATGGCTGAGCAATGGTTTCTAGCAAAACAAACAACTTTTATACCATTCTTCTCCATTCTAGACATAGGCAAACTTTTCATTGGTCCCAGTAACCCCTCTCACCCATCTATTGGTCCCGGTACTGATATGGCTATCCAATTGGGACTCTGGTCTGGGCTCAGCACCTGCTCACCCCCCCTCTAGTCCCAATTACAATGGTCAGTGTCTCTAACTTGTTACATCTCTCCTCCAAGGTCGCTCAGCTAGTTAAAACATATGGGAAGCAGGGCACTGTAACCTTGCTTTTTGCAGAGTTAATTAATTCCATAGAAGCTGTGCTCTCTTATCAGTACCAATTAGAGCTGTTTTCTGTCTTTTCTAAGTTTCGTTTCTGCTTAGCTATGTTCAGTTAAGCTGAGTTAAGTTTCAATTCTATGGTGTCATCATTCAGGGGGGTTTTCATTCCTCTGGGCCTAACTACAGGCTTCAGTTACAGGTCAAGCTGCTCAGGCCTGTCTGCTCACTTCAGACACCATGGATCACAGGCCTTCGCCTACCACACCATTATAGCTAGAAAAGAACCAAAAATCTGTGAAAAATAAGAAAGCTGTTTTAAAATGCTTAATAAGAAGTTTTCATGAATTCATAAGTCTTCTATTATTCTCTTGTGTGTGAAAGAACAGAAATGTTACAGTATATGCATTCCAGAAGCCGAAGTTAACCTTGCAGTAGAAAAGTAACGAGATTAAGAACTGTACCATTGTTCAAGCAATCCTAAAGGAGGGGGCCGGTTGCTAAGCTCTGGAGGGACTTCTAATTGGACAAATGAAGGGAATGTATAACCAATGAAAAGTTTGCATCTATCGAGTTGGAACCAATAGAAAGTTGTCATGTATCAAACTGAAAAAGAGGTATAAATGGTTATGTCTCTGTATAAACTTTTGCTCAGTACCTTTTGAAGCTTTGACTGACTGGGCCTTGTGCACAATAAATTGACTTGGACCCTGTCAATCGACTCCTGGACTTATTCATTGATTGCACTTTGCCACAGCAGTATGGCCTTTTAAATATCAGTGCCAGCAATCTGGTTCCACCCTGGTTAATAGTTTCGGGACTTGCAAGTAATTTGGAAACAACCATTCACTCCTATAGGCACTCTTGCAGCAAAATGCTGTGTCTGTTCCTGGAGTATCTCTGAATTTGAACTTTATGTTGAAATAGTTTTATCCAGAAAGCAGGGCCTCGTAGAATAATGTTTTACTGCTGTTACAACTGCCTTAAGCAGGGCTGGTCCAACCATTAGGCAAGCTAGGCAATTGCCTAGGGGGGGCAGTTTCCGTGGGGTGTCAAAGAGCACAGCTTTCAAAGCTAAACAGTAGATTCTGATAGCCAGGGAGGGTGTAATGCTTAAAGTTTGCCTAGGGCACTAACACCTTGAGTCAACTCTGAGGCCGGCCCAGATCTCGACACATGCATTGCAATGCATTTAGGGGTAGATGTTCCCTTAGGCTTCCTCAGCTAGTATCACGATCTTTGCAGTTTTCCAGGTCATGCCACATCTTGGCAAGTGGAACTGACGTTTCAGCCATTGTGCTATGGCTTTCTTCACCTTGAGGAAATCTATACCCTGATGTCTGAAATGCCGGCTCCTGTTACTAAGATGTGGCATGACCTGGAAAACTGCAAAGATCATTTAGGGGGTAATTTTAGAAACACAGAAACATGACAGCAGAAAAAAAAACATACAATCTCTCCAGTCTGCCCTTCCATATCAACTTCTATAGTCCCTTTTTTTCTTTTAGAGATCCTCTGTGTTTGTTGCATGCTTTCTTGAATTCAGATACTGTCCTCGTCTCTACTACTTCCACTGGGAGACTATTCCACGCATCTACCACTCTTTCCGTAAAGAAAATATTTCTACATATTACTTCTGAGTCTATCCTCTTTCACCTTCATCCTATGCCACCTCTTAACAGAGCTTTCTTTCAGATAAAAGCAAGAAAGCATTTCATCATCCTCAGTACAATTTATTTATTTTTATTTAGTAGGTTTTCTATACCACCTGTTCTTTAATCAAAGTGGTTTACGTTGGAACTAAACAGGAGTTACATATCAAATTTATAATTTGAGGCTAGTAGGATGCCCTATGTGGTTGTTTCAAAGTGACCTCAGAAGAGTAGTGTTTTTAAATACTTCCCAAATTCTTCATTGTCTGCTATAGCTCTCAAAGCATCTGGTAGGTCGTTCCTAAAGGTTGGTGCTGCTAGGGTGAGAGCTCTTGCAGATGTAGTATTGATAGCTTTATTGTATGATGAGAGTGTTAATGACAGTAGCAGTGTGATTTGAACCCTGGTTTCCCTGTTCCTAACTCACCTCTTTAACCATTAGGCTACTCCTAGAGCAGGCAACCTATGCTATTATCCTTGCTTCTGTGATTTAGCATCAACTCATGGTGCTCCCGTTTGCATTTTTATAACGTCATTCATTCAAAGGTTGCTCACTATGAGCTGGACACCTCCTCTGGTGAAAAATAGCACTGAGTTCATTACACAGCCCAACCATCAATAAGAATGCATTATTACGTTTGTTTCTTAAGAAAACAGATATTTCCTTTCTGTGGGGTAGGATTCAGATGTTCCCGGACGTGTCCTGTTGGACACTAGTCCGTAGAAAGAAATTTTTGGAACTACGCACAAAGATATTATCTCTGGGAGCAAAGTTCCAATTATGATTTCCTCGTAAATGTATTGTTCGTTACCAGAATTCTGTGATTCATTTCTTTGAACCTTCTCAATTGCACTTCTTTTTGGATGCTAAGAAGTTATAGGGCTGTTTGAGGTTGGTTGGAGTGTGGGTTTGTTGGGGGAACGTTAGTGTAGTATGTATGCCATAAAGTTCTGCTGTTTTCTGTGTTTAATTTTTTCCTTTTTATTTCCACTCCTCTGCAATTGACCTTCTTGGATCACTCCTATTGTGGACTATTTAACCCTGGAATTACCGAGATTTTCTGCACACACTGAATACCGTTGGGGTCATAAATGACCCCCACGATGAATTTTAATTGTTAACCATGAAAATTTTAAACTAAAGAGGCAAAATATTATTCCAAATTAATTATTTATTATATGACGGTTAAATGTTTTGAAATTTAATGTTTTATCATAAAATTACATGAAGAAGAGTTGCTATGAAAACAGTTTTTGCATGCACTTGATGAACACAGTAAAGTACTACAGTCATTTGCATGAGACACAGGCAATTTCTGAATGTTCTTTGCAAACATTGCGCTTGCAGGAGGTGCAAACTATGTTGTTTTTCTTGTCTTTTTCTCTGGAACAGCAGTGACACCTTGCCCTTTTCTTTGGGATCCCAACATTGCAAACAGCATTAGTGGCTTCTTCAGTGCTGGAAGAAGTCTCGCTGCAATTATTCTGAAGCAACTGCTTTCCTAATTCGAAGAGGAATAGACAACGTCTGTGCTTTGACTTGGACTGCCATTCTGGATTTAGTGACATCCAAACAAAGAACTGATGTCCAACATGTTGTAGAAGATTGTCACTGGCCAGTGTCTTGTCATTCGTTTCGTGATATACGTGCACAACATTTGATCTGCCGTATCTACTCCACCTTTACTAGAATTATAGTCCAAGTTCATGCGTGGTTTTTTGTCTGGACGTGTGTTATCTACTTCTTCTTGATCATGCAAACTTCTCAGAAGAACAAACACTTTTCCTTTCTTCGGGCAATAGGAAACCAGAGTGGCGTCATCGCGAAAGGCAAACAGTGAAGTGAATACCTCTCGGCCCTTTGCTGTTACAAATTCTGGAGGTAATTATTTTCTGTTCTTTTGAATTGTTCCCAAAAGTGTCATTTGTTTTTCTAGCAATTTCCGTGACAGGGATAAACTGCAGAAGAAATTGTCAACAGAGACCTTAGGCCGTTAACGCATGTGTGAGCGCCATAAGGAGCACTGCATCGGGCATCCCCTGCCTGCCTAGGCTCTGGATGGGCGTCGCGACGGGCGCCTGCTCCCTGCTACGGGCTGCCCTCCCTCTCTTCGCTCAGGTATAATGTACTTGCCGTTCACGATTGCAAAGTCCTGCTTCTCTTGCTCTCTTGCCGTGTATGTCAGTCGCTCCGCTGTGGTCCGCCTCTCCGGTGTAGGCCCTCCTGCAGATGTACGCGCTCCTCTCAGACCGCCGAAAGGGGGGGGGGAACGGCGAAAAGAGGCCGAGCCGGCATCAGGCTCGCTCTTTTATTTGCGGCTCACTGCCCGCCCTCCCTCGCCGTCCCCCCGCCCCTCCCCTCCCTCTCGCTGTCGGGTCTTTTCTGCCAGATCGCGTCAATCCTTCAGTGAGTTGCAGCACAACCCTTTCACCCTGATTCTGTTCCCTGTTTTGTCTGAGTTCCCTTCCTGTCACACAACATCCATAGCTTTATGCCATATTTCCCAGGTTTGCTGGGAATATATTGTCTGAATGGAACATGGCCACGAAATGTAAGCAGTTGCTCATCCACAGTAACATTTTCACCAGTTACAAAGGCGTCACTTAGAGTTGCTTCCCAGGTATCAAAAATGTGTCTGATTGGAGCAAGCTTATCCACGCCTCGTTGTTCACATCTGTTGGTTGCATCATCAAATCTGAGAGCACAAGAAATTTGATGAAAACAGTTACAGGCCATATTTTTGCAGAAAACAGAACGACCATCTTCAAGGTTCCACAACTGAACTATGGATTCATTTTGTGACTTGTACACGCCTGAGAGGATCAGAAGTCCAAGAAAACATTAAAATTCTCCATCTGTCAAATCTTTCCAGGTGTCGTCATAAAAGTGTCTTCCTTGTTTGCTCATCCACATCATGATTTCTTTCAATAAGTTCTTCCTCATGAACAAGTGGAATGCTGCGAGAGGGCCTTCAACATTTCGTACAGCATACCTTGTAGACCCTTTTCTACGGGCATGACATTAGCTCTGGCATATCTTCCAGCAGCTTGCTTTATAGGTTTCCTGTTCCATGATGTGGCATCCTTAGATACATAGGCTTCAATGGCAACATTTGTGCTTATAGTCAATGACCTCTTAGCTCCTCTACGACCACAACTAAGATTCCTCACAGATGATACTGACACCGAGGACTCCTGCCTTCTTCCACGTCCAGCACAGCCTCGACCTTTGCCTCAACCTGTAACTTGACTCTTTGCTGCAGGCGATGTTACCGGCTCAACATCAGTCTCGCATTCACATGGCAACCAACTGCTGTCGCCATCTGAATCATGACTGTGATCATCAGATTTATCACCCGAACTTAGCTGATATGCTTCTTCGCTTGCTGAATATGCTGCATCATCAGACGACTCAGAGCCGTCACTGTCAGCATCTTGTTGCAATATTTCTCTTACTTGGGCAGCTGAATGCTTTCGTTTTGACATCATAAACAATAACCTAAAATAAATAAACAAAATTAAAGTTGAATAAAACACAAAGCAGTTTTACTATAGGTGTACAATAATTGTGATGAACGAGCTGAAAGCCTTTAGATTTCATCAGAAATAATGAGAGAAACACATTCACAGTTCTCAAGACAGAACAAATGATTAAACATAAGAAAGACACTTACTCTACTCTGCCTTACCCTACAGACAAAGATTTACACAAACAAATGGCTATATCTCTATTGTAAATAATACCGGTAACTCAATTATGTTGTGATGACCTGTACATAGTTTGAATAGTGTTATTCTAGTTAATGTTCAAAACATGTTCAATGTAACTAAACGTGTACATAGTTAACACAAGTTCCATGTAAAATATACAGAAGTATATTGATTTTTGTTCGATGTGAACCGCCCCTGATCTCTGGAAGGGGCGGTATATAAGAAACTGTTAAATAAATAAATAAAAATAAATAAATAAATAAACGTATGATATCAATTACAGAAAATGTGTAATTTTCATTAAATAACAGTACAAAAAATAAATGATGCATAATTAATGATAAATATGTTTGTCAGATCAAAAAATTCACAAAACTGAAAATTGTATCATGATCCAAACTGGACGTAAGCAACTGGAGTCAAAAATGACCCCACTGGTACTCTGTGCTGCAATTCATCACTAGCGTCACCTAGTGGATGAAAATTATTCCTCTCATGGCGCAATATAAAGAGAATATTGACATGTGAAAAGTCATAAAAAGATTGCATTCTTGAACAACTAGTTTATGAGATACACGTTGTGAAACTTGCAATGGGGTCACTTTTGACCCCATCCGTACTCCCAGGGTTAATTGATGATCTTTGATTTCGCAGTCAGGGTTTGGTGCTTTGCTATGCGAGTTATCCTATATATCTTTTTGTTAGACCATCACTTGTGTTTCCTATTCCAAGTTTGCTTGATGTATTTGTAAAACCTGATAAATAGAAAAAAAAAAGTCCAGTGCCTTATCCATTAGGCCACAGGAAGGGGGGGGGGGGCATCAGATGTTTTTGTAAAGCTTTTTTTGTGCATTTGTGACCACATAAAATGCAATGTGTGCCTTCAAATCAATGCTTACTTCTGGAGACCCAGCAGCTCCTGGGCTTTCCTGGCAATGTGACAAGAAAGCAATAGAGGTTTAAGCGACTTGATCAAGGTCACAAGGAGTGCTAGCAGGAACGGAAGCTTGGTCTCCTGGTTACCAAGCCAGTGCTCTAACTATTAGGCTACTCCTCTACTGTACACATAAAAAGGCCTGTTATAAAACTCTGACCAGTGTAAAATACGCACATTAACATGATGGTGCATACTTTCCCAGTAGGCCTAGCCAGAGGTGCGGTCTGAGAGGCTTATGGTCAAAGTTTATAAGCACATGCCTAGATTCAAAAATATATTAAGTTACACGCATACTTCAATCATCTAAGTGCAGGGCTTTACTACAGCAGGTGTAAATGTCAGCGCCAGCTTTCAAGGCGTAGACTTTGTCGCTTGCACTAGCTTTTCAGAAAGAATAGGCACCTTTGATCAGCCACGAACTAAGCTGAACTCTTAACTTGGCAGAATTAATGTATGAACTATGGTTACACGGTTAATTTCACAGACATCGTTCCCTTCAAAAAGGGGCAGACCATCAAATGCTTGGGCCACAGAGGGACCATTTTGAAGACTGTGCGAACAGACTGGCTGGCAGATGTGTTACCTTTTCTTCCACTTCTGTTGTCCGTCACTGTGGCAAAAACAATACTACACTTCAACAGATGAAAACACCGTGGGCACATGATACGTTTAATTATACATTGCCATCTTGCTTTAGGGAGAGAGGAAGATGCATGTATTGGATCTATGGCATTGCACCGAGATATAAATTGGACGGACGAGCTGAATCTTATTTGCCATCTCATATATCTCTCTATCCATGATTTGGCAATACAGATCAGAACATAACCCGGCAACAATTTTCCAATTAACTCCCATTGCTAGCTCAGGGCTCTTTCAGTATTACATAGCCAGATTCACTTTCCCAGTAGTTTTTTTTATTAAAAGATCTTATTGATTTTTACAGCTCAGCCCAAACGTTCATCTAGAGAACAAGCACAATAGAATAGTATAAAACGTCTTTTCATTGAGAAGACCAGAATGGAGTCATTATATACAACTGCACATGCTCTGAAATGCATAAAAACATAAACAAAGCCTTAAACAATCTCCTTTCCCTGAAAACACATCATATTGCATATTTCTAAATTGTATTCCTCTTACGGTCACCACCATCTCCTACATGTTCTTGAGAAATTAAATAAAATGTTCCTGTTATTTACTCCATGTCTGGAAATATCCCCGGTGTATTTTAGATGTACTAAATTGTGGTGCCATACTAGTGATTGGTAATGCCACTAATGTTAAATATATCTCCTTGAATATCTTGAGACTTGCAGCAAATAACGTTCTCTAATGTGTATTAGTGCACACTAATATAGTAACACTTTTTAGTACATTTAGGGACATGTAATTGTGCCGATAGCATGTAATCAGCCCTGAAAATGAACATGGAGGTATCCCTGGCATGTCCCCATATTGCAAGTATGGGTTTTGTGCTACCACTGTGCTCCTACTGTTTGGAGCACTCAGCGCAGGTGCACTTAGCATCATCCATTGAAGTGGCGGAAGTGCGTCCATGCTAAGTGCAATATCGCTGGGGAGTGCACCCCAAAATTGCCCATGCTACCAGTGATGTGCACACTCTGCCCAAGAAATGTCCAGTCTTCGCTCCAACCCATGCTACTCAGGTAGCATGGGATTTTTAGCAGGGCTCCATTTTTAACCCATGGTATTTTCTACCGCAACGCGCTAAACCCCACACTATCCTGCAGCGCTCTTTAGTAAACATGCCCCCTAGCTGTTTCTTCTTCCACACAAAATACACTGCATCATATTATTAGAAGGTAGGCTTTGTGATGTGGGTAAAGGAGGAGTAGCTGTTTCTTTTGCTTGCATATTTCGACACCACTGTGAAAACTTCACAGTAAATTCCTGTTTTCCATTGAAAAAGATGAATTATATTGAGAGATTCATTATACTGAGACCAGTTTCTTCACTAGTTTACACAAGAAACATAAAAACAGAAACATTTATAGGGGAATTAACCTGAATTAGAATTAACCTGAATTACATGTCTCCGCATGACCAGTCCTAGACCACAAGACTCTCAGTTTTCTTGACGTATTTGCAGAATTTATCCTATTTCTGGATTCATTTTCACATAGTGAAGATGCAAATTAACCCAGGTCTGGATTGTCAATACACCTTACAGGGTGGAGTATGTCTACCTCATCTGAGAAGGAGGGGGGGGGCGTGATCTGCCCCTTAACCATTCCTGCCCCATGTTCCCTAGACTGCATATACTGGTTATCATGAAATTCATATCTCCCTGAACTGAGGGGAGAGAGGAGCTTAGGACTGAACATGAGAATTACTGACCCAAAGGATACCTTTACTCTGTAAATGCATTAATAGACAATGATCATTAAAGTCTGTGATGCTCTCTTTCTGCTCTCAGGTTCCAATTTTGGATTGCAAATCATTACAGTTTCATTCATACACTATCAGGTCAATAATTAAATAATTTAACACCACGGATATCATCTCTTTTAAAGACCAGAATAAATTATTCACATATATTCAGTGTTGCTATCTGGATAGTGAGTGGCGCCGAACATACGCAAAGAACGGCGATGGCTTCTGCTCTACGGAGAGTGGCGATATTCAATCCGCCATCCATATGGCCAAGCAGTTTAATTTAAGGCAGCCTCTTGGCTATGCAGAGCCAATGGCTATACGAAGCCAATGGCTATACAGAGCCAATGGCTTAATATCACCAACTATCTGGAGAGTTAGGTGGAACATCCATGCTCTGCCCTCCTTCTATCGCAGTGCCATCTGGATTGGGCCTGGGTGCTCTTAAAGGATCGTCAGCAGCACTAGCAGTATAGAGGTGCTGGAAATTCACAGACAGGGTATTTATCCATATAGAAATGGCTACTATACAGATAAATCTTTTTGAAGATCGACCCGTATGTCTTTATCTTCTCAATGATAATATGTAGCATGTTTTCAAGGAATTGGGATTATAAAATGCTAACAACTGCAGTCAGTCATTTTTGGTTTAACAGACTGTAGTGTCATATTATCATATTGCTCCCAGAGAAAACTGGATTCTTGCTAGTTCATAGTATCTCCATTCTCATCCCAAGAATGGTCTTGAGAACTCATATGGCATGGAGGAGTAGCCTACTGGATATAGCAACAGGCTGTGAACCAGGGTTCAGATCCATTTCTCCCTCTGCTGCTCTTGGTGACCTTGGGCAATCTACTCAACTCTGTTGCCTCATGTGGAACAAGAGATCATAAGCCTTATGGGAGCTGGGATCTATCTACTGTACTTGATTTTAGCTCAGCTTGAGCTCGGATTGGAAAGTTAAATGATTAAATCTAAAGTCCAAATCATGCACTACAACATAGACTTCAACATACAAGGAGGGTCTTTTACCAAGTGCACCAGCTCTTAAAACATGTTCTGGCACATGCTGAAGGCACGCTTGGATGTGCATTGCCAACCAGCCCTGGGCCATGACAGCGCAGGATGGTTCCTGTGCTAACTAGACAACCCGTATTATGGTCACAAGTGGGCAGGTTTGGGGCAGAGAATGGGCGTGATGAGCTCAGCAGAGTTAGAACTGTGTTCACACCACACACTGCATTATCACAGGTTCACCTAATGCTGCATGATGCAACATGCGCTGGGGCTCAGGGCTCCATGTTAACTGCTGGGAAAATGCTTTCACGCCCGAGAGTTAACGTGGTGATGTTGTACCTAATGCACCATGGTTTTGGTGCTGTTGGCACATTGCGCACAACGACTTAGTGCCCGTTAGTAAAAGACCCCTAAGATTCACTAAAGTACAGTAGCATATTAGTGCACTGAGCTGCATAAATGCATCTATTAACCGCAGGATGCCTTTTACGTAATGGCACTTAATTACCAATACCAGACAGCTATGGCGGTCATACAAATATGCCACAGCATCTCAGCATCTGCACTTCTATGCGCATGCTCCACCATGCAATTTTATAAAAGGCATTTTTTTCTATGTGAACAGACTTTCCATGTAGAAAAATGGCCGTGCCTACTTTTACCCATGATGACCAGAGGCATTTCTGGGGTAAGGGTTCCGACATGCTTTCCTACAGGAGCTCTCCAGATCAACCAACAGTAAGGATTTAAGGGTTTGTTTTATTATATTAAATTGCTAGCTTTCTGACTGGGAGCTCTTAAAAGGGTGTTTTGTACATTTTTAAAGCAAGGTTACTTTCTTTTTGGTGCTTTAGTGGGACTTTCCTTGAGCACAGTAGGTGGTTGAACTCCAGTAACCTCTTCAGCTTTAGGAACTGCTAACAGCTAATCACGAGTTAGTGGGCCTGATTACCTGAGAGCAGCTGAGGGCCTGCATAAAAGGCTCCAGTGTCCTGCCCTGTTCAGGCTTTCCTACAGGAGCTCTCCAGATCAACCAACAGTAAGGATTTAAGGGTTGGTTTTATTATATTAAATTGTTAGCTCTCTGACTGGGAGCTCTTAAAAGGGTTTTTTGTACATTTTTAAAGCCAGGGTACTTTCTTTTTGGTGCTTTAGTGGGACTTTCCTTGAGCACAGTAGGTGATTGAACTCCAGTAACCTCTTCAGCTTTGGGAACTACTAACACCTAATCAGGAGTTAGTGGGCCTGATTACCTGAGAGCAGCTGAGGGCCTGCATAAAAGGCTCCAGTGCCCTGCCCTGTTCAGGTTTTCCTACAGGAGCTCTCCAGATCAGCCAACAGTAAGGATTTAAGGGTTTGTTTTATTATATTAAATTGTTACCTCTCTGACTGGGATCTCTTAAAAGGGTTTTTTGTACATTTTTAAAGCAAGGTTACTTTCTTTTTCGTGCTTTAGTGGGACTTTCCTTGAGCACAGTAGGTCGTTGAACTCCAGTAACCTCCTCAGCTTTGGGAACTGCTAACACCTAATCAGGTGTTAGTTCCCTCCCTACCCACCCTGACTCCCACCCACCCCTAGCGAATAGTCTTGCTTTATAGGGCACCTCCCCATTTGACAAAGCACAGAGAATTGGACCAGCACATTTTGAATATAATTAAGGAGATTTAACTGCTTTTTCTCAGAAAGGACAGCTGGGAAACCAGCTGGTACTTGGTAGATCTCTCTCTTTTGCTTTAACAGATCCTAAGCTCCACGAACAGAACAATGGCTGGGAAAAATTGTATCGCTAAAGCTGTTGCCCCCCGTTACAGCTTCTGCCTCGGTCCAGACAGAGGTCCTAATGCCAGTTGAAGGACCGGTTCCATGTGCAGGGTGCCTGCATGCTTAAGCTCTGAGAAAACAAGTGGAGGAACTCAGAGATGAGGTGGCGAGGCTCAGGAGCATTCAAGACAGTGAGAAGTACATTGATGAGATGCTTCTTGCAGCAACCAAGCTCTCCAGAAGAGGAGAAGATGGGTGCCAACAGAATGTCGATGGTTGCACAGATGTCACCAGGGCCTGCAAAATCACCAATCAAACTTCTCCAACCCTTGAATTGAAGAACCATTATGCAGCCCTGGAAGTGGAGGAGGTGAAAGCATCTCTGGAAAGGGAAGAACCAGAGCTCAAGTACCCCAAAGTTGCAGAATCACTGACCACAAGGAAACGAAGGGTAGTGGTGGTTGGTATGCTGTCTGCCTGGTGCTAAAATCCAGGATGTTACGGAGAGTTTGCCGAGACTCATCAAGCCCACTGACTATTACCCAAAGTTGCTAATCCATGTTGGAACAAATGATACTGCCAGGTATACCTCGGAATATATCAAAAGTGACTTCATGGCTCTGGGACAGAGGGTGAAGCAGTTAGGTGCACAGGTGGTGTTCTCTTCAATCCTCCCTGTTGAGGGTAAAGGCCAAGGCAGAGAGGCTCGCATCCTGGAGATGAATGCATGGCTGCGCGGATGGTGTCATCAAGAGCGTTTTGGTTTCCTAGACCATGGGATGCTGTTCCAAGGGTTGCAGGACAGAGATGGCATCCATCTGTCCAAGAAAGGTCAACATGTCTTCAGTAGTAGACTGGCTAATCTCCTGAAGAGGGCTTTAAACTAGATTCGTTGGAGATGGGTGAAGAAAGCCCCCAGGTAAGTGAAAGCCCCCAGGTAGGTGATACATTAAATAACTTTATGGAAATGGGTAAGAGGGGTAACATATGGAAAACAGTGTGTATAAATGCCCGTAGCATGGGAAATAAGATCTCTGATGTTGAAGCTTTGGTGGAAGTGGCTGACTTGGATTTAGTGGCAGTTACAGAAACATGGTTCACAGAAAACCATGATTGGGATGTAACTATACCTGGCTATACTTTATTCAGAAAGGACAGGGTAGGAAGTAGGGGAGGAGGAGTGGCACTATATGTAAAAACTACTATTAAAGCTTTGGAATTACAGAGCTTAAAAGGGAGAGAGGAGGCATTGTGGGTTAAACTAGAAAGAGGGAAAGAGAAATCTATTTGCATTAGTGTGATATACAGACCTCCATCACAAGAGGAAGAGGTGGACAGAGAGTTAATTGAAGACATGCGCAGCATTGTTAGGAAAGGGGAAGTGCTACTGATAGGAGATTTCAGTATTCCAGATGTTGATTGGCACATTCCTGCTGCAGTATCAACTAGAAGTAAGGAGATCCTGGATTCTCTACAGGGAGAACTATTCAGGCAATTGGTAACAGACCCCACACGTGAAGGGGCCATACTGGACTTGGTGCTTGCCAATGGTGAAAGTGTTTCTGATGTTGTAGTGGGAGATCATTTTGCATTCAGTGATCACCAGATGGTGTGGTTCAGTATTAGGACTAGGGCTGTTAGAATCCATTCAAAGGCGAGGATCTTAGACTTTAGGAAGACTAACTTTGTGAAGATGGGCCAGTACCTCAGGAAGTTGTTAGTTGGATGGGAACAGCTGAGGGATGTAGAAAAACAGTGTGCAAAACTAAAAGGGGATATTTTAAGGGCAACCAACCTTTTTGTTAAAATGGTAAATAAAGGTAAAAGGAAAAGGAGACCGCTATGGTTTTCGAAAGAAGTAGCTGAAAAAGTGAAGAAAAAGAGGGAGGCCTTCATGAAATACAAGGGATCACAGAGAGAGGAAGACAGGCATCTGTATTTTTCAGATATATTAGTGAGAAGAAGAAGGGCAAGAGTGGTATTGTCAAACTCAAGGGTGCAGGGGAGGAATATGTAGAAGCTGATAAGGATAAAGCGGAATTGCTTAACAAATATTTTAGTTCTGTGTTCACAGATGAAGAACCAGGATCAGGACCTCAGAAAACACCCACAAATAGGAACAGAAGCAAAGGACATCTTGAACAATTTTCAAAAGACTGTGTTTGTGAGAAACTATCTCAACTTAAAGTAGACAAAGCGATGGGACCGGATGGGATACACCCGAGAATACTGAGGGAACTTGGGGACGTTCCAGCAGCTCCACTGACTGACCTTTTCAATGCCTCGTTGGAGTCGGGAGTGTGGCCAAAGGACTGGAGAGAGGCTCATGTGGTGCCTTTACACAAAAGCGGAAGTAAGGATGTGGTTGAAAACTACAGGCCGGTTAGTTTAACTTCAGTGATGAGTAAATTATTGGAAACGCTGCTGAAAGAGAAAATAGTGAGGTTTCTGGAGTCCAGGGGATTACAGGATCCGAGGCAGCATGGATTCACCAGAGGCAGGTCTTGTCAGACAAATCTGATTGATTTCTTTGACTGGGTGACCAGGGAGTTGGACCAAGGGTTAGCCCTAGATGTGGTGTATTTAGATTTCAGTAAAGCCTTTAACACTGTACCTGACAGTCGACTTATAAACAAACTGAGCACCCTAGGGATGGACCCTAAAGTTACTGCTTGGGTTAGAAATTGGTTGGGTGGAAGGCAACAAAGAGTACAAGTAAATGGAGCTCACTCTGAGGAGAAGGATGTTATCAGTGGTGTGCCCCAGGGATCTGTCCTTGGTCCGATTCTTTTTAACATCTTTGTTAGTGATATAGCGTAAGGGCTTTCAGGTAAGGTTTGCCTCTTTGCAGATGATACCAAAATCTGCAATAGAGTAGACACCCAGGAAGGGGTAGATAACATGAGGAGGGATTTAGCTAAGCTTGAAGAATGGTCTAGAATTTGACAGCTGGGATTTAATTTTAAAAAATGTAAGGTCGTGCATTTGGGCTGCAGCAATACAAGGGAGAAATATAGTATAGAGAGTGAAGTACTTTTGTCCACTAAAGAAGAGCGGGACCTAGGCATGGTTGTGTCTGATGATCTTAAAGTAGCTAAACAGGTAGAAAAGGCAACGGCAAAAGCTAGAAGGATGCTTGGGTGCATTCGGAGAGGAATGGCTAGCAGAAAAAAGGAGGTGATAATGCCTCTGTATAAGTCTTTGGTGCGACCTCATTTGGAGTATAGTGTGCAGTTCTGGAGACCGTACCTTCAAAAGGATGTGAACAGGATGGAGTCGGTGCAGAGGGTTGCTACTAAAATGATTAGTGGTCTTCATTATAAAGCATATTTATTTATTTTATTTATTGAACGGTTTTATATACCGCCTTTCAGAAAAATCAAAGCGGTTTACATAGAACAAAACTTGAACATTACATTGAAACTTATTCAAACAATTGAAATTACAGTGAACATTAAATTGTATATAATAAAAATGGTAATTTGAGGGTTTTTTATTACCATTCATATGAGGACAGACTGAAGGATCTTAATATGTACACCTTAGAGGAAAGGCGGGATAGAGGTGATATGATTGAGATGTTTAAATACCTCCGTGGAATAAATGTTCAGGGAGAGAGCCTGTTTCAATTGAAAGCAAGTTCTGCTATGAGGGGACATGGGATGAGGGTGAAGGGAGATAGATTCAGAAGTGATATGCGGAAATATTTCTTTAAGGAAAGAGTAGTGGATCCGTGGAATAGTCTCCCAGTGGAGGTGGTAGAGATGAGGACAGTAACTGAATTCAAAAAAGCATGGGACCAACACAGAGGATCTCTTAAGGTAAAAAAGGGACTGTTGTAGTTGTTATGGAAGGACAGACTAGATAGGCCATGTGGTCTTTTTCTGTCGTCATATTTCTATGCTTCTATGTTTCTATGCCTGCAGACATTTGGACTTTCAAAACATGTGCCTCAATTTCCATGATTTTGTGCATGCTAAGAAACAAGGAGAAATGGGTACCTGTAGTTGTATGTTCAGATGTTTTTATTTTTGATGGGGTAACTTTCAAAGGAAAAGTTTGTGTGCATGTTGCCTTTGAAAATTGCTGTAACCTAAGCACAAGATAGATTTTTTTTTTAATACCGCTTTATCATTTCAGTTTATATTGTAACTTAAATTTGGAAATGCACCTTAAACAAGGACTTTGTTAACTTGCATTTTTCTGGGACAATGAAGTGACTTGCCCAAGGCCACAAGGAGTACTAGTGTGAATCAAATGCTGGTCTCTTGGTTCCCAACCCAGTGCTCTAACCATTAGGCTACTCCTCCTATTGCTAGCTCCTCCCTCTCTTAATGACATCATCACAGCACCCAATGGCTTAGCCTCAGTCTTCCATTCATTTTGGTAATGCAACCAAACCAACTTTTCAAGGATTTTGGCTTTATTTATTTGGTCACATTCTCTTACTTGGAAGTTGGCCAACTCCTTACGTTCCTATTAACAATAGGCCCATTTCTCTCCATTTTGTGTTGTTGAAATAATGAATATAGATTGAATTAGACCCACTGACCCTAAAAGATTCAATCCATATATACTGTCAGTCATGCTGACATATGATAAGAAGAATTTGCATGTAATCATCCTACTTGCCTATCAAATGAACATGCAGAGTAAGCATTTTATTCCGATCTGTAATGCCATGCCTGTTCTAACCTTTCCATATATGCAGAACCTTGTAACGTAAGGACATTCTAGTAACTTCTCTGGGATCACAAAATGAGCTAATCTTATTTCTTTATAATCCTTGCCTTGCTTCCCCTCATCCACTCTCCTCATTACTTTGCAGGAATCAAATACTATGTTAATTTATTCTGCTCATTTTTTGTTAACTTTAGAATTTTCTCCTTAATAAGTCATACAAGTACTAATATATATATTTTCTACAGAACACAGAAATATTAAAATCTCACAGCAGAAACAGACTACAAGGTCATTTACTCAGGGCCGGCCTGAGACCTGGTTCAAGGGAGATATGATAGAGGTGTATAAATTAATGAATGGAGTGGAACGGATAAACGTGGATCAATTGTTTACACTATCAGAATATAGAAGGACTAGGGGACATGTAATGAAGCTACAGGGTAAACTATTTAAGACAAATAGGAGAAAATATTTCTTCACTCAACGTGTAATCAAACTCTGGAATCTGTTACCGGAGGATGTAGTAAGGGCTGTTAGTATAGCTGGGTTTAAAAAAGGTTTGGACAAGTTCCTGGAGGAAAGGTCCATAAACCACTATTAAAAAGGGACCCAGGATATCAATGCTTGGCCTAGTACAAGCACTGCAGAACCTGTGTCTTTTGGGGAAACTGCTAGGTACGTATGACCTAGATTGGCCACTGTTGGAAACAGGATACTGGGCTTGATGGACCTCGGTCTGACCCAGTATGGCATTTCTTATGTTCTTATGTTCTTATGTGTTGGTACCCTTGGCAAACCTTAAGCCTTATGCCCCCTCTGGCTGTCAGAATCTATTGTTTAGCTTTGAATGCCATGCTCTATGCTGCCCCCAGAATATGGTGCCCTAGGCAACTACCTAGTTTGCCTGGTGATTGGGCCGGGCTTGCATCTACTCTTCCCATCCTCTATACCCAGGGCATGACTTGATCACTGACTTTATTTTTGTTTCCACTTCTTGTTCCATGAGATCCTTTACCTTTACCTCTCCTCCTCTCCCAACATTATCAGGGCCAAATTAACGATAGGCGAACTAGGTGGTCTCCTAGAATTCCAAACTTTGGAGACATGGCAGAAAGTGTTCCCCCAAAAGACCCTGTGATGGTAGCCTTCAGTATCCCCCCATTACCCCCTTCCCCCTTATTACCTCCACATCTCCCCTGGATTGATGGTGGCAATGGCCATAAGAAGAAAAGAAGCACAATGCAGAGCTCAGAATCCCTGTGAAAGCTCAGCCATGTCCAACCCCTTTGCAAAGAGGAAGACAGTGTCAGATGGGGTGGGACACGGCTGGATGTCAAGAGCACAGCACGAAGCAGTTCACTGCATTTCTTTTCTCTTTCATGGCCATTGTTGGCAGCTCCTGGACAGATGCGGCAATGGTGATGGTGGTAAGGGCAGGGGCAGGAGCGGGTTTAGTGGAAGATCATGGGCAGGGTCAATGGGGCACAAGAATGAAGTTCACCTAGGGCACCTAATATTCTTGCACTGGCCCTAACCACTAGGATACTGTCCCATGAATCTATCACCCCTTGTGTGGCTGGTGAAGGAACCCATATATTCCCAGCCTCCTATACAATGTCTAGTCTACCATTATATTTCCTCACATGTAACACTTATGTAAGCACTGCTTATCAAGTAAACAAATAATAGACTTACCAAGTTCTGATGTTTATGTTCATTGGTTGGAGAGAAAAGCCTGAGTCCGTGCATCTTGCTGGAGGAGCAAGGCAAACTCTACTGGCAAAGGCTGGACTGCATTCATACATATTAGGCAGCAGGACGAGACAGGAAGCTGTTTGATTTCTTCTGCACAAGCCAGCAGTGATTGGGTTAATGTCCATGTGCTGTGAGGGATTATGGAATGCCGCCTTCTGAGAGGAAGAAAAAGAGCAGAGGGAGCTGGAGCTTAGGCAGAGCTGCTAGGTGGCTGGGAAGGCGCCAAGCTAAGAGGATGAGCAGTGCTCAACTTCCAAGTAGAAGCAGAAGAAATTCAGAGTATTGCTAATGACTGCAGGAATTGTTTCCAGACCTTGTGGGAAAAAGGACAGAGACAGAGGCAAAACCACAGTTCCCTCCAGACAGCTAAAAGGTAATGGCCCGATATTCAGCTACAGTGACTAGCCGCCATCACCGCTTGACATTAAACCCATGTATTCAATGCCAGGATCATATCTGGATCCCAACATTGAATATATGGGGTGCCACTGCCAGGCAGCAATTATATTTAACCACTGCCTGATTAGCTTCTGCAGGCTTTACTGCGTCTGACTTTCAGGCAACTGACAAGAGGTGAGGAAGGCTTAAAAGAGTAGGATGCACTTGCCATCTCAAGGAGAAAGGAGGGGATGTCCTGTGCCTTTGCTCCCACTGGATTCAGGGACAGGTGATTACTGCAGACTTTTTAACCAGTGATCCTGATCTGAAATTGGGGGCAATCCCTGAAAATCTGGGACATCTGGTGACCTTACTGATATCTAACTTACTATTTCATTTATTTTCTGTAAATACTATTTTTCATGCTGTATTGTTTGCTGAGGTTAACCACTACCTGCTCATAAAACCACCATCTGCAGACTTACGATTCCTGTTATTGCTCCTCACTATCTTCTCTTATCTCTCCTTACACCCCTCCTTGGGAACTCTGCTCTTCTGGTAGATCTCTATCTGTACCCTTCTCTTCTACTGCCAACTTCAGACTTCAGTCTTTCTACCTTGCTGCTCTTTATGCCTGGAACAAACTACCTGAGTCAGTCCTCAGACCCCATCTGTGGCCCTGTTCAAATCCAGGCTTAAACCTCACTGCTTATGGATACTGATCCCCTTAGTCTCCTGTTCCCCTCCTACAGTATGTGTTTCCTTATCATTCTCCTAGATATATCCTTGCCAACATTTGTTATTTTGTCTGGCTTGATGGGGCAACTTCTCCAAATGGGTGTCTGTCTTGACTGCTGTGTTGTCTGTTTTGATTATACTCTAAGCTCTTATGAACAAGGACTGTCTCTTACATGTTTCAGGACAGCACTGCATGTGCCTTGTAGTGCTATACAAATGATAAGTAATATTAGTGGTAGTAGTAGTTTTACAAAAGTGCTCAAGGGGGGTGCAAGAGAAGAGAGATACACAGCCTTTACTCAAGAGGTGTATCACAAGGGTAGCCGATCAATGGACTTCCCAGGGTAATAGAAATCCCAACTTCATCTGCCACAAGTCCTCGACTCCAGGACCTGCTGGGCTTAGTCTAAAAGAGCTCTAGGGGCCTGAAGATGTAGGGGGCCTCTCCCACAGTGGAGCTGGCATTCAAGTGTACGGCAGGCCCCCGGCTACGTTTACTACTATCATCTGGCTAAGGCTAGAAAAGAATTGCAGCCTTTGGGTATAGCTGACTAAGGCTAAGTGGAGACATTCCTCTAATTAGGAAGTAGCTCTGGCATCTTAAAATCCATACTTGACATCCAGGAAAAGACTGATGCTGCCAAGCTGACTACTGCAGTCAAAGCTTTACAGCCAGAGAGAATGATGTTCCCTGATGGCATTAAAAGGTATTGGGGTTTTATTTCTAGACGTTGAGAGCTGAAGTGAATTTGATCTCTTTTCTTTTAGCCTTTCTTTCTACAGGAACTGTCAAAGTAAATGTTAAACAACTTTTTAAATTGTTCACGGGAGTGGCTCAATCTTCCTGTGTCTTCACTTACCCTATCATCTACACCCGTTGGGTGTAGGGACAAACGGCCTGACAGTAATCTGAAGCAAGTTATCTTCTTTGTATTTTCCTATTCTCTTCTATCCTTTCGGTGTTGAGGGTAAGTGCAAGGAGATGTTAAATGTAAGCCATTGCAATATCCTTTTTTTTTATTTATTTAGGAATTTATATCCACCATCAGCTTACTAGGCCTGTCATAGCTCCGCCAAAGCCTTTTTAGCCAATAGTGTTCAATATGACCCGAGCTGGTTTTCATATTGGCTACTGCACCAGCCTCAAAGTGGTAAAGGAAAAGAACACCAGAACGGCCTTGATAATAGAAGTGTTGGTACAGAATGATTTATTCTGTGAATCGTGTGGAGAGGCAGAAGATCCTGAAGTACCAAGAAATGCAGTCAGAGAGCAAGAAAATGTAGCAGAAAGATATGGAAATATTTCCCATTGTACTGGGAGCCACAGGCTTGATAAAGAAGAATTTCCAAGCACATCTTGACAAACTTCCCATACCCGTTACATCTTACGAACTCCAGAAGGAAGCTCTCTTTGGCACGATGCAAGACTTACCAAGAATTAGCAGTAAATTTGAGAGACTGAGACCATACTCCACATACCCTGGCTTAGAAGTGAGGTTCACGACTGTCGTGGTATCCGCAAAACTAACCCGTTTGGAGAAAATGCCCCAAATGAAACCCACACCATTCTTTACCCATTCTTACCAATTTCTTGCTTTTGTTCTTTTGGTGTCCTAGATTTGAAGGTGAGGGTTTGGCCCATGGGAATCCTGCAAGTTATGGAACATCTGAGGGTGATTCCAGGTACGGGAGAAAACATGCAAAAGAAAATAAGAGCTGGCACCTCAACTGAAAAATAATAACAGAGGGAGGAGTGGCTCAGTGGTTGGGACAGGTTACCTCAGGCCAGAAGGCCATGGGTTCAATTCCCCAATGGGGACAAGCAACCTCAGGCCAGAGAGACTGGGGTCTCTAGTCCCATGGCTACTCCCTGTTGCCTTGGGCAAGCCACTTAACCCTCCATTGCCTCAGGTACACTTAGATTGTGAGCCCTTTGGGGACAAAGGAATAAAAAGTACCTGTTAGTATACATGTAAACTGCACTGATTCTAAAGAACACTGTATAAAAAAATAAATAAATAAGCATGGGTTCTACAGTCCATGTCAGCTTCCATCCAATTACCCTTTGCATCCAAACTCTTAGAAATGATTGTCTTATTACAATTAGCCCAGTTTCTTGAACACTCCAATATTCTTCATCCACATCAAACCAGTTTTTGTCCCTAACAAAGAGCTGAAGCCACCTAACTTGGATTAACACACTTGATTGAAACTCATTTGGAGGAAGGGAAGGAGGTTGTATTAATCTCAATTTATCTGACTGCTGCTTCAATTCGGTTGACCACTCTACTTCTGCATCGTCGTCGTGACTTAGGCATTCAGGATACTGCTTGAAATGATTTTCTTCATACTTGTCAAACAAGTCTTTCATTGTTATTTGGAATAAGAAGACGTCCATTCCTCAAAAACAATCCCATAGAGTTCAACACAGCTCTATCCTTGCTATGATGTTATATAGTATCTTTGTGTCTTCTAAAATTCCCCTCAGTAAGTCCTCTCAAAAATACAGTAGTTCAACTGCTATGACCACGTCACCCCTTTGCTGGAGTCTGAACATTAGCTACCAATTGATTATAGGTTTCCATTCAAGCTTCTTATTCTGACTAACCAAATTTTCTATTCCAGGCTTCTATTTTTTCTTGCCAGCTTCCTTATTCCTTATATTCCAACTAGAGCATTATAAAATGTGCTTGTTGTTCCCTTCTATCATAAAGCACACTTGAAAATCAACTCACCAACCCACATTTGGAGTAATAACCCCCTCATCTTCAGAAATGCTTTGCCTTTCCACATTTTCTCAGAATCTTCTCTGCACCAAATTTAAAGGAGCCCTAAATGCATACTAGTTTACTATTGCTTTTTCTAATTAATTCCCTTCACCCTTTTGTTAGCCTGCTGGGACGGCAGGGATCGCTACAGCTGAAGAGCATTTACTTTCTTTTTTACTATTGTTTTGTTTGAATTCCTTTAACCTCTTTGTTTAATTCTGCTTATTGTTTTGTACTATATTTCTTTTATTCGTTAACGTGCTTTATTTTATAAGATAATTATGCACACTTTTTTTGATGGGTGGTTTATCAAATAAACCTGAAAAGAAAAAAATATATATAACTTTTTTACTTTAATATTGTAGTCCTACCCTAATGAAAATCCATTCAGGATTGAAACCATAAATATGACTAAGCAAGTAGATCTCTGTTCTTTTCGATTGTATTCTGTTTTACTCTGACTTTTCATCCTCCCTCTACAATGCCGTTTCTCCTGACAGCATTCACACCATTGATTTGTTTATTTTAAGACTAAGGGGTATGTTTACTAAACCATCTTAACGTCGCAGTGGTGGTATTATCATGCAATATGTGATGTTATCACGTGATATTATCATGAGATAATGTCACTTATCGCGCGATAACGCAGCGGCAGCGTTAAGGCACACTAACGCTGTGAAATCCGGGTCTGAAGGGTGGAGTAAGGCTTCCCAGAAGGCGGAGAGAAGGGGTCAGTGGGCGGAGAGTGGGAGGGGAGAGGCTCCAGGCACACTAATGCTGTGAAATCCGGGTCTGAACACTAACGCCAGTGAAACCCTCGTATTAAGGCACATTTGCAGGAAAGAGAAACCATTTCAGTCAGCAATGTGGAGCAAAGGCAGGGAAACCCAAAAAAGTGATAGTTGTGATACATATGCAGGGAACAAAGAGGCAAATAAACATATAAAAGGACCAGAATCACATCTAAAATCCCAATAACCAAGCTGGCCAATAGTGATATTAATGATAAACATAAAGCAACACTACTGACAAAACATATAAATTAAGATATCATGTTTGGAAGGGCCTATGCTCTGTCCCCCTACAAAGTGAATGATCCCACATTGAAATAGCGCTGATCAGGGTTTCTGTCATTTAGATTGGACAGGTTTGTTATGGCATGCACATGTGCAGCAACAGCAGAGTGGGCACGTAGGGAACGGCAACTGTACTGATGCTGTAAATGGGATACAGGGGGCTGCAGGCGGCACATGCTGTGGTCCAGCTGGGGCACAGTGCGGACTAAGCACATGCCTAGGTGGCACATAGGAATGCCGAAACTGTAAAGCAGCAAGACAGCAATTGACGAGGGTCCAACATGGGCACAAGTGTGTGTCCCACAGTGTCATAGGGGATATTATCCAGCAGGTACCCCCAAGGGCACATAACATTGGCAGGCAGTGTGGGAGGGGGGGGGGAAGCACGCATGCCCATGTAACCCACACCATAGGCAGCTGCCTACCGGTATACTGGATGGCCTGGGACTGCGCACCACCAGCACCACCGACATAATGGCATGGCAGCATGGTGGTGGAGGGGTGCTGGTGGCAGAGGGGGCAGTGGCATCTGCCCACAGCAGACCATGGCCTAGCCCCATTTAGGTGGGTGCCGTGCAATGCTACAGACAGGGTCTGTCTGACGAACAGTCATGGTATCCCCAGGGAATGATCTATCCCTGTAGCAACAGTGTGGTGCAGTACACACAGCCAGTGTGTTCCAGAGCAAAAGGTCAAAAGTTCAAGTCCCAGCTGTGGCTCCTGCCAACCATTTCCCCATATTTTACCCAGTACTAAACCGTGGTAATAAAGACAGAACCTTTATTGCAGATAAAATAAACATGCTGAAACGCCTATATTTTAGCCTACAGAGCACAGACACCATAAACATGTGCAATCCCTAGAGAAGAGTTTCCCAACTACATAAGAACATAAGATATGCCATACTGGGTCAGACAAAGGTCCATCAAGCCCAGTATCCTGTTTCCAACAGTGGCCAATCTAGGTCATACGTACCTAGCAGTATCCCCAAGAGACACAGGTTCCACAATCCTTGTATTGGGTCAAGCATTGATATCCTGGGTCCCTTTTTAATAATGGTTTATGGACCTTTCCTCCAGAAACTTGTCCAAACCTTTTTTAAACCCAGCTACACCAACAGCTCTTACTACATCCTCCGGTAACAAATTCCAGAGTTTGATTAAACATTGAGTGAAAAAATATTTTCTCTTATTTGTCTTAAATAGTTTACGCTGTAGCTTCATTACATGTCCCCTAGTTTTTCTATATTCTGATAGCGTAAACAATCGATCTACGTTTACCCGTTCCACTCCATTCTTTAATTTATAGACCTCTATCATATCTCCACTCAGACGTCTCTTTTCCAGGTTGAAGAGCCCTAACCTTTGTAGTCTCTCTTCATAGGAGTAGCCTTCCATCCCCTACACCATCTTGGTGGCTCTTCTCTGTACCTCTTCTAATAATGCTATATCCTTTTTAAGATATGGCGACCAGAATTGCACACAATATTCAAGGTGCAGTCGTACCATGGAACGATACAGAGGCATTATAATATCCTTTGTTTTATTTTCCATTCCTTTCCTTATGATACCTAGCATTCCATTTGCTTTCTTGGCTGCCGCTGCACACTGGGCGGAGGTTTTAACATATTATCCGCAATGACTCCTAAATCTTTTTCCTGAGTTGTGGCTCCCAATGTGGAACCTTGCATTGTGTAACCATAGTTTGGGTTGTTCTTCCCTAGGTGCATAACTTTGCACTTGTCCACATTAAATTTCATCTGCCATTTGGATGCCCAGTCTTCCAATTTATGCAGATCCTCCTGCAGTTTTCCACAGTCCTCTTGGTTTTTAACAACTTTAAACAGTTTTGTGTCGTCTGCAAATTTGATAACCTCACTAGTTATTCCCTTTTCCAGGTCATTTATGAATATGTCAAAAAGTAGCTGACCCAGTACAGATCCCTGGGTTACTCCACTATTCACCTTTGGGAAAATTGGCCATTTAGCCCTACCTGCTGCTTTCTATCTTTTAACCAGTTCCCGATCCACAATAGTACACTGGAGGGCCAAACACCATTCAGGTTTCATGCTGTCCCTAATAAATATGCCTGTGCTGCATTAGTATGCGCCACCCCCATTGTATGCAAATGTATCTCATGCATATTCATTAGGACAGCATGAAAACCTGAACAGTGTTTGGCCCACCTGAACCGGAGCTGGGAACCTCTGCCCTAGAGTAGCGGCCAACAGGGGCATAAACACCCACACCCACAGGCTCCACTATCCAAAGCCTCATGGAGAGTTAGGCTGTTGGGCCCTGCGCGCAGCATCATCTCTCAGTACTAGCACTTGCATACCTTAGCAATGCCGCCCTAAACTTGGGAATGCATTACACATGTATCAAAAGGTTGCTATGATTAATGGCAGATAGCAATTCCTAAGTTAAGCACAATTTGCTGATAGAGCTGCATCATAGCAATCTTTCTGATATCTGTGGAGTGTGTTTCAGTTTTGGTTTCTGACAGTGTTTACCACCCCGGGGAGTGACCCCAACAGTATTGCATACCATAGCCATGCCTGCACTGTGCCCAGGACTGGTGTGGTGGCCAGGGCTGCCAAAAGCCTCTATATTTGCATAATGCTGGCATAGGTGTGGGAGTGTGTGCCTGTCTATCCAGTGTGTTGTGGCTGCCTACACCTTGCTGAGCCCACACTTCTTGCATTGTTTCCAGTGTTTACCTGCCAATGTGCATAATGAGGAGCAAGGTACTGTGGGTATGGCCTGGACAGTGTGGCCTGGGCAGGATGCATCTGCACAGGGCATAGGGCAATGGCTGGGATATTGTAGTGCCCGGCCACCACTTGCATGGACAGGGTGGCCACAGCATGTCCTGCTGGGAGGTCACTCTCAGCCTGACTGAGCAGTGACCACGGTATGGCTAGGTTCCCCCATAGTGCTGCATAGTATTTTTCTCAAGTGATATTTATGGGGGGTTTTTGGGGGGCCCAATCACTGACTTATCTGCTTGGTGTGTGCATGCATGCATCTTCTCCAGAAACATGCACTATAGACTAACTAGCAGACTGTCTGCTGTTAGTATGTGTATTTTATTTTTATTTATTTTTTTAAAGGGTATTTCTATCCCGCCTTATTCTTCAATCAAGGCAGTGTACACAGCAAGCAATCATTGAATTTTTTTTTTATGTTCGGTGTGTGTGTCTATTGTACAGTGAAGGTTTGTGCTTGGGTGTGGATTGATTAGCGTGCGCTATTTACAGCATGAGCTTTGTATAATGTGTGTGCAATGTTCGAGTGGATAAGTCGTAGTTCATGGTTGTTCTCATTGTGCATTTGGGCCGTAGTGCTCTAGGAAGAGCAGAGTCTTTAGTTGTTTCCTAAATGCAGTAGTGTCTTCTGTGGCTTGGAGTTCGTCAGGTAGTGTGTTCCACAATCCGGGTGCTGCCATTGACAGTGCTCTTTGTGTGGTGGACTTGCATGCTTTTATGTAGTCTTTTGGCCTGTTGATTGTATCTGATGTGGCTCTTCTTCTGGGTCATGTACGAATGTCAGGTTGTATGAGGGGTTGAAGGCTGAGTGTGTTTGATTCTGAATATGTTTAGGATTGTCTCGTATTTTATGCGTGAGCTGATTGGTAGCCAGTGTAGGTCTTTTAGTATGGGGTGATGTGGTCTTGTCTTGATGCTCCGGATATTATTCGAGCTGCCGTGTTTTGGGCCATTTGTAGAGGTCTGATCAATTGTTTTGACATGCCTGTGTAAATTGGGTTGCAGAAGTCGAGTATGGGTGTTATTAGAGCTTGACAGACTGTGCGGAAGTGGTCTTGTGCGAGGAGTGGCTTGAGGCTTCTGATTATTCTCATCTTGAAATATGCATTTTTTGTGGTTTTGTTGATGTGTGACTGTAGGTTTAGCTCCCTATCGATCGTTACTCTGAGGTATTTCACCTCCTCTTTTAATGGTATTGTTGAGTTGTTGACCTTGATGGATGATGGTGGGCTGAAGCTGTTGTTTCGTGTGACGAGAAGTGCTTCTGTCTTGTTGTTATTTATGGTCAGGTTGTTGTCGTGTAGCCAGTTGGACATGTTGTTGAGGCAGTTTGTTATTCTGGTGTAATCCGGGTTGACGAGGTTGACTGGGGTGTATATCATAATGTCGTCTGCGTAGATTGTGTACTGAATTTTGTGCTCTTTCATGATGTTGCAGATTGGTTGGCTGTAGAGGTTGAATAGAAGTGTGGATAGGGCGGAGTCTTGAGGTACCCCTTGTTTGATCTTTGTGGGTCATGAGGTGTTGTGACCGATCTTGACCTGAAACTGCCTATCTGTTAGGTAAGAATTGAACCATTTTAGGGTGGTGCCGTTTAATCCAATGCTCTGTAGTCTGGTTAGGAGGATTCTGTGGTCCACCATGTCAAAAGCAGCTGAGATGTCTAGGAAGATCATTAGTGTTCCTTTGTTGCATTTGTCTATGGTTTGGAATATGTCGTTGAGTAGATATAGAAGCAGTGTTTCGACTCTGTGGTTTGGACGGAAGCCGTGCTGGTGTAGATCCAGAGGGGCATGCGCGTCGATGTGGTCCTGGAGTTGGTGTTGTACAGCTTTTTCTATGATCTTTGCCCGTAAAGGTATGCTGGAGATTGGTCTGTAGGCTGCTGGGTTGTTCTTGTTTAGTGTGGATTTCTTTGGGATTGGTCGTATGGTAGCAAGTTTTAACTGGTCTGGCATGGATCCTCGTGTCAGCGAGTTGTGTACTATGTTGTGTATGGGTTTGATTACGTTTTCCTTTGATGCCTTGATCCAGGTTACTGGGCATGGGTCTGTGGGTGCTGTGCTTGTCTTGAGCGCTGTGATGATGTCTGAGAGCTGTCTTGTGGTTGGGGAGCTGAATTTCTCCCATGTTGTGGTGGTTTTAGTTGGGTTGTCAGCTCCATTTGTCAGTTGTCATGGTGTGGCATTCAGCTTTCCTTGAAGATGATCTGCGAAGGCTTGTGGGTCAATTTGTACATCTTTTTAAGGGTGTATGGCTGGCACACCTTGCAAGGTGCAGTGGCTGGAGACTGTCAGATAGTGGTGGGGGGGGGGGGCAGCTGAGCATTTCCATGCCTTCTGTCTGCCATTGCCTTATGGATATGTACAGATCTACATTGACTGCCCTGTAGGGGTGCTTGTTCCCCAGCAGCACTGGGGTTGATGGTCCTCTCTACTACCACCCTTGCAGGGATGTAGAATGTGGATCTGTTGGTGGGAGATCCTGCCCCCCAGAGGGTGGGTTGGGTTGGGCAGTGCTACATAATCCACCTATGGGTCCATACACCCCCCTTCACTTAAATCATGTGGCCATGGCACCCACACTGGATATGTACTATTCTGGGTGTATCATAGTCCACAAGGGCTAGACATGACTGGAAAATACAGATGGACACAAGTGCATCCTAGATGTGTCTGAAAGGACTACCTATTACTCACACACACTAGCACTGATGGCAAGCTTCAGCATAGCCAATCTCAGCTAAGCCAGGTGCTGCGGACCTGGTGCTGGGCACCCCACTTCTCCCTCAGGGTGAGCACAGTACCCGCACAATGTGAGGGTCTGTAGCTACTCTGTGCCAGTAACACACACGGTCAGTTCCCCCTACCAGACTGAGGTGCTGTGGGGGTGCATACCCCATCTTGTGATCATCTGTAGACTGCTGATCTGCATGTGCAGTGCATCATGGGTACGGGTGGGTTAACCCTATCCTGGTAACCACAGCAGACAGTTTGTGTGGTGACCTGCAGTCCTTCTGTAGCCAGCCAGGGGTTTGTTAGCAGCTATAGAGATGTAGCCCACTGGTTACTTCACTGACTGTGGAGGCAGAGGTCATGGGTTTGATTCCACAGTGGTGTTATTTGATAGGGCTGTCTAAAGCATTTCCTTTTTTAATTTAAATTAGTGCTGCCAGCAAAAACACCCTCACGTTGCTGTAACCTTAAGGTGCCTCATAAGGCACCCTATAAGGCGCCTTATAAGGCATCCTATAGGGAACATTATAAGGTGCCTTGGCGGACAGTGCACTTTATAATGTGCCCTCTGGAGTGCCTTATAGGGCGCCTTATGCTTCACCTTAGGTTACGGCACTGTGATGGTGTGTTTGCTGGCAGCACTAATTTAAATTTGAAAAGAAAATGCCTCAGACAGCACTGATTTAAAGTAAAGGGTAATGGGGCGGAGCCTGATGTCCAGCGGGATGGTCGCATAACGCTGAGGCTCCCGAGAGGCCTACTCAGAATCCTGAATTAACACCTCATATTTTGGAACTTCTACTCTGACCTTGCCGGGGCACAGTGGTGAGATGGCGGGGACCAAACCTACGCGCCTGGAATTTGGGTCTCCAGCGGCTTCTCACGGCAAACGTTCCAAAACTGAACCTCCGTCTCCGCAGAAGGGGCCGGCCTCGTGCGAGGGCCCCGATATGCAGCAGGAAATCCTCGTAGAGATCAGAGGGGTCAAAAACCTTGTGCAGGCAAACGGTGCAGCACTTCGAGCGCTGCGGGACGACTTTGGTGTGCTGCAAAGCAAACTAGAAGGGCTTTCTTCGCGTCAGGACAAAATGGAGGGCATATTGGACTCCCATGCGGCCCGGTTGTCCAAACTCGACAAAGTTGAACGACAGGTGCGGGCATTGCAGAAAGAGGTGGAAGATGGCAATAATAGAGCGCGTCGCAACAACATACGACTCGTGGGCATACCGGAGGGAGCGGAATCGGGAGACATGAAAAAGTTTTTATGCCAAATCCTCCCTTCCTTGCTCCAAATCACCTTTACCAAAGATCTGGAGATTGATCGCGCTCATCGTGTACCCACAAACATGACGCTCAACAGGAAGACCCCGCGGCCTATCATTTTTCGACTACTGAGATATCAACACGTGGAGCAAATTCTAAGTGCCTCTCGGGCAAAGGGCCATATGGAGTTTGAGAGCCACAAGATCTCCTTCTATCCTGACTTGTCTAAACCCACAGTCGACCGTCGAAAGCGCCTTTTGGAATTCCGGCCGAGGCTTCAACAACTACAAGCACGCTACGGCCTGATGTACCCGGCCAAGCTCCGAGTCACGCTTCACAATCAGACATGAACATTTGAGGACCCTGATCTATTAGCGGAGTTTTTGGATTCCAAAGAAGCCGACTTGATGCGTTGACTTCCAGAATATTCTTGCAAGTCTCCTTATATCCGCTGTACCTGTTATATTGGATCTGCCGCAGCCTAGCGAAGAGTCTGGCGTGGGCAGTCTGTTGCCTTACTCTTGATGGTACCTGTGACCCGACTCCATCTATCCACAGTAGCCTCGATGAGTATCAGAGACAGTGTTATTATGGACTCTGGTGTTTCTTTCCTCTTACCTGTCTTTTATTTCCTCTCCAGGGCCTCCTCCCGCAGACACATGGTCGCCATTTTCTTTGGGGGTTTTGCTTCTTCTCTAAGATACGTTGGTACATACTTTTCAATATGGGGTGTATTAGCCAGAATACTCGGTGATTGTGACATTGTTGTACAGATTCTGCTTATGTTCCATGTTATCAGGTGCCCTTACTTAATATGTTTACTACCGATTGATGGCACCATGTAAGATTTTTTCATTGAACGTAAAAGGCATCAATAATCCGATAAAACGGAAGAAAATCCTAAGCTACCTCAATCAGGAAGCAGCGGATCTGATTTTTCTCCAAGAAACGCATTTAAATTCAAAGGAAACTCTTAAACTCAATATTAAACCTTACATGGTGGCCGCTTATTCTCCAGCCGTTTCTAAGAAATGTGGGGTTGCCATACTGGTTAGGAAATCTCTGCATGCTACTGTTATTGCGACCAGCGCAGATACAGGAGGTAGATGGTCTAGAGTTCACCTTAAGATAGGTAGTCTAGAAGTTACATGTATATGCCTTTACGCTCCTAATGTTGATGACCCTGCCTTTTTTGCTACCATTGCTCAGGTTGCGCAGGCTTCTGCTAATACTTCATTGATCATTGGGGGGGATTTCAATCTAGTCCTTGATCCCCTGATTGATAAACAGCCGCCTAGGACGAGTGGTCCCCCCAAGAGTCACGCCACGCTTACCTCTCTGATCAAGGATCTTGCTTTAGTTGATCTATGGAGATTACTACACCCCAATGAGCTTGACTTCACCTTCTTCTCCTCCCCTCATAAATCTCAGTCTCGTATAGACTTCTTTCTAATCTCAAAACTGTTAGTTCCTCAGGTGGACACTGCAAAGATTCACTCCCAACATATTTCAGATCATGCGGCCGTTTCCTTTCAATTACACACTACTGCACCCCAGGGCAACTCGGGAGCCTGGTTCTTTGATAGAGCCCTGTTAGCTCAGCCAGAATTCCAGGCAGAAATTCGAGTAGCCATACAGGATTACTTCCATTTTAATCTACCTCAAGATACTGCGACTTGGGCTTGGTGGGAGGGCTTCAAAGCGGCCATTCGGGCAACGATCACTAGCTATCAAATCCGCTTGCGGAAACAACGTAAACAGCAGCTGCTCATACTAGACCAGCAAATGAAAGCAGGCGAGCGAGCGAGTTCTAACTTCCCGTACTGACCCATGTGTATTAATTCGATTACAACGTCTCCGTTTTCAATATAATTCAATCCTCTCAACTGCAGCCTCTAAGAGTATTGAGCTTCAGCGAGGGACATATTATCGTGAAAATAACCGAGCCGGTCGACTCTTAGCCAATGCCTTGAAAGGTCAAAAAGAAGCCAAACGCGTTGCGGCCCTTCGAGCTCCACAGGGAGGGGGTATAGTGACCACAGACTCCGAGATTGTAGAGCTCTTTCGGGATTTCTATACCCGCCTATATCAATCTGAATGTGAGTTCTCTTCAGAGACATTTGAGCGATTGCTCTCTGGCATTCAACGGCCGACCCTCTCTGAAGATGATAGAGCTGTGATGGATGCACCTTTCTCTACTTCAGAGATCCAATCTGCCCTAAAACGAACAGCCTCGGGCCGTGCCGCTGGGCCCGATGGTCTCCCGACCGAATTCTACAAAACGTTCAGTGCAGACTTAGTTCCCTACTTAAAACTCTATTTTACTGCCCTTGCGTTAGATACATCCTCTTTGGGATCCTTCTCGGCAGCTAATGTGGTTGTATTTGAGAAAGAAGGCAGAGACCCACTACTGACCGCCAACTACCGTCCAATCTCCCTACTTAATGCCGACTATAAGATCTTCGCAACGATCTTGGCCACCCGGCTATCTGGCATGATGGCTACCTTAATTCACCCCGACCAATGTGGTTTTATACCCGGCAGATCAACTGCTGACAATGCTCGGACCTTGTGCCATGTGTTAACTAGTGCTGCCAATCTTGACCATCCATGGGTGGGTCTTTCCCTGGATGCTGAAAAAGCCTTTGATCGTCTAGAGTGGCCCTTCTTATTTGCAGTTCTCCGATGGTATGGCTTTGGAGAGGGCTTCCTCCGATATCTCCAAGTCATGTACACTCAACCCGTCGCCAGTATTTGTGTAAACGCCATCAAATCTCAGCCATTTAACCTCCAAAGAGGCACGCGTCAAGGTTGCCCCCTATCACCAATGCTTTTTGATCTCGCTCTTGAACCCCTAGCCCTCCTAATCAGACAGTCTGCACGTATTCGAGGTGTCCCCTTTAGCCATAGGGAGATTAAACTTTCTGCATACGCAGATGACCTTATGCTCTTCGTTTCCCTCGATTCGGTTCCAGCTGTCCTGGATCTGATTGACGGATATTCACAATTATCGGGCTATAAAATCAACTGGACCAAATCTGTAGCATTCCCACTGAACCGCTGGGTACATGAGGCTGACATGCAGGTCTTTCCCTTCCTTTGGCAATCCCGCATGGTGAAGTATCTCGGGGTCCATTACTGTTCTCCTTTAGAAGACACTATCAGTTTTAATGCCAAAGAGGTAGTCTCCAAAGTTCGTGAACTCACAAATCGTTGGTCTCCCTTATCTCTCACATGGTGGGGCCGCTTAGACACTGTGAAGATGATGATAGTCCCCAAAGTGAACTACATTTTAGAAATGCTGCCATGCTTACTTCCGCTACGTACTTATAAAGATATTGAGGGCCTTCTCGTCCGTTATCTCTGGCAGGGCAAGCCACCAAGGATAGCTAAACATAAACTGCAGTCTGCAAAGGAACGAGGGGGTACTAGATTTCCTGATTTTCTTAGATATCATCAAGCCTTTTTACTTAAGCAAGGTGCCCGATGGCTAGATACCTCAACAGACCGCCGACCAGTTTGGCTGGACATAGAAGAGGAGCTCAGTAGCCCAATTCCGTTGACCCATCTCCCCGGTATGTCTTATCAAGTAGACACCCGCCATCCACCAATGATTGTCGATACTCTTGCGGCCTTTAACACTCTCATTCTAGCGCTGGGCCCGAATGTATGTCCTCTGGACGGACTCCCGCTATGGAATAACCCCAGAATTCAAGTCCTAAATAGAACCATAGCCTGGAAACCCTGGTACTCCAGGGGGATCTGGACACCCCAACAGCTTTTCTCTGCAGCTCATTGGAAAACCTTTTCGGATTTACAAAAGGAATTTGCGTTACCAGCGAAACACTACTTTCAATTGATGCAGCTTCAACACTGCCTCAAAAGTGCTCGAATCATGCCGCCCTCTGCCCCTACTGAGGATGGGCTATTAGAGATAGTTCACTCCATTAGTAGTACACATGGGGTAGCCTCTAATTTTTATAAAATACTTTGTCAGGGTACAAATACGGACACTTTTAGAGCCCAACAAGCCTGGGAGCGCGAACTGCAAACTACTATAACCCCTGTGCAATGGAGCGTTTTTTGGAGTAAAGTAGTGCGGGTTTCCCGGTCTGCCTCTGTTACCCAAACTCTTTTCTTCTTTGCACACAGATGCTTTTATACCCCAGAAAAAATAGCCAAATGGAACCCAAATGCTAGGGACCTGTGCTGGTCTTGCCATACTGCTGTGGGATCCCTCGCTCATGTTATTTTTGAATGTCCTCACCTGCAGGTCTATTGGGGGCGGGTCTGGGGTCGTATTCAATCTATATTACACTTTCATGCACCTCTTTCTTGGAAGGTTGTGGGACTCCGCTCTGTGGCGGAGGTCCCCTCTCTTCCTAAGAAGGGTCGCTTTCTCCTTGATTTCATGCTAGGTATAGCCATATGCTTAATCACGAGGAACTGGAAGGATAGCTCCCGACTTACTGTCAACGAATGGTGGAACCTTGTCTGCTTATATAGTAAATATGAGCAGATACCTCGGAGAGCTATTCCCCATGTCCAAACTCACTCCTGCTTGTCTAAATGGCAGATGCTTAATGATTATGTACAATCTGCTCACTGCTCTAACATGCCTGTATAATGTACGCTCATCATGTTTTAGATCACCGTTAGGTTTGTATTACAATAATGTAAGTACACGCCCGCTTCGGGAATGCTTAGTTTTCTAGAGAAGAAGCAGGGGGGAGGGGGGTGGTAGGGGTTTACTTTGGTGTATGTACTACACGTTGTGTATTTGTCTTTTAGCTGTATGTCTTCCTTTCTTTTGTTGTTATAAAACGTAAATAAAGAATTTAAAAAAAATAAAGTAAAGGGTAATGCCTCAGACAGCCTTATTCATTAAGCCCACTGGGGGGTTAAACTCATGACCATTAACCATTATGCTACATCTCTGTTGCTGTGTTGCCAGGTCAGCGTGCCTAATTAAGGCTAACGTGCGTTAACGTGCCACGGCTCCCTCTATCGTGCGATAACGGACTGCCACTACCTTATATGGCATTCGTCACAGTTAGACTGCAGCTAACACCGGTAACATTAAGACAGTTTAGTAAACATACCCCTAAGCCATTTAAGAACTTTGTTACCATTCACTAACCTGTAGCAATAGGATCAAAAGGTCAATTCCATTGGGAAAAGGAAGGAAAGAGAAACAGGACCGTACCAAGTTAGGAATGCGCCCTGTGCGACTAACGAATCTGGTGCCCCCTTCCACCCTAACCCCATGCAGTAATTCACTCTTTTTGAGCTTTCTGGAAGTCCAGTGATGATATCAGCAGTCTTTTTATACTCCTGGCCTGTGCTTGTACAGCTCTTAGTAAGGCCCGGCAGAGAAATGGTATGTTAAAGATTTGTAACATCTCTTGCTCTCAACACATACGCCCACGTGCACACTTCAAATATCAAGAGGATAAAAAAAGAACTGCTAAGCAAAGCCCTTGAAGTTAATGATATTTTCCGAGAAGCAAAGGTTATTTATACATTTATATCGGAAGGTGAGGGTGGAGGGAATTTCATACTCATTCAGGATTGTGGGTTAAGCAATCTGTCCTTCAGTCAGCAAGGTTAATTTGTGTTTTAAACTATTTTCTGACTACAGGCAGAGCGCGGTTTTAGGAATATGTCTAGGTATGTTATGTTAGATGCTGAAATCTGGAAAGCTATTTTTTTTTTTATTAGGGAGTAAGGTTACCGGATGTCCCAGATTTTTGAGGATTGTCACCAATATTAGAGTTGTGTCCCCCGACTCCCACCTGTTTGGCATCCTCCTGTCTCTGTTTCCAGCAATGGGAACAGAGGGGATAAAACAATAATTTAGAGATTTGCATATACCAGCTTTTAGGATTTGCATTCATTATCTTTATATTTTGTGCAGTACGGGGGAAATGCCTTGCTGTTTCTAGCTCTCTGCTGATTTGTCTGCTTGGAAATGATATTTTTGCTGTCATGGGATGGAGGGGGGGGGGGGGTCAGATTTGCCTGCATAAAATCTGGTAACCCTATTAGGGAGTCCTTAAACACATATGATAGTCACATCAAATACAACAATTCGGTTGAATTAGTTTCATGCCAAATCCCTGATTAGCTTTCAACAATTGTGATCAATTAAAATAGCTTTCTGACAATAAGCTGTAATGATGTTTGGTATGTATATACATAATTTTTTTTTAAAAGTGCCATCAAGTCAGTGTTGACTCATAGCAACCCAGTCACAAGGAGTGCCAGTGGGAATTGATCTTCTGGGGATGAGGTAGTTGCTCTAACCACTAGGCTACTCCTCCACTCCATAAATATGATAGCATAGAGACATAGTAACTGAAGGTAGATAATAACCGGCATGCCTCATCTAGTCTGCCGAGTAAGGTGTTTAAGGTTGTAACTGCCGCTCGTGCAGGCCACCCCACTATGCTTATCACGGGTCAAGCTAGCAGGATTTTTGTTTGTTCGTATACATGTCTGTCTGGTCCACTACCCACCGCCCAAAGCAGCAGAATGAAGAGTTGACAGGACTCCTGGTCTCACTGTGATGAAGAGCCAGGACTGCAGCCTGAAAGCCAAGAGAAGACTCTGGGTCCCGCCAGCCACAAGAGTAGGCCTGGAGCCTGAAGAGGGCAACGTAAGTCCCCCAGGTCTCACCAGCCAGAAGAGTGGAGCTGAGGCCTGAAGAAAATGAAGATGGCCAAAAGAAGGGGCGGAGCCTAAAGGAATGGACAGGGTTAGAAGGAAATAAACGGGCAGGGCATAAGGGAAGGGGCTGTGCTGAGGGTGGTTTATGGTTTTAGGCACTTGATGTACCACCCTTGACTGTGTGTATCAGAGTGGTTTACAGGTATATTCTAACAGGCACTTTTTATTCCCTCGAGTGGCCATGGGATAGAGACCCCAGTTCCTACGGCCTGAGGTTACTTGTGGAGCGTAAACAAAGGACAAGCTTAGAGAATGGAGGGAGAAATGATGGTGAATATATTAAGGGCGAAAGAGAGGGAGGGAGGGAGTGAAAGGCCAGAGAGAGTGCAAGGTTGGGTAGCAGGTGAAGGAGAGTGCAAGGTTGGGTAGCAGGTGAAGGAGAGTGCACGGGTGGGTAGCAGGTGAAGGAGAATGCAAGGTTGGGTAGCAGGTGAAGGTGAGTGCACGGGTGGGTAGCAGGTGAAGGAGAGTGCAAGGTTGGGTAGCAGGTGAAGGAGAGTGCACGGGTGGGTAGCAGGTGAAGGAGAGTGCAAGGTTGGATAGCAGGTGAAGGAGAGTGCAAGGTTGGGTAGCAGGTGAAGGAGAGTGCACGGGTGGGGTGAGGGAAGAGAGGGAGCGTGCAAAAGAAAGCAGGGAAGTATAGGAATGGGGATATAGTGCAAGAAGGTGGGAAGGACAATAAGTAGATGCTGGAGTACAAGGGACACTGCAGACACATACCCACCACTCCAACATACATGGATACCCAGCTACCCCCTGACACACATACATGCCTATTGCCCCGACACACACGCATCTACTCCCCAATGCACACACTCACACAGACACCCCCACCACACATACTAACACACACATGTAAACATAGCCCCTGCACAGAGTTGCAAAGACAGACATGGCATCACATACCCACATGCATGCATGCCCCAACACTCCCCATGACACGCACACACACATATGCATGCACTCTCCAACACTCCCCATGACATGCATGCACATCCCCCCTTCACTCCCCATGAAATATACACACACACATGCATCCGGACACTCCCCATGACACACACACACATGCATCCCTGACATTCTCCAAGACACACACATGCATGCATTCACCCTCAGACACTCCCCATCACACACACAAATACACGCATGCATCCCCAACACTCAGGGCCGGCCCAAGGGTTTCTGCAAAGCCACTGCTTCTGGAAATAGTGCCGCTGCCTGCCTCCCCCCCAATGGAATCAGTGGCAGCTGGGGGGGGTCCGTTAGTGGTCGCCCATGTGTGCCACCACTGCTGCCGTCCAGCCATGGCCACGGTCACCACCCACCCGGGCCGACTCACCTAGCTCACCTAGTGGACGGGCCCGCCCTGCCAACACTCCTCATAAAACACACATGCAAGTATCCGCACCTGACATGCCCCGTGACACACAAACACACATACACACACACACATGCACACACATACACCCTGACTCTCCCCATGACATATACACTTATCCTCCAAATGCTTTATTTGGCAAATTTGGGAAATGTGCCATTGTGTCACACCGCCATTGTGTCACACTGCAAGTGTACACCTTTCATCTTGTTTAGGGTTGTACCTGCATGCCTGTTACCCCCTTCCTTTCTTTTTTAGTGTTGCTTTACTTAGTTGGTTCCAAAGAATCATTTTCAAGCTACATTAAAAAGGAACTCCTCTGTAGAGCTTTCCCTGGACAGACAAGAGGCCCAAAAGCTGCATTGTAAAAAGATCACTGGTTGCAGTGTCTGGAGATCAGGTTTCAGGATGGGGAATAGCAATAGCTGCGAGAGCCTTAGACGATCACTTGCTCAGTCATGGCACACTAAAAACAGTCCATACTCTGAGGACTAGAAAAGAAGCTTCCCAAGGAAAGGAATTAGCAATAACAATAGAAAAAGTTGAAAAATTTACAGGAAAATAAATCTGTAAACTTCATGGTCTGAGTTCTCAATCACTAAAGAGTTCTAAAACAGAAAAAAAAATCTTCTGGGATCCAGTTTTCATAGGACATCTTGGGGCAGAAAATGAAACTTCAAAACAAGTGCTTTCTTTTTTTTCAAGTCAATGCTGTCTCCTGGTGACCCAGCGGCCCCTGGGGTTTTTTGGCAAGGTATGATCTGCCAGGCTTTTTCTTCCAAGGCAATGGAGGTTAAAGCTACTTGCTTAAGGTCACAAGAAGTATCAGTGGGAATCAACGCACTAGGCTGTTGCTTTAATGAGTAGGCTACTCAAGCACTTGCTTAACATTATTGAAAATAGGCACCCAGCTGTTCACATAGTTTAAACACATAGGGGGGTCAGCCCAATCCCAAAAAGGGGGGGGGGGGGGGCTGGACCTACAGCACCCACTATTCCACTAGACCTGATACTGATGACAGAGCTCCCCACACATACACAGAAGATATGCAGGAAGATCTGGACAGGGATTGGAGAGCAAGGATCAGAGAGCAAGAGTGGGCCGGAAGCATGATCTATTCATATACATGTCTGTTTAAATCATAGAAAATACTGGGCTTGTGAATATTGCATTAAGGACAAAGTTCCTTTCCCAAAGACGTGAGAGTATTCATCCTCTAGGCCAGTGGTTCTCAACTCAGTCCTCAGGACACACCTAGTCAATCAGATTTTCAGGATAACCACAATGCACTGCCTCCATTGTATGCAAATCTCTCTCATGCATAATCATGGCTGACTGGATATGTCTGAGAACTGGGTTGAGAACCCCTGTTCTAGGCATTGCTTGTTAGGGTCCTTCCTGGAGTTACTCCAGGTTGTAGAAGATAAGCTCACAAACTTAATGGGAAGGATAAACACTACACTTCCCCTCCTTCAAGCACTGGAGGGTTCAGCTCCCTTCTGCCTCCCACCAGTTACCTGATTGTTGACAACTCAACTAATCAGAAGCCCCCTCCCAGCATACACCTTGTGATCCCCTTAAACACTGGCTGCCATGGGCAGAATATGTCAGATATTCAGCGGTAGTACCTAGCTGGTGGTTGCTACTGAATATCTAGTTTTTGCGGTCTGCAGTTATCTGGATTGCAGCAATATTCAGTCGCTATCCGGATAGCCATCGACATAGACTTAGGACAGCTTTTTACCTGTCCTAAGTTATGCAGATGCTTATCTGGATAGGGTGTTGGGAGATGGGTGTCAGGGATGGGTGGCTGTGGATGTATAGGTTTTGCACTCTCTCCCTTGCCTTCCACTGTCTGTCTTGTACTCTCTCCCTACCCCTTGCTTCACTATCCCTTCTTCCATTAGCCCCTTGCATTTCCCCCACCGCACCTCCCTCCTCCTCTTGCCTCCTAATCTTCCTCTCTTTCTTCTCGCCCCCTGCCTTACCCATATCTTCACCTTCATCAGCTACTGGTGGACCTTGTCTGTACTGTAAGTGCCATGGCTCTCCTCCTCTTTCCAGGCTAGCAGGGGTCGGGTCCCCATTGGCATTCAGCTCCATTCTCCCTTGTGGCTTGGCTCTTCTCCACTTCTCAGGTCCCTACAAGAAAGCAGCTCCTTCCTTCCTCATGGCAAGGCTATCTACTTCTTCTTACACGGGTGAGGGTTGGGTCCCCACCAGCTCAAGACGTCACTGTGTTTTTCTTCAGCGTCCCCCCCCCCACACACACACACACACTCTGCTGCAGTTTCAACACAACTTCAGAGATCCCTATTCATATTAAAGGATGAAAACAATGACAGCAGATGCATGGACCCTTCCCAGCAGCCACTATCACAAAGGCAAAATGTGCTAATAGCCTGTCTTATTTTTAGGGTTCTTAACAAAAAACAAAACAAAACAAAACATTAAGCCATAAACTAAAAGTCCATTCCAAATTTTCACATGCATGCAATCCGATAAAAGTAGATCAGAGTTTTAGTATTAGGATATGCTACTATTCCTTTCATTCAAATGCCTTGCTGTAATCCTTAAACTAGGATGCATTATAGAAATTTTATACATCATTTATACATGTCCAAATATACCAGCGCTAGCTTCCTCATCGTAAATCATTTCTCTCCCATTATCCAGAGCATGAGAGGGGTCACCTCTAAACTTTACATAATATTAATATTAACCAACTGATAGGATCTTTACGGCCCTGTAAGAGACACTGAATATGTTTCTTTTTGTATAGTAATCTGCATACAATCATTAAAACCAAACATGAGCAACGTAAAAGAAGAAAGAAAGCAACCACATCAGAGAACGATACAGCCCATTAAGTAAAATGGTCAAACGCAAATCTTAAAGATAAGGCCTCTCGGACTAGCATACATGAAACAGAAGTTATACACATCTAGAAAACTGTAAAAATGTCTCAGAAGCTGCCATATCAATCCCAAGAACTCGCCCATGCATACAAAGCTACAGGACCAGGTGTCAGCGTAAAAAATATGAGAACTGAAACGATGATGCGGGAAAATATCTCAGTGGCATTTGCCCACTCCCAAAGAGTTGCCATTGGCCTACACAATAGAACATAAGAACATAAGAACATAAGATATGCCATACTTGGTCAGACCAAGGTCCATCAAGCCCAGTATTCTGTTTCCAACAGTGGCCAATCTAGGTCATATGTACCTAGCAGTTTCCCCAAGAGACACAAGTTTCACAATGCTTGTACTGGGTCGAGCATTGATATCTTCGGTCACTTCTTAATAATGGTTTATGGACCTTTCCTCCAGGAACTTGTCCAAACCTTTTTTAAACCCAGCTACACTAACAGCCTTTACTACATCCTCCAGTAACAAATTCCAGAGTTTGATTACACGTTGAGTGAAAAAATATTTTCTTTTATTAGTCTTAAATAGTTTAACCTGTAGTTTCATTGCATGTCCCCTAGTATTTCTATATTCTGATAACGTAAACAATCGATCTACGTTTACCCGTTCCACTCCGTTCATTAATTTATAGACTTCTATCATATCTCCCCTCAGCCATTTCTTTTCCAGGTTAAAGAGCCCTAACCTTTTTAGCCTTTCTTCATAGGAGTATCCTTCCATCCCCTTTACCATTTTGGTGGCTCTTCTCTGAACCTTTTCTAAAATCGCTATATCCTTTTTAAGATACGGTGACCAGAATTGCACACAATATTCAAGGTGCGGTCTCACCATGGAACAGCAGTGTTTCACATTCTATGGTCTCTAAATAGGCTATCATTTGGAGGCAAGCACCTTTCACAATTCTGGGTCATTAACTACGATCAGATGTGGGAGTAAGTGCTGTGATGTGTTTTGGTATTCAGCATGACAAGTATGATTCCAAAGGGATGGTGGTCTGTAACTGCCGTTAGTTCAAGGAATCAGAACCTAAATGGGTGAAGATGTTGATAATGATTAAAGAAGTGACAGAGCTCACTTTCTAGTTCTCAATTCTGTAATTGAATACAGAAACAGAGAAAATAGGAAAGGGGTACATGTAAAAAAATTCCAGTTTAGTTTTGGATCATTTTCAGATTTTTTTTGTCTGCTTTTCAGTTTTTTTTCGGAAAAGAATGCATGTAACGTTTCATGGTTGTTAAGTGCCGTCGAGTCAGTGTTGACTCATGACGAATCTCTGGATAGTTGTCCTAAACTGTGTTCGTTCTTCAGTCAGGTGGATCATTGTTGACAGAGCGACACCCATAGTTGCTGTTATTGTATTGATCCATCTCATTGCTGGGTTTCCTCTTTTGCATTGACCTTCTATCTTGCTAAGCATGATGTCTTTCTCTAATGATCCCCCTCTTCGTGTGATGTGTCCAAAGTATGAAAGTCGAAGTCTTGCCATCTCAGCTTCTAAAGAAAGCTTAGGTTTGATCTCCTCTAGTACTGACTAGTTTGTTCTTCAGGCAGTCCATAGTATACAAGGTATTAGTCGCCAGCACTATAATTCAAAGGCATCAATTTTCTTCTTGTCTATCTTTTTCACTGTCCAACTTTTGCATCCATATGATGTTATTGAAAATACCAAGGCTTGAACGAGTCGAATCTTTGTATGGAGAGAGACTTCTCTGCACTTGAGAATCTTTTCTAGGTCCTACATAGCCGTTCTGCCAAGGGCAATGCGTCATCTGATTTCTTGACTGCTTGTTGCTTCTTTATTGATACCTATAAATCAACTTCATGTGCATTAATTTACCGGGTTTAGGAAGATAAAGTCAATTTATTATTCATTTTGTATAAGCATAACATTTCCAAAACCAAAACTGCAAACTGAGGAGCATGTTTACTAAAGTGTGCTCCATGCTAGCATAGGGTTTTGGGTGCAGTTAATGCGCATTTTGCCCACACAGCAGCAAGGAATGTGCATGGCAAATGCCACTATGCTAAAAGCCCTGTGCTACCGGAGCAATGCGCGAGTAGGTGGGGTGATGGCAGAGGCTGGGCGGAGACATTACGTATGTCAAGGGCAGGTGCACTACTTGCACGCTAGATATAAAATGATGCCGCTAGCACTGCGACATCTAACACCTGCCTCTGACCAGGCGCTAGCTGCGCATGCCATGTTTCTGTGCACCAACCACATGGTTCATACACACATGCTAAGAAATATGAAGGGCAGGAGCAGGGCTAACACATTGAAACAATAGGGCACCAATAGGAGATGGGAGCTGAATAGCAAAATGCATGCCTAGGCTGTCATTTTGAGGGTGCTGCATGGTACAGCTGACAACCTCAGCACTGGGACCCTGCTTGGACAATGGGCTAACATCCATGGACATAGCTACAGCTGTCCTGACAGACTGCTATTCACATCTGCATATGCACTGATAGGTTCCAGAGGACTGCTGGTGTCGTGTGCTGTGGAGGTGTCAGCAGATTGAGCCTGTGCTCTATGCTACAGTCAGTACTTGCCTCAAAGGCTGAATCTGAAACAGAAGAGTACAGTGAGATATAAGCATACAAATTATGTGATGGACTTTGTGGCTAAAGGACAATGTGGCAGTAGAGAAATCATTTGACCCCTGTGCATTGGGATACATATAGCAATGAACATGGTATTAGTATAGGTCATGTTCTTATGGGCTGATATCCTCACATTCTGACTGACAGAGAATACAACTGAGACCCACCAGCACTGAACAGCAGCATACTTCTTTTACTGATGGGGGGTCGCCAGCATTAGAGGTCTTGTACTGTGTTCCCTGCAGCCCAGGTGAACAGCCACCCTTGTTGCCTCAGAGTGAGGGAGTCCATATCCCTGTCCCACATACTGGACACTGTGGAAGGGACATTTCTGGAGCCAAAACATGGCCTTCTACATCTCCAGATGCCATATTTGCACCTATCACCTATGGTTTGAAACGCAGCCCATACTCTCTGCATGTATTTGATTTTGATTTGCATATCCCACCCTCTTGTACTTAGCCGCTGTGCTCTGAATTGTGCTGGCTGTTCAGACCACTGCTGATCATCAGTCTGTTCTGGACTGACCAATTGCTACCTTCCAGTATGGGTGCATTTGTCAATACCGTGCTAGTGTCGCAGCTAACACAGGGGTAGTCGCATACTGCAGCCACACCCCTTGTCTTTATCACAGCCACTCAGCTCGGGTACAGTACTAACGCACAAATTCCATGCATTAAAGCCGGTGCTCCTTATTTTACTAAACAAGCCCTTGAATGTGTTAAAATTGCGAACCCCTCTTATGTGAAATGGCAGCTGTGGTGCGGCCCCGCCTGAAAAACAGCTCCTTTGACCAGGACAAGCTGAAGAACTACCAGCCAGCGTCAAACATCCCTTTTCTGGGAAAACTTAAAGCACGAAGTCTGCATTCAACTCAATGACTGGCTAAAAGAAAGAAAGTGGCGAGGCTCATGTTAATCTGGCTTCAGACCTGGGTATGGAATATAGAGATGGTTCTTGAATCCTTTCTTGATGATCTTCATAGGAACTGTGGCAGGGGATCTGCATCAATGCTAGTGCTGCTTGATTTCTCAGCAGCCTTTGACACTGTGGATCACAGCATCTTGCTTGCATGGCTGGCAGAAATGGGTATCAGTGGAACAGTATTTGCATGATTCAAATCCCACCCGTCAGAGAATTCTCTTCAACAGCACCGGGTTATTACCTTGGGCACTGAACTGCAGGATACCACAAGGATCCATTCTGTCATTTATCTTATTTAATAACTACCTCAAGCCTCCAGCTGAGCTGTTTTAGTGAATGGATACAACATTCTATATTCTACAGTATGTCTCTCTTCTCTCTCCTTCTCCACACACATCCATCTGATAGCTAAGACCTGCCGTTTCTTTCTCTGTAACATCAACAAAATCCACCCATTCCTTTCTGAGCACACCACTAGGACACTTATCCACGCCTTAATCACCTCCTGTCTTGACTACTGTAACCTACTCCTTGCTGGTCGCCCTCTGAATCATCTCTCTCCCCTTCAGTCTGTTCAACACTCTGCTGTGCGGCTAATCTTCCGACGGTGTCATCATACGCATATTACCCCTCTTCTCAAGTCACTTCAATGGCTCCCTATCTGTTTCCACATCCAGTTCAAACTTCTCCTGCTGACCTATAAATGCATTCACTCTGCAGCTCCTCACTAACTTTCTTCTCTTATCTCTCCTTACACCCCTCCTCGGAAACTCCACTTTTCTGGCAAATTACTTCTATCTGTGCCCTTCTCTTCTACTGCCAACTCCAGACTTCCCCCCTTTCATTTTGCTGCTCCTGATGCCTAGAACAAACTACTTGAGTCTGTATGTCAGGCGCCTTCTCTGAACTTTTTGAAATCCAGGCTGAAAACTCACTTCTTCGCTGCCGCTTTCAGATCTTGGCTCACCTGATCTCCTTGTGTTTCCCTTGTTGTCTGTCTTGACTAGATTGTAAGCTCTGATGAGCAGGGACTGTCTCTTACATGTCTGTGCAGTGCTGCATATGTCTTGTAGCACTATACAAATGCTCAGTAGTAGTAGTAAAGTGTCACTTAAGGGTCTTAATAGATTTCCAAAATCCCGTAGCACCTGCGGATGGACATGTAAGAGTTAGTGCCTACCTTGCTACGTCTCCACTGCCCACCAGCGCCATCCATCTGTGCTTGTCTCAGAAATTCCACTGCTTTGCTGGCCCTGAGCTGTGCTTTTGCTCATCCACCCTGTGTACTCCTCCAACACCTGCCACCCTGGTGTGCCCCACTCAATGTCCAGGGCCGGCGACTACCCACCGCCCACCCTATCTCCACCTTCGATCTGCCCCTTCCCCGCCCCCATCTAACTCCCGTGTACAACCGGCGGGAAGGTTAGACGTCAGTGGTGAGGGCATGAATATTCATGTCACAGAATCAGGCCCTAAATGTCTAACATTAATGGCCCACTATTTATGCCTTCTCCTGCTGAGTCTGATTTCCCCGCTGATTGTGCGGGGAAGTTAGACAGGGGCAGGAAAGGGGTAGCTTGGGGATGGAGTCTGAGTTGGCAGTGGGCAGTTGCCGGCCCTGGATATACATGGCTGATCCTAATGTTGGCCCTGTACGTCCAGGGCTGGCAACATGCACGGGGGAGCTATTCCACCTCTGAGGTGGAATAACTTTCCTAGATGTTTATATTTTCAATTCTGGGGTGCAGTTGGGGTAGAAGGGTCTGGAGTTCATTCCCCACAGCCCAACCCTGGCCTTAGGAGGCCAGATTGAGGGTCAGGCTGAGGGGAATAAGCTTTTGTATCCAGCAGCCAGCATCATGGCTCTTCAATGGAGCCATGGTGCCATGGCAACATGATGCCATGGTGCTGCAGGTCCATTGAAGAGCCTTGACTGAGTTAGCCATGAAAGTCCTACACGGGCAGGCTGGACTGAATCGCAGTCCTGGCCTGCACATATAGGACTGTTCACAATTCTGATTCTCCAGGGCTAGATGTGCCCCGCGGGATCAGAGTTGTGATCCCCTCTGTACATCTGGCTCAGACCAGACTTACAGAGGAAATCTATGTCAGGGACAGAATATGTCTGTAAGCATATTACACTGAACAGGGGCATAAACTTGCGTATTAACAGGGACAACTAAGTTACAAGCTAGTATGTGGTATGTGGTCTGTCAGCAGTTGGGGTGGTTGGAGCTAGGGCTGGCAGCAGGCAAAGTCTGTATTGTAGCTATGGTATATAGTCATAGCATAGTTGGAACAAATGAGTGTTCATTGCTTTTCTGAAGGTTGACAGGTCAGAGATGGATCGGATCAGGGCAGGGAGGGTTTTCCAAAGAGTTGGAGCATATAATGAGAAAGCTCGGTTCTTGTGGAAAGATAAGTGCCTGTAATATGGTATGGAAGTCGGCAGTCTCCAACAGTGGACATAGATGATGTAAGGTCCTTATTTTGTGGTGTACTGCCTTGCTAACATTATTTATGTGTGTTTACATTCTCAGTCGTTGATCTAGGGTGACTCCTAGGTAACACACTTCTTGTTTTGTCATCAGTTCTGCATCGTTTACCCATAAAGAAGATGGTGGGATGAAAGTTGGGTCTTTTGTGAAAAACAGCACTTCAGTCTTCTTGCAGTTCACTCTCAGGTTATGTGTACAGAACCAGTCAGAGACTGCATTAAAGCATTCAATAATCTTGATGTAATTGGGACTGTCTGTGGAGAATGGGGTATAAAGTAGTACATCGTCGGCATAGTTATGGTATAGTATGTTGTATGATTGGATTATCAAGCAGATTGGTTGGATGTAGATATTGAAGAGTAAAGCAGATAGAGATGAACCCTCTGGAACTCCTTGCATATGTTTATGTTTATTTAAAATTTTATATACCGCCCATAAACAATAGCATCTGGGCGGTTTACAAACAAGAGATATGGATGATTCCTGAGCACCTGTGCACACCAATTGTTGGTGATCTGTTAAGTAGGACCTGCACTAGTCTAGGGCTAAATTCTGTATACCTTTCTGTTGAAGGTAAGCAAGTAGGAGATTGTGACTGACCATGTCAAAGGTTGATGCGATATCCAGGAATATTAGGATGAATCCTTGCTTCGCTTTGTTCATTCACATAATGAGATTGTCCAGGAGAGTGGCCAGGAGGGTTTCGACACCATGTTGTTGACAGAACCCATTCTGCTGTTGGTCGAGGGGAGCATAGGAGTCAATGTGATCTTGGATTTGTTGCTGGACTATCTTTTTAGTTATCTTAGCTAGGAATGGGAGGCTAGATATGGGCCTATAGGAGTTTATGTTGAGTGGATCCAGTTTGTCATCTTTTAGTAGTGGTCTGACAGTGGCGGTTTTGAATGGCAAAAGAAAGGTGTACGATTCTGGTAATGAATGCACTTAGGTCAGATTGGATTGACTTGATCCAATGTGTGGGGCATGGATCGGTTGGGAAAGTGGTGGTGTTGAGCACCCTTATTGTGTCCTTGATGTGCGCAGTGGAGTACGGGTGGAAGAAATCTTGATTGGGAACAGCAGTGTTTTCAATAGGAGGATTATCTGAGAGAGGATGTCCTGGATTATAGTCTGACCATGGGACAGGGATGACCCGTGGTTGGTTGTGGTTGCTGGATTTGAGCGTGGATGAGTGTGCAAAGATAAGTCCCAAGGTGTTTCCTCTTGTGTGGGTGGGTGCATGTATTAGTTGTTCATAGCTTAATGCAGTCATTGCATCAAGAAAGGATGTGGAATGCTTCGTTGAGAGCACAGGGAGGTTGAAATCACCCAGCAGCCAATATGATTTTCTCTTAGTATATCAGTTACATGCTAGGTTGAGGATTGTGGAGAGGTCATAAGTGGATATAGATGGAGCTCGGTAGAATAGTGCTGTTACTAGATGCTTATTTAAGATCATGATGGCATCCAGGTCGTTTGTGCTCTATGGCGTAAGGCATTGGAATTGTAGATCACTTCTGGCCATGATAAAGATGCCTCCACCTCTTCTGTTTGTTCTCGGGCAGTTAAAGAAGTCATAATTAGGGAGCTTTAATTGACCTGTAAGTGCGGAATCTGTGTCGGTGAGCTATGATTCTGTGACAAAGAGCATGTCTAGCTTACAACTTTCAACATAGTCAACAAGATTTGGCCATTTATTTCAGATGGAGTGAACATTTATGAGCATGCAGGTTTAAGTTTTCTGACTGTGGAGGCTTCTGTCTGTGGATCTTCTCTGGGGGTTGGCATACAATGTGAATGAGGCAACTACAGCTCACTCTGTGTGGTGGCCTTGAAGTGGAGAATACATCTTTGTGTCCTCTCTGGCTATAGCCATGTATTGTGGAGATTAGGCCTTGTTGTTGAGAAAATGTTTCTGCCCATATGATGAACTCGGCCAGGCAAGACAGGAATAATATGCTGTTAAGTCTGTCTGGCATTGTGTTAGGGGATGGTGTTGCCCTGTGTTATCCTGTAAGACTCCCTGTAAGACAATGTACCAGCAGTGTAATTCCTAATGGTAACACAGGTTAAGTAACTATAGTGACAGTGTTTTAAGACCCATTTGCATTGACTACAAAGAAACTACAATGTATTCAACTTGCTCTTTATGAACCTAGCAAGCTGCACAGTGTGACACTATTCTGCTTACAGGTGGCGATCTTACCCTTCGTTGCAGGTTTGAGCATTTATGTAAGGAACAAATAACTGAGGCATCTAACCTTTCTATTAACCTGGATTACCGGCTTCTGTTATCGGCAGTGGAGGACTACGCCTAAGGGCCACATCTAAGGGCCCTCTGGTGAGGCCCTCAGGTACGGGCGCACCTGTGCACTTTGAAGATTTCAAGCAGCAGTTATTGGAGTCTTGAAGGGCCCTGATTGGCTTATGCTGTAGGGGGCAGGGGAATCCTCAGCTCCTGCTCTCCTGTGGCTGATCACCAATCGGGGCTCTGTGCTGCTGGCGAGGACGCATCTGTGCACACTAATAAATGTTGAGAGGGTTGTGCCCAATAGGCCTTAGCTGCATGGATTGGGAGGGGCTTACCTGCCTAGTCTCTGTTGCCGATGCTGATTGGGTGGCTGGAAGAGAGTACAGCAGCCATAATAGTTTCTGTGCTATGCTGTGGATGGAAGTCTGATTGCCTAGGATGTAAAGCATGTACCTGCTCAAGGTGATCAGACAGCTCAACTTTGGAGATGAAAGGCAAATTGGAAATTGGTCCATAATTCTTAGGGTCATTGAGATCTCCCTTGGGATCCTTTGGAACAGGTCTAAGCACTGCCTCTTTCCAGGTCTTCGGAACGAGACCAGATGTGAGAATGGTGTTTACAATTGTTAACATGACAGGTAGGAGTCCTAGAGACTGTTCTTTCAACCAAGATGAGGGTAAACGCATTGGGGCCATACACCTCACATATCTGGCGATGAATGTCCACTGATGACACGGTCCTTGCTTTCAAAAACTGAATCACAGACCGAATTTCACAGTCGGAGGGCCGCTCAATTGTCTTAAACATTTTAACATCTCAGTATAAACCATACAAAGTGACGCTATGACTGCAAATGGCATCTGCTTTTGCACAAGGCATGCCGGGAGCCGGCACGCATGCTTGTTTCTACAGGGGGGAAACATTTACAAAGCTACAGCCAATCGGACCTTACTTTAAAAATAACCCTCGTAGGATCTAAGAAACAGGTAGTTTAATGCATAGATCGTAATATGTGAGAAAAATTGTCCGACACAAGAGGTGTAAAGTGTGACCAGGTGTGTGTAAGTTTAAGTGATACTGGATCTGCATGAGCTGGGGATGAAAACGGAGGGTGGGATGGGAGTGTGCATTGAATTCCAGAAATCTTAACTGAAAAGTAAGGACTCACACTGAAGTACCAACCCAGGCCTGTGTTAGATTATTTTTCAACCTGATTCTGTTCCCTGTTTTGTCCAAGTTCCCAACCTGTATATACTTGAAGACGCAGAACATATGACATTGCACTGTCACACATCATCCATAGCTTTATGCCATATTTCCCAGGTTTGCTGGGAATATATTGTCTGAATGGACCACGGCCACGAAATGTAAGCAGTTGCTCATCCACGGTAACATTTTCACCAGGAACAAAGGCGTCACTTAGAGTTGCTTCCCAGGTATCAAAAACATGTCTGATTGGAACAAGCTTATCCACGCCTCGTTGTTCACGTCTGTTGGTTGCATCATCAAATCTGAGAGCACAAGAAATTTGCTGAAAACGGTTATGGGTCATATTTTTGCCAAAAACAGAACGACCATCTTCAAGGTTCCACAACTGAACTATGGATTCATTTTGTGACTTGTACACACCTGAGAGGATCAGAAGTCCAAGAAAACTTTGAAATTCTCCGTCTGTCAAATCTTTCCAGGTGTTGTGATAAATGTGTCTTCCTTGTTTGCTCGTCCACATCATGATTTCATTCAATAAGTTCTTCCTTATGAACAAGTGGAATGCTGCGAGAGGGCCATCAACATTTTGTACAGCATACCTTGTAGGACCTAATTTGTACGGGCATGACATTAGCTCTGGCGTATCTTCCAGCAGCTTGATTTATAGGTTTCCTGTTCCATGATGTGGCATCCTTAGATACATAGGCTACAATGGCAACATTTGTGCTTATAGTCAATGACCTCTTAGCTCCTCTACGACCACAACTAAGATTCCTCACAGATGATACTGACAACGAGGACTCCTGCCTTCTTCCCCATCCAGCACAGCCTCGACTTTTGCCTCGACCTGTAACTTGACTCTTTGCTGCAGGCGATGTTACCGGCTCAACATCAGTCTCACATTCACTTGGCGACCAACTGCTGTTGCCATCTGAATCATGACTGTCATCATCATATTTATCGCCCGAACTTGGCTGATATGCTTCTTCGCTTGCTGAATATGCTGCATCATCAGACGACTCAGAGCCGTCACTGTCAGCATCTCGTTGCAATATTTCTCTTACTTGGGCAGCTGAATACTTTCGTTTTGACATCATAAACAATAACCTAAAATAAATAAACAAAGATAAAGTTGAATAAAATGCAAAGCAGTTTTACTATAGGTGTACAATAATCGTGATGAACAAACTGAAAGCCTTTAGATTTCATCGGAAATAATGAGAGAACGTATGATATCAATTACAGAAAATGTGTAATTTTCATAAAATAAGAGTACAAAAATAAATGATACATAATGATAAATACCTTTGTCAGAGCAAAAAATTCACAAAACTGCAAATTGTATCACGATCCAAACAGGACGTAAGCAACTGGGGTCAAAAATGACCCCACTGGTACTCTGTGCTGCAATTCATCACTAGCGTCATCTGGCGGATGACAATTATTCCTCTCATCGTGCAATCTAAAGAGAATATTGACATGTAAAAAGTCATAAGAAGATTGCATCCTTGAACAACTAGTTTCCAAGATATGTGTTGTGAAACTTGCAATGGGGTCACTTTTTACCCCATTGGTTCTCCCAGGGTTAACAGGATTTATATACTGCTTTATCATTTCAATCAAAGCAGTTTACAATGAAACTTAAACTTGGCAATGTACATTAAACAGGGATGTTGATAACTTGGATGTTTTTGAGGAAATGGAGAATTAAGTGACTTGCCTAAGGCCACATGGAGTGCTAAGAGGAATTGAACCCTTGTCGCTGGATTTTCAAGACAGTGCCTCTAACCATTAGGCTACTCCTCCACTCCACCCAAAAAAGTTGTAAATTATTTATAGAGATTCTCCAATAGTTTTTGTTGGAATGTTTGTCATGAATGGATGAAATCCCCTCTAGAAACAAAGTTTCTTTTTTATTCTCAAAATAGGTGAGCACAATCACCAAAATTATGTGTTAACACCATGAGAATGTAACGCATTAGTAAAACTAAAAACTTAGCTTGTGAAGTAGCAAACACCAAGTCCTCTGATTGTCAATCACAGCGTACTTTGCCGGTGTAGGAACCAATCTTGAGGTTGTACAGAGCAAATTGTAAAAATCCATGACTGCTCCAAAAGCTGCAAGCGAGATTTTTGATTCCCCTTCGGGGGTCTGGTGAGTCAAAATCAATAATGCACCATTTTATATCATCGAATCGATGGCCATCCTTTAGACAATGAGATGCTTTGGGATTATTTTGTGATTTGGCACATTCATAAATTCTTTCCTGTATGTCACTGGCCTATGTGAGATATGTCATAGACATGCAAGTGCCAATGTTGCCCAGGCCACACCCCGAAATGCCCCCAGAACCCCTACACAAAAAGCAGAGATCGACAAGTCCGACATGGACATGGTTGATCTCTACAGGTCAACCAACAGTAAGGATTTGAGGTTTTGTTTTTATTAAATTGCTATCTCTCTGACTGGGAGCTCTTAAAAGGGGTTTTGTATATTTTTAAAGCAAAGTTACTTTTTTTTTGATGCCTTAGAAGAAATTTCCTTGAAAGAGTAGGTTGTTGAACTCTAGTAACCTCTTCAGCTTTGGGAGCTGCTGACACCTAATCAGGTGTTAGGTCCTTCCCTACCCACCCCAACTCCCACCCAACCCTAGTGAGCAGTCTTGCTTTATAGGGCACTGCCCCATTTAACAAAGCACAGAGACTTGGACCAGCACATTTTGAATATAATTAAAGAGATTTAACTGCTTTTTCTCTGAAAGGACAGCTGGGAAACTGGCTGGTACTTGGTAGATCTCTCTCCTTTGCTTTAATAGATACCTAAACTCCACAAACAGAACAATGACTGGGAAAAATCATATTGCTAAAGCTGTTGTCCCCGTTACCGCTTCTGCCTCGGTCCAGACAGAGGTCCTAATGCCAGTTGAAGGACCGGTTCCATGTGCAGGGTGCCTGCATGCTGAAGCTCTGAGGAAACAAGTGGAGGAACTCAGAGAGGAGGTGGTGAGGCTGAGAAACATTCAAGACCATGAGAAGTACATTGATGAGATGCTTCTTTCAGCAACCAAGCTCTCCAGCAGAGGAGAAGATGGGTGCCAACAGAATGTCGATGCTTAGACACAAGTCACCAGGGCCTGCAAAATTACCAATCCAACTTCTCCAGCCCTTGAAATGAAGAACCATTATGCAGCCCTGGAAGTGGAGGAGGTGAAAGCATCCCTGGAAAGGGAAGAACCAGAGCTCAAGTACCCAAAAGTTGCTGAATCAGTGACCACAAGGAAACGAAGGGTAGTGGTGGTTGGAGACTCTCTTCTGAGGGGTCCATCTGCTGACCAGACTTGATGTCCAGAGAGGTATGCTGTCTGCCTGGTGCCAAAATCCAAGATGTTACGGAGAGTTTGTTGAGATTCATCAAGCCCACTGACTATTACCCAATGTTGCTAATCCATATTGGAACAAATGATACTGCCAGGTATACCTCAGAACGTATCAAAAGTGACTTCATGGCTCTGGGACAGAGGGTGAAGCAGTTAGGTGCACAGGTGGTGTTCTCTTCAATCCTTCCTGTTGAGGGTAAAGGCCAAAGCAGAGAGGCTTGCATCCTGGAGATGAATGCATGGCTGCGTGGATGGTGTCATCGAGAAAGTTTTGGTTTCCTAGATCATGGGATGCAATTCCAAGGGTTGCAGAGCAGAGATGGCATCCATATGTCCAAGAAAGGTCAACATGTCTGCGGTAGTAGACTGGCTAATCTACTGAAGAGGGCTTTAAACTAGATTCGTTGGCGATGGGTGAAGAAAGCCCCCAGGTAGGTGATACATTAAATACCTTTATGGAAATGTGTAACAGGGGTAACATATGGAAAACAGTGTGTATAAATGCCCGTAGCATGGGAAATAAGATCCCTGATGTTGAAGATTTGGTGGGAGTGGCTGACTTGGATTTAGTGACAGTTACAGAAACATGGTTCACAGAAAACCATGATTGGGATGTAACTATACCTGGCTATACTTTATTCAGAAAGGACAGGGTAGGCAGAAGGGGAGGAGGAATGGCACTATATGTAAAAACTACTATTAAAACTTTGGAATTACAGAGCTTAAAAGGGAGAGAGGAGGCACTGTGAGTTAAACTAGAAAGAGGGAACAATAAATCTATTTGCATTAGTGTGATATACAGACCTCCCTCACAAGAGGAAGAGGTGGACAGAGAGTTAATTGAAGACATACGCAGCATTGCTAGGAAAGGGGAAGTGCTACTGATAGGAGATCTCAATATGCCAGATGTTGATTGGCACATTCCTGCTGCAGTATCATCTAGATGTAAGGAGATCCTGGATTCTCTACAGGTAGAACTATTCAGGCAATTGGTAACAGACCCCACATGTGAAGGGGCCATACTGGACTTGGTGCTTACCAACGGTGAAAGTGTTTCTGATGTTGTAGTGGGAGATCATTTTGCATCCAGTGATCATCAGATGGTGTGGTTCAGTATTAGGACTATTTATTTACATTCTCTTATATACCACGCTATTCTGCATCAGTGCGGTTTACGAACAAACTGAAATTACATTGAACAGGGTATTATAACTTGGAGATAGCTATTTTACAGGGAACATGGGCTATGGAGGGTTAAGTGGCTTGCCCAAGACCACATGGAGCACCTGTGGGACTAGAAACCCCAGTCCTTCCGGTCCAAGGTTGCTGTCCTCTAGTGGGATTTGAACCCCTGACCTTCCGGCCTGAAGTACCTTGCCCCAACCACTAGGCTACTCCTCCACTCCTAGGGCTGTTAGAACCCATTCAAAGGTGAGGATCTTAGACTTTAGGAAGGCTAACTTTGCCAAGATGGGGCAATACCTCAGGGAGTCGTTAGTGGGATGGGAACAGCTGGGGGATGTAGAAAAACAGTGGACAAAACTGAAAGGGGATATTTTAAGGGCAACCAACCTTTTTGTTAAAATGGTAAATAAACATAAAAGGAAAAGGAGACCGCTATGGCTTTCGAAAGAAGTAGCTGAAAAGGTGAAGAAAAAGAGGGAGGCCTTCATGAAATACAAGAGATCACAGAGAGAGGAAGACAGGCATCTGTATTTGGAAAAACTTAGAGAAGCTAGCAAAGTAGTCAGGAAGGCAAAGATTCAAAAGGAGGAGGAAATAGACAATGCAATAAAATGGGGGGTTAAGACATTTTTCAGATATCTTAGTGAGAAGAGGAAGGGCAAAAGTGGTATTGTCAGACTCCAGGGTGCAGGGGAAGAATATGTAGAAGCTGATAAGGATAAAGCGGAATTGCTTAACAAATATTTCTGTTCTGTGTTCACGGATGAAGAACCAAGAGCAGGACCTCAGCAAACACCCACAATCAGGAAGAGAAGCAAGGAACATCTTGAACAATTTACAGAAGACTGTATTCGTGAGAAACTAACTCAACTTAAAGAAGACAAAGCGATGGGACCAGATGGGATACACCCTAGAATACTGAGGGAACTTGGGGACGTTCTAGCAGCTCCACTGACTGACCTTTTCAATGCCTCATTGGAGTCGGGAGTGGTGCCAAAGGACTGGAGAGAGGCTCATGTGGTGCCTTTACACAAAAGCGGAAGTAAGGCTGTGGTTGAAAACTACAGGCCGGTTAGTTTAACTTCGGTGGTGAGTAAATTATTGGAAACACTGCTGAAAGAGAAAATAGTGAGGTTTCTGGAGTCCAGCGGATTACAGGCAGCATGGATTCACCAGAGGCAGGTCTTGTCAGACAAATCTGATTGATTTCTTTGACTGGGTGACCAGGGAGTTGGACTGAGGGAGAGCCCTAGATGTGGTGTACTTCAGTAAAGTCTTTGACACTGTTCCTCACAGTCGACTTATAAACAAAGTGAGCACCCTAGGGATAGACCCTAAAGTTACTGCTTGGGTTAGAAATTGGTTGGGTGGGAGGCAACAAAGAGTACAGATAAATGGAGCTCACTCTGAGGAGATGGATGTTATCAGTGGTGTGCCCCAGGGATCTGTCCTTGGTCTGATTCTTTTTAACATCTTTGTTAATGATATAGTGGAAGGGCTGTCGGGTAAGGTTTGCCTCTTTGTGGATGATACCAAAATCTGCAATAGAGTAGACACCCAGGAAGGTGTAGATAACATGAGGAGGGATCTAGCTAAGCTTGAAGAATGGTCTAGAATTTGGCAGCTGGGATTTAATGTTAAAAAATCTAAGGTCATGCATTTGGGCTGCAGCAATCCAAGGGAGCAATATAGTATAGGAGGTGAAGTACTTTAGTCCACTAAAGAAGAGCGGGACCTAGGCATGGTTGTGTCTGATGACCTTAAAGTAGATAAACAGGTAGAAAAGATGACGGAAAAGCTAGAAAGATGCTTGGGTGCATATGGAGAGGAATGGCTAGCAGAAAAAAGGAGGTGATAATGCCTCTGTATAAGTCTTTGGTGCGACCTCATTTGGAGTATAGTGTGCAGTTCTGGAGACTGCACCTTCAAAAGGATGTGAACAGGATGGAGTCGGTGCAGAGTGTGGCTACTAAAATGATTAGTGGTCTTCATTATAAAGCATATGAGGACATACTTAAGGATCTTAATATGTACACCTTAGAGGAAAGGCGGGATAGACGTGATATGATTGAGATGTTCAAATACCTCCATGGCATAAATGTTCAGGGAGAGAGCCTCTTTCAAATGAAAGCAAGTTCTGCTACGAGGGGACATGGGATGAGGGTGAAGGGAGATAGATTCAGGAGTGATATGCAAAAATATTTCTTTACGGAAAGAGTAGTGGATCCGTGGAATAGTCTCCCAGTGGAGGTGGTAGAGATGAGGACAGTAACTGAATTCAAAAAAGCATGGGACAAACACAGAGGATCTCTAAAGGAAAAAAGGGGACTGTTGTTGTTGTTGATATGGAAGGACAGACTAGATAGGCCATGTAGTCTTTTTCTGTCGTCATATTTCTATGTTTCTATGTTTCTATGACCATGTGTATCTTGCGGCCTTTGCAAAATCACTGCTTGCACATTTTTCTGCTGAATCCATATGTACAACATGAAAATAGCTTCTAAAATGACCCAAATATATTTAAAGTTGCAAGTAGCAGTCAATCCAGTAGGGCGGAAACAGGTCGTAATGCTGTAGTGATCAAATCTTGTAGCAGACAAGTCTAATAGTGTTGCTGATAAGTGGTTGTAGGGTGAATGCTGATCTAGTAGTATTCCTAGGTATCATACTTGTGCTTTGACCTCCAGGTCAGCCTCAGGGGTTTTTAAGGTTGTCAGGGGGTCAAAGGCTGTATCTCTGGTGATGTAGAGAACTTCTATTTTTGTTGTAATTCATGGAGAGGTTATGCTTGGAAAGCCAGGTTCTGACTGTAGTGAAACAGCTTATCATGGTGGCGCAGGAGGGTCCTTTTGTAGAGAAGATTATGTACAGCATTATGTCAGATGCATGTATTTGGTAAAATACATTGTGAGCCTGTAGGATTGCGCAGATGGGTTGGATGTATAAGTTGAACAGTCACCAAAACAGAGGAACACTACCACAAGGGTTTAATACACACAAACAGTGGCAGTCCAAAACACACCAAAAGGAAAGGTGCAACTTAAGAGTATTTAATACAAATTAATAAACGTATAACAACTCATTAAAAAACATAAAAATCATGTCACCATACACAGAAAATCAAAAATACTTAAGAATTGCCTAAAATTCCATATACATACATATAAATCATACATATACATAAGATCATAAAATGCCCTATATGTTTCAGCTATGTGCCTCCATCAGGATCTTATAAATTCTCAGGCAACTTCAAAATAGTCAAAGGATGGTGATAAACTGATGACTAAAAGAACCATCCACAGAAGTACAACAAGCCAGGGGAAGGGAAGGCAAAGAGGAACAGCATGAGGTACAAAATTCTAAAAACAACAAAATAAAAGATAAAAATAAGCAGACAAGACAACCAAAATGCAAAAAAATATTAAAAAAATAGAACAATAAAATAAAACTACTTTTTCAAGGGAATGCCCCACTCACTGGGATCAAACTACCCAGTACCCCAAGGATCCTAGGACATAGAAACAAAATTAAAAACAGCATAAAAACCTAAACCCCTCCTATCAAACGTGAAACAACTCCTTAACAAGCCCAAAGGGCTAAAACATACTTACAGGTATCTGACCTTTTGTAATTAAAAGGGCAGAAAAGTCTTCAGAATCAGGTAAAACAGCTTGTTGTGTTCTGTCAAAAATCTTGAAAGGCACCAGACAACAAACCACAAATGCAAAAGATTCTGCAAACATAGGGACCATGCTGACGAAAAGATCTCACGAGGAAATGCAAGAAGACATTAAAAAGGCAGGAAAATATACCAAAAAGGCACAACTACCTGTGCATACATAAGAAAAGCAACTGTGCCTGCTCCTATAGCAGCAAAGGGGAATCAACACACCTAGGGGTATGTTTACTAAAGTGCAGTAACATAGCAGCGGCTACATTAACACGCGTTATGTAATGTTAACGCACGTTAACGTGACGTAACGTTAACACGCTTTAACGTTACATAACGCGAGTTAGCGTTCCCGGCCACGGTAAGTCCTGCAGAGGATGGAGAGAGGGCGGAGAGAAGGGGTCAATGGGCGGGGAGTGGGCGGGGAGAGGATCCTTCCACACTAACACGGGGAACTGACGGGCTGAATCCCACTGCGACTAAAAACCTGGCGTTAGCACACATTTGCAAGAGAGAGAAACTATTTATGTGTCAGCAATGTACAGCATAGGCAGGGAGCCCAAGAAACGTGATAGTAGTGCTACATTTGCAGCAACAGCATAGTGCCCAAGTATGAAAGGCCAATATGGTGATGGTGCAAATGGGGCAAAGGGGGCTGCAGACGGGACATGTAGTGGGGGCAGCTGGGGCACAGGGTGGGCTAGGCAGTCACCTAGGTTGAACATAGGAACATAGAAACCGGACATCAGCAAGACAGCAGCCGACAAAGGCCAAATACAATCCACCTACATCTACCTGGTCCACCCAAGCTAACAGTTGCCAGGGCACTGACCTAACATCCCCCCAGCCAACCCTCCCTCAAGCAGAAGGGACATAATACTGGCAGGCAGTGATGGGGCGGATGTGAGGATGCCCATGTATGCCCCTGCCCCATACCCCGCTCTCTAAGCAAACGCCTATCCACACAGTGGATGGCCTGGGACTGCGCACTACCAGCACCGACAGCATATGGTCATGTCAACATGGCAGGGGATGTGTGCCCGTGCTGGAGAGGGCAGTGGCACCTGCCTGCAGTGGACCTAGGCTATGCCCTGTACCAATACGTGGTGTGCAGTGCAACATAAAAGGTCTGGCTGAGGAAAAGTACAGGTAGCTCTAGGGACTACTGTGCATATGTGGTACAGGACACCCAGCCAGTGTGTCCAGAAGCAGAAAGTCACAGGTTCAAGTCCCAGCTGTGGTTTTTGCAGAGCACATCCCTATGTTTTACCCTACAATGCAGATACAATAGCAACATCTACAATGCCCAAAGCAGCGGTGAACAGGGGTACAAACAGCCACTCACATAGGCTCCACAATCCAAAGCTGCATGGAGAGTCAGGCTGTGGGCCCCAGCATTGAGCTGCAGTTATCACCAGACCACTACTACTGCCTCCTGCACAGTTTAGCAATGTTGGCACTGTGATCAGGACCAGTGTGGCGCACAGGACTGCCATCCACCCCCTATCTTTGCACGATGCTGCAATAGGAGTGTGTGTGTATGTATGTCTATCCATTGTTCTGTGGCTGCCCACACCTCACTGGGCCCACAATGTCCCACTGTTACCAGCAGTAGCCTGAATATGTGCATAATGAGGAGCAAGGTATTATGGGTATGTCCCAGATAGGGCGGATTAGCCAGGATGCATCTTCACAGGGTGTGAGGCAATGGCCGGGACACTGTAGTGCCCAACCACCTCCTGCATGGACAGGATGGCCAAAGCATGGCATGCTGGGAGAGCACTCACTCTGACCGAGCAGTGACCATGGCATGTCTAGGTTCCCACATAGTATTAAAAAGTATCTGTTTGCAGTGATATTTGTGTGCTCCTTGTTTTGTGGGTCCAATCACTGAGATGCCTGCTTAGTGCACACAGCCTTTCTGTGAGCATGCACTATGGACTAGCTAGTGGACTGTTTGCAGTTAGGCTGTGCGTGGTTAGAACATCTTGTAGGGAGCTGCTGGTGAATGATTGGCAGTGGTGTAAGGCAGTTGGGGTTTTCCAGACCTAACCCCACCATTACTGCTGGTTTACCACTGCCCCTGTCGCAGGTATGGTTCTGACCCACCAACCATGGAGGGCTGTGTTATACCAGCAGGATGGAGATTGCTTCACCAGGGCTCAGGCACCTTTCCCTTACCTTCAAAAATAGTGATTGTGAGTCCTTTGGGGTATATAGTGTATGCCGCTTTGACCTGTAGAGGCACTGCTACACAAACCTCATGCAAGTCTAGAAACCCCTCTGCCTTAATGACAGGTGCTCATGTCAGCCAGATCCTAACACTGGGTACACACTAATCTGGGTGGTGTCTGGGCCCAGAGGACCACATGTGACTGCAGGATACAGATGGACACCAAATTACCTCTAGATGCATTGCAAAGAACACCTGTCACACACTGGTAGCAATTGGGACGTACAGCAGGACCTATCTCTGCCACCACATGTACTGCGGACCTAGTGCTTGGCACCCATCCTATCCCTCAGGGTGAACACAGAACCTGCACAATGGCATGGTCTGTAGCTACTTTGTGCCAGTATCACGCCCTGTCAGTTTGTCTTTCCAAGCTGAGGTACCGGAGAGGTGCAGACCCCATTTGGTGATCAGCTGTAGACATTTAGTCAGCATGTGCATTGCATCATGGGTTCTGGTGGGGTTACCCTATCCTGGCACTCAGGACGGACAGTTTGTGCGGTGACCTGCTGTCCTTCTGTACTCAGCCATTGCTGTAAGATACACCACAGAGGTATAGCCTACTGGTTAGTACAATGCCATTCTCTGCAGTATTCAAGGGTTCAATTCCTCATTGTTCCTTTCTTGTCCTATTCAAATAGTTTGCATGCCTGTGACAGTCATATTTTTGCAGAGCTGTGCTGCCAGCCCATAATATCATCACCACAGTTGCCAACATTCCTTCGGTCCATCTATCTGCATCTGTCAGCTGTGTAGAGTCCTGTCTGCCTGTGCAGGCTGCCACCCCATGTCCCGCACAGCTACCCTTTCCTGCATTGCGCCTCTTTATGCTTGCCTCGCCTGTGCCTGATCTGCATGGCACCACCACTCCTCTGTCCACCCATGATTGTAACTATCTTGCTACTTCCGCCTCCACTGGGGACACGTATTCCCATTGTCTGCCACCCAATGTCTTTCCAGTATGTTACATTGCCAACACCCTGTGCTGTGGTACAGTTGCCCCCACCATGTTTGTCAGCAGTACTGGCAGTCACATGGGACGCCCGCAGATATGGCAGGTCCAGCAGCTCCCACCTCTCCCTCCTTCACTCACCTGTTCATTGACTTTCCTCAGTGCTCTATCTAGTGTTAGGGCTACATCTGTCTCTGTTCCTCACAGGTCATACATGTCATCCTGAGGCACTTTGCAGCCCTTAGGGCACACTAATCTAGGGCACCGTAACCTTGTTGGGCCACCTTAACCTATGGTTCCATAACCCAGGGTGCCTTCTAAGGTGCCTTGGCCAGGGGTGCTTAATACGGCGCTTAGCCTAAGGAGCCCTATAGGGTGCCTTACAAAGCGCTTTATGAGGCACCTAACAAGGCACCTTACTTATAAGGCACCTTACCAGGCACCTTACAAGGCACGTCATGTCACATCACAATTGGAGGGTTACAATTAACATTAGGGTACATGTAAACATTTAGACAGTACAGTTACATAATAGCATTTAGACAGTACAATTAAAGGTATGATGCCAATTCTCGCTAACCTTTCATTCAGTGCTCTATATTCCAGCTCTCCTATCTTATTTTTTAGATTTCTATAATTTGCATGTAGGCATTTTAGAGGCTGTATTTTATTCATTTTAATCTAGTTATCAGTTGATAGGAGAATTTTGAATTGTTCAGCTCTGTCTGCTCTGTACTTAAAGGCATGTGGGTTACTTTTATCTTTATTGTAACCTCTCTGTTGGGATAGCCTAACTTCCCTCTTTCGCTGTATCCTTCAAAGATGCATTCTTCCGAACCATGCGCTCCTGGGAGCCTGTCGGTTTTGCCCTAGTATCTAGTTAAAAAGCTGCTCTATCTCCTTTTTTATGGTTAATGCCAGCAGCCTGGTTCCATCCCAGCTAAGATGGAGCCCATCCCTTCCCCAGAATGTTGCCCACTTCCTAACAAATCCCAAACCCTCATCCTTGCACCATCTTCTCACTTACACATTGAGACCACTTATCTGAGACCTATTGTATCTGACTGCAACTCAGTCTGAGCTGCCAGTGAAAGGGTGTAAGCTGAATCTAAATAAGTAACTATACCGATAAGAAAACAGAAGCTGGCAGAAACTTACTGCTACATAGCACAGGTGAGGTGAAGAAGCAGCTGCCGAGTATAGAATGAAATTTTTAAAGTTGAAATGCAACGGTTGGAATTATAATTGGTTATGAAGTAGCATTGAGTAATGCAATTGCTTCATGAGTTTTATACGGTGGTTTAGTTACCATAAAAGTAATTAAAAGGGAAGTCACGCTTCATGAGGGAGAAATCTCTCACGGCAATAACTTCCGACCAAAAAATAGTATAAGGTATTGTACATCAGTCACTATTGAATCACTTGTTAGCTGGGTATAGGTTTATTGAAGTGAGTGAGGGGTGGTTAATTTTTAGAGTATAGGGGGAGGGCTGAAGAAAGAGAGACAAACCAAGGATCCATCAAGCCCGTTATCGTGTTCCCAACAGTGGCCTATCCAGGTCACAAGCACTGTCAGGATTCCAAAATGTAGAAAGATTCCATGCTGCTTATCCCAAGGATATCCCAGAGATAAGCAGCGGATTTCCCGGGTTCACTTTAATAATGGGTAACGGACTTTTCCTCCAGGAATTTGTTCCAACAAAAGAAAGAGAGAGACTATGGATGTGCCTTTGGGATGAGATTGTATATGTGTATGTATCTGTGAAGGAAATGCAGTTCAACCTAGCACATCACATGCTCCCCCCCTCCTTCTTTTGTTCACACCTGGCCCCATCACCCCCTACCTCACCCCCCCCCCCCCCCACTCGCACCAGCACCAAACTTCACAGTTTCATTTTCTGTTTTGCCTGCTAATTAGTTCCCACCAGGGAAAGCCAAGAAAGGGACTATAACCCTGGAAAACGAGATTTATTTGTGGGTCCTTATTTCAACATGCTTAGATAGATTAACATGACAGTTAGACTATTTTGTTCAGGAAGATAAATATATATATAAACATAGATCTAGCAATTTCAAGCTACATATATTTGACAAAATGTCCCGATTCATTCTGTTCTATAAACAAAACCTTTTCTGACAAAGTGGTGCAGCAATAGCTGTAACCTTTATACCGAACAGGAGAAATGTCCCTAATAAAGTAAGTAAGGGAAAAACAGCCTGGAGGCTGCATTGTCTCGGTGTACTGTAAATGCACTGAATCGGAAACAGTCTATTCCTCTTTCATGCACAGCAACTCGGAGGAAAACAATTTGACTTAATGGTATTCCATTTGCCAGCGAAAATACAATGTGTCTGTATGTTAGTTCATAATAATGCAATACACATCCTATTTTCAAATTCGAAGTAGAAACCCACCCCCTCCCTTCCCCCCACACAAATATATGTGCAGTCCAGAGGTTGTAAAGTCACAGAAAAGTAAATGCAGTGTCTGTCACTGTTGATTTCTTATCCATGAGCTTTATTTTGCATTTTCCTAAGAAGTAAAACATTCATTTGACTCTCATCACTTAATGCAATACTTTTCAGAATAGCTAGGAATAAAGACATCGGTATTGTTAACTATGGAGGGTCCAGTATTCAGTGCTGTCAATGGGAGTGCTAAACATTTCAGCAACAGTTTTAAAAGCATTCGTGACCTAATACGCATAACGTATTCCACATTGCGAATGTGAGATGGATCCTTGAAAAGACTAAAAAATACTAAAAGGATATCTATTTGTGCTTTATCGACTATAGCAAGGCTTTTGACTGTGTAAACCATGAGAAACTCTGGGCCACATTAAGAAGCATGGGTATGCCAGAACACCTGATCGTACTCTTGCACAATCTGTACATTGATCAAGAAGCAACAGTTTGAACGGAACAAGGAGAAACAGAATGGTTTAAAATAAGCAAAGGTGTATGCATTGTAGTAATAAGCAAAGGTGTATGCATTGTAGTATGTTCTTGTTTAATGTACACCGCACTGATTGTAATAGCGCGGTATAAAAGAAATGTTAAATAGAATAAATAAATAAATAAATAAGATAAGGCTGCATACTTTCCCCCTACCTGTTTAATTTATATGCAGAACAAATCATCAGAGAAGCAGGATTGTATGAAGACAACAGAGGTGTGAAGATGGTGGAAGACTCATCAACAAACTTCGCTATGCTGATGATACCACATTACTGGCTGAAAGTGAAGATGATCTGAAACATTTGCTTCTCACAATCAAAGAACATAGTCTCAAAATGGCCTGCACCTTAATGTAAAGACAAAGATCATGACAACTGGCATAGTCAACAGGTTCATCGTTGAAGGAGAAGAAATTGAAATTGTGAACAACTTTAACCTACTTGGATCAACTATCAATAAAGAAGCAAAAAGCAGTCAAGAAATAAGACGACACATTGCTCATTGACTTGTTCAAGCCATGGTATTTTCAATAACATCATATGGATGTGAAAGCTGGACAATGTAAAAGACAGACAGGAAGAAAATTGATGTCTTTGAATTATGGTGCTGGCAGCGAATACTGTGTATACCATAGACTGCCCGAAGAACAAACCAGTCGGTACTAGAGGAGATCAAGCTAAGCTTTCTTTAGAAGCTCAGATGACAAGACTTCGACTTTCATACTTTGGACACATCATGCGAAGAGAGAGATCATTAGAGAAAGACATCATGCTTGGCAAGATAGAAGGTCAACGCAAAAGAGGAAGGCCAGCAATGAGATGGATCGATACAATAACAGCAGCTACGGATACCAGTCTGTCAACAATGAGCCGCCTGACTGAAGACCGAACACAGTTTAGGATAGCTATCCAGAGGGTCGCCATGAGTCAACTCCGACTCGACAGCACTTAACAACAACAACAACGCATAACGTTTATAATATGAGATACTCTATGCACCAAAGTTATGTATATCTGAGGATAGGGGGCTGGAAGCATGCTGCAGGCTGGGTCCAAGTTCATATAGAGAGTGGCAAAATTCAGCACATTTTAAGCCAGCAAAATACAGATCTAACTTATGCTTATAAGTGGCAATGCGGTTGTATTCCTGTATATTTAGCAGTACCATTTAAATGGCCAGTGCTATCAAATATGTACATATGGGATAATTATAGAAAAGAGAATCTATGTGGAATGTCCAAAAATGCACCTTTTTTCTACGGAGGTGTCTATGTTATTTGGATTTAAGTTACACCTTTACATTAAAAGTTCAAGGCGATTTACATTCAGGAAGAACCAGTGTAAAATAAGCACCTCAAACCAGCCCTAGAAAAGTATAAATTCGTTCACAGAAATGTGCACCTGCTCCAATGAAGGTATAATGTGCATCCACTCTTTGCGTAAACGTGTCTGTCTTATAAAATGTATGTGTACATCATAATTTTGCCCCTATTCTACCAAGGCTGGCCCATCCAATGCCTTAAGTGAACCATTGACCATAAGCTGCCCCAATCCTGTCCCCACCTGCAATCCAATATCTCCAATTCTCTACCTCTCAAACTCTCCAGCCTCTTTTCTTTCCAATTCCTTCTCCTTCCACACATGTATCCAGCATCTCCCTCCTTCTCTGCCTCCTCAAGGTGTCTAGCATCTCCCCCTCTTCCCTTCCCCATACCATCGTTATTACCCCTCCCATCCCGTCTCCACAGGAGGCCAAAATAATTAGGTTTCAGAGATGGCAGTGCAATAGCAGCACCACTTTAAAGCTGCTGTCAACGGTAGTTCCTTTGAGTATCTCCACATGTGACTGTGTGCTCAATGTGGGGGAGCCTGTGATGACACATACAGTGTGTTTGTGCCATAACAAATGCATGACACCCTGTTCATTTCTGCCTTCTCCACAGAGGCTGCAGATGCTGGGGAGGGGACCTCTCCACCCACACCACCTGGTGGCATCCCCCTCGCAACCTCTGGAGACCCCGAGGTGGAGGACGCAGCTGCAGTGGCGGAAGATGCCATGGCTGTGGGGGAGGAATACATGGTAGGTAGGGAGGGTGGGGAGGGGTGGGAGGAGGGGATAGTTGAGGGTGCTGGGTAGGTGGAGTGGGAGGGTGAGGAGGGTGAGGAGGAGGGTAGAAGGGAGAGTGAGGGGACCAGCCAAGGTGGGGAGGGTGGGGGGGACATGGAGTGTGGGGAGGGGGAGCCTGTGCACGAGGGTGGATGCAGGTCACCACAGAGCACTAGGGGCCCTGCCACCTGCCCCATGTGCATGGCCAAGGTGTCAGGCCAGGTGTGGGACCCCCACACATTGCCACACACAGGGCCCACGCAGATACCACCACCCAGACCACAGCCACATGGTGTGGCTGTGGTGACAAATGTGTGGGTTTCGTGTGTAGCAATTTGCACCATTAGGCGGACCCTGACTGACCATGGCCACGCCATCAGGCAGCTGACAGCTGCTGTTGAGGGTATGGCTGAGGTGATGCGCTGCCAGCATTATCATGGCATGTTCATGGCGAATCCCCAGCCATACCCCCACGGCGGGCCCCTGGGTGTGTGATCCACATATATAGCTATGGCCATCTCCCAGTGTCTGCAAGGTAGTGCAGTGGACGCACAGATGGCAAAGGTGGTAACCCTAACAACCAAATGTATCCCCACTAACTTGTGAGACGGATGTCCATGCTGTGCTAACGCAAAATTGTGAACCAGTTTTACTGTTGACCCGCCTGTGGGAGGGTGTTGTTGTGTTGAACGTTTTAACGTTGGTATGGCACCTACCAACACATATTTGGATTAAAACATTGTGTAGGCAGCCAAATCTTGCAGTGATCATGTGTCCTTTGTACATACATGCTGTAGTGGTGAGTGAGACACCTGTGTGCATGTCCCAGTGTATATTTGTGCAACATATATTACCCCTGCCCCACATCAGGCTGTGTGGAGCTCAGTGTGCACTGCCGGATATATCCCTCAATGACATCATGATGTAACCATGTGCTGCACTGTCCAACAGACATGGTCACATGCACGTTGTTATGGATAGTCAGTCTGTAGCAGGGATGCAGCACATGATAGGATGGCAAGGAGATGCGGATGTGGTACACATGATGCAGCATAGTTGTAATGTATGCGGGGATCCACGTGTCCGACAGTGCGTCAGTCGGTGGGTTTCACCATGATGTGGTCTGGGGGGGTGAAGGAGCAGCAGAGCACTAAGTGCTGGAGGTGGTAAACCTCTGACAGCAGCTAGGTATATATGTATGTCGTGTCTGTCCACCAAGCATGTGCAGTTAATATGCCATGGTGACCCTGGTGTGTGTCTGACAGATGGGTCACCCATGTAGATGGCCTGATGTGGATGATATGCGGGGACAGAGGGGAGATATGCCCCACAATGTTGGTGAATCAGCAGACATATATAGCAGGTGGTAGGGGGAGGGAGGGTGTAACCCCAGGCATATGTATGGCCATTAAGACATGGCATGGTACTGTAGGGCACATGTGACCATGGTAACCCCAATTGGGACAGCCCACTCAGGGAACCCCCGACAAAGAAAAAAGGACATGTGCACATCGGTGAACAAAGGTAATGCGTCATTTAATATGAAGGTCAGTCCAACTTACAGTCACACACCTATGGCCTGCATGCCCACCCACACCACCGCCCCCTCCCATGACCCCCCACTTCCTTTTCTGCTGATGCTTCTGCTGCCTCTGGCGCTGCTGCAGGCTGCAGGATATGTCCCACCATGGCCTCAAGTGCATCCGCTACCCGGCCTATGCCAGCTGTGATATCCATGGCAGTCCCTCGCAGCTGCCATGTCTCCAGGCTGTGCTCCATGACATCCCTGCGGAGCCCACACACTGTCTGTGTGTGGGCCTGCAACACCTGGCATTGGGCATGTTGGACCTGCTGCTGGCCACGTATCTCAGCCCATATAGCAATCAGCACCTGGCGAGTGCCTGTGGGAGGAGAACCAGGTGACCTGTGAGACATCTGTTGCCTAGACCCCAACATGTATGACCTGCCCATTCCCCACTGAACCACACCAACCACCCCAGACATGGCCAGGGGGGCATATGTATGTGTGGAGGCCCACTGCCATCGTGCATATGTGTGGCCCCACTGCTGTGTCTGGGGGTTGGTGTGCCACACCAGCACATGCAACCATCCTGCCAATTGCCTACCTGTGGCATGCCGATGCTGTATGTGCCCGCAGCTCCTGGAGGATGACATGCATTGCGCCCGTTGTTGCAGTGGATGGCCTTGGCGGTGGCAATGTGGGGCTCTCCCCCACATCCTCAGGCCCCTCGCCAGCCACTGTGGTGCCTGTGTACACGCTCCGCTGGGGTGACCCGTTGTCCTCCTGGGTGGCTACCTCCTCAGGCAGCACATCGGCCCATGGGGTGTCTGGGGCGTCGCTGATTGCAGCCTCTGCATGCGACACCTCATTGACCTCCGCTGGCTCGGGCTCACTGCCATTGTCCTCCTCGGCCTCCTAAATGGCCTGGATGTTACCGGGGGGGGGGGGGGGTGGAACAAGGTACACAGTAGATATGGGGTTGTCACAGACACAGATGTATAGCACATATTTACGTAGAAATATGGACATATTTAGGTGGACACATATTTGTTTATGCACTCCTTGCTTTCCTCTGCCCCTCTCATTTGGTCAGCCCTAGGGACAGGAACACGTCTGCTTGCTCCCTCATTACCCCCAGTTCCTCCTCCACCACACATTGTATGCACAAAACTAACCCACTGGAAGAGATTTCCCCATTGTATAACCCAAATCTGGGGTGCGGACATCCCAGGTCTGACTGGGAGCGTGGAGTAAGCATGTGTGGGGCACTCCCAGACCCTGAATGTCCTCACCAGATATCAGATATGTCCAGCGACATCCTGAGCTATATCCACGCCTACATCCATGCCAGTCCTTATAGGCACATCAAAACAAAACATTAAAAGACTCCAACTAGCACAAAATGCAGCAGCTAGAATCATAATGAAGACTCAAACATTTGAACACATAACACCTATACTAGCTAACTTACACTGGCTACCAATACAATGCAGGATAAACTATAAGACTATTATAAATACCTTCAAGGCATTAAATAACACGGCTCCACAGACACTAAGCAAGCTGATCACTAAGGACTCTAATAAAATAGTACATAGGAAAGGTTACACAAACAAAATAATAACCCCGTAAGATTACACTAAAGCTAAAAAGACAACTAACAAAAAGGCATTCTCCCATGCAGCACCCACCTTATGGAACTCCCTCCCCGAGGAAATCAGAGCAGTAATTGAAATTAAGGAACTCAGAAAGAAATTAAAAACCCATCTTTTTACATCACACTTTGATCCATTGACATACTCCATCCCCCACAATGAAAACGGATAACTAACGACAACTCAGATCCCTACCAAGAAAGACACAAATATTAGCAACTAAATTTATATCAATACCCTTATTCTGATACTTAATGCTTCTCTCCGGCGAATCTTCACTCTAACTACCACATTTAATCAATCTACAACTATGCATTTCACATAGTATAAACACAATATTTTGTACATAGTTTTAACACATTATAACATTGTTTTGTTATTGAACCTAGACCTCAGTTTCAACTGAAACTAAGCATGTTTTGTTTTTAAGGTTCTGCCTCTGTACATAGTTTACTGATGTTCCATGTAAAAAAAACAGATTTTGCTCTATCCCTTAACTTATTCTTTGTAAACCGCACCTGATCCATGGGAAAGTGCGGTATATAAGTGATTGTTAAATAAATAAATAAAATACAAATCTGTCCAAGGCATGAATGGGTATGAAGAAAGAGCTCATTTTGTCAGACATATATCTGGAAAGTGTTGGGGGTTTGATTCTATCCCCTATATTTCAATATTTATCCAACCTCAACTGGTCCAGAGAGCAGGCACCTGACCCAGAAATTGAACCCATGGTTCCATAGGGCATTACTCACTATTTGTCACTGACCCACCAGTCCAGCCTGGATCTCATCTCTTAAATGATACATCATAAAAATCTTTGATATCTTTACCACATTGGGAATACCCGGACAAAGATGTGAATAAATTCTGCTTGAAAATAAAATGCTTGGTTTTCACAATGGGATTATGAGAGTTGTATGTATTTGCTTGGAAGGGGCCTTTATGTTAGAAAATGTACTTGATAAATTGACTGGCACTGTGTGCTGTTTGTCCTGAGGTTTCCAGCAATGTTTTGTGAAAGACTGATTGGAAGTGTCCACGCTGGGTTTGGTTTTCTGTGTAGTTTGAAAAATGAAAAGAATTACTGCTTTTCTAAAATTGAATTTCCTTGGGTACCTTTTACAGTTGTGTGTGAGCTCATGTGCCCATACAGCTCCTCATAGTGTTTGAGGACACTTTCCAGCAGGTTGAGGTTTTCCTGCTGGCTGAATCTTATGGCCCTCTTCCTCTCCTCATCTGGCACAGGAGTCCACCTATGCTTGCCTGTGTTGTGCCCCTCAGGCTGCTCCTGGGTGGGGTCCGACATACCCAATGGGCCGGCAACCTCAGACTCCAGATGACCCATCCCTCCCGTCTCTGGGGACTGTGGCCCTGGCATTTCCCCGGACACCCCATCTATCATGTCCAGCCACAGCATGTCCCTGCTCTCACTGTCCTCCCTCTGCATCTTGGACCTGTCTGACCTCCTGTGGCCCTTGCCCCCTCCCCTGTCGCCTTCACCAGCCCTCACCACTGCAGCTACTCACCAGCCCTGCCTCCTGTCACCCCCACCATGCACCAGCCCAGCCACTCATCACCACCACCACCGCTGGCCAGCCTTGCCACTCGCCTTTCCCACCACTCACCAACCCAGCCACCTACCTCTCCCACCGCTCACCAGATCTGCCACTCTCCACACCTAACCTGCCTCTGACCCTCCGTTCGCTTCATCACCAATAATGCCCGCCATCAACATCGTTCGCCTGCACTAACCCCTCAGCATGTACCAGTTGTGCACGTTAATATATGGATCTTTGGATGTCTGCGCGTGTCTGCGCGTGTTGCGCATGTGCATAGGTGATGCATGGGGTGTGTACGCAGAACCGTGCACTGCACATGCACAAGACGTGTGCATGTCTGTGCATCTGTGGAGGCTGGTTCAGCACCCGTCCCATAGGCGCCAGGGGTCAGCGGAACCGTGCACCACACATGCGCAAGACATGTATGTGTCTGTGCATGTGCGGCGGCTGTTTCAGCTGACCTCTGTTGCCTGTGGGACAGGTGCGGTACTGTGTGTCACACATGAGCATGTAGACTATGTATTTGCGTGGGGGCGTGTGCATATGTGGCGTCAGCTCACACCATACCATCCGTTATGGCTTTTTTACGGCTTGTGCGTATCCTGGTGCAGCACATGTGCAGACATGTACACATCTTGCGCATGTGTGGCGCATGGTTCCGCTGACCCCTGGTGCCTATGGGACGGGCGCGAAACCAGCCTCCACACATGCGCAGACACATACAAATCTTGCGCATGTGCAGCGCACGGTTGCGCATATGCACCCTATGCATCGCCTATGCACATGCGCAATGTGCTCAGACACGCACAGACGTCCAAAGATCCATATATTAACGTGCACATCTGGTACACGCTGAGGGGTTAGTGCAGGCGAATGAGGTTGATGGTGGGCATTATTGGTGGTGAAGCAAACGGAGGGTCAGAGGCAGGTTAAGCGTGGAGAGTAGCAGGGCTGGTGAGCCGTGGAGGAGGTAGGTGGCTGGGTTGGTGAGTGGTGGGAGAGACAAGTGGTGGCCTTGTTGAGTGTTGGTGGAGGTGTGAGGCTGGGTTGGTGAGTGCTGTGGGAGGTAGGTGACACGGTTGATGGGTGGTGGGTGAGGTAGGTGGCAGGGTTGGTGTGTGGTGGGGGAGGTGGCTGGCACGGTTGGTGTGTGGTGTGTGTCAGGGTTGGTGGATGGTGGGTGTGGCATGTAGCTGGGTTGGTGAGTGGTGGGGGAGGTAAGTGGCAGGGTTAGTATGCGGTGGGGAGGTGAGGAGGGTTGGGTTAATAGTGTCCGCTATGGCAGCCTTTGTGGCTGCCTCATGTGCACTGGGGGATGTGCAGGGCTTGCGGTTGCCTGACGAGGGAGATGGTGTCCATGGTGCTAGGGCACAGGGTGGGGGTGAAGGCCCGCTACAACACCGACCTGCAGCTGTAGGGGCAGGCCAGGTAGGGACTGTGCCAGCATTGCGCAGGAGGCGTGCCGATTTGCAGGCTCGCCAGCCTCACCTCTACAGGCCCAGGGCCTGGCTCCAGGACATGCATGAGGACCAGGTCATCTCCCTCTACTAGCTGAGCACAGTAGCTATTAGGGAGCTCTATGAGGATCTAAGACCTGACCTCGAGCCCCTGACTGGTCGGTCACATGCCATACCGGGTTTGCTCAAGCTCCTTGGTGCCCTACATTTCTTTGCTTCTGGCTGTTTCCAGTCATCTGTGGCTGCAGTGTGTGGCATGAGCCACCCCACCTTCTCACGCTGTCTCCACCAAGTACTGCGTGCCATGATCAGCCGGGTTGGGAATTACATTGCATTTCCCAACACTAGGCAACAGTGGGGGACCCTGAACCAGGCCTTTGTGGCAATTTCTGGGTTACCACACATGATGGGAGCTATTGATTGCACACATGTTGCCCCTGGTCCCGCCCAGAGACAGGGAGGCAGTGTTCCGCAACCGCAAACACTACCACTCCATGAATGTTCAGGTTGTATGTGATGCAGGTATGTGTATTCTGAATGTGGTCCCGCGGTTTACAGGGTCCACCCATGACTCCTATATCCTGCGTCACTCGGCACTGTACAGACAATTTGAGACCGGTCAATTTGAGGACTGTATACTGCTGGGTGGGTATTTTTCATCTCTGAAATGCACATCGTATACCCCTGCTATCCGTCTGAACACATGTCTGTCTTTGACATGTGTCCAAAATTGTGTGTGTGTGTGTCATTTGTGTGTGTGGAGCTGAAGCAGGGGAGGGGGGATGACTCCAAGTCCTCTGTGCTGTGGTGCTGTGAGTTGGTGGCACAATGACATTTGACGTTTCACGACATTTGACATTGTGTGTTTAGGTTGGCACGGTATGACACACATGTATGCTTCATGTTTATCAACAGTGTGGTGTTGTCTGTGCCATCCAGCCTGCCATGGTGGGGTAACTTTTCCCGTCGTGCCATTTGTGTGTGGTAAATAGCATGAACATCACATGCTTGCACATGTGTGCATCTCTGCCCTTGTCCAAGGTGCATTGCATGTGTGTCTCTGAGGTGTTCGTGGCTGGCGCTACTACCTTTCCGCCTCGTGTCTGCCCATGTGTCTGCTGTGGTTCAGGATAATGATGTGTGCACTCCTTCTACCTCCCCCGTGCCCTGTATCTCACACCTCCAGACACTGGCACATAGTTGTTGTGTCCCATCATGTGTTCCCCTATGTTTCTGTCTTACCTGTAGGTGCTGTGGGTTTGCTCATACATTCACGTGTGCATGTGTCTGGACATCAGCTACTGGTTGAACGTTCAACATTTCTTTCTGCAGGTGACGCAGGATGAGTGTTGGCCCTGGTTGCTAACCCCTGTACGTATACCACGGACACGTGCAGAGATGAGGTACAATGAGGTCCATGCCTCCAGTCGCTCCATCATCGAGTGCACCTTTGGCGTTTTGAAAAGTCGCTTCAGGTGTCTGGATAGGACCGGTGGGGCCTTACAATACCAACCCATGACATTGGCAGAGATCATTATTGCCTGTTGCATCCTGCACAACATTGCTCTCAGGCACGATCTCGATGTCGAAATTAATGAGGATCTGGAAGACGATCCAACGTGCCATCCTGTATGTGACTGTGGTGACACATGTGAGGGCGCAGCACTCAGGCACCAGATGATTGAGGAACTATTTTCATGTGAGTACTGGATGTTTAGGAAAAAACATTTGGATAGATATATGTACTACTACTACTAGTACTGAGCATTGGTAACGCACTACCAGTCATACGCAGCACTGCACTGACATTGCTGACACAATGCCTGGCCATCTAAGCTTACAATGTGGTCCAACCGCTAACACAGAAGGTGTGGGCAGTGGACAACAGCGGGTGGAGGTGATTAATATAGTCAGGATTATTAGGCTTAGGTGATGTGGTAGGCTGCCACACAGGGTTTTGAGATGGTTGGTGAGGGTGGCTGCCCTGCAGCCACCCATAGTTAGTTCCAGGCATTGGGTGCTGCTAGGTGACAGGTGTTTGGTCCCACATTAACAGTGGGGGCGGGCAGCCAGTTGATAGGCCCAGTTGGCTTGACGTGTGGAGATGACATTTGGGGAATATGAGGGGATTGATTGGATTGTATGCTCTGATGAGCAGGGACTGTGTGTAACATGTTTCAGAATGACAATGCATACAGGTGTTAGCACTGTTTACATGCTTAGTAGTAGTAATAGTATTTGTAGTACTTGGGTTATGTGCATCAAGGTACAGGGCAACCACAGTGTAACTGCATGTATAGATCAGCAGGTACGTCTTGACCTCGCCTGGGGTCTGTGAGGTGTCATGACAGATGGGGTGTTATTGTCATACTGAGGCTGTCAGTAGATTAGCCATGCAGCATAGTGTTGCATACATTGCGGCGGACAGAGATGATTTAGAGGCAGACCAGCAAGGAGTAGGTTACAGTGAGCAAGATGGCGGGTGACGAAGGGGGGCATTAGGACTTTACTTGTGTGTTCTGGGGTGACGGCAGGGATCTTGCTGATGTTATCTAGGGGGACACTGCAGGCCTTAGCTGCATGATGGGTATGTGTGGGGAAGGGGTGAGAGGGGTGATAGAGACCTTCTACCTTCACGGCCACGTCGACAGAAGGTGGTATCCAACCTATACACAGACACTGTAAGGGTTGGAGAGGGTTTAGGGGCGATGCCCAGATGTCCGTTCTTGGCCATGTTCATTTCATGCAGCTGGGGTACCTGCAGCCAACAATGTCAGGGAGCAAGCTCAGGCTGGGGTGTGGTTTGGCAAATGTAGTTCATGCATGGTGAGATATGTTTCGGACACATCAGCGTGCAGCTGCTACTGATAGCCAGGGGATGTGCCTGCTGCACCAGGGAACTGGGTTTGGGGCCAGGGGAATGTACCAGCCCCTGCATATATTCCTTTCGTATAGCACCTGTGAGCGGGTTAGCAGGGGAGGTGGACCCACAGGAAACACACACTGAGGGTGCTATGGGAGACATATGGGGGAGGCAGGGTTGTACCTGGACCTTTGGGTCGAGCACGTACAGGGTAGTGCGGTGACAGTTGTGGTCAACGGTCTCAAGGGCAGCAGAGAGGTCACAACAGGGACGGATAGGCTACAGGCCCATGGACATGGCCGGGAACACGTCAGTGGTGGGATGGGGTGGGGACAATTAGGTACAGTGTCATGACGAACTGCCAGACTGTGACGGATCTAGGGGGTTATGAGAGATGAGGATGTGAAGCTGGTGTGTTTGTGGCACAGCTCCAACTTGACATATGTATATTTCCCTTGCGTTTCTAATTCCACAGGACATGCTTGGTGATGACCCTGGTGGTGTCGTGCGGTGGCAGCTGTGTGTACCTCATTCAACGTGCAGGACACTGGGGTAGGCGGACATATGTGTACTTTGTGTGGACAGTCAGGAGCAGCACATGTCACAGGTTGTCTGCCTAATGCATATATGTTGTGAGTGACCTATTGAGCGTGCTCCCACGTACCCCATATGTTGATGTTGGCCACACATATCCACATGTGTTCGTGCCAAGTTTGTCTTCTCCAGCACTGTCTCTGGGACACATCCAACAGGGCTATGTGTGTCTACAGGTCCTAGGTGTTTTGGTGGTGGGCTGCACTTACACCTTCCCTAACATTATAGCATCGGCCAACAGCAGTGTATCATTGCATTTACAAGGCCTTTATCTCCACTATTCACCAATTGTGCACATACAGGCCAGATGTTACTGGTGGCATGCTCACCTTCTCATACTGTGTGTGTGTGTGTGTTTGTGGGTGGCACTGTTATGATACAGTGTGCATGCAGTTTGCATTATCGTGTGTTGGGCAGGGTCTGCACACCTGTGGAGCGGTGATGAGTGTGCTATCTCTACCTTTATGGTGTTAACCTTGTGCACAGTGTGCACATGTGTTGTGTGTTGTGGGTTGACCTATCTCATGTGTATTGACAGACCACTACACAACAGCATTTATGTAGCCAAGATATCACCATAATTTGGACATGCGGCAATGGCGGCTGGACATGGGGACATGGTTATTCGACACATGTTGATGACATCTTCTGCCTTTATTGAGACGTGTTGTGGACTTTGCCTGCCTGTGAGGATCCCAAGAAGACATTTGCTGCAGACACACAGTAGGTAGCACCTTGGCTCGTTTGGGTGTAACATCAGCCTTTACATGTTTGTTTTTTGCTGTTTGTTTCATGGACCTTTTCTTTTGGGTCTCTGTGCACCAGCGCTAATGGACATGGGGTGTAGCTATGATACGCCTGTGTTACTTGGGCATGGACATGACCATATCCATGGGACACGCTTGTCTGCGGTTGCATTTCCAAATGTCCACAACAAGCACAATGTTCTGTGTTGTGATCATGTTATGTTTGCCTGTGTGCCTTTTAATTACATCGGTACTGATGTTTGACTGGCTGCAATGTGCCCTGCTGTTGCGTCCAGCATACCATGATAGTGTTTGTCCTTATTCTGACACAGGGCAGTGGACACACACAGCACATCTACTTACGTGCATCTGCGGGCGACATCACCCACCTGTTGCAGGACACAACAACAACATTCAAATATCCCTGGGAGATAGTGCCACAGGATGTTTGACCACTGCGAGTGGGACACATGTCTATGATGAACATTACTGGTGGACTGCTACTTTCCGTATAACAGGCCTGTCCAACACACCATTGCTACTGTGATCTGGCTGGGTGTCCTGTTGATTGTGCAGGACACACATGACCATTCGAGCACTGTGGCACATTGAGATATCACACTTGACTATGCATACCCAGTGATTCACGGACAGTCTTAACAGGACATGTAGGGTTGCAGATTCCCTTTGCACTGTGGACACTGTGTACTGGTCCGTATGTGTGCATCATGGACTGGAATAGTCGCTGTATGTTCTACATCCATCTGACGTTTTGTTAGTGTGTGTTGACCATGTGTGTAAAATGCACCACAAGATATCCTCATTTGTTGAGGTCACGGGGGCATACCACCATGCGTGTGGCACAGGGGCAACATTGTATATGTACTCTTGTATATGTCGGCCTACCCTGCCCTTGGACATTACACAGTTGTTACCACCACACCAGTTTAATGGTCGCCAACATTTTGGATTGATGTTTGCCCTCACCAAGAAAGTTACAGTGCAGGTGGGGCATCACTGTGTCATGGTTCACCCTACATGGTGCATTGCATGTGACTGCATATGTTGGTACACAAGGGCATGTGGCAGTGTGGCTTCTGTGTGGGGTACTGGCCGATGTTTGATCTTTCTTTAACACTCCATATACAGGTGTTTGGCTATTGTACAGCCATGCTGCTGTACATTGATTTACAAACATAGCATTGCATGTCTTCACAGTGTTCTCTGTCCCCTGACATTCCGCCACTCACCTTCGCCCATGACATTTGCAGTGTGGCAGTGTGATTGTCCATTTTCGTCCTTCATTTGTGCATCCCATGTACCACGATCTATGTGTACAGTTCATGGATCCACACCACCCATTGCAGGAGACCTGCTGCATGGTGATATCTCTGCATGTCTGTGAGGTTCCTTTTTTGGCCTTCTCTGGGATCATGGGCCTCTTGTACCTGTTACCTTATCCTCATTTTGCATTTGGCCATTGTTTTGGGTTGCACTGTTGATGCTTTCATTGCTATATCATGCATTCTTGGGCAGCTGTGAAATATATATCTATATCTGTGTGTACACTTGCTTACATGTTGCTACTTATGCTTTTTCAGGCTTTTGCCACCTGTATTGACAGACGGATATGTTTTTGGGGACAATTCATGACTGATGTGTGTTGATCCCTCATTGTGCACTGCCTAGTGTCTACATGGGACATGCAGCAACAAGTGGGGGGTGGGGGGATACTGCATAGTGAACACCATGCAGCTACGGCACATTATCTCTCCTGCCCATCATCTGTAGATGTGCCAGTGACTTTGGTGTGACATGTGGGTAGCTGGCATGCTCAATGTGTTTTCAGTTTGTTCATTGTAAACTAACCACCTTGATATGATGACAGGCGGTATATACGATATGTCTACTGGTGACCACAATAAAATTATGGGGTATGTTTACTAAACTGCGTTAGTGCAAATCGCGTTAGGAGCCGCGTTAGTGAAAGGAAAGCCAAAAAAGGACATGGGCGGGACATCGTAACCACTAACGCGCGTTCCAAAAACTAACGAGCGTTACAGGGCGCCGTGGCGCGTTACTGTGCGTTAATCGTATGAAGGCGTACAGACACAAAGCACTGAAACAGAGCTGTAGCACAATGGTTAGTGTACTGACCGCTGTTACAGGCAGCATGGGTTCGAGTCCCCAGTGTGCCTAACGCAGAAGGCTGGCCCAGGCATCACCCTGTATATTACAGAGGGAATGAGGAGGCATGTTTTTCTTTATGTTGAGTAGTGGTGTCAGAAACACATCCTCGGAGTGTGCCTAGCCACATACGTTGGTGCGTGCGAGGCTGCGTGTGTGGCTGCGTGCGTTGGTACGTGCATTAGTGCGTGCGTACAATTGTGCGTGGGTACGTGTGTTTTTACCAGCATGGGCACCTAATATTACAGACTCTTTAGGGTGTCCTGCACCAATGCATTATGCAAACAGATGTACGTGTGATGGCCTATGGTGTATCTGAGTCTGTGAGCAGGTGCTGGATTTACCCAGGGTTGGATTGTGCCAGTCACACCCATGATGCACTGCACAGATACACACCATGGGGAATGTACCCCCACAGTACCTCAGACTGGTAGGGGGTACTGACTGTGTGTTGTACTGGCACAGAGTAGCTACACACCGTCACATTGTGTGGGTACTGTGCTCACCCTGAGGGTGCAATGAGGTGCCCAGGACCAGGTCCACAACACCTTCCATGGCTGAAAGAGGCCATGCCGTAGGTCCAAAGCAGTGTTAATGTGTGAGATAGGTAGTTCCTGCACAAACACCTTGGATATCTCTGTCTGACTCAGTCAGCTGTAGCCCCCATGGAACCCTAGGTGGGCCATGTACCACCACCCCCCCTCCCCCAGGGCTGAGGGTGGAAAACAGGTTCTCCCAACAATAGATCCACATTCTACCTCCCTGCAAAGGTGGCAGTAGAGGGGAACAGCAATCCCGGTCCTGCTGAGGAACAGACACCCCACAGGGCAGTCAATGCAGCTCTGTACACATCCATAACACAATAGCAGACAGTCATTAGGCCTGGATATGGTAAGCTGCACCCCACCACTATCTGATATTCTCTTGCTTCAAGCCATCAGCCGCTGCACCCTGCAAGCCACTCCATCACAACACATACCAGCTGCAAACAGTCTGCTAGTTAGCCAATAGTGCATGTGCACAGTGGAGATGCATGCAGCCAGAACTGGGATGTCAGCATACACAGCAAGCAGATACATCAGTGACTGGGCCCCAAAAGAAAACCCATATCTATCACATGAGAGAAATACTATATAGCACTATGGGGGTGCCTAGCCATGCTGTGGTCACTGCACAGTCAGGGTGAGAGTGATCTCTCAGCAGGACATACTGAGGTTACCCTGTCTGTGTAGGTGGTGGCCGGGCACTAAAATGTGCCTGTCACTGCCCTATGCCCTGTGCAGATGCACCCTGGCCAGGCCACCCTGTCCGGCCTATACCCATGGTACCTTGCTCCTCATTATGCACATTGGCAGCCCAATACTGGCAGCATTGCTGGCAGTGTGGGCTGTGGAAGGTGTTTGCAGCCACCACACACTGGATAGAAAGACAGCCACCCCCACACCTATGCCAGCATTGTGCTACTATAGAGGTGTTCAGCAGCCATACCCACCACAGTACAGGCATGGATATGGTACGCCAGACTGTTGGGGGTCACTCCCCAGGGTGGTAAACACTGTCAGAGACCAGACCTGCAGCACACACCGCAGACATCGGAATGCTTGCTATGGTGGAGCTCACTGAGCAAACTGTGCTTAACGTAGGAATTGATATCTGCCAGTTATCATAGGAAACGTTTGATAGCTGTGTACCATATAATCAGGTGTAGGGGGGCATTGCTAAGGTATGCAACTGCTAGTATTGGGAGATACAGGCAGGGCCCAATGTCCTGCCTCTCCAGGAGGCATTGGCCAGTGGGGCCTGTGGGGGTGTGTGTGGGTGTGTCTGGCCCTGTTGGCTGCTGCTTTACGGCAGAGTTCCCCAACTCCAGTCCTGGTGTTCCAAACACTGTTCGGGTTTCATGCTGTCCCTCATAAATATGCATGAGCTACATCTGCATACCATGGGGGTGGTGCATAGATATGCAGCACAGGCATCTTTATTAGAGGCAGCATGGAACCTGAATGTTGTGGGGCCCTCCAGGACTGCATTTGCGAGACTCTGCTCTAGGTAATGCGCCTGTTTATGGTGTCTGTGTTTGGTGTGGTAAAATATAGGCGTATTAACCATGCGTATGTTCTCAGCAATAAAGGGGTGTCTTTACTATCACTGTTTAGTGGTGGGTAAAACTATGGGGACTGGGTTGGCAGGAGCCCCAGCTGGGATTTGAACCTGTGACCCTAGGGTCTTACAGGCACTGGCTGTGTCCGTTGCACCACACTGTGGCCACAGAGACAGTGCAGTCCCTGGAGATGGGAAAACCGGCCTGACGTGTCAGAAACCCTGCTCTGCACAAGATTACTGTGGGCTCATTTACCTTGTATGGAGACAAAGGTGCAAATAAACCTCAAAAGGAACCTCATAAAAAGGGGCAAACACCCATAACCAAGCTGGGCAACAATGATATCATTGGGCAACAATGAAAACCACTCCCAGGAAAGCCCCATTACAATAAAATGATCTTTGAAAGGGTCTACGGAGCGTAGACCCTTCCAAACATCATTTCTTTTTTTTGGTGCTTTCCTGGGCGTGTTTTTCATTGTTTCCCATTGCTATCACTGTTGCCCAGCTGGATTATAAGTTTTACAATGTTTCTTGTGGTCATTTTTAAAGTTTTATGTGACCTTTTGTTCTGTGCACATGTATCACACTGCTCACATTTTGTAGGTTTCCCCGGTTTTGCTGTACATTGCTGACGGAAATGGTTTCTCTTCCCTGTATTATGCCTTTAACGGCAGGTTTTCATTCGCGTTGGAATTGAGCTCAGAAATTCAGCGCGTTAGTGAGAGGGGAGCCTCTTCCCGCCCACTCTCCGCCCATTGACCCCTTCTCTCCGCCCACTCTCCACCTTCTGCGCTGTTTTAACGCGCCGTGGGGCTTTACGATCGTTACGTGCGGTTAACGCGCGTAGTATGACGTTAACAGTCATTGGCGCGTGATTACGTGCGTTATACTGCACTTACAATCGTTAACATCATACAACGCGCGTTATTCACGTTTACCGCACTTTAGTAAACATACCCCTATGTGTTTGACCCACATTTCTCTCTGCTGCTGCTTGACCACACTGACACATATCTTTCGTTATGTTCTGGTAATATACATGGCCCACCTGTGCTCACATCCTTGTACGGTGGCAGCTGGCTATGTGGCAGCCGTCTGACACATCACAGGGTGCTACGTGTTTCCATACTGGCATTCCCTTTGAGGGGACATATTTGGGCTGCACTTGCTGTGGTTGTTTGGGGTAGTGGTTGCAGACATGTGTTGGTGCACCATAGGTTGCAGGATCAAGTTCCTTCTCATTGCCCTTTTTTGGCGCTAACCTGACCAGGAGCTGCCTGATGACTGGTCACCTTTCCGCATACCCTTCCATCTCTTCACCTTACACCACAGTATGCCCTCGATGCAGCCTATCCGTTGCATATTAGCTGTTACATATGGCTCATTCTTTGTACTGGTCCACCAAAGGAGCACTACACCACGTTGCTAGAAGACACCCAGTCCAAATGTGTGATTTAACAGGAAGGATTACTTTATTAAAATTCTGAAAACTTGACAGCATTAAGCCCAAATAGCCCGACACAGACCGTGTTTCGATTTCACTTCATCAGGGGTTTCGGGCGCGCTAAATTCATAAATACACAAACATAAACGTTATAAAAACCATAAATGGAAAAGAATTATAAAACTCCAAGTTATTTATTTATTTATTTATTTTATTTATTTATTTACAGTTTCTTTTATACCGCGCTATTCGTCATCAGTGCGGTTTACAATGAACATAAAAACTACACGTCTCAAATAATTGATCTGTTCTTACAATGAACAGGACAATAAACTTGGTATACATTAAACAGGTTCCATGAACAGTGAACCAGAGAATGTGAGAACTATGTACAAAGCAACTAAATGCCAGCTATATGTAGAGCTACATGAATCTAGGTAAAATTTCTTAGTGAGAGGAGGTGCAAAGTGAGATTGCGGTTCTACGGATTAAGACTGTGGAGTGCATGGGTTTAATGTGTTGGCCTGGGGTGTGGAGGTGGGTTGGTATGGGAGGGTGTCTGAAACATCGTAGTGCTGCAGGAACAGGTGATGCTTCAGTGCCTTCCTGAACTGGGAGAGGTCACTGATGGTTCTGATGCCTGATGGTAGGGCTGGCTGAGGAACAGACACCCCACAGGGCAGTCAATGCAGCTCTGTACACATCCATAACACAATAGCAGACAGTCATTAGGCCTGGATATGGTAAGCTGCACCCCACCACTATCTGATATTCTCTTGCTTCAAGCCATCAGCCGCTGCACCCTGCAAGCCACTCCATCACAACACATACCAGCTGCAAACAGTCTGCTAGTTAGCCAATAGTGCATGTGCACAGTGGAGATGCATGCAGCCAGAACTGGGATGTCAGCATACACAGCAAGCAGATACATCAGTGACTGGGCCCCAAAAGAAAACCCATATCTATCACATGAGAGAAATACTATATAGCACTATGGGGGTGCCTAGCCATGCTGTGGTCACTGCACAGTCAGGGTGAGAGTGATCTCTCAGCAGGACATACTGAGGTTACCCTGTCTGTGTAGGTGGTGGCCGGGCACTAAAATGTGCCTGTCACTGCCCTATGCCCTGTGCAGATGCACCCTGGCAAGTTAGATTCTTTAACGCCCAATGGTTTAAATATGGAGAAAGATTTATCGGTGTTCCTTTAAAAAAAAAATTTAAATTTTTTTTAAAGTATTTTGCGAGTTAATAAGTGTAGTTGGAGAAAGAAACATTGGGGTTCCTTTTGTGAGTGGTATTAGAGCAAAATAGGTTTTTATGATAATGTTCACAGTTGGCAATGCTGAGGTAGGCGGTTCATTGATATGTGTATATTTTTAGGAAGAAGCAGAAATGGTGATATATGAATTTAATAATCCTTTGTTTTCCAAAATTTAGCAGATCTTATTTGAGGTTTTGTGGACATATGACAGTTGTGAAAATACGTTTGTTTTAGAATATGGATTCACAAGTAGCACATTTAAAGAGTTGTGTAGGAAAGGTATGTGATAAGGATTCTACCTAGCAACTAGTGACAGTTATAACTCAATGAACAATGACTGTTTCTTGTTGTTGTTGTTAAGTGCCGTCGAGTCGGAGTCGACTCATGGCGACCCTCTGGATAGCTATCCTAAATTGTGTTCGGTCTTCAGTCAGGCGGCTCATTGACGACAGACTGGTACCCGTAGCTGCTGTTATTGTAGCGATCCATCTCATTGCTGGCCTTCCTCTTTTGCGTTGACCTTCTATCTTGCCAAGCATGATGTCTTTCTCTAATGATCTCTCTCTTCGCATGATGTGTCCGAAGTATGAAAGTCGAAGTCTTGTCATCTGAGCTTCTAAAGAAAGCTTAGGTTTGATCTCCTCTAGTACCGACTTGTTTGTTCTTCGGGCAGTCCATGGTATACACAGTATTCGCCGCCAGCACCATAATTCAAAGGCATCAATTTTCTTCCTGTCTGTCTTTTTCACTGTCCAGCTTTCACATCCATATGATGTTATTGAAAATACCATGGCTTGAACAAGTCGAATCTTTGTATGGAGAGACACATCTCTGCTCTTGAGAATCTTATCTAGGTCTTTCATAGCCATTCTGCCAAGAGCAATGCGTCGTCTGATTTCTTGACTGCTTGTTGCTTCTTTATTGATAGTTGATCCAAGTAGGTTAAAGTTGTTCACAATTTCAATTTCTTCTCCTTCAACGATGAACCTGTTGATTATACCAGTTGTCATGATCTTTGTCTTCTTTACATTAAGGTGCAGGCCCATTTTGAGACTATGTTCTTTGATTGTGAGAAGCAAATGTTTCAGATCATCTTCGCTTTCAGCCAGTAATGTGGTATCATCAGCATAGCGAAGGTTGTTGATGAGTCTTCCACCAATCTTCACACCTCTGTTGTCTTCATACAGTCCTGCTTCTCTGATGATTTGTTCTGCATATAAATTAAACAGGTAGGGGAAAGTATGCAGCCTTGTCTTACACCTTTGCTTATTTTAAACCATTCTGTTTCTCCTTGTTCCGTTCGAACTGTTGCTTCTTGATCAATGTACAGATTACGCAAGAGAACGATCAGGTGTTCTGGTATACCCATGCTTCTTAATGTGGCCCAGAGTTTCTCATGGTTTACACAGTCAAAAGCCTTGCTATAGTCGATAAAGCACAAATAGATATCGTTTTGGTATTCTTTAGTCTTTTCAAGGATCCATCTCACATCCGCAATGATGTCTCTCGTTCCTCGCCCTTTCCTGAACCCTGCTTGCACTTCAGGTAGTTCTTGTTCTAGGTATGGCTGTAGTCTCTTTTGAATAATCTTCAGTAAGGGAAGTTGGAGGTGGTCAAGAATGAAATGGAACGTGTACAACTTGATCTGTTGGGTGTCAGCGAACTGAAATGGACTGGCATCGGGCACTTTGCATCAGATGATCACATGATCTACTATGCTGGAAATGAAAGACAAAGAAGAAATGGTGTTGCATTTATAATAAAGAAGAAACTTGCAAGAACTGTAATGAAATACAATGCAGTCAGCGAACGCTTAATCTCTATTCGTCTACGAGGATTGCCTATCAACACAACTATAATTCAAGTATATGCCCCAACAACAGCTGCAGAAGAGAATGAAATTGAAGAGTTCTATGAACAAGTACAAGCTGAAATTGACAGAACATGCAAACAGGATATCCTGATAGTCATGGGTGACTGGAACGCAAAAGTTGGCAACAAAGAAGAAGTAGTTGGAAAATATGGACTTGGCAACAGAAATGAAGCTGGAGAAAGATTGATAGAATTCTGCAAGACCAATGATCTATTCATCTCAAACACCTTCTTCCAGCAACACAAGCGACGACTGTACACATGGACTTCACCCAATGGATTGTATAAAAATCAAATTGACTACATCTGTGGAAGTCAACGATGGAAAAGCTCTGTAACATCAACAAAGACAAAACCTGGAGCTGACTGTGGTACAGATCATCAACTACTAGTATGCAAACTCAAGCTAAAGTTGAAAAAGAGCAAACCACTCATGAATGCACCAAAATATGACCTTGAGAATATACCACTGGAATTTAAAGACTGCCTGCAAAATCGATTTGCTGCTTTAGATACAAATGACAGAGCTCCGGAAGAGTTATGGAATGACATCAAGAAGGTTGTGCTGGAAGAAAGCGAGAAGTCTCTACAAAAGGTGAAAAAGCAAAAACGGCCAAAATGGATGACGGAAGAAACTCTGAAAATTGCCCAGAAACGCAGAGAAGCTAAAGCCAAAGGAGAAAGAAAGACAATCGCAGAACTCAACAGAGATTTCCAACGTGCAGCAAGACAGGACAAGGAAAAGTACTACAATGACACTTGCAAGGAAATAGAAGCAGAAACTATTAGAGGAAGAACAAGATCGGCTTTCCTAAAGCTGCGAGAGTTAAAGAAAAATTTCCAGCCTCGAATTGGAATGTTACAAGATGCTCAAGGTTCTATGTTGAATGATGCTGAGAAGATCAAGAAAAGGTGGAAGGAATATACAGAGTTTTTATATGATAAAGATCAAGTGGACCAACAGCCGTTTCAACCTATACCTTATGATCAGGAACCATTGGTGATGAAAGAAGAAGTTGAAGCAGCATTGAAAGCCTTATCAAAGAACAAAGCACCAGGCATTGATAGCATTCCCATAGAAGTATTGCAGCAATCTGATGCAGCTGTTACCATACTTACAAGGCTCTGCCAAGAAATATGGAAGACAACATCATGGCCAACTGACTGGAAAATATCTGTATTTATACCAATACTAAAGAAAGGTGACTGTTTCTACCTAGCAACTAATGACAGAAATTAATCCTTGAATAATGACTGTTTCTACCTAGCAACTAATGACAGAGGTGAATCTTTGAACGATGGCTGTTTCTACCTAGCAACTAATGACGGAAATAAATCTCTGACGTCAGGTTTCCTATGGTTACTTACAGCGCAAGTGCTGGCGTTTTTAACAGAGGTGAATTTTTAAGAAGTGGATGGATAATTCTCTGGATTTTGATTGACTGTCATTTATAAAAAACGGAGGTAAATTATGATTTGCAGAGTGTATAGTGTTTTTAGCAATAAGAGAAGATGCTAACCAGTTGGAATATATTGGTAAATCAAACAGTGGGATAAAGTTAGAAGTGTCATTGTACAATACCGCCTGAGCTATTGGGTGAATAATTGTGTAAGTTCGGAGCATTTTGGTTTTGCCTTTATGAGCATCGTGGATATTAAATTTAAGAAAGCGTATGAAGTCACTATAAGCAAATTTTATGAGAGGTTTTAAGTAGTTTTCCTTGCAATAATATGACATTAGTAGTTTTTTATTCAATGATCATTTTTATATTTTAGCCTCTGGTTTTACAATGAGGCCGTATATGCAAACTGATAGACAGTTATATGGCAACAAGATAGAGAAAATAAAAAAATTCCAATTGATTGCACATCTGATAAAACAAGCACTTTTTATATCAGCAAATCATAACATGAGAGTAGATATATGATTGATTATCTCAGTCATTCATAATTTCTGAACAGACGGTGAAAGGGATGGTTCCCTTTATGAAGTAATGCTGGTACAATTAGTTTTTAATTATCTATAATTCTAAATGTTAGATATAGTTTGTCTAAATGCTATTGTAATTTTTAAATAATCCCCTGTTATGATGATATCACTATTTACTTTAGCTTTTTAATCCTACAATGAGAAAGTGTAGGGGTTTAATAGTTTAAGATGAAGGTACTAAAAGTGTTTTAAGTTTCACTCATAGACAACTGGATCATTTTAGATACTCACTCCTGCTCCTGTTTATTGATCACTAGTGTGATGATGTAATAATCTCCTCTTCCTCCTTTTTTAGTGTACAGACCAACCAAATTGACTCTTAACTAACAACTAAGGTATAGATATAGAAGAGGTGATGTTTACACACCCTTTCATATGTTTACAGTTCATCTTTATTTATTGAGAATGTTCATTTTATTTATTTATTTATTTATTTATTTAACAAGTTTTGTATCCCGCCTTATCCTTCAATCAAAGCGGTCAGAACAAAACAGGTTACACAAAGGTAGGGGAAACATGCATCACATTATCAATACATAACAGTATACATAGGGAAATACAGTACCTGTCCAACATTACATTTAACTACATAAAACATTTCAACAAATAGAACCAACATAGATTGGCCGTTCCTCGGTCCCCCACGGTCCTACGCCTAAGGGCCACGCCAAAGGGCCCTTTGGCGTGGTCCTTAGGCGCGGGCCCGCAAGGCGCGGGTGCGCCGTTGGAAAGGCGGTTGTATAGTCCGTTGCTGCCTTGGTCTGATTGGCAGGTGCAGGGGATGAGGCGGAGCTCCCGCTCGCAGCCCCGATGCCGGCTCCTGCTTCCTCCGTGGCCCCGATCACCGTTGGAATGGCGATTCCACAGACCGTTGCTGCCTTGGTCTGATTGGCAGGTGCAGGGGATGAGGCGGAGCTCCCGCTCGCAGCTCCGATGCCGGCTCCTGCTTCCTCTGTGGCCCCGATCACCGTTGGAATGGCGATTCCACAGACCGTTGCTGCCTTGGTCTGATTGGCAGGTGCAGGGGATGAGGCGGAGCTCCCGCTCGCAGCCCCGATGCCGGCTCCTGCTTCCTCCGTGGCCCCGATCACCGTTGGAATGGCGATTCCACAGACCGTTGCTGCCTTGGTCTGATTGGCAGGTGCAGGGGATGAGGCGGAGCTCCCGCTCGCAGCCCCGATGCCGGCTCCTGCTTCCTCCGTGGCCCCGATCACCGTTGGAATGGCGATTCCACAGACCGTTGCTGCCTTGGTCTGATTGGCAGGTGCAGGGGATGAGGCGGAGCTCCCGCTCGCAGCCCCGATGCCGGCTCCTGCTTCCTCCGTGGCCCCGATCACCTTATGTTTAAGGTATGTGCATGTTTTTAATGGTTTCTTAGTATAATTCATGTGCTTTTATTATTTTTATCATTTGTATGTGATTTTTTTATTATTTTAGTATCTGTATATGTAAACGAAACTGATATGATTGTATAACTTGGAGTTTTATAATTCTTTTCCATTTATGGTTTTATAACGTTTATGTTTGTGTATTTATGAATTTAGTGTGCCTGAAACCCCTGATGAAGTGAAATCAAAACACAGCCTGTGTCGGGCTATTTGGGCTTAATGCTGTCAAGTTTTCAGAATTTTAATAAAGTAATCCTTCCTGTTAAACCACGCATTTGGACTGGGTGTCTTTCTTTGTACTGTCCATGTCGGCTGGAGGGATTGGCATTGCTGTTGTTGATCTGATCTGGTCCATGTCTGTTTGTAGGTTCATGTCTCACATGCTTGTTTTCCGTTGTATTCCCCATTTTGCCCTACTCCACAGAGCATCCCCTGCCGCCCATTGGGTTTAGCTTCTTTGCTCTTTTGCATGCTATGTCCACTGCATAACATTTCATTGTGTGTGTGTGCATGTGTTTATATGTGGCTGTCATCCCAATTACTGACTGTGATATGAGCTGTACACACCGGTTCTGCATGTGCATTGCATCTTCGTGACTGTTGGGGTTGCCCTATCCTGGCAGCCAGCTGCGTTTTGGTGTGGTGCTTTCCAGTGTTCTTGTATACAGCCTTCCCTGTGACACTCATGTTGGTGTTGTAGCCTACCGGTTTGTGCATTGCTGTATGTGCTACTGGTCATGGGTTTGATTCCTCTCTGTTATTTTATGCCTCTTGTCCACACGCACTTTGCATTCCTGCTACAGTCCTATCTGTGATGATCTGTGCTGCTGGCACATTATACCCTCATCACTTTTGCCAAACATCCTTCTGTCAGTCTATCTGTGTCTGCAAGCTCTGTGGCATCCTGCCCTACTGTGTAGGCTGCTACCCCATGTCCTGCACTGGCACACTATGCTGCATTGCGGCTCTTCATGCTTGCCTCTCCTGTGTCTGCTCTGCATGGCACTGCTCTCCTCTGTCCTCCTGTCATTGTCCAATTTGTCTTGTAGTCTAGATGTAAATAGTTATCTAATCAGAGGCCATGACAATATTCACCAAGGATTTGTCTTGATATTCCTGGACATAGCGGCTGCCTTTGATTCGGTGAACCACAACACACTACTACTCCGGCTAAAGGAAAAAGGGATACAAGGCTCAGCACTAGCCTGGTGTAAATCTTATCTCTGCAACAGATGGCAACAAGTCAGAACAGGCCCCACGACATCAGAGCCTTTCCCCCTGAAACAAGGTGTGCCTCAAGGCTCATCCCTATCTGCTCTGTTCTTCAACATTTATATGCAGCCTATCTGTGCTTTAATCCGCTCCTTCAACGTCCAATGTCTTGCCTACGCTGACGATATCCTCATCTATACACCTTTTACGATTGACCAACCTGACTTCTCTCCAATACTGAGATGTTTTGAAGCAGTGTCAGAATGGCTTCTAACTCAAAATCTCCGCATCAACAACAGCAAAATAGACGTCTTATTCGTCACAAGGAACTGGAGTTTCACGCCTCCCCCATCACTTCAGATCAATAATATAGAATTAAAAACAAAATCCACAATCCGATACCTAGGAATTACCCTCGACCAACGCCTTGATATGTCAGCCCATGTTACAAACACCACAAAAGCAATTTATCACAAGATCCGAACGCTAAGACACCTTCGACCATTATTCGACTTCTCTGACTATAGATCAATATTCCAAGCTCTTATCATCCCACATCTTGACTTTGTGAATATCATCCTACAGGGACTTCCACAGTCAATCTTAAACCCACTCAGACTTGCCATGAACACAGCTGCAAGGGTTCTAGTTGGTGCATCCAGGTCAGATCATATAACGCCTACCTTGATAAACCTACACTGGCTGCCTCTTTCCGCCAGAATCACCTACAAATTTCTAATACTTACCTTCAAAGCCCTCAAGAATCAGCCCTCTACACCCATCAACGCACTTCTCCACCGTACCACAATCAACAGAACAAGAAGAACTACGCAGATGAACACAATCGAAGTCCCCAAGTTTATAACAATATGTACAAAGTCAACAGCCAACAGAGCATTTTCTATCTTTGCACCAATTGCATGGAATGCCCTCCCAGCAGAACTCCGAGCCATCCAAAACCTAGTGGTGTTCCGAAAAGCCCTAAAATACCACCTGTTCATACAGCACTACCCAACCTCCCAGTCTAAAAAGCACACACCCACCTCTCAGACCCCCCACCTAACCCCACCCACTGAACATCCCCCCACTGATAATGGCTAACCAGCTTCCCCCTCTCCCCACTCTGACCCATATGTGCTAGTATCTGTATAAACCCCTTATATACCTTCTGAGATTAATCATTACTGTAACATGTACATAAGCTGTATATAGTTTTCCCTTAGTTCCTTCCAAGTTTTTGAATATCCTGTTCTATGTAAACTCAATGTACCATTACATTGTAGTACATTTGTTCCTACTGTAAACCGCACTGATTATAATAGCGCGGTATATAAGAAATATAAATAAATAAATACCCAGGTTATCCATGTTTTAATACCTGTTCCTTGTAAACACAGATCAGCCAATGAAAGTGTAAGTTTTATGTTCCATGTAAACCGCGCTGATGTTGAATAGCGTGGTATAAAAGAGACTGTACATAAATAAATAAATAAAATTGCACTTATCCTGCCACCTCTACCTCCTCTGGTGGACATGTATCCCCATCCTCTGCCACACACTGTCATTGTTGCACTGTACATTACCATCACCCTGTACTTCGGTACAGCTGCCCCCGATATGTTTGTCCACTTTACCTACTGCCACATGGGCTGCACGCAGATTTGGCTGGTCCATGAGCTCCGTCATCTACTTCCTTCCATCACTTGTTCATTGCCTTTCCTTGGTGCTCTGTGCAGTGTTATGGTTACATCTGTGTTTGAGCCATACATTTCATGCTTGTGACCTTGGGGCCCCTTTGTGTCCCTGGGCACCATCTCCTTTGTCACCTTAGCATCCCTGGGGCATCTTTCACAGCACCTTAGGTTTGGCCAGCTTATGGGGCGCCTTATATGCTGCCTTGGAGGGTGCCAAACTTTTCTGCCGCCCTCTGGGGCACATTATGACCTGCCTTGGATGACGTGGCGCTTTATGATGTACCTTATGGTGTGCCCTAAAAGGTGCATTAGGTTGTGGTACTGGGATGAGGCTTTTTTGGCTGGCAGTGCAGATTGTTGGGATGTGTCTGACTGTTACAAACAGGAAAAGGGATTGCCTCAGACAGCCTTTTAACTGAGCCCACCGAGGGATTGAATTCATGACCACTGTATCAGCAGTCAATGTATTAACCAGTGTGCTACACCTCTATTGCTGTGGTTGCAGGTCAGCGTGCCTAATTAAGGCTAACGCGTGTTAACGTGCCACGGCCCCCTCTATCGCCCGATAATAGACTTTATCGCGCGATAACCCGAAATGCTACCTTAAGACCGGAGCGCCCACTACCTTATATGGCATTCGTCACAGTAAGACTGCAACTAACGCAGGTAACATTAAGATGGTTTAGTAAACATACCCCCTAGATTCAGCTATTTCTGAGCAGAGACTAATGGATCAACGTTGAGTAATTTAAAAAACAAAAACAACTTTTTCACTAAATGATTTTTGGGGGGAGGTCAGAGTTGAAGGGTTGGGAGCTTCGAGAAATGGGAAGTGTTGGGAGTATTTGAGAGTTTCAGTGAGGGATCGGGGATCTGAGCCTGCTTGGGTCATCTAAGCTGAAGTGTCACACTGCACCCCCGATGACTCTTTTGCTCAGGGTTGCAGCTAGTGAAAACCCATGTGTGCATATATATGTGTGACTGCTGCACTCTGCCTTCTTTTGTGCACATTTTCTGGACAGCTATTTTGTATATTTCTTTCTGCATTTAGGAGCAAAATGTTTACATTTTCCTTGCTTTAGAAAAATCTACACTGAGCTATTGCACACAACTCTATGGCAAGGTTTCCTCTTTGGCCCGTTAGTCTGGCTCCTGAAGATACCTTGGCACAGCTAACGAGAAAAGTTATCCAGTTCACTTTAGGACATGTATTTATTGCAGCCTAACTTAGCTGATATATAGTACTATCACGTTAAAGTCTAACCATGCCATCGGCACATCTCTAACTCTACCCAAAAATAATTGGATAAATTTTGTTCAGCCAACAAAACCTTAAACGTATAAAATGATGATCTTAAAGTAGCTAAACAGGTAGAACAGGCAACGGTAAAAGCTAGAAGGATGCTTGGGTACATACGGAGAGGAATGGCTAGCAGAAAAAAGGACGTGATAGTGCCTCTGTATAAGTCTTTGTGCGACCTCATTTGGAGTATAGTGTGCAATTCTGGAGACCGCACCTTCAAAAAGATATAAACAGGATGGAGTCAGTACAGAGGGTGGCTGCTAAAATGGTTAGTTATCTTCATTATAAAGCATATGAGGACAGACCTAAGGATCTTAATATGTACACCTTAGAGGAAAGGCGGGATAGAGGTGATATGATTGAGATGTTTAAATACCTCCGTGGCATAAATGTACATGGGGAGAGCCTCTTTCGATTGAAAGCAAGTTCTACTACAAGGGGACATGGGATGGGGGTGAAGGGGGATAGATTCAGGAGTGATATGCAGAAATATTTCTTTATGGAAAGAGTGGTAAATCCATGGAATAGTCTCCCAGTGGAGGTGGTAGAGATGAAGACAGTATCTGAATTCAAAAAATCATTGGACAAACACAGAGGATCTCTAAAGGAAAAAAGGGGACTGTTGTAGTTGTTGATATGGAAGGATAGACTAGATAGGCCATGTGGTCTTTTTCTGTCATCATATTTATGTTTCTATGCAATAATAAAATGCAAAACCATCCCGACTGTTTAAGAACGGCCCCTGAGCTAAAATAAAGATTGCAGCTGTGAAAACATTAGCACCATGGTTAAGACTTCAGCAAGGGCTTTCACTAATTGATGTTCTGAGGTAAAGCATTCTACATTAGGGATGTGCATTTAGGTCATTACTGCATCTTAAACAATTTGGTGCATGCAAAATCCGTTTACTACGTGTTAACATAGGAATTAACGTGCATATGATTATTTTGTACATGTCATAAAGTTCTTATGCACGTTACAAACACCTCCCAAAATCAGGAACTAGTCCCCAAAAAATGAACCATTTATTTTTTTGCCTGTGTATATCACTCTTCCACATGGTAGGAAATACACAAGAAAAGATTTGATTCTTGCTCTGGTTTTAGTTCCTTAGTTGATAAGGTATATAAATAGCCTGTCATCACTAGATCAGTGACAATCCTCAGATAGAGACTACAAGGAACAACTCCCTCTGGAGATCATCTAATCCGAAATCTGGCTAATAGATGCCAATATTGAGTGAAGGCTGAAATTCCTTTCTCCTAGAGGCTACTCATGCCACCTTGCCAATTTATCCAACCTCAACTGGTCCAGAGAGCAGGCACCTGACCCAGAAATTGAACCCATGGTTCCATAGGGCATTACTCACTATTTGTTACTGACCCACCAGTCCAGCCTGGATCTCATCTCTTAAATGACACATCATAAAAATCGTTGATATCTTTACCACATTGGGAATACCCGGACAAAGATGTGAATAAATTCTGCTTGAAAATAAAATGCTTGGTTTTCACAATGGGATTATGAGAGTTGTATGTATTTGCTTGGAAGGGGCTTTTATGTTAGAAAATGTACTTGATAAATTGACTGGCACTGTGTGCTGTTTGCCCTGAGGTTTCCAGCAACGTTTTGTGAAAGACTGATTGGAAGTGTCCATGCTGGGTTTGGTTTTCTGTGTAGTTTGAACAATGAAAAGAATTACTGCTTTTCTAAAATTGAATTTCCTTGGGTACAAGAGAGAGAGAGATTTAATTTACTGTGCATGTAACTTTTTAAATAAGTTTAAAAGGAACATTTTTATTACAGTTCCTCATTTAATATCTGTTTCTATTTTCTATTTAAACTTAATATCCCATCAATTCCATTTAAGAAGACAATCCAAAATAGATAACAGCTCAGTTGAAATCGCAATACATAATCTCATTATTATGCGAAAGGGCCTGTGAAACCTTTTACTAAAAAGTATAATCCTCCCAATGGGAGGATTATACTATGGTTGATGATGTATTGAATGAATTGAACAATTGAGTGACTCCCAGTGGCCTAATGGATAAGGCCATGGTCTTCTTGACTTGAGATTGTTGGTTAAGTCCCACTTTGGGTGAAGTCTGGCATCTGTTTGGAGATCACTTTCTACAACTTTATACCACCTTTGCTTACGAGAAGAAGAAATGTAGTGGTTAGATCAAGGAATGAAAGCAAGGTTGAAAACGTTTGTCACTGACACTTTCTGACCTTGGATAAGTCATTTTGGGGCTAATTTTATAAGGAGCTGTGTAAAGATATGCACTGTTTATGCACACAAGTCATCTTTTTTCAAGGACTTATGTGACTGAACATGTGGTTTAGTCAGTTGTTCTGTAAGCGCACAAACGAGATTGATCATGTGTACTTTCAGTGTGGGTATGCACACGGTCAGAATTTGGGTGGAGCATAGGCAGAATGTACATTTACATAGCCCATGTTCCCTGTAAAATAGTTATCTCCAAGTTATAATGCCCTGTTCAATGTAATTTCAGTTTGTTCAATGTAAACCGCCTTGATATCATGAAAGGCGGTATATAAGAAATGTTAAATAAATAAGAAATGTTAAATAAAATAAATATGTAGGCAATAAAATGCTATAACTTCCGTGTGTTTTTTGTAGAAGTCTAAGCGTGGGCATTTACTCTGCCATAGAAAAAGTATACGTGCTCATGCATGTCTCTTTTATACCGTGCTCTTTAGAATCAGTGAGGTTTACAGGTAACAAATCTGTGCAGTGCAGGCAGGACCTACACTGGACTTACAATAAACAGGGGTTTTATTGTAAGTCCAGTGCCCTTATGCCCTTCTTTATAAAGTAGAGTACACGAGTGCTTCACTTTATAAAATAGGGCTCAAATACACCGCAGGAGGTTATGGAATTACCCTATTTATGTCCCATTGCTTCAGGTACCCGATTAGATTGCAAGTTCTTTCGGGAAGGGTCATAGGGTACCTGAATACTTACTGCCACTTACAGTATTACATATGTCCCGTACAACTACTACTTCTTATCATTTATATAACGCTACAAGACACACGCAGCTCTGTACAGATACATTTAAGAGACAATCCCGGCTCATTAAAGCTTACAGTCTAGCCAAGACAGACAACATAACTGGGGACTAGGATATATCTAGGGGAATGGTAAGGAAACACATAGGAGGTGAACAAGACTGATCAGAATTATTTGACATGGGATTCACCTCTAGGAGTGGCCAATAAGATATGGTTTAGAACAGGGATTCTCAACCCATTCCTCCAGACACACCTAGCAAGTCAGGTTTTCAGAATAACCATAATGAATATGCACGAGAAAGATTTGCATATGATGGAGTACTCATTGTGGGTGTCTTGAAAACCTGCCTTGCTAGGTGGGTCCCTAGGGGGTATGTTTACTAAACAGTTTTAATGTTACCGGCGTTAGTTGCAGTTTTACTGTGACGAATGCCATATAAGGTAGTGGGCGTTCCGGTCTTAAGGTAGCATTTAGGGTTATCGTGCAATAAAGTCCATTTTCGTGTGATAGAGGGAGCCGTGACACGTTAACACGCATTAGCCTTAATTAGGTGCGCTGACGTACAAACACAGCAATAGAGGTATAGCACAATGGTTAATACATTGACTGATAAGACAGGGGTTATGAGTTTGATCCTCCAGTGGGCTTAATGAGTAAGGCTATCTGAGGCATTACCCTTTACTTTAAATCAGTGCTGTCTGAGGCATTTTCTTTTTTAATTTAAATTAGTGCTGCCAGCAAACACACCCTCACAGTGCCATAACCTAAGGTGCTGCATAAGGTGCCCTATAAGTCACTCCAGGGGGCACATTATAAAGTGCACTGTCCGCCTAGGCACTTTATAATGTTCCCTATAGGGCGCCTTAGAGGGCGCCTTTCCCTGGCTTTGCTGTAAATGGCTGATGGAAATGGTTTCTCTTTCCTGAAAATGTGCCTTAACATGAGGGTTTCACTGCCTTATAGGGCGCTTTATAGGGCAGCATATGAGGCACCTTAAGGTTGCAGCACTGTGAGTGTGTTTTTGCTGGCAGCACTAATTTAAATTTAAAAAAAAGAAAATGCCTCAGACAGCCCTATCAAATAACCCCACTGTGGGATCAAACCCATGACCTCTGACTCCACGGGCAGTGAAGTAACCAGTGGGCTACCGCTTTATAGATGCTAGCAAACCCCTGGCTGGCTACAGAAGGACTTCAGGTCACCACACAAACTGTCTGCTGTGGTTACCAGGACAGGGTTAACCCACCCGTACCCATGATGCACTGCACATACAAATCAGCAGTCTACAGATGATCACAAGATGGGGTATGCACCCCCACAGCACCTCGGCCTGGTAGAGGGTACTGACCATGTGTGTTACTGGCACAGAGTAGCTACAGACCGTCTTATTGTGCGGGTACTGTGCTCACCCTGAGGGTGAGGTGGGGCGCCCAACACCAGGTCCACAGCACCTTTCATAGCTGAAATAGGCCATGCTGCAGGTCTCTCTCAGTGCTATTGTGTGTGATAGGTAGTTCCTGCAGACACACCTAGGATGCATTTGTGTCCATCTGTATTTCTCAGTCATGTTTAGCCCTTATGGGCTATGATGTATCCACAATAGTGCATATCCTATGTTGGTACTGTGGTCACATGATGTAGGTGAAGGGGGGTGTTTGGACCCATAGGCAGATTTTGTACCACCACCCAACCCACCCTCTGTGGCTCAGGGTGGGAAACAGGATCTCCCACCAAAAGATCCACATTCTACCCCCCTGCAATAGTGGCAGTAGAGGGGACCATCACCCCCAGTCCTGTTGGGGAACAGGCACCCTACAGGGCAGTCAATGCATATCTGTACACATCCATAAGGCAAACAGACAGTAGGCCTGGAAATGCTCAGCTGCCCCTCACCACTGTCTGACATTCTCCAGCAGCAAGCACAGTGAGCCTCCAGTCACTGCACCCTGCAAGGTGTTCCAGCCATACACATACTAATTGCCAACAGTCTGCTAGCTAGTCCATATTGCATGTTTCTGGAGGTGATGCATGTACCTAAAACTGAGATGTCAATATACACACCAAGCAGATAAGTCAGTGATTGGGCCCCCAAAATAGAAAACCCATAAATAACACTTGAGACAAATGCTATATAGCACTATGGGGGAACCTAGCCATGCCGTGGTCACTGCTCAGTCAGGGTGAGAGTGACCACCCAGCAGGACATGCTGTGGCCGCCCTGTCCGAGCAGGTGGTGGCCGTGCACTACAATGTCTCAGCCATTGCCCTATGCCCTGTGCAGATGCATCCTGTCCGGGCCATACCCACAGTACCTTGCTCCTCATTATGCACATTGGCAGACTAACACTGGAAACAGTGCAAGTAGTGTGGGCTGAGTAAGGTGTTGGCAACCACCACACACTGGATAGACAGACACACACTCCCACACCTATGCCAGCATTGTGCAAATATAGAGGCTTTTGGCAGCCCTGGCCACCGCACCAGTCCTGGGCACAGTGCAGGCATGGCTATGGTATGCAATACTGTTGGAGTCACTCCTCGGGGTGGTAAACACTTTCAGAAACCAGAACTGAAACACACTCCACAGACATCAGAAAGGTTGCTATGATGCAGCTCAATCAGCAAATTGTGCTGAACTTAGGAATTGCTATCTGCCATTAATCATAGCAACCTTTTGATATATGTGTAACGTATTCCCAGGTTTAGGGCGGCATTGCCAAGGTATGGAAGAGCTAGTATTAAGAGATGCTGCTGCACGTAGGGCCCAACATCCTGCCTCTCCATGAGGCTTTGGATAATGGAGCCTGTGAGTGTGGGTGTTTCTGCCCCTGTTGGCCGCTGCTCTAGGGCAGAAGTTCCCAATTCCGGTCCTGGTGGGCCAAACACTGTTCGGGTTTTCATGCTGTCCATAATGAATATGCATGAGATACATTTTCATACCATGGGGGTGACACTTAGAAATGCAGCACAGGCATCTTTAATAGAGACAGCATGAAACCTGAATGGTTTTTGGCCCTCCAGGACTGCATTTGGGAAACTCTGCTCTAGGTATTGCACATGTTTATGGTGTCTGTGCTCTGTAGGGTAAAATATAGGTGTTTCAGGCATGTTTATGTTATCTGCAATAAAGGTAACATCTTTATTACCATGGTTTAGTACTGGGTAAAATAAGGGGACTGGGTTGGCAGGAGCCACAGCTGGGACTTGAACATGTGATCTTCTGCTCTTGAACACACTGGCTGTGTGTACTAAACCACACTGTTGCCACAGGGACAGTTCATTCCCTGGGGATACCATGACTGTTCATCAGACAGAGCCTGTCTGTTGCAGTGCACGGCACCCACCTAAACAGGGCTAGGTCATGGTCTGCTGTGGGCAGATGCCAGTGCCCCCTCCACCACCAGTACCCCTCTGCCACCATGCTGACATGCCCTTATGCTGGTGGTGCGCAGTCTCAGGCCATTCAGTGTGCCAGTAGGCAGCTGCCTATGGTGCGGGATCTGGGGTAGGGGGTGCCTGCATAGATGTCCACGCTTCCCCCCACCACCACCTGCCAATGTTCTGTGCCCTTGGGGGTACCTCCTGAGTACTATCCCATGTGACACTGTGAGAAGCACACTCTTGCCCATGTTGGGCCCTCATCACTTGCTGTCTGGCTGCTGTACAGTTTCAGCATTCCTATGTGCCACCTAGGCATCTCCCTAGTCTGCACTGTGGCCCAGCTACACCACAGCATGTGCCACCTGCAGCCCTCTGTATCCCATTTTCCAGCATCTGTACAGTTTCCCTTTCCGACATGCCCACCCTGCTGTTGCCGCACATCTGCATGCCATAAGAAACCTTCCCAATAAAAAGGGAAAGCCCTGATCAGCGCTATTTCAATGTGGGATCATTCACCTTGTAGGGGGACAGAGCATAGACCCTTCCAAAATTAATATCTTTTTTTTTAACTTTCTTGGAAGTGTTTTTTTATTTTTCCCATTAATATCACTATTGGCCAGCTTGGTTATGATGTTTTTAAATTTAGTTCAGGTCATTTTCCATGTTTATTTGCCTTTTTGTTCCGTGCACATGTATCACAAGTATCACTTATTTTAGGTTTCCCTGTCTTTGCTGTAAACGGCTGATGGAAATGGTTTCTCTTTGGGGTTCTCATGAGGGTTTCATTGGCGTTAGTTTTCAGACCCAGATTCCACAGCGTTAGTGTGCCTGGAGCCTCTCCCCTCCAACTCTCCACCAATTGACCCCCTCTTTCCGCCCCCTGGGAAGCCTTCCTCCGCCCTTTAGGGCCGGATTTCACGGCGTTAAGGTGCCTTAACGCCGCAGATAAGGTACGTTATCACGCGATAATGTGCCTTCATCGCCCGATAACGTACCTTATCGCGTGCTAATTCCGCCGCTGCGACGTTAGCACCCTTTAGTAAACATACCCCTAGGAATGGGTCGAGAACCCCTGGGGTAGAATCTTGGCAGCAAAGTCTAAGAAATTTATTTTTTTTAAATTCAGATTTCAACACTTTTTACAGCATGTAAAAAGAAAAAATCATACAGAAAATGAACCCGCTTAGGGCACAAAGGAAATAAAAGAAAACACAACAGTTATAGAAATATAGAAACATAGAAATATGATGACAGAAAAAGACCACAAGGCCTATCTAGTCTGTCCTTCCATATCAACAACTACAACAGTCCCCTTTTAACCTTTAGAGATCCTCTCTGTTTGTCCCATGCTTTTTTGAATTCAGTTACTGTCCTCATCTCTACCACCTCCATTGGCAGACTATTCCACGGATCCACTACTCTTTCCGTAAATAAATATTTCCGCATATCACTCCTGAATCTATCTCCCTTCACCCTCATCCCATGTCCCCCCGTAGCAGAACTTGCTTTCAATTGAAAGAGGCTCTCTCCCTGAACATTTATGCCAATGAGGTATTTAAACATCTCAATCATATCACCTCTATCCCACCTTTCCTCTAAGGTATACATATTAAGATCCTTCAGTCTGTCCTCATATGCTTTATAACTAAGACCACTAATCATTTTAGTAGCCACCCTCTTCACCGACTCCATCCAATTCACATCCTTTTGAAGGTGCGGTCTCCAGAATTGCACACTATACTCCAAATGAGGTCGCACCAAAGACTTATACAGAGGCATTATCACCTCCTTTTTTCTGCTAGCCAACCCTCTCTGTATGCACCCAAGCATCCTTTCAGCTTTTGCCATCACTTTTTCTACCTGTTTAGCTACTTTAAGATCATCAGACACAACCACGCCTAGGTCCCGATCTTCCTTAGTGGACAAAAGTACTTCACCCCCTATACTATATTGCTCCCTTGGATTGCTGCAGCCCAAATGCATGACCTTACATTTTTTAACATTAAAATCCAGCTGCCAAATTCTAGACCATTCTTCAAGCTTAGCTAGATCCCTCCTCATGTTATCTACACCTTCCTGGGTGTCTACTCTATTGCAGATTTTGGTATCATCAGCAAAGAGGCAAACCTTACCCGACAGCCCTTCCGCTATATCACTAACAAAGATGTTAAAAAGAATTGGACCAAGGACAGATCCCTGGGGCACACCATTGGTAACATCCTTCTCCTCAAAGTGAGCTCCATTTACTTGTACTCTTTGTTGCCTCCCACCCAACCAATTTATTTATTTACTACACACTTATATACCGCTGCTTCCAGTGATCAGCAGCGGTTTGATTCGTCTTTGGGGGTTGTCAATCAAGACTTGTGGGGGGGGGGGGGTGGTATATACATAGATTTCTAACCCAAGCAGTAACTTTAGGGTCCATCCCTAGGGTGCTCAGTTTGTTTATAAGTCGCCTGTGAGGAAAAGTGTCAAAGGCTTTACTGAAATCTAAATACACAACATCTAGGGCTCTCCCTTGGTCAAACTCCCTGGTCACCCAGTCAAAGAAATCAATCAGATTTGTCTGACAAGAAATGCTTTTGGTGAATCCATGCTGCCTCAGATCCTGTAATCTGCTGGACTCCAGAAACCTCGCTATTTTCTCTTTCAGCAGCGTTTCCAATAATTTACTCACCACCGAAGTTAAACTAACCGGCCTGTAGTTTTCAACCACATCCTTACTTCCGCTTTTGTGTAAAGGCACCACATGAACCTCTCTCCAGTCCTTCGGCACCACTCCCGACTCCAATGAAGCATTGAAAAGGTCAGTCAGTGGAGTTGCTAGAACGTCCCCAAGTTCCCTCAGTATTCTAGGGTGTATCCCATCCGGTCCCATCGCTTTGTCTACTTTAAGTTAAGCTAGTTTCTCACGAACACAGTCGTCTGAAAATTGTTCAAGATGTCCCTCGCTTCTGTTCCTATTTGTGGGTGTTTTCTGAGGTCCTGCTCCTGTTTCTTCATCTGTGAACACAGAACAAAAATATTTGTTAAGCAATTCCGCTTTATCCTTATCAGCTTCTACATATTCCGACCCTGCACCCTTGAGTCTGACAATACCACTTTTGCCCTTCCTTTTCTCACTAATATATCTGAAAAATGTCTTATCCCTCCATTTTATTGCATTGGCTATTTCCTCCTCCTTTTGAGTCTTTGCCTTCTTGACTAGTTTGCTAGCTTCTCTAAGTTTTTCCAAATACATATGCCTGTCTTCCTTTCTCTGTGATCTCTTGTATTTCATGAAGGCCTCCCTCTTTTTCTTCACTTTTTCAGCTACTTCTTTTGAAAACCATAGAGATCTCCTTTTCTTTTTACCTTTATTTACCATTTTAACAAAAAGGTTGGTTGCCCTTAAAATAACCCCTTTCAAACTATGGTTACACGATGCAAGGTTCCACATTAGGAACCACCACCCAGAAAAAAGATTTAGGCATCATTGTGGATACCATGTTAAAACACTTGGCCCAGTGTGCAGCAGCAGCCAAGAGAGCAAATAGAATGCTAGGTATGATAAGGAAAGGAATGGAAAATAAAACAAAAGATATTATAATGCCTCTATATCGTTCCATGCTGAGACTGCACCTTGAATATTGTGTGCAATTCTGGTCGCCGTATCTTAAAAAGGATATAGCAATTTTTGAAAAGGTTCAGAGAAGAGCCACCAAAATGGTAAAGGGGATGGAAGGATACTCCTATGAAGAAAGGCTAAAAAGGTTAGGGCTCTTTAACCTGGAAAAGAGACGGCTGAGGGGAGATATGATAGAAGTCTACAAATTAATGAACGGAGTGGAACGGGTAAACGTAAATCGATTGTTTACCTTATCAGAATATAAAAAGACTAGGGGACATGCAATGAAGCTACAGGGTAAACTATTTAAGACTAATAAAAGAAAATATTTTTTCACTCAATGTGTAATCAAACTCTGGAATTTGTTACCGGAGGATGTAGTAAAGGCTGTTAGTGTAGCTGGGTTTAAAAGAGGTTTGGACAAGTTCCTGGAGGAAAGGTCCATAAACCATTATTAAGAAGGGACCCAGGATATCAATGCTTGAACCAATACAAGCATTGTGGAACCTGTGTCCCTTGGGGAAACTGCTAGGTACGTATGACCTAGACTGGTCACTGTTGGAAACAGAATACTGGGCTTGATGGACCTTAGTCTGACCCAGTATGGCATATCTTATGTTCTTATGTTCAATTTTGCCCACTGTTTTTCTACATCCCCCAGCTGTTCCCATCCCACTATCGACTCCCTGAGGTATTGGCCCATCTTGGCAAAGTTAGTCTTCCTAAAGTCTAAGATCCTCACCTTTGAATGGATTCTAACAGCCCTAGTCCTAATACTGAACCACACCATCTGGTGATCACTGGATGCAAAATGATCTCCCACTACAACATCAAGAACACTTTCACCATTGGTAAGCATCAAGTCCAGTATGGCCCCTTCACGTGTGGGGTCTGTTACCAATTGCCTGAACAGTTCTCCCTGTAGAGAATCCAGGATCTCCTTACTTCTAGATGATACTGCAGCAGGAATGTGTCAATCAACATCTGGCATATTGAAATCTCCTATCAATAGCACTTCCCCTTTCCTAGCAATGCTGCATATGTCTTCAAGTAACTCTGTCCACCTCTTTCTCTTGTGAGGGAGGTCTGTATATCACACCAATGTAAATAGATTTCTCTTTCCCTCTTTCTAGTTTAGCCCACAATGCCTGCTCTCTCTCTTTTAAGCTCTGTAATTTCAAAGCTTTAATAGCAGTTTTTACATATAGTGCCACTCCTCCTCCCCTTCTTCCTACCCTGTCTTTTCTGAATAAAGTATAGCCAGGTATAGCTACATCCCAATCATGGTTTTCTGTGAACCATGTTTCTGTAACTGCCACTAAATCCAAGTCAGCCACTCCCACCAAAGCTTCAACATCAGGGATCTTATTTCCCATGCTACGGGCATTTATACACACTGCTTTCCATATGTTATCCCTGTTACCCATTTCCATAAAGGTATTTAATGCATCACCTACCTGGGGGCTTTCACTTACCTGAGGGCTTTCTTCACCCATCCCCAATGAATCTAGTTTAAAGCCCTCTTCAGTAGATTAGCCAGTCTACTACTGAAGACGTGTTGACCTTTCTTGGACAGATGGATGCCATCTCTGCTCTGCAACCCTTGGAACAGCATTCCATGGTCTAGGAAACCAAAACACTCTCGATGACACCATCCACGCAGCCATGCATTCATCTCCAGGTTGCGAGCCTCTCTGCCTTGGCCTTTACCCTCAACAGGGAGGATTGACGAGAACATCACCTGTGCACCTAACTGCTTCACCCTCTGTCCCAGAGCCATGAAGTCACTTTTGATACATTCCAAGGTATACCTGGCAGTATCATTTGTTCCAACATGGATTAGCAACATTGGGTAATAGTCAGTGGGCTTGATGAGTCTCGGCAAACTCTCCGTAACATCTTGGATTTTGGCACCAGGCAGACAGCATACCTCTCTGGACATCAAGTCTGGTCAGCAGATGGACGCCTTAGTACCCCTCAGAAGAGAGTCTCCAACCGCCACTACTCTTCGTTTCCTTGTGGTCACTGATTCTGCAACTTTGGGGTACTTGAACTCTGGTTCTTCCCTTGCCAGGGATGCTTTCACCTCCTCAACCTCTAGGGTTGCATAATGGTTCTTCAATTCAAGGGCTGGAGAAGTTGGATTGGTGATTTTGCAGGCCCTGGTGACTTGTGTCCAACCATCGACATTCTGTTGGCACCCATCTTCTCCTCTGCTGGAGAGCTTGGTTGCTGCAAGAAGCATCTCATCAATGTACTTCTCACGGTCTTGAATGCTCCCCAGTCTCGCCACCTCCTCTCTGAGTTCCTCCACTTGTTTCCTCAGAGCTTCAGCATGCAGGCACCTTGCACATGGAACTGGACCTTCAACTGGCATTAGGACCTCTGTCTGGACAGAGGCAGAAGCTGTAATGGGGGCAACAGCTTTAGCAATACGATTTTTCCCAGTCATTGTTCTGTTCGTGGAGCTTAGGTATCTGTTAAAGCAAAAGAGAGAGATCTACCAAGTACCAGCCGGTTTCCCAGCTGTCCTTTCAGAGAAAAAGCAGATAAATCTCTTTAATTATATTCAAAATGTGCTGGTCCAAGTCTCTGTGCTTTGTTACATGGGGAGGTGCTCTATAAAGCAAGACTGCTCACTAGGGGTGGGTGGGAGTCGGGGTGGGTAGGGAAGTTAGCAGTTTCCAAAACTGAGGAGGTTACTAGAGTTCAGCAACCTACTGTCCTCAAGGAAAGTTCCACTAAAGCACCAAAAAGAAAGTAACCTTGCTTTAAAAATATATAAAAAACCCTTTTAAGAGCTCCCAGTCAGAAAGCTAGCAATTTAATATAATAAAATAAACCCTCAAATCCTTACTGTTGGTTGATCTGTAGAGCCCTTGTTAGGAAAGCCTCAACAGAGCAGCAATTTAATATAATAAAATAAACCCTCAAATCCTTACTGTTGGTTGATCTGTAGAGCCCTTGTTAGGAAAGCCTCAACAGAGCAGGGCACTGGAGCCTTAACATCGTCCATGTCAAGGGGAGAGGATTAAATAGCGAACTTAGAGACATAATAATACTATGAAGCTAGTAAAATTCCTACACTAAAGTAAAGGAAAAGAGCAATGACAAGAAGAAAACTGACTACTTCATAGTAGTGAGGCATATTTTACTCCTTACTCTACAAATTCTTTGAGCAGGAGGGGGTCCAGAAAAACATGTTGGGCTCCCTCTAACCCAACCAAATGTTAACTTAGAAAATGTAAAGGGAAAGTGGCTCCCAAAGCTACCAGCCACGATTTTTATTTAAGGAAATTTTTACGCCTCAGTTGGGTAACTTGTGACACATCTGGGAAAATCATTATTTTTTTACCCACAAAAAGTCTCTTCTTTCTTTTGAAAATATGGTTTTAAAATAAAGCCTTATCAGAACCTTTACTGTAGAGACCATCAGCCTACAACCTTGAGATGACACAAACTTCTTGATGATACGTATCAGCACCAGGGCTGGACCCAGAGTTGTTTCAAATTTTGGCACCTTAGGCAAACCTTAAGCCTTATGCCCTCCCTCCCTTCAGCTATCAGAATCTATTGTTTAGCTTGGAATGCCCTGTGCTTTGCCATCCCCTCCTACTCCCCCCCAACAAGAAGTCTCCACCCTAGACGACTGCCTAGTTGCTTGATAGTTGGGCCTGCCCTGATCAGAACAGAGTCAGTTAAATACGTCGTTCATAGCCAATAAAGCATCTTAATTACAAGTACCATCAACTTAAGTTGAATTTGATCTCACACTGGGAGCCACTTAAGTTTCACTAAAGCTGGTTGAGCGCTCTCCCCCTTCTTTGTTCCCACAATAGTTCTTCAATCTATATTTTGAATAATTTGCAGTTTCTTAAACCCTCTACTCTTTTCCCCTCTATTGAGGCTGTTAAAATACTCAAGAATGCTAATTACTAAAGTTTGCATATCTGTACGTAAGGCCCCTGTGTTTAGGTAAGGTATAAGCTGCATCACAAAGTGGAGTTTACAGAAGACATTCTGAGCTACCTGAGCCACTTGACATTGAAATGAACCATCCTTATCAATCCCTAATAGACTCCCTAATTGAGATTCCATGCCAATAATATCACTATCATAAGGCCTCTGTATTGCTGCATGATGTGACCCCTCCTTGAGTATTGTATGCAGTTCTGGTCGCCATATCTAAAAGAAAAAACAAATAGAGTGGAATTAGAAAAGGTACAGAGAAAGGTAACCAAAATAAAGAGAATGGAGGGATATCCCCTATGATGAAAGGCTTAAAACATTAGGGCTCTTCAGCTGGGAATAGAGATGGCTGAAGGGAGATTTGATACAGGTCTACAAAATAATGAGCAAAGTGCAACAAGTAAACATGATCAGTTTTTTACTCCTTAAAAAAGTACAAAGACTAGCGATGCACAATAAAGCTATAAAGTAGAACATTCAAGACTAGAGAAAATATTTTTCCACTCAACGCATAATTATGCTCTGGAATTCATTACCAGAAGATGTAGTAAAAGCTGTTAGTGTAGCTGGGTTTAAAAGAAATTTGAACAACTTCCTGAAAGAAAAGTGCATAACCAATTTTTAAAGCGGACTGGAGAAATCAATTCCTTATTCCTAGGATAAGCAGCATGGAATCTGTCAGTCTTTTAGGTACTTGTGACCTGGATTGGTCACTGCTGGAAACAGGATATTGCGCTTGATAGACCTTTGATCTGATGCTGTGTGGCTTATGTTATGTTCGTACTGTATGTTCTTAATGCTAAGCCTTTAAGTCAAAACTGACCACTCAATTTTCCCACTACCTAAAAGTTCTGATTAAAGCACAATCAACGAGTGGAGTGGAACGGGTAAACAAAGATCTGTTGTTTACTCCTTCAAAAAGTAGAAATACTAGAGGACACACAATAAAGCTATTATACAATGTAGCCCAGGGGTGGCCCAAGGGAGGTGAGGGGCCATGTGCAAAGACTCATTGTGGGGCCTCATTTGCATAAATATTTCCATAATGTTAATGTGCACTGACTTAGTAAACATGCCTCTTAATGAGTGTCTGGATAAAGAAAGACTACCAGATTTCTACATTACTATACTCCAGTGCCAACCACCAGGCACATTAGATAATACTATAAACACTGCCTATTTAGAACCCATAGCAAACCCGCTGTATCATAACAGCACTACTAGGACTCACAAAGCGCCAAACCCTACCTATTAAAAGGCAACACTGCAAATATTAAACCAATACATCTCAAAGAATACCAATACATCTCCTACTGGGGAAAGAGAACAAGTGGCACTGTCAAATAGAAACTACATGAACCGAATATCTCAGCTTGGTTACTCATGCAGAACATAGACTAACACCAAACAAAGAACAAGGGATCACAATTTAGAAATAGAAAGACAATAATTAAACTAGGAACCCCAAAGGCCAAACTTGGAATGTACAACAACACTGGAGAAATAAAACTATAAATTAATTTCCTCTTGTACTAAACAAAAATGCAAATATGTTAGCAATGCACATTTCCCAGAGCTGACATATTCCAGTTAATAAATTCAAACTAAAAAAGTATTTTCTACCTTTTTGTTGTCTGGGCATTTTATTTTTCAGTTGCAATTTCTCCAGTCACTTTTTCTGGTTTCGTCATGTCTTTGGCTAACTTTCCATTATTTGCTGTCCATTTGTCCTTTCTTCTCTTTTCTAGTTTTTTCCCCATTCTATCTCTCCATCTGCTTTAACATACTGATCTTTCCCCTTTTGCTCTTTCCTCCATTTCTTTCTTCATTTCTTTTTCATCTACTCAAATTTCACCCTTCCATCCTCAACCTCCAATTACTCTACTACTACTACTACTACTGAGCATTTATATAGTGCTACCAGTCGTACTTAGCACTGTACAGACATGTAAGAGACAGTCCCTGCTCGTCATAGCTTACAATCTAGTCGAGACAAAACACAGAAGGTGTAAACAGGGATAAAATTAGGGGAAAGAAATACCCAGACAATCATAGATTTTTCTTCCCTCCCACACACAATATCTTTTCCCCTCTCCATCCTCACTCCTCCAGCGCCATCCTCTTCTAGTCCTCCCCCAACATCAGCTACCTTCTAGTTCCAGCACCACCCAGCATCCACTCCCTTCTAGTCCCTTTCTCCCATCCCCCTCATCAGCCCATTTCCAGTCCTAGCACCCCATCAGCCATTTGCAGTCCTATTCCAGCCTCCCAGCAGCCCATTTCCAGTCCAAGCTCCCCCATCAGCCCATTTCCAATCCTAGCCCCCCATCAGCCATTTCCAGTCCTATTCCAGCTCCCATCAGTCCATTTCCAGTCCAAGCTCCCCCATCAGCCCATTTCCAATCCTAGCCCCCCCATCAGCCATTTCCAGTCCTATTCCAGCTCCCATCAGTCCATTTCCAGTCCAAGCTCCCCCCTCCATCAGCCTATTTCTAGCCCAAACCCCCCCTATGAGCCCATTTCCAATCCTAGCCTGCCATCGGCCATTTTCTGTCCTATCCTAGTCCCCCTCAGAAGAACCCCGTGCTTAGCTGCTTCAGAGGTGAGCCGGGAAAGCCCGCACGAGGCCCTGGCTCACTTCTGCATAGCCGCCAGCATGAAAAGTGCCGTTTTCCCTCACACTGGCGGCTTTGTTACTGTGAAGCACACTGAATGCCGGGAAAGTTTAAAGGGAATTTCCCGGCACTCACGCACTTCACAGTAACACAGCCGCCTGAATGAGGGAAAACAGTGCTTTCACACTGGTGGCTGTGCAGAGGTGAGCCGGGGCCTCGCATAGCTTCCCCAGCTCACCTCTAAAGCCATCCATTGTGCATGAATGAAGTTTGTGCGGGGCCCCCTGAAATTTGCGAACAACATTCTCATACAATGGATGGCCCAGCCCTAATGTAGCCCATTTAAAACTAATCAGAAAAAATATTTCTTCACTCAACTGCAATTCATTGCCAGAGGATGTAGTAAAGGCTGTAGTGTAGTGTAGAGGTTTGGACAAGTTCCTGGAGGAAAAGACAATAAACATTACTAAAGAGGAACAGGGAAATCTACTGTTTACCCCTAAGATAAGCAACGTGGAATCTGTTTACCTTTTTGGGATCCCGACAGATACTTGTGACCTGGATCGGCCACTGTTGAAAACAGAATACTGGACTTAATGGATCCTTGGCTGGCACGGTATGGCAGATCTTATGTTCTTAATAAAGTGGTGGTCGTACAATACAACTGATAAACTGAAACACACTGCTATAAATTGTTCTATGTAAACCGTCTTGACTTGTAGAAAGACGGTATATAAAAATTGTTAAATAAATAAATAATATGTTACAATTCCTTTTAAAACCCCAACATGTTTCGGCATATGCCTGCATCAGAGGAACATTAAAAATATTACAAACATTAATAAACATCTAAATGTGTGATGTACAGTACATCAACAACGCATCTTCTCACAAGGGGAAACCCTGCAGGGGATATAAATTATAAGAACAGAAAAGCATCAGCACCAAAGAAAAAGCAAACCAAAACCTAAAGGCAAAGCAAAAATTCAAAAAATGAAAAGAGAAATTAAAATTAAAGTAAAAATTAGACTAGTCTCCTTCATGAGGCAGTTCGTTCACCCACTAGACCCTAGACCACTAGAACCAATAAATACAAAAATTAAGATCAAAAATTAGCAACATAGATATAAAGATCGCTGCACAGAAGGAGTGCTTAAAACAGCTACCAAAGAATGCGAAACGAATCAGTCAATTGGATGCAACTTAGAAGAGCTGAATAATCGAACAAGGAAACAATGTTCGCATCATTGGGATCCCGGAGGGCACAGAAGGCACAAATATGGTGGTGTATCTGGAGAATTTACTGCCCAAATTGCTCCACTTAGACTTTTCCAACCATTTGAGACTGAAAGAACTCACAGGGTCCCAGCGCGGGCAGGCCCAAATACCCGGCAACTGAGACCCATCATCCTTTGGGCACTCCGATATCAGCATGTGATGCAAATAATGACTGCTGCTAAAGTCCAAGCGCCGGTGCAATTGGAGGGGCATAAGTTTGCATTCTTTCCTGACTTTAACAAAGCCACTGTAGAGAGACACAAGCAATTTCTTGCCTTCAGACACTGATTTCATCAGCTACAGGCCCTATATGGCCTTTTCTTCCCAGCAAGATTCCGAGTAACTCTTCACAGCCAGACAAGAACCTTTGAAGAGCCAGATACCCTGCAAGTCTCTCGAGGAGCAAGAGGTGATCCTGATGTGATAGCCATCAATAACATCTCTAGAACAGCATGGCACAAGGACCTATGTCAAGACTGTTTTCACCAACCCTGTTCGATCAGTTCATCTTGATCAGAGTCCTCTTTTCAGGACATATAGTAATATGGAAGGACAGTAGCCCCATAGTGAGCAGGCCTCTTCCGGGTCTCCCAGGAGGGATGTTTTGAAAATCCTGGAGTAAGATCCGGAGCTCAGTAGATGAAAAGGGGTGACTCAGGGTCTCATCAGTGGCAATAGTGCTCGGCCCTAGAATAATAACTGCTCTTGGCCATCTGAATGCACGCAGTGTGCACTCTGGCAGACCCACTTTCCACCCTGTAGCAGTAGGTATAGATAATCGGACATGACTTATAATAGATATTGTCATGAGGTAGCGCTGTCAGAGCCCATGGAAATAGGGAACTCTGAGCAAAACATAGCTGACAGCTCAGATATACACGTGGGAAAAGGTTACCATGGGCAACAGATACAAGCTGGGTCACGAGGTGTAAGGGAACGCCCAAACACGAGCCTAGCTAGGAACTCATTAGGAAATGAGGGGCAGCTGGGTAGGGGCAGAGCCCAAACATACACCACGAGAAAGGCAGTTAAAAGTCACTCACCTGAGGGTAGTGGCAGAGCCGTGGAAGGAACATTCAATGAGAGAGCAGTTGGAGGGACGTTCAGAGAGAAAGCTGCTAAGGAAGACACATTGAGTGAGAGAGTTGCTGAGGAGAGAAGCCAAAGGAACATTTGGAGAGAAGCCTCACGAGGGAAACACAGAATTGTGGAATGCAGGAGGGACTGCTTTGAGAAGCAGGGCACAGCTCTCCAAAATCCCCGGGACCCATGCTACGGAAGGAGCAGAGGTGGTAGTTCGGTGGCCAGGCTAAAGAGAGCCAAATTACCCAGCACAAGGTACCAAGCAGGGGATAGTTTTTACCCTGAGGAAACTTTTATACCAGAAAAGCAGCTAGCAGAGAAACACAGTGAAAGGTTTTCATACAGACGGAGCTTCGCTCGGCTGAGAGACCAGGAAGAGAGAGTGCCAGAGGGTAGGCGTATTAACCCTAATAGAAGAGGTCCAGAATACAAAGAATTACCCTGCACTTACCAGGAACTGTGTAGCTCTCCTGATCGTGATTATAGTGAATGTGGTAATTACCCATTCCCCTCTAGTTCAGTGGAGGAGGGGAATGCTGTGAGTTACAGAGAGGAACTTTGCAACGGAAGCTTTACTCCAGGAGAAAGTTATTCCGATAGTGAAGAGATGCAATATGAGCCTTATGAGGAATCTTTGAAAGGCAGTGATATGGACTGTATGTACACTATGGCAGATGCTATATCCTCTCTATGCTAGAGTGCCGTGAAAACTGTTTATAAAAGAAAACAGGAAGAAGGTATTTTTCATGTGAAAAGAACTGTTTTCTTTTTCCTTCTGTTTGTTACAAAAGCTGAAGTTAAAGCCAAGTTTTGTTCCAGCATTTCTTTAATTTTGATGCCAGATGAATGGTCTGTTTTCCTTTGTTTCAAATGCTAAATATCCAATCCCGGACGGGGAATAAAATCCTGTATTATAATCTTACACTTGGTCTGCAACTACAATTCTTTGACTGGTGTTTAGAACCACAGGTTCCAGAAGGCATTTCAAAGCCTTCTCATAATACTCTATAGCTACTAGAGTACTACCCCACTGAAGTTCCCACGCCGCTGGCCTCTGGGGACCCTGGTGGGTGACATTTGGCGTAGTTTTGAGGATTTTTACTTTTGGAATAAAAGGACATTTTAAAGAACTGCTGCAGCTGTACCAGGAGACCCTGAGAAGCAAGTTCAGTGACGGACCGGACGGTGGAGAGCACAGACCTTTCTTGCATGCTGGAATCTACGCAAAAGCTAAGGTAACGATACCTGGGGCATGAGCGTAGGTGGATTCAGGCAAGAAAGAGGGCGCTGCTGTGCAGGAATAAGGGCTGAAAGAATATAAGTACCGCACTTGGTGGTTTTTGTTTTTTTTCTTCACAGGGTCACGGACAGAAGAATGGATGCCAGAGATATGATGAGCTGGATACAACTCCAGTGGGATAAGCAGCTGGAGTTGGCTAGACACATCCAGGAGCAGACGGCCACCATGATAAGAGAGCAGCAGAAGCCACTCTTGGACACTATGAAAGCGTTTTTGGAAAAGCCGCAGGAGCTGAGGACTGAAAACCCCGCTATAGTTCCAGTGGTAGGACTAAATGGTTGCCATACATAGGGAGGAGTGGTCTAGTGGTTAGGACAAGGTACTTCAGGCTGGAGGGCCGGGGGTTCAAGTCCCACCTGGGGACAGCAATCTCAGGCCGGAGGGACTGGGATTTCTAGTCCTGTAGGCACTCCTTGTGGTCTTGGGCAAGCCACTTAACCCTCCATTGCCCATGTTCCCTGTAAGTATTAGTGTATGTGTCTCATATCCCCTCGTGTTAAATGTATCCCCCAATTGACCGCTTTGACCCGGTGAAAAGCGGGATATAAATACAGCTAAATAAATAAATACATTTTCCTTGGGACAATTGAGTCCACATGATAATATAGATGACTTTATAGATGCCTTTGAGAGAATAGGGGAAGCGCTGAAATGGCCGAGAGAGCAGTGGGCGACCCGCTTTGCGGTATCGCTTACTGGGGAAGCTCTCTCCGCCTACAAGGCTATGCCTGTAATCCTGGCTGCTAATTATGACGAAATAAAGCGAGCAGTCAAGGATAGACTAGGGCTGTCTACTTTACAATACCGCAGAATGTTTAGAGAAGCTAGAATGAAGTCACAGGAGACCCCTAAAGCCTTGCAGCAGAGGCTGAAAAATCTGGCATGCAAATGGTTAACTCCTGAGCGGAGAACCATAGAATCGGTGTTGGACACAGTTATTTTGGAACAGTTTCTCCAGGCTGTGCCCACCGAGATGAAAACTTATCTGACCTTACAGAACTGCCAAACTACTGACGAGGCAGCCAATCTGGCAGAGCGATATTTGGAGGCGCAGATGGCTGATACCTCAGGGCTTGGTGTAATGAAAGCCGTAGGAATGGCAAATTTTAAAAAGGGAAAGTATCTTAAGGGGAAAATGTGTAATGCCAATGTTAAAAGTACTAATAATGATATTTTTCTTACATGTAAGGGAAAATGTTATGTATGCGGGAGAGCAGGCCATTATCAGAAGGACATACCCACAATACCTTGCTCCTCATTATGCACATTGGCAGGCTAACACTGGAAACAGTGTAAGCATTGTGGGCTCAGTAAGGTGTAGGCAGCCACCAAAAACTGGATAGAAATACTTACACTCCCACACCAATTTCAGCATTGTGCAAAGATAGAGGTGGTTGGCAGCCCTGGCCGCCATACCAGTCCTGGGCACAGTGCAGGCATTGCTAAGGTACTCAATACTGTTAGGGTCACTCTCTGGGGTGTTAAACACTGTCAGAAACAAAAAAGGAAACACACTCCACATATATCAGAAGGGTTGCTATGATGAATATCTGTTAACAAATTGTGTTTAATTTACGATTTGTTAGCTGACATTAATCATAGCAACCTTTTGATATATATGGAACGTGTTTCCATGTTTATGACGGCATTGCTAAGGTATGCAGGTGCTAGTAGTGGTAGCTGCTGCTCCACGCAGGGCCCAACAGCCTGACTCTCCATGAGGCTTTGGATAGTGGAGCCTTTGGGTATTGGTGTTTGTGCCCCTGTTGGCCGATGCTCTAGGGAGTGCACATGTTTATGGTGTATGTGCTCTGTAGGGTAAAATAAAAGGGACATGGTCTGCAGGAACCACAGCTGGGACTTGAACCTGTGACCTTCTGTCTTGGAACACACTGGCTGTGTGTACTGCACCAAACTGTTGCCACAGAGGCAAGTCATTCCCTGGGGATACCATGACTGTTGTTCAGACAGTCCTTGTCTGTTGCACTGCATGCCACCGACCTAAAAAGGGCTTTGCCTTGGTATGCTGTGGGCAGATGCCACTGCCCCCTCCACTGCCAGCACCCCTCCACCACCATGCTGCCATGTCCTTATGCCGGTGGTGCTGGTGGTGCGCAGTCCCAGGCCATCCAGTGTGCCGGTAGCCAGCTGCCTATGGTGTGGGGTCTAGGGTAGGGGTGCCTACATAGACATCCACGCTTCCCTCCGGCATCGCCTGCCAATGTTATGTGCCCTTTGGGGTACCTGCTGGGTATTCCGTTTCTGAATTCCTATATGCCACCTAGGCATCTGCCTAGTCCAGCCTGTGCCCCAGCTTCCCCACTGCATGTCCCACCTGCAGCCCCTTTACAGCATGACCATAGTGCCCCATTTACAGCATCGCCATAGTGCCCTTTCATACGTGGGCACTCTGCTGTTGCTGCACATGTAGCACTACTATCACTTTTCTCGGTCTCCCTGCCTTTGCTGTACATTGCTGACTGAAATGGTTTTTCTCTCCTGCAAATGTGCCTCTAATGCCAGGTTTTCACTCACGGTAATGTTCTGGTCTTAATATCCCGGCGTTAGTGTAGCAGGGGCCTCTCCCCGCCCAACCCCCGCCCATTGACCCCCTTCTCTCCGCCCTCTCTCCACCCTCTATGTGACTTTAACACCACCGGAGACATTATTGTGTGATGTTACGTATCGCACGATAACGTTATGTATCGCGCGACAATGTTACGCATCGCACGATAACATTACGTATCGCGCGATAACATCGCCGCTGCGACGTTATCGCTGTTTAGTAAACATACCCCAATGTCTCTATTATTTCGCCCACCAAGCTTATATCACTCCAGTCCGATTGTCCAAATGGGATTCAAGTAAAAGTAACACATGCTGGACATGTCAGAAAGCAGTTGGCACCCTGGCACATGTAATGTTCTCATGCCCTAGTGTCCAGATTTTTTGGTTACAAATCTGGGACAAGATGCAAAGTATACTGAGATTTCAAGCCCCACTGACATGGTGGCTAATCATGGCGTGTTCAACAGCAGGAATTCCAAACCTAGACAAAAGAGGAAGTTTTTATTTTTAACTTCATGATAGCTGTTGCGTTAAAGTTAATAGTATCAAATTGGAAAGATTCTTTTAAATTGGACTGGCATATGCGGTGGAGCTTGTTATGCTTATAGAGGTAAGTTTGAAAAAACTTATGAAAAGACTATGGAGAAAAAGGACTTGAGGATTAATAAATGGCACTTTCTGAATAAATATGATGCTATTGCTGCTATATGATTGTTGCAATGTTTCAGATATATATGTTTCTTTATGAAAGAGTAATATTGTCAATAGATGATTATATTGAATGAGCCAGCAGAGAGACAGGAGAGAAGGGGGCTGTTGGGTACTTTGTCTTCAGTTTTTGGTTTGTTGTACTGTTGTAAAAAAAACCTTTAAAAACATTAAAAAAACAAAAACAAAATCCAAAGATGATAAAAACACAAACAAAAAGGTTGGAAATATCCAACTTACAGCAAGAGGTATAAACTTCCTGTAAAATGGCATGTTACATCCTTCCAAATCCAACTACTTTTCACAGGCAGATAAAGAAGCTGCCAAGGTCACCAGTGGATCTGAATGTACGGTAGACTGATGTTAACAAAAGGACACCTAGATCTCACTGCCAATCATCCTGGATGCTTGAAAGAACTATGGGGCATGTTTACTAAAGGACGTTAAGCGAGCAAGTGTGCCATTAATACCTGTTATCAGCACCCTTGTGCCTTTAACGCTGCAAAAAAGCTGTATTAACGAGTGTTAAAGGCTCCTGCAGCATTAAGGTGGAGAGTGGGCATTAACAGGGAGGAGAGTGGGCATTAACAGTGGGTGCTCCATTAACGCCTGTTGCGTTAGCGTGCTTAAATGCTGAGAACTCTAATGCCAGGTAAAACCTTGCAGAAAGGAGTTATTTTGAGAAGAGAGAGCCTATTTAAATGTCTGCAGTGTGATCCACGGACAGGTGAGCCCAAGGTAATGATAGTAGTGCTCAATTAGCAGCGACAGCATAGTGCCCAAGTTCGAAAGGGCACTATATTGATGGTGCAAATGGGGCAAAGGGGGTGGCATATGGGTCATGCATTGGTGTGAGGGTGCTGACGGCAGGTGCAGCATCTGTTGGCAGCAGCATACAGAGCCATGATGACATATAGACTGGACAACACGTCCCCCTCCAACACCTGCCAAACACACTTTGTCAGACAGGTATGGCACAGGGTATGCAGAGATCACAGCAGACATAAGAAGACCTCTACTTATGCCTTCATTCACCCTTTCAATGACCACAGCCCCACTCTGGGAGAACTGAAAGCATGTGGTAGCTCTGTGGTGCAACACACAAAACTGGTGGGAGCATGCATGGCAGGTCACAAGTTCAAGACCTGGCTGTGGTTTCATGTTTTGCATGTCCCTGTGGGTTAAACGTTAGCCTACAGTGCAGGTTCAGCACCAGCATGTGCAACCCCCAATAAATTGGCCAGCAATGGTCCAAACACCCATCAGCCACACAGACGGGCTCAACCATCCAGAGTTGGGTCGAAAAGCAGACTGAGCACCGGCACACTGAGTGGTCATTAACAATGGGTGTGAATGTCATAGCACGCTACTAGCGTCTACACAATGAGCACAGGTTAACAATTCCTGAGCTGATATGGAGACCAAAGTGACAGGCAGGAATGCTAACTATCCCCACTTTTGCACAGTGGGGATAGTTGTATCATGTGTTTGTGTGTGTGAGTATGTCTCTCCAGAGTTCTGTGACCTTCTGCACTGCACTTTGCCCCACATTGCCTAGGCTGTTCCCAGCATTAGTCTGTAAATGTGCATGATGAGGAGCAGAGGATTGTTGATATGGCCTGAAACAGAGCAATTTGCCTAGAATGTGTCTGCATTGGAGGTCAAGTCAATGGTTGAGACTTTGTAGTGCCCATCTGCCACATGCATGGCCTGGGCGGACACAGCAGTTCATGCTGCAAGGGCACTCTCAGTCTAACCAAGCTATGACCATGGCATGGCTATGTATCCATATAGTGCTATAGTGTGCTTAGCTCCAGCAATGTGGGTGCTTTCCCTGTCCTGGGACCCACAAATGCTGGGTGACTATGCTGTTTATCCTAAGCCAGGGTAGATATAGTTGTTCTGTGCACATGCATTGTGTGCTGACTGGCCACAAGTGGAATGTGCACAGCAGAAACATCCCTGTGGTGGGCAGCAGGTGCAGTCTGACTATACTTGCTGTGGTGGATTGGTATTTCCAGATGGTGGGGACAGCTGTTGTCCCTGGCCTGCTCACTGATCCTGGCAGGACTATGCAAGCCTGGAAGCTCCCAATGCATTTGGTGTCCATGGCATCAGCTGCTGCAACACTGGGCATTGACTTTTTTTTTATTTTTATTTATTTATTTTATTTTTATTATTTTATTTACATTCTCTTATATACCGCGCTATTCTGCATCAGTGCAGTTTACATTGAACAAACTGAAATTACATTGAACAGGGCATTATAACTTGGGGATAACTATTTTACAGGGAACATGGGCTATGGAGGGTTAAGTGGCTTGCCCAAAACCACAAGGAGCACCTGTGGGACTAGAAACCCCAGTCCTTCCAGCCCAAGGTTGCTGTCCTCTAGTGGGATTTGAACCCCCCAACCTTCCGGCCTGAAGTACCTTGCCCCAACCACTAGGCCACTCCTCCACTCCATGGACATGCATGGTTCTAAGAGAACTCCTGTCCAACTGGGACAGGGCTCATTTGTGCTGGTTGCCTATGGTATGCTTCAATTGTGCATGAAACATGGTGACTATCTTAACATACTGCAGATAATGCCTACTATACACTGGCACTGATGTGGACCTGTGGCACAGCTGACAGAAGCCATCTCTAACAGTGCAAGCTCTGGGGACCAGGTGCTGGGCACCCATCCTTACCCTCAGGATGACCACTGAAAATGCTCAGTAGCACAGTTTGTAGCTGTTCTGTGCTTGTAGCACACATTGTCAGTGTATCTTGCTTAGCTGATGTGATGGATCAGCTGCAAAATGCTGTTCCACATGTGCAGTGCCTCATTGGAACTGGAGGGGCTAACCTATACCGGCACACAGTAGACATTTTAGGCAGTGACCTGCAGTCTCGTTGAATCCAGAAATTGCTGTACAGCAAAGTGTGGAGGTGTAGCCTACTGGTTCGTGCAATATCTTCATAAGCAGGGGACAAGGGTTCAATTCCTAGTTGTTCATTTTGAGCCTGTGTGCTACTCAGGTCATTTCCCTGCCTGTAACAGTCAAGGCTCTGCTGTGACTTGCAGACATAAGTCTTTCTGGTCATTCTTTGGGTCAGCAAACATGCTATTCCCCATCATGCCTTTCTGAGAAAATGTTTTTATTGGCTCTGCTGCAGCCCATTACAGGGAGTCAGACATGTTCACCCAGCAGATGTCAGGCATGGCGTAATAGTCATGGCTGGAGAACCAAGATATCAGGGTTTGAGGCCCACTAATATTCCTTATGTGACATTTCAGAATGTGTTACTGTCACTTTTTTATGTCTGCCTCATTCTTCATGGATTGGCAACACCTCCTTGTGGCCTTGAACAGCTTACTTAATCCACCAGTGGCTCAGCTGATTGAAGATCCGTACAGTCCCTATTTATCATCTGACATTACCAATTTATCAGTAAGATGTACCCCGATGTGACTGCACTGATACAGCGGTATACTAACAGGCAGTTTATATGCATAAAGCTGTAACTTACATGTGAGACATGAGTCATATATGACATCATGACTGTGACTGTACATCTTTGGCTCCATCACATCTCTGCAATATATGTGGACACCTCGGATAGCCATCTGCAGGTATCACATCATGTCCGTATGTGCCCCATTTGCCCAGTTTGGATGACACCTGTCCAGTTATTATCTGCACATTTGTCTGGAGTTATATATGGTGGTTGTGTGGCTGAGACATGTGAGAGACCTTCATGTCTGGTATCAGGCCTTCCATGTGGCACTGACACACATTTGCACATGGTACAAATACATTGCGGATGGCACCTACAGCTTAATCAGTGCTTCCAGCCCCTACCACCCTGTCTTCTGCTGCCATCCTTCCTTCAGCCCATCCATCTGCCTCTGCAGTCATGTCTTCTCATGCAAGCTGCTGCACCATGGCCTACACAGGTACTCTTTCCCACATTTTGGCTTTTCACTCACGCCTCTCCTGTGCCTGATCTGCAAGTCACCATTCCTGCTCTATCCTCCTTTCACTGCACATATCCTGCCACTTCTGACTCCACTGGGGGACACGTCTTTCCCATCCTATGCTACACACTGACATTGCACTGTTTTACGTTGGCACCCCCCAGTGCATCGGTACAGCTGTCTCCCCTCTGCTCGTCTAAATTACTGGTTGCCACTAGGGTTGCCAACTGGCCGGTTTTCAGCCGGCCTGGCCGGTTTTTCCACGGCCAGGCCGGCTGCCGGCGCAGAGGCAAAACCGGCCCTTTAAAAGCCGGTTTTTTTGCTCTGGCCGCAAGATCGGGAGCGGCCAGAGCAAAAAAACCGGCTTTTCTCCGCTTCAGAGGGAGCCGGGGAAGCCCGCGCGAGGCCCCGGCTCCCTCTGAACAGCCACCAGCGTGAAGAGCCTTTACCTTCACGCTGGCGGCTGTTCCTGTGAAGCTGCGAATGCTGGGAAAGGTTAAAGGTTGCCCTTTAACCTTTCCCAGCATTCGCGGCTTCACAGGAACAGCCGCCAGCGTGAAGGAAAAGGCTCTTCACGCTGGTGGCTGTACAGAGGGAGCCGGGGCCTCGCGCGGGCTTCCCCGGCTCCCTCTGAAGCCTCAGACAGCCGCGATGCTGGTCGGGGGGGGGGGGGGCAAGGACTGCATTGGCTGTGATGGGGGGGACATGGACTGGAAAAGGGCTAGGGGGGGGAAATGGAATGGAAAAGGGCAAAGGGGGGGGGACCTGGACGTGAAAAGGGCTAAGGGGGGGGGGGACTTGGACTGGAAAAGGGCTAAGGGGTTGGGGGACTTGGACTGGAAAAGGGCTAAGGGGGGGGACTTGGACTGGATAAGGGCTAAGGGGGGGGACTTGGACTGGAAAAGGGCTAAGGGGGGGACTTGGACTGGAAAAGGGCTAAGGGGGGGGACTTGGACTGGAAAAGGGCTAAGGGGGGGGGACTTGGAATGGAAAAGGGCTAAGGGGGGGACTTGGACTGGAAAAGGGCTAAGGGGGTGGGACTTGGACTGGAAAAGGGCTAAAGGGGGGGACTGGAAAAGGGCTAAGGGGGGGGACTTGGACTGGAAAAGGGCTAAGGGGGGGAAATGGAAAGGATAAGGGCTAAGGGGGGGGGGACCTGGACTGGAAAAGGGCTGAGGGGGGGGACTTGGACTGGAAAAGGGCTAAGGGGTTGGGGGGACTTGGACTGGAAAAGGGCTAAGGGGGGGGACTTGGACTGGATAAGGGCTAAGGGGGGGGGACTTGGACTGGAAAAGGGCTAAGGGGGGGACTTGGACTGGAAAAGGGCTAAGGGGGGGGCACTTGGACTGGAAAAGGGCTAAAGGGGGGGGACAAGTACAGGAAAAGTGCTAAGGGGGGGGACTTGGAATGGAAAAGGGAAAAGGGGGGGACAGGGACTGCAAAAGGGCTAAGGGGGTGGGACTTGGACTGGAAAAGGGCTAAAGGGGGGGACTGGAAAAGGGCTAAGTGGGGGGGGGACTTGGACTGGAAAATGGCTAAGTGGGGGGGACTTGGACTGTAAATAGGGTGTGATGGGGGGGGACCTGGACTGTAAAAGGGTTATGGGGGGGGGCATGGACTGGAAATGGGTTGTGATGGGGGTGGAGGGGACCTGGACCAGAAAAGGGCTATGGGGGGGGGGAACTTGGAGTGGAAATAGTCTGTGAGGGGGGGGGACCTGGACTGAAATAGGGTGATGGGGGGGGGACATGGACTGGAATGGGTTGTGATGGGGGTGGAGGGGACCTGGACTGGAAATGGGCTATGGTGGAGGAAGGGGGATCTTGGACTGGAAATAGGCTGTGATTAGGGGGGCTAGGACTGCAAATGGGCTGTGATGGTGCGGGGGGACTCGGACTGCAAATGGGCTGTGATGGTGCGGGGGGACTCGGACTGCAAATGGGCTGTGATGGTGGGGGGGGGGCCTAGGACTGGAAATAGGCTGTGATGGGGGACTTGGACTGGAAATGGGCTGTGATTGGGGGGGGGGGAGCTAGGACTGGAAATGGCCTGTGTTGTGAGGGCTAGCACTGGAAATGGACTGATGAAGAGCTGGAATAGGACTGGAAATGGGCTGATGTGGGGCATGGGAGAATGGGACTAGAAGGGAGTGGATGCTGGGTGGGCCTAGAACTATAAGGGAATTGATTTGGGGGGAGGACTAGAATGGATGGGGAATGAGAATGGAGAGGGGAGAAAATATTTTGTGTGGAAGAAAAGTCTATGATGGGCCGGTATTGGGAGAGTAAGAGGGGCTTGAGAATGGAAGGGTGAAATTTAAACGGATGATAAAGGAATAAGGAAAGAATTGGGGGAAAGAGCAAAAGGGAAACAATCAGTATGTTAAAGCAGAAACAGAGAGAGAATGGAAAACATCTAAAAGAGAAGAAAGGACAAATGGATAGCTCGCAGAAGACACGAAGAAACCAGAAGAAAGTGACTGGAGCAATTGCAACTGAAAAATAAAACGCCCAAACAAAAGGTAGAAAAATACTTTTTATTTTGAATTTATTAACTGGAATATGTCTGGTCTGGGAAGTGTGTATTGCTAACATCTTTGCGTTTTTGTTTAGTGCAAGAGGAAATTACTTTATAGTTTTTATTTCTCCAGTGTTGTACATTTCATGTTTGGATTTTGGGGTTCCCAGTTTAATTATTATCTGACCAAGGAAGTTAGCCTACACGTATCCTCGGTAATTTTTGTGGGTGGGGCAGGGCAGGGGTGGGACTAGGGGCGGAGAATGGGTGGAGCATGGCAAGCCACAGGTGTCGGGTTTTTCTTGGTGAAAAAGTTGGCAACCCTAGTTGCCACTTAGGGTGTCCACGGATCTAGTAGAGCCATCAGCACCCACCTGTCCTTCCATTGACTTTCCTTGGTGCTCCCAGTAATACAAAGCACATTGGGATTAATGTTGGGGCGGACACAAGCAGCCAAACAAAAAATAGAAAATTCCCCAAATAATCGTAGGGGAAGTCCAGAAAAAACCCAACATCCCTTATCCAGCGTTAGGGTGACAGCCATTTTCGGACATTAAGATGCATGCTTGACACCTTAGTGCTCAATGTCCTGTTAATGCATGTTAAATGGCCCTTTGCGTCCTTAACGCTGGAACACCTCCTACCTGCCCAGAACCCTTTATGCATGTAAAACATCTTATTGGGCTCCCACATCACTGGAGATGGACCCTGTATATAGCTCTATTTAGATACATAGCCATGCCATGGTCACAGCTTGGTCAGAGTGAGAATGCCCTCGCAGCGTGAACTGCTATAACCACCCAGACCATGCACGTGGCAGACGGGCACTACAAAGTGTCAATCATTAACCTGACCTCAAATGCAGATACATCCTAGGCAAACCACTCTGTTTCAGGCCATACCAACAATCCTCTGCTCCTCATCATGCACATTTGCAGACCAACATTGGAACAGCCTAGGCAATGCGAGGCACAGTGCAATAAGGAAGGCCACAGAACTCTGGAGACACACACACACACATCGCTGCACTGTGCAAAAGTGAGGATGGTTGGCATTCCTGCCTGCCACTTTGGTCTGTCTTTATACTAGTTTAGTGCCGGTAAGAGCAAACCCTACTTCAGCCTTTCTTTTGCTCTGTCTTTCTGCTATTCATGTAGCCGGGATGATAGCCGCCACCCTCTGGCAAGCAAACTCTGACTTACTGAGCTTCCTTCTACTTGCCCCTCCCACAAGCTGTCCTAAGACAGAGCAGCAATATCCTCTTAATTCTTAACATTCAGCTAGATACTGTACACAGTTTCTCCTCTGCTCAGGGAGCAGTCCATTGGTTCCATAAATTTTGTACCTTGTGGCAGCACTTCTGTTAAGGCAGACTCAGTCTGGGTTGGTTTCAAGTCACCAAACTCTTCCTCAGACATACTCATCTGGCTCAAGAGTTGCAGAGGAAGTGATCTCACCCTTTTCTAGGCCCGGAAACTCCTTACAACCTTCCCTGACTTATATCTGTGATGGCAGAGAAAAACAATTAAAAGTACCTGCTGACAGACACCTTAAAAAATAAATGAAAAGGGTCTGTAAAGTTTCAAATAAGGAAATAAACATTTAAAATGAAAATCAGTCTAGTTCAAATGAAACAAAGTATCAAATAAGAAAAGGTCAAATAAATAAAGCTTTATTGATTCTGAAGGAATATGTGTTTATGGGAAATGAGACTGCAGTTTCAATTATTAAAGGAGTTAATTCATAAAGCAGGGAAAAAGCTCAAAGGAATAGTTTTTTTTATTGTGCCTTAAAGTCAGGGCAGACTCCTGGTGACCCATCAGCTCCTGGGTTTTCTTGGCAGTGTGGCCAGGAATAGATTAACAGGCCTGTCTTCCAAAGCAACAGAGGGCTAAGTGACTTGCTTAAGGCCACATGGAGTGCCAATGGCAATTGAACCCTGGCTGCTTGGTTATCAAAACAGTGCACTAACCACTAGGTTACTCCTCCACTTGCAAGGAATAAGCAGATAGAAAACATGACCCAGTTAAGTAAATAAAACAGATGCTAAGCAAACTTTAAAGAAAATTACCTATAAAATTACTTTTATGTGTGCAAAAGTCTGCTAGGGGCTTTAGAACACTGAAACTGTGCTGGGTTATTTGAAATGAAGGTAGTAAGGGACTATTTCCACTGGGTGTAAGAACATTTTTACAGAGAAGATAGAATCCACATGCAGAAACTTCAGTAAGGAAAGACTGATGGAGTAAGACATGTGTCTGAATGGAAGAACTGGAAAAGGATTTAATTGCTATCAGAACTATAAGTAATTAAGAATTATTTACAACAGGAGTAGATAAGAAGCAGGAATGAAATTTGAAGAAAAAATTTAAAGCTAAATATGAAAACGTTTTTCTTGTTGACAGGAATGAGACTGAAAAAGCTCCGAAACTCATTTAAGAAGTTTTAAATCCAAGTTAAATGAGGATTTGAAGTGATTTGTTGAAGCGAGTTAAATTTTGAGCAGTGTCCTGATTAAAAGTTCAACAATGTGTGACTTGCTTTCCATATCACTGGAGTCCTTGTAGCCTTGGGCAAGTCACTTAACCCTCCATTGCCTCGGAAGAAAGGCCTGGCAATCTACTTCCGGTGACACTGCCAAGAAAACCCAGGAGCTTCTGGGTCGCCAGGAGTCAGGACTGACTCGAAGGCACACATTGCATTTTTGGAGTCCTTTAAGCAGTGAAGGAAGGTAAGGTTGAAGGTATACAACTGCTAGTGTAGTAAGCAGCAGGATGGAGGTTGCTTCAGGGGGGTTGGGGCACCTGTCCCTTACTTACAAAAGGGTGATGTGTGCCCTTTGGGGTATGTAGTGTATACCACTTTGACCTATGAAGGTACTACTACACAAACCTCATGTAAGTCTGGAAACCCCTCTGCCCTGATAACAGGTGCCCATGTCAGCCAGACCCAAACATCGGATACACACTAAAATGGGTGGTGTCTGGTCCCAGATGGCCACATGTCACTGCAGGATAAAGATGGACGCCTAATTACCTTCATCTGCACTGCAAGGAACACCTGTCACACACTGCTAGTGATGGGGATGTACAGCAGGGCCTATAACACACTGCTAGTGATGGGGATGTACAGCAGGGCCTATCTCTAGCACCACATGTACTGTGGACCTAGTGCTGGGCACTCATCCTATCCCTCAAGGAGAATGCAGAACCTGCACAATGGCATGGTGTGTAGCTACTCTGTGCCAGTATCAGTTTGTCTTTCCAAGCTGAGGTAACGGAGAAGTGCAGACAGCTATTCAGCATGTGCATTGCATCATGGGTACTGGTGGGGTTACCCTATCCTGGCACTCAGAGCAGACAGTTTGTGCAGTGACCTGCAGTCCTTCTGTACCCAGCCATTGCTGTGACATACACCACAGAGGTATAACCTACCGGTTAATATGATGCCATTCTCGACAATTTTCATGGGTTCAATTCCTCATTGTTCCCTCCTCTCATGCCTGTCCTACTCAAATAGTGTGCATGCCTGTAACAGTCATATTTTTGCAGATGTGTGCTGCCAGCCCATAATACCCTCGCCACAATTGCCAACATTCCCTCGGTCCGTCTATCTGTGTCTGTCAGTTGTGTAGAGTCCTGTCTATCTGTGCAGGCTGTCACCCCATGTCCTGCACTGCTACCCTTTCCTGCATTGCACCACCTATACAAGGGTTTTATTTGTATATAATCTTTTTATAAAATGTGGAAATCAACCATATAATAAAAATAATCCACACGGGGTAAAAGGGATACAATAAAACACATAGCCATCTACCACTTTACACATTAACCTATGTACAAGATACCTTTGTCCACCCTGCCCATGCTCGGGAGGACAGATACATAACATAACATGTTCCCCAGTCGCACCAGATGCCCTGTACAATTTTCCCACCCTGTAGAACAGCAAGGCTGTAGGGACTGCATTCAACTCAATGGGTTGGCGGCACCTCCCCTTAAACCCCCTTACTCTGCAGTAAATCCAAACCAAAATATATGAACAGTTAAACAACAACCCTGCAATCAAACTGCATGCAAATTTCTCAGTGTGTTAACTCAATTCAAGTTGTACATGGATGTTTATGTTCTCCTCCCACTTACCTCTTTAACCTGCCCAATGGAGATATGGGTCCCAAATTTTCTAGAACATCCAATCCTTTCTCCTTAACTGAAAGGTCATCCTATCAAACTGTACTGCTTCACTTAGATTCTGCCACCAATCAGAAACCAAGGGACTGCCTACTGTCCGCCATCTCCAGGCAATCACCACCTGTGCAGCTGGTAACAGCTTGGACCGCAATGTCGCACTCCATCTTGAGACTGCTGCTGTAGATTCCGTTCCCAACAACAGCTCCAGGGGCTTTAATGGAATCCCCCTCCCCCCCCGCATCAACCGTTTCTCCCACCCCACCTGATCCCAGAGCCCTTGTATCACTGGGCAATCCCACCACATATGATAGAAAGTTCCCAGTCCCCTGCATCCCTGCCAGTATCCTGTGGAGGGCCTTCTGCCTGCCTTGGCCAGTGCTAGGGGAGTGATATATGAATGATGGATGAGTTGCTGCTGGGATTGACAACAAGAGGTAACCCAAGTGTCTCTGTAAATTGGCCTATGAATTTTCTCCGAAACCACATCAGATAGGTCCTGGTGAACCACGTCTGCCACCCACCCGATGTGGTGGCTGCCGCAGCTCCACTTCCTGCAGTTGAACTCTATACAACCTGGATGTCAGAGTCCTTGAGCCCTGACCCTTAAAGAGTATCTTCTCCAATGGTGCAGAGCTTCTCAGTAAGTGTCCCTTCACCCCTGGATGCATAACAAAGTATCTGAGTTGGAAGTACTGAAAAAATGGAATATGCTCCCCTAACCTTTCTCCACCCGCTGCATGTACAAATGCATGTCACTCTGAAAGAAATTCGAAAACCATGTGAGCCCTTTACCTCCCATCTTCTGCCAGAACGTCTGGTACTCTGCCTCCAAAAACAGATTAAAATCAGCTACTTTTGACCATTTTGAAATGAGGAAAGGGAGAGTACTTTTCTGCCGCAGCGATCCAATCACTCGCTGCAAAGAGCATAGAAATGGATGGTCATCCCCTAGTCCCCCCATCCCTCCCTGCCCCTCCCCTCCCCTCCTCCCCCAAGCCACTCAAACAAGGATAGAGGAGAGATGCTAGCCCATTACAGATCAACCCACAGGGTAGCATCTGCCCTCTTATAATATCCCTGAACTATCCGCAGAACTGCAGCTCTGTATTACCATTTAAATGATGGGAAACATATTGCCCCTTCCTCTTTTGACCTGCACAATCACTGCACGCTGATTCTGGCCTTATTCTTACCCCAAATAAATCTAGCCAATCAGGCCTCCCATTTAGTGATGAAGGGGAAAGGAACAACAATCAGGAGCTGATGAAAGAGAAAGTAAAATCTAAAAATCACATCTCTCAAGATCTTCCCTCAGCATCTCAAACAGAACGGGCAAATGTAGATTGATTGTTTACACCATCAAAAAGTAGAAAAACTAGAGGACACACAATGAAGCTACAATGCAACCCACCTAGACAAGGTTTTAGATAGTACTGGGTAGGAGTCTGATGTCTTGGTACATGTTGGTTCAAATAACATAGGAAAGTGTGGGAGGGAGGTTCTGGAGGCAAAATTTAGGTTTTTAGATAGGAAGTTGAAATCTAGAACTTCCAAGGTGGCATTCTCTGAAATGCTTCCCATCCCATGAGCAGGACCCAAAAAGCAGGCAGTGCCCTGGAGCCTCAATGGTGGATGAAACAATGGTGCAAAGAAGAGGGTTTTGGATTCGTTAGGAACTGGGCAACATTCTGGGGAAGGGAGGGGCTTTCCCAAAGGATTGGGCTCCACCTTAACCAGGAAGGCCAAAAAAATGCCAGCATGGTTTAAAGTTGAGGTCAGTGAGGCTGTTGTAGCCAAAAAAGCATCTTTCAGGAAATGGAAAAATAAGCCAAATGATGAAAACGGGAAACAACATAAGCACTGGCAAGTTAGGGGCAAGGCATTGATAAGGCAGGCAAAGGCAATTTGAAAAAAGGCTTGCCATGGAATAAAAAATGCATTAAAAAAGCTTTTTCAAATATATTCATACCAAAATTCCTGTGAAAGAGTCAGTTGGACCAATGGATGATAGCGGGGTAGAAGAGGTAGTAAGGGAGGATAAGGCCATAGAAGAGAGATCAAATAAATCCTTTGTTTTCGTCTTTACTGAAGAAGATGTAGGGAAGTTACTCATGCTAATATGGTATTTAAAGGCGATATACTGGAATAACTGAAAGAAATATAGATAAACTTGGAAGATGTAGTACAAGTATATGATAAACTGAAGAGTAGTAAATCCCCTGGAATGCATGGTATACATCCGAGGGTGTTAAAAGAACTAAAAGATGAGATTGCAGATCTACTATTAGTAATCTATGAACCATCATTAAAATCATCTGTGGTACCTGAAGACTGGAGAATGGCCAGTGTAACGCCAATTTTTAAAAAGGGTTCCAGAGGTGATCTGGGAAATTATAGACCAGTGTGCCTGACATCAGTACCATTGAAAAAGACACCAAACCAGATCAAACAGTTCCCCCAATCAGGGCCGGCCCGTCCATTGAGCAAGAATGTTTTTTGTACAGGGCCCCGCGTTTCAGGGGGCCCCGCGCAAAAAACATCTTGCATTCCAAAGTTTTAAAAAATCATAAACCGGCTGCGGCTGCCGCTGCCGCCGTGGCAGCGGCAGAATGGAGAATCCCGCGGGGCCCATTTACAGTCCTTACCACCCCCCACCCATCAGCCCAGCTAAGTTTAAAAAAGAAAAAAACCAGAAACCGGCTGCTGCTGCCGCTGCCGCTGTGGCAGCGGCAGAATGGAGAATCCCGCGGGGCCCCCCTGTCCTGCAGTCTTCTATGCGGCCTCCGTCGGCTGTCAGAGCTGCGCGAAGAGAGAGAGCTTCTCCTCTCGCAGCTCTGTTAATCACGCTGCGGGATTTCCCATCAGCCCTGCAGCGGGATTAACAGAGCCGCGAGAAAGGGAAACTCTCCCTTCGCGCGGCTCTGAAAAGCCCGCGCTGAGGCCGCATAGAAGACTGCAGGACAGGGGGGCCCCGCGGGATTCTCCATTCTGCCGCTGCCACGGCGGCAGCGGCAGCAGCAGCCGGTTTCTGGTTTTTTTTTTTTTTAAACTTAGCTGGGCTGATGGGAGGGGTGGTAAGGACTGTAAATGGGCTGATGGGGAGGGGGGGAGGGAGGGAGGGAGGGGGGTGGTAAGGACTGTAAATGGGCTGATGGGGAGGGAGGGAGGGGGGAGGGGGGGGGGAGGGAGGGAGTGGGGTAAGGACTGTAAATGGGCTGCTGATGGGGGGGGTAAGGACTGTAAATGGGCTGATGGGGAGGGAGGGAGGGAGGGGGTAAGGACTGTAAATGGGCTGATGGGGGGGGGGGTAAGGACTGTAAATGGGCTGATGGGGAGGGAGGGAGGGGGGTAAGGACTGTAAATGTGCTGATGGGGAGGGGGGAGGGGGGGTAAGGACTGTAAATGGGCTGATGGGGAGGGAGGGAGGGGGGGGTAAGGCCTTAAAATGGGCTGATGGGGCGGGAGGGGGGGGGGGGAAGGACTGAAAATGGGCTGATGGGGGGAGGGAGGGGGGGGTTAAGGACTGTAAATGGGCTGATTGGGGGGGGTTTGGACGGGTATTGGGCTATTGGGGGTTTGGACTGGAAGTGGGCTGATGGGGGGGGGTTTTAAGACTGGGAATGGGCTATGGGGGGTTAGGACAGGTAATAGACTAGGGAGGGGCTAAGACTGGAAATGGGCTGATGGGGGAAGTTATGACAGGTAATGGGCTATGGGGGGCTACGACTACAAGTGGGCTGATGGGGGGATTAGGACTGGAAACGGGCTATGGGGCGGTGGGCTAAGACTGGAAATGGGCTGATGGGGGGGATTAGGACTGGAAATGGGCTATAGGGGGGGTTAGGACTGGTAATGGGCTGATGGGGGTTACAACAGGTAATGGGCTATGGGGGGGGCTAAGACTACAAGTAGGCTGATAGGGGGTTAGGACTGGTAATGGGCTGTGGGGGGCATTAGGACTGGTAATGGGCTGGGCCCTAGGACTGGTACTGGGCTATGGGGGGTTACAACAGGTAATGGGCTATGGGGAGCTACGGCAACAACAAGTGGGCTGATGGGGGGATTCGGACTGGAAATGGGCTATGGGGGGTTTAGGACAGGTAATGGGCTGATGGGGGGGTTACAACAGGTAATGGGCTATGGGGAGCTACGACTACAAGTGGGCTGATGGGGGGATTAGGACTGGAAATGGGCTATGGGGGGGGGGGTTAGGACTGGTAATGGGTTGATGGGGGGGTAAGACTGAAAATGGGCTGATGGATGGGTAAGGACTGGAAGTGGGCTGATGGGGGGGTTAGGACTGGTAATGGGCTATAGGGGGTTCGGAATGGAAGTGGGCTGATGGGGTTAGGACTGGTAATGGGCTATAGGGGGTTCGGACTGGAAGTGGGCTGATGGGGGAGCTAGGACTGGTAATGGGATGGGGGGTTGCTAGGACTGGAAATGGGCTGAGTGGAAGGGGGGCTTGAATGGCAAATAGCTGATGGGGACAGGGGCTTGGAATGGAAATGGGCTGAGTGGAAAGGGGGCTTGAACTGCAAATAGCTGATGGGGAGGGGGGCTTGGAATGGAAATGGGCTGTGAGGAGAGGGAGCTAGGACTGGAAATGGGCTGAGTGGGGGGGGCTAGGACAGGAAATGGGCTGATGGAGGGGTCAGGATAGGACTGGAAATGGGCTGCTGGGGGTGCTAAGGTTGGAAATGGGCTGTGGTGGGGGCTTGAATTGAAATGGACTCATGGAGGGGCTAGAACGGGAAGGTGGCTCATGGGGGGCTTGGATTGGAATGGGGCTGAGTGGAGGGGAGCTAGGATTTGACATGGGCTGATGGTGGGGCTAGGAAAGGAATAGAAATGAGCTGATGGGGGGCTGGGATTGGAAATGAGCTGATGGAGGAACTGATAGGACTGGAAATGGGCTGATGAGGGGCTGGGATTGGAAATGAACTGATGGATGGACTCGGATAGGACTGGAAATGGATGGGGGAGCTAGGACTGGAAATGGGTTGATGGTGGGGCTAGGATAGGATTGGAAATGGGATGATGGGGGACTAGGACTGGAAATGGGCTGATGCAGGGACAAGAAGGGAGCAGATGCTGGGTGGGGCTGGAACTAGAAAGGAGCTGATGTTGGGGGAGGATTAGAATGGGATGGAGCTGGGAGAGTGAAATGGAGAGGGAAAAATATTTTGCGTGGGAGGGAAGACAAATCTACAATTGGCTGAATATTGGGAGAGTAAGTAGGGATTGAGGATGGAGGGATAAAATTTGAGTGGATGAAATAGGAATGAGGAAAGAGCAAAAGGAGAAAGATTAGTATGTTAAAGCAGATGTAGAGAGAGAATGGAAAAAAAAAACAAGACAGAAGAAAGGACAAATGGACAGCAGATGGAGAGTTAGCAGAAGACACGAAGAAGAAACCAGAAGAAAGTGGCTGGAACAATTGCAACTGAAAAAAAATGCACAAAAGGTAGAAAAATATCTCTTTATTTTGAATTTATTAACTGGAATATGTCAGCTCTGGGAAATGTGCATCATTAATTTTTGCGCTTTGTTTAGTACAAGAGGAAATTAATTTATAGTTTTATTTCTACAGTGTTGTTGTATATTCCAAGTTTGGCTTTTGGGGTTCCCAGTTTAATTATTGTCTTCCTGTTTCTAAATTGTGATTCCTTGTTTGGTGATGGTCTATGTTCTGCATGTGTAACTGAGCTGAGGTATTCTGTTTATATAATTCCTATTTGACATTGCCACTTGTTCTTTCCCCAGTAGGTCATGTATTATTGTTCTCTGAAATGTATTGGTTTAATATTTGCAGTGTTGCCTTTTGATAGTTAGGGTATGGTGCTTTGTGAGTCCTGGTAGTGCTGTTAGGATACGGCGGGTTTGCTATGGGTTCTAAATGGGCAGTGTTTGTAGTAGTTCCTAATGTGCCTGGCGGTTGGTACTGGATTATAGTAATGTAGAAACCTTTTAGTCTTTCTTTATCCATATACTCATTAAGAGGCATGTTTACTAAAAGTTAGTGTATGGTAACATTATGCAAATATTTATGCAAATGAGGCACCTTATGCAAATGAGGCCCCGCACCGAGTCTCCGCACATGGCCCCGCACCCCCCTTGGGCCGCCCCTGCCCCCAATTATCATATCTTTTTGTTGGAACGGGCTGGAGGCGGCTGAAAGAACAACACAGCCGCTCCAGATAGCCAGTTCCTTTTTAATTTAATTAAACCAAACAAATTTGGTACTTATCCCATATATGTCCCAGTGAAAGTCCATGAATAATCTTCAAGCACCAGTTAATATTCTAATATAGAAGCGGTCATAAGCAGCTTAATCACTCCACGACGCGCACGTTTCGAGCCAGCAAGCCCTGTATCAAGTGTTCACAGATGCGCAGATGTCCCGCTTACAACTTAGCAAACCCAATTCACCAGATATGGAGAACAAATCATACTGATAGGCTAAACAAGATGGCAATCAAACAGGAGCACCAATCACCAAATGGGAGACCTCATTGCGCATCGAGGAATCCCTTGGTGAGAAGAGGTGATGTCACATTAGGCTGGGCCAATCAATTTCCTTATTCAAACCAGTGGGGTGGAGCGCAGCCATAGCAAAAATCAATTGTTGCTCACGACGTTGTAGCCGTGCCAGTCGATTGCCCCTCGGGGGTTAGCTGGAACATGATCCAACACAGTCCAGAAAATATCCGTTCCAAATTGAAGTTTTTTCTCAATGCAATGCTCCACAATCGGAGCTGATAACACTTGTTGGCGTAATCTCGATGCATGTTCACTTAGTCTGATTTTTATCTTTCTTGATGTTCTACCGATATAAATCAAAGGACAGGCACATTGCAAGACATACACCACATAAGTCGAATCGCAAGTAGTCGCCCATCGTCGTTTGAATGACTGACCTGTATTGGGATGGATCCAATCCTCTCCCGTAAGGGAAGACTCACAAAATGTACAAACAGAACAAACTGTGTGGCCCCGTGCATTTAAATCTGGTAGTGGAGGGCGATCAAGCATAGTAACAGTGTGCATTAGCTTGTCTTGTAAATTGGGTCCCCTAGAGTAAGCAATTCGAAGTGGTCTTTGAAAACATTGATGTAACCCTAATATTGGCCAATGTTTCCGGAGTATGGTGGTAACAGTTGAGCTTAAGGTACCAGGCAAAATGATAGAAACCATTATAGAGAACAAAATTACTAAACATGTAGATAGTCATAGTTGAATGGGAGAAAGCCAATATAGGGGCATGTTTACTAAAAACCGCTAATTTGCGCGCCGCAAAATAGCGCACTAAAAGCGGTACTTAAGAGCGCTTAAACGCCCCGCAATCTTGCGTGTCACCCCCGCAGAGGTGCGCGGCACACTAACGGGCCCCTTACAAGTGCGGGCCCGCAAATGTCCGATAGAGGCGTGGAACGGCTAACGGAGGGCGGAGGAAGGCTCCGGAGGGGCGGAGGAACAGGGTCAATGGGTGGAGAGTGGGAGGGGAGAGGCTCCCCGCACATTATCGGGCCCGAATTTGCATGTAAAAATAGCGCGAGTGAAACACTCGCTGTAGAGGGCATTTAAAGGGAAGAGAAACCATTTCCGTCAGCAATGTACAGCAAAACCGGGGAAACCTGCAAAACGTGAGCAGTGTGATACATGTGCACAGCACAAAAGTGAAAATAAAAATATAAAGTGACCACAACAAAAATATCACAAATAGTAATTCAGTTGGGGAACAGTTATAGTAATGGGAAAATATAGAAAACACACCCAGGAAAGCTCCAGAAAGAACAAATGATTATTGGAAGGGTCTACGGAGCGGAGACTCATCCAAAACAAATTTCCCTTTTGGAGCTTTACTGGGAGTGTTTGCTATGGTTGACCATTAATATCACTGTTGCCCAGCATGGTGATATATTGTCCCCCAGTTTCTGTGGTCATTTCCGTGGTTTATGTGCACATTTGTCACCAGACAGGCTGCATGTGCCCACAGTAAAAATGCGTAGAGCAGGGTTTGTGACTCCATCCTGCCAGGTTTACTACCTCCAGGGGCAGCACTCTCTGTGGCCATAGTGTGGTGCAGTGGACATAGCCAGTACCTCTAGGACCAGAGGGTCAGAGGTTCAAATCCCAGCTAGGGCACTTGCCAGCCCAGTCCCTATAATATACCCACCACTAAACAAAGATAGCACAGACACCCCTGTATTGCAGGCAACATAAGCATGGGGAAAACACCCATATTTTACACAACACTGCAAACACACCACAACAATGGGCAGTACCTACAGCCAGGTCCCCCAAATGCAGTCCCGTACTGCCACATTGCAATCATGTCATCTGCTTTTTATGCGAGAAGCTCATCGCATCATGTTGGCGGACGAGTACATGTGGTGCAGGGAGCAGTGGCTGCTAGCCACAGAAGACAGAGGTCTAGCCATGTGCAGGCTGGCACAGTCCACTGCAACAGACAGGCCCTGCCGGATCCACAGTCATGGACTTTCCAGGGAATCCAGGCAATCTGTGACTACACGGTGGTGCAGTGCACACAGACAGTGCATGGAAGACCATAAGGTCTCAGGTTCAAAGCCCAGCTGGGGCTACTGCCAATCCTGCCCACACACTTTTCCCACAAATAAACAGTGACAGTAAGGACACATCTTTCCTGACGAGGACATATGCAATGTTAATACATCTATCTTTTACCCCACTGAGCACAGACACCATGAACAGGGGCAGAACCTTCAGCAGAATCCCCCAAATGCAGTCCTGGTAGGCCACACACCAGTCAGGTTCCATGCTGCCACTCATACAAATGCCTGTGCTGTCTATCTATGCACCACCCCCACGGCATGTAGATGTAGCTCATGCATATTCATGAGGGACAGCAGGAAGACCCGAACAGTGTGATGCAAAACTGGACCGGATTTGGGAAGCGCTGCCGTAAAGCAGCAGCCAACAGGGGCAGACACACCCACACCCACAGGCCCCATTGGCCAATGTCTCCTGTAGAGGCAGAACATTGGACCCTGCGTGCATCTCCCAATACTAGCACCTGCATACCTTAGCAATGTCACCCTACACCTGAGGTTCACAGCTCTGAAACGTTTGCTAAGAGTACAGGCTGATAGATATCCCTACGTTACGCACATACTGCTAGTTGACCCCATCCGAACAATCTGTTTGGTGTCTGCGGTGCGTGCTCCAGGCCTGGCCTCTGACGGTGTTCACCACACTGGGGAGCAGTGTTTCCCAACCCAGTCCTACGGGGCACACCGGCCAGTCAGGTTTTCGGGATATCCCTAATGACTATGCATGAGATATATATGCATTAGAGATATCCTGCCAACCTGACTGGTTTGTGGCCCTCCAGGGCTGGATTTGGAGACCCCTGCCTTACACCTCTGTCATTTAAGATTGTGAGTGGGCAAGGTGCAGATGTCCTAGACATCGAAAGGGTATATAGAATGTGACACATTCCTCCTCGATTCTCACCACCACCAAAATATTGTCTATTAGACAACTTTTTGGTGGTGGTGAGAATCGAGGAGGAATGTGTCACATTCTATATACCCTTTCGATGTCTAGGACATCTGCACCTTGCCCACTCACAATCTTAAATGACAGAGGTGTAAGGCAGGGGTCTCCAAATCCAGCCCTGGAGGGCCACAAACCAGTCAGTTTGGCAGGATATCTCTAATGCATATATATCTCATGCATAGTCATTAGGGATATCCCGAAAACCTGACTGGCCGGTGTGCCCCGTAGGACTGGGTTGGGAAACACTGCTGGGGAGTGACCCCCAGCAGTACTGCGTACCATATCCATGCCTGTGCCGTGCCCAGGACCGGTGTGGTGGGCAAGGCTAATCACCCCCTCAATAGTAGCACAATGCTGGCATAGGTGTGGGAGTGTGTGTCTGTCTATACAGTGTGTGTTGGCTGCAAACACCTTCGCCAACCCACACTGCCAGCACTACTGCCAGTATTGGCCTGCTAATGTGCATAATGAGCAGCAAGGTACCATGGGTATAGGTCAGACATGGTGGGCTGGCCAGGATGCATCTGCACAGGGCATAGGGCACTGGCTGTGACATTGTAGTGCCCAGCCACCACCTACACAGACAGGGTGACCTCCGTATGTGCTGCTGGGGGAGCACTCTCACCCTGAGTCTGCAGTGATGACAGCATGGCTAGGCACCCCCATAGTGCTGTATTGTGTTTCTCTCTTGTGATATATATGGGTTTCCTGTTGGAGGCCTCCTCACAGAACTCTCTGCTTGTGTGTGCTGCCACCCCAGTTTTGGGTGCATGCATTTCCATCAGGGCTAACCAGCAGACTGTTCACAGCTGGTATGTGTCTTGATGGAGTGCCTTGCAGGGTGCAGTGGCTGATGGCTTGCTGCAGGAGAATATCAGATAGTGGTGGGGTGCATCTTTGGATATCCAGGCCTAAAGTCTGTCTGATATTGTGTTATGGATGTGTGTGGAGCTGCTTGGACTGCCCTGTAGGGTGTCTGTTCCCCAGCAGGACTGGGGGTTTGATGGTCCACTCTACTGCCATGGGGGGGTAGGATGGGGATCTGTTGGTGGGAGGCCCTGTTTGCTGACCTCGGGGGGGGGGGGGGGTGTGGTGGTGGTGCCTTGGCCACCTAGGGGTTTCCACTAACTCAGACAGACAGAGATATCCAAGATGTTTCTGCAGCACCTTCCTATCTCACAGGTTAGTACTGTTTTGGAGCTCTATCATGGCCTCATTCAGCCATGGCTGGTGTTGTGGACCTGGTCCTGGGTGCCACATCACACCCTCAGGGTGAGCACAGTACCCGCACAATGTGACGGTGTGTAGCTACTCTTTGCTGGTAGTCCACCCGCTCAGGACCCCCTACCAGGCCGAGGTGCTATGTGGGTGCACACGGACAATTCCCCCTACCAGGCCGGGTAGCTGTTGGGGTGCATTCCCCATCTTGTGTGCATCTGTGGACAGCTGATTTGCATGTGCAGTGCATCATGGGTACGGGTGGCCTAACCCTATCTTGTTTACAACAGCAGACTGTCTGTGAGGTGACGTGCAGGCTCTCTGCAGCCAGCCAGGGGTTTTCTGACGGCTGTAGCCCAATGGTTACGTCACTACCTTTGCAGCCAGAGGTCATGGGTTCAAGCCCACTGTGGGGCCCTGTGATAGGGTTGTCCAGAGCATTATCTTTGTTTACTGTACATATTTTTATGACAGCAAACACACCCTTGGCATACTGTACCCATAAGGTGCCTCTGAGGGTGCTCTTTAGGGCGCCCTATAGGCCACCTTATGGGTGCCATCCATATAGGGTGCACTATACATTATCCTGTGTTGCAACATACATGCTGCCCTATAGGGGACATTCTAGGGTGCCTTGGCGCACGGTGCACTGTAACATGTGCCTTATGGTCCGCCTTATGTTAACATGCTGTGAGAGTGCGTTTGCTAGTAGTTATCACAAAATAGCATTAAAAAGCCTCCTAAAGCACTCCACAACATAAAATATACTGCCTCAGCTAGTCTTTTTTCAATGGGCATTGTGAGGGATTGAACCGCTGGTCCCTCCACCATTGGTCAGTGTCTTAACCATTGTGCTGTGGCTGTGTTCCTTTGCTTTAGCATCAGCGCGCCGCCTTGTGGCCATCAGCGCGCCGCATCCTGCTGCCCACAATGAACAGTGCCCCGCCTTATGCCGCCCCACAATGAACAGTGCGCCGCCTTATGCCGCCCCAATATGAACAGTGCGCTGCCTTATGCCGCCCCACAATGAACAGTGCGCCGCCTTATGCCGCCCCAATATGAACAGTGCGCCGCCTTATGCCGCCCCAAAATGAAGAGTGCGCCACCTTATGCCGCCCCAAAATTATTTTGCCTCCTGACACACATTTCCACATTCAAGGTGGTGCCTCAGCCAGCCTTTTTGGGCTGCACACACACTGGGGGATTGAACCCATGGCCCCTGCACCATTGGTTATTGTCTTCACCGTTGTTGCTACGGCTCTATTCCTATATGTGCACAGCTGCGCCCCACTTAGCCTTCCCACGCGCTAATGTGGGCCCCGCACATTAACGCGACGCGCACACATACGGTCTTTTTTTTTCCTTTTTCGGCCTGAACCGCCCACTCCTTATATGGCACAGGCACACTACAGCGGCCCCGCACATTATGAATGTTTAGTAAACATGCCCCATAGATTTAGCCAAGGTAAGTTTTGTCTTACTAATCTGCTATATTTTTTTGAAGGTGTGAATAAACAAGTAGACAAAAGTGAGCCCGTTGATATTGTGTAACTGGATTTTCAGAAAGCCTTTGACAAGGTTCCTCATGAGAGACTCTTGACAAAATTTAAAAGTCATGGAATTGGAAGCAGTGCACTATTGTGGATCAGGAACTGGTTAAAAGATAGAAAGCAGAAGGTAGGGATAAAAGGCCAACATTCTCAATGGAGAAGGGTAAATAGTTGAATACCACAGGAATCTGTGCTTGGTCCACTGCTTTTTAACATATTCATAAATGACCTGGAAATGGGAATAACGAGTGAGGTGATCAAATTTGGCAGATGACACAAAATGATTCAAAGTTGTTAAAACACAAGAGGATTGTGAAATATTGCAAGGGATCCTTGATGAATTGGAAGAATGGACATTCAAATGTCAGATGAAATTTAATGTGGACAAGTGCAAAGTTATGCACCTAGGAAAGAAAAATCCAAACGGTGGTTATACGATACACATTGAAACCCTCCGCCCAGAGTGCAGCAGCGGCCAAGAAATCAAATAGAATGTTAGGAATCATAAGGAAAGGAAGGGAGAATAAAACCCGTTCCATGTTGCAACCGCATCTTGAATATTGTGTGCAGTTCTGGTCACCATATCTTAAAAAGGATATAGCAGAATTAGAAAAAGTACATAGAAGAGTCACCAAAATGGTAAAGGGGATGGAAGGATACTCCTATGAGGAAAGGCTTGAAAGGTTAGAGCTCTTCAACTAGGAAAAATGACGGCTGAAGGGAGATATGATAGAGGTCTATAGATTAATGAATGGAGTGGAACGGATAAATGTAGATTGATTGTTTATGCCATCAAAATGTAGAAAGACTAGGGGACACACAATGAAGCTCTTATTAGGGGACTAATAAGAGAAAATATTTTTCACTCATTGCGTAATCAAACTCTGTAAATTGTTATCGGTGAATATAAGTAAAAGCTGTCAGTGTAGCTGGGTTTAAAAAAGGTTTGGACAAGTTCCTAGAGGAAAGGTCCATAGAACATTATTAAAGACCACCCGGGAAATCCATTGCTTGCCCTGGGACAAGCATTGTGGAACCTGTATGATTTTTTGGGAACCTGCCAGGTACTTGCGACCTGGATTGGCAACTGTTGGAAACAGGATACTGGGCTTGATGGGCCTTGGTCTGACTCGGCATGACGCTTCTTATGTACTTATTGTACTACTGTTGAATAGAGCATTGAAGAATTGTTCACAGGAAAATACTTAACTACTTTATAATATTGTTATTGCTTATTTATAAAAACTGAATTGCCGCTATTAAAAAAAATTCAAATGAGAGATTTTTAGAAAATTTAAACTTGTTCAAGTTCTCACCCCTTGGTTCTCACTCCTTTGATAAGTTATTATTTCAACTTAAAATTCATGAATTTGTAAAGTACATTGAGAAAAAAATCAAAAATATTTTCTCTGCAAGCTGGGAGTTTCCATTGGTGGCTTACCTGAGGTAACTCAGCCACCTGTGACACTCATAACATCAAGGTAAAGTAGAGTAATACCCCTGTGGAGTCCTCGGTTTACATATCTGCCACTCAGGGGCTAGGAAGGGGAGTGAAAATCACCAGGAAAGCCTGGACTTAAAGGACTCCTACCCTCTGCTTTGAGGTTTACGTTTATCCCTCCCTTCTCCTCTTTACTCTCCCTTTCCCTTTACCTGGAAGGGTAGATATAGCTGTGGCAATTCCTGTTGCAAACTGAGGGAGTCACAGAATATACATCTTCAACTCTTCAAAGTTATGTTGCATCTCTATACAATGTTCAACTATTGATACATGAAGAAAATTACTGGACGGTTTCTGCAAGTAGTTCAGAAACAGAAAATTAATACAGTTTATAGTCTATGGTTTGTAGATTATTTCTTTGATATGCTAGAAATCAAAACAGAGAAATATCTAAATATAGTAAAGGGCAGGAAAATAAAGAATAAGACAAACAAAGCAGAAAGAGTATGTACAGTAGGGAATGCCCAACAAAAGCTTTGGAGAGTTTAATAGACCATATAGGATGGCTTATATAGGGCCAAGAAGACAGTTACATTTCTGTAAATGCTAGTGTAAAATAATATGTTTTCAAAGCAGACATTTAATTGAGATGAGCAAGATTATAGCTAAGGATCTATCTATCCCTGCATAAATGCAGAAGAGTAACATTTGAAGAATGAGATGATTTCACATCAAGCCGTGGTAGTTCCTTGGAGACAGAAGCTTTTTAAGATCAAGACCAGAGGAAGGAAACATATTGAAAGAAATGTGAGGAGTCACATTGGACTTGAGAGGTGATCAATATCAATGTCAGAGGTATAACGATTGACTAAAGTAAACTGTTTTTAAGAATAATGAATTTAAATCAGCAGCTTTTAAAGATCCCAATTGGGAGATTCGAAGAAGCAGATGATTTGTTAACATGCCTAGAGATTGTTGTTTAAATGATGCATTTTTGGAAGCTTGCAGATGGCATTCATGAGATACAGAAACAAGAAGGTAACCTCTTTTGAGTTAAAATCACAATAATTCGAAGTTGGGGATGGATTTATTCCATAATAGCTTTTTTTCACAGAGCCACCAAAGAGAATTGAGAAGCAGCCCAGGTGAAGTGCTGAGTATGTCGACTCTACCGATGGTGCGCTGAAGATAAGTTTGAAATATTGATTCCATCGAGGGAGTGTTGGAGCTATGGTTGAAAGGCTAAGGATTTACTGAAGACATATATAAGATAAGTGAAGTGCTTTTTTTTAGTGGTGAATTGGCATTTCATAAAATACAACGGGGGAAGATGTTCAGTGGCGTAATGTGGTTTCAGCAGCTAGCCGTCACCGCTGAAACTTAAACCTGATATTCAATGATGGGGTCATATCCGGGCCCCAGCATTGAATATCACGGTTTCCCAGATTGTCAGGAAGCGGTGATATTCAGCCACTGCCCGGTTAGCTTCTGTGGCAAAAAGTTAGGACAACCTAGGGACTGCATTTCTCAGTGCCAATTTTCAGACGTTGGTATTTACATCTGCCCCTAGGCACAACTAAGGGAAATGTTTACTAAACCGCGGTAACGTTACCAGCGTTAAGTGCAGCGTTAACGTGAGCAATGCCGTATAAGGAAGTGGGCGTACCGGTATCAAGGTAGCAATGGCTGTTTAACGCGCGGTAAAGGGCGCCTTGGCCAGTTAGCACACATTAAAGGGACATTGCACATTAAAGATGACAAACAAAGCACATTACAAGGCTGACAAGGCACTTTATAAGGTGCCTTATAGGGTGCCTTAACCTAAGGTGCTGTATAAGGTGCCCTAAGGATGTTAAGATATGGTGCCCAAGGGCAGTAAGGTGCCCCAAGTTGACAAGCATGAAATGTAAGGCCAAAAACCAGATGCAACCCTAACACTGCACAGAGCACCAAGGAAAGGCAATGGACGAGTGATGGAAGGAAGTAGAGGTGGGAGCTGATGGACCTGCCAAATCTGCATGCAGCCGATTTGGCAGCCGGTAAAATGGACAAACATATTGGAGGCAGCTGTACTGATGTACAGGGTATTGGCAATGTAAAGTGCTACAATGACAGTGGGTGGCAGAGGATGGGAATACGTGTCCTCCATTGGAGATAGAGGTAGCAAGATATTTGCAATGATAGGAGGACAGAGGAGTAGTAGTGCCATGCAGAGCAGACACAGGAGATGCAAGCATGAAGAGCCGCAATGCAGAAAAGGGTACCAGGGCAGGAAATTGGGGAGCAGCCTGCACATGAAGACAGGACGCTACACAGCTGACAGACACACATAGACGGACAGAAGGATGGTTGGCAACTGTGATGAGGGTATTATGTGCTGGCAGCACAGATCTGCAGAGATATGACTGTTACAAGAATGACAAGTAGTTGTGTAGGACAGGCATAAAAAAGGAGAACAAAGAGGAATTAAACCCATGACCACTGACCAGAAAGTCAGTGCACAAACCAGTAGGCTACACCACCATGGTGAGTTCTTCTGCAATGGCTGCATACAAGAACACTGCAGGGCACCACACAAAAATCCTGCTGTGTGCCAGGATAGGGCAACCCCAACAGTATCCATGACACAACGCACACGCATAATAGCCATCTACAGCTCATATCATAGTCTGTAATTGGGACGAGAGCCACATATACACACATGCACATACACTATGGGGTATGTTTACTAAAACCCTGTTATGGTGCGCGGCGCGCTAGTGTGCGGATGCCATATAAGGAGTGGGTGTTTCAGGCTGAAAAAAGCAAAACCGGGATTAATCATGCGCTAATGTGCGCTGCGCTCATGTGCGCCCTGCACATTAGCGCATGAGAAAGTTGCGTGGGAAGCAGAAGTGGCATGCTGATGCGCAAGCACAGGAACAGAGCCACAGTACAATTGTTAAGACACTGACCAATGGTGCAGGGATCATGGGTTCAATCCCCCACTGTGCCCAATGAAGAAGGCTGGCTGAGGCATTACCTATTATGGGGAAGATTGCTTTAGGAGGCATTTTTTTATTTTAATTATCACTACTAGCAAACACACTCTCAAAGCGTGTTAACATAAGGCGCCCCATAAGGCACATTTTAAAGTGCACTGTCCGCCAAGGCACCCTAGAATGTTGCTTATAGGGCGCTTTACAGGGTGCCGTATGAGTTACCGCAAGGTCACAGCACTGTTTTTGATGGCAGCACTGTGCAGTTTAAGGAATGAAAATCATAAGTAGGTGCGCTAACATACAAAGAGGAGCAGCAGTGGAGCACAATGGTTAAGACATCTGACCAATGATGCAGGAGTCATGGGTTCAATCCCCCACTGTGCCTAATGAAGAAGGCTGGCTGAGGCATTACCTGTTAGAGGTAATATTGCTGTAGGGGGCATTTTATTTTTATTTTAATTAGTGCTGCCAGCAAACACACCCTCAAAGTATTGTAACATAAGGTGCTGCATAAGGCGCCTCATAGGGTACCCCAGAGGGCACATTTTAAAGTGCACTGTCCGCCACCGCACTCTACAATGTTGCTGAAAGGGCGGCCTATAGAGCGCCATATAGGGTGCCCTATGAGGCACAGCAAGGTCATAGCACTGTGTTTGATGGCAGCACTGTGCATTTAAATGCATGGAAATCTTAAGGAGGTGCACTGACATGCAAGGAGGAGCAGCAGTGTAGCACAATGGTTAAGGCACTGACTGCTGATATAGGGGTCATGAGTTTGCTCCCCAGTGTGCCTAATACATAAGGCTGGCTGAGGCATCAGCTTTGCAATGTACATATTGTTTCCTGCAACACTTTATTTTTATTTTATTAATTGCTGCCAGCAAACACGCCCTCACGTGCCGTAATTGAAGGTGTCGCATAAGGCACCCTATAAGGCACTCCATAGGGCACATTATAAAGTGCACTCTCCGCCACGGCACCCTAAAATGTCCCTATAGGGCACACTATAAGTTGCTCCACAGGATAACATATAGTGCACCTTATATGGACGGTAACCATAAGGTGACCTATAGGGCGCCCTATAAAGCGCCCTCTGAGGCACCTTATGGGTACAGTATGATGAGGGTGTTTTTGCTGGCAGCAATAATGTACATTAAAAATAGATAATGCTTTGGACAGCCCTATCAAATAACCCCACTGTGGGTTTGAACCCACGACCTCTGGCTCTACAAGCAGTGAAGTAACCATTGTGCTACAACTCTATAGCTGCTAGCAAGCTCCTAGCTGGCTGCAGAGGGAGTGCACATCACCACACAGATAGTCTGCTGTGGTCACCAGGATAGGGTTAGCACACCCGTACCCATGATGCACTGCACATGCAAATCAGCTGTCCACAGATAAACACAAGATGGGGTATGCACCCCCACAGCACCTCGGCCTGGTAGGGGGAACTGACCATGTGTTTTACTGGCACAGAGTAGCTACACACCGTCACATTGTGCGGGTACTGTGCTCACCCTGAAGATGCGGTGAGGCGCCCAGTACCAGGTCCACAGCACCTTCCATGGCAGAAATAGGCCATGCTGGAGGTCCAAAGCAGTGTTAATGTGTGAGATATGGTAGTTTCTGCAGAAACGCCTTGGATATATCTGTCTGTCTCAGTCAGGTGTAGCCCCCATGGACCCCCTAGGAGGATTATGCACCACCACCACCCTCCTCCTCCTCCTCCAGGGCTGAGGGTGGCAAACAGGGTCTCCCATCAACAGATCCACATTCTACCTCCCTGAAATGGCAGTAGAGGTAGAATGTGGATCTGCTGATGGGAGACAGCAATGGCAGTAGAGGGGACCATAACCCCCGGTTCTGCTGTGGAACAAACACCCTACAGCACAGTCAATGCAGCTCTGTACAAATCCATGACACAGTAGCAGACAGACATTAGGCCTGGATATGTTAAGCTGCACCCCACCACTATCTGATATTCTCCTGCAACAAGCCTTTAGCCGCTGCACTCTGCAAGGCACTCCATCAAGATACATACAAGCTGCAAACAGTCTGCTAGCTAATCCATAGTGCATGTTCCTGGTGGAAATGCATGCACCCAGAAATGGGATGTCAGCATACACAACAAGCAGATAAATCAGTGACTGGGCCCCAAAAGGAAACCCATAAATATCACATGACAGAAATACTATATAGCACTATGGGGTGCCTAGCCATGCTGTCGTCACTGCACAGTCAGGGTGAGAGAGATCTCCCAGCAGGACATACTGAGGTCACCCTGTCTGTGTAGGTGGTGGCCGGGCACTAAAATGTCCCAGCCAGTGCCCTATGCCCTGTGCAGATGCATCCTGGCCAGGCCACCCTGTCTGGGCTATACCCATGGTACCTTGCTCCTCATTATGCACATTGGCAGGCCAATACTGGCAACAGTGCTGGCAGTGTGGGCTGTGGAAGGTGTTTTCAGCCACCACACACTGTATAGACAGATACACACTCCCACACCTATGCCAGCATTGTGCTACTATAGAGGAGTTTAGCAGCCCTGCCCACCACACCAGTCCTGGGCACAGTATAGGCATGGATATGGTACGCAATACTGTTGGGGGGTCATTCCCCAGGGTGGTAAACACTGTCAGAGACCAGACCTGAAGCACACACCGCAGACATCAGAAAGATTGTTATGATGGAGCTCAATGAGCAAACTGTGCTTAACGTAGGACTTGCTATCTGCCAGTAATCATAGGAAACGTTTGATAGCTGTGTACCGTATACCCAGGTGTAGGGTGGCATTGCTAAGGTATGCAAGTGCTAGTATTGGGAGATGCACGCAGGGCCCAATGTCCTGCCTCTCCAGGAGGCAATGGCCAATGGGGCCTGTGGGTGTGGGTGTGGGTGTGTCTGCCCCTGTTGGCTGCTGCTTTACGGCAGAGGTTCCCAACTCCAGTCCTGGTGTGCCAAACACTGTTCGGGTTTTCATGCTGTCCCTCATGAATATGCATGAGATACATCTGCATACCATGGGGGTGATGCATAGATATGCAGCACAGGCATCTTTATTAGAGGCAGCATGGAACCTGAATGGTGTGGGGCCCTCCAGGACTGCATTTGGGAGACTCTGCTCTAGGTAATGCACCTGTTTATGGTGTCTGTGCTCGGTGGGGTAAAATATAGGTGTATTAACCATGCGCATGTTCTCAGCAATAAAGGTTTGTCCTTACTATCACGGTTTAATTGTGGGAAAAATATGTGGACTGGATTGGCAGTAGCCCCAGCTGGGCTTTGAACCTGTGACCTTCTGTTCTTGCACACACTGTCTGTGTGCACTGCACCACCATGTTGCCACAGATATGCTGCATTCCCTGGGGAGTCCATGACTGTACATCCGACAGGGCCTGTTTGTTGCAGTGTACGGCACCCACCTGGACAGGGCTAGGCCATGGTCTGCTGTGGCCACCAGCTGCTGCCACCTCCACCACCAGTACCGCTCCATCCTTAGATTGGAGACAGCATAAACCCTGAAGGAGTTGTGGCCCTCAAGGATTGCATTTGGGGTAATCTGCTCTAAGGAATGTGCATGTTTCTGGTGTCTGTGCTCTGTAGGGTAAAATAGAGGTGTTTGAGCCATGCTTATGTTCTCTGCAATAAAGGTTCGTCTTTACTATCACAATATAGTTGTGGGTAAAATATGGGGACTGGATTAGCAGGAGCTCCAGCTGGGGCTTGAACCTGTGACCTTCTGTCTCCAAACACACTGGTTGTGTGCACTGCACCACCGTGTTGCCACAGAGACAGTGCATTCCCTGATGATACCATGACTGTTTGTCCGGCAGGGCCTGTCTGTTGCAGTGCATTGCACCCACCTACACAGGGCTAGGCCATGGTCTGCTCTGGGCAGCTGCCACTGCCCCCCTCCACCTCCAGTACCCCTGTGCCACCATGCTGACATGCCCTTCTGCTGGTGGTGCTGGTGGTATGCATTCTCAGGCCATCCTGTGTGCTGGTAGGTGGCTGCCTATGGTGCAGGTTCTGGGGTAGGGGTGCCTGCATATCTGTCCGCACGTCCCCCAATCACCGCCTGCCAATGTTCCGTGCCCTTGGGGGTACCTGCTGGGTACTATCCCCTGTGACATTGTGATAAACACTCTCGTGCCCATGTTGGGCCCTCATCAGTTGCTGTCTGGCTGCTGTTCAGTTTCAGCATTCCTAGGTGCCATCTAGGCATCTGCCTAGTTCGCACTGTGCCCCAGCTGCACCACAGCATGTGCCGCCTGCAGCCCTCTGTATCCCCTTTCCCAGCATCTGTCCAATTGCCCATTCCGACCTGCCTGCCCTGCTGTTGTGGAAATGTGCATGCCATAGGTAACCTGTCCATTGGAGAGGGAAACCCTGATCAGTGCTATTTCACTGTGGGATCATTCACCTTGTATGGGGACGGAGCGTAGACCCTTCTAAAATTCATATTTATTTTTGGGGGCTTTCTTGGGAGTGTTTTTTGATGTTTCCCATTACTATCACTATTTCCCATCTTGATTATAATTTTATTATATTTTGTTGGGGTCATTTTTAATGTTTATTTGCCCTTTTGTTCCGTGCACATGTATCACACTGCTCACTTTTTGTAGGTTTCCCTGGTTTTGCTGTACATTGCTGACAGAAATGGTTTCTCTTCCCTTTAAATCGGCTCTACCGTGAGGTTTTCACTCACGGTATTTGTTTACTCGAAATTCAGCCCCGCTCCTGTGCGGGGAGCCTCTCCCCTCCCACTCTCCACCCATTGCCCCTTCTCTCCGCCCCTGGGGATCCTTCCTCCGCCCTCCGGGAGCCTTTCCACGCCTCTATTGCACATCAGCGCGCCGCGCACATGAGCGGGCACTTTAGTGCAGCGCGCACGTGTGCGGGGCACAAAAACGCATCATTAGCATGCACTAAGGTACCTTAGCACATGCTATTGTGCGCCGCGCACTTGTGCGCTGTTTAGTAAACATACCCCTAAGACATGTTATGCAGTGGAAACAGCATGCAAAAAAGCAAAGAACCTAAACAGAAAGGGCATCAGGGCCGGCCGAGGGGACAGCCGTGTAGATGGTCTATAGACCAGGGCAAAATGGAGAACAGAATAGAAAAGGAGCATGTGTGAATTGAACCTGCACAGTGATGTGGCCCAGACCAGCTCAACAACAGCAATACCAATCCCCCAAGCTGACTGCTCACATGGATAGTACAAAGAAACAGCCATATGTAACAGCTAATATGCGACAGATAGGCTGCATAGAGGGCACACTGTGGTGCACAGTGAAGAGATGGAAGAGTGTGTGGAGAGGTGATGAAGCTGCAGCCATTGCATGGTCAGGTTAGCAGAACACAAGAAAAGAAAAGGGAAAGGAACATGTGGGAATTGAACCTACAACCTATGGTGCATCAAGGCATATCTGTAGCCACTATCCCAAACAACCACAACAAACACAATGCAAATAAGTTCCTTCAAAGGGAATGTGTGTATGGAACCCCGTAGCACCCTGTGAGGTGGCAGACGGCTGGCACATAGCCAGCTGCCACTGTACAAGGATGTGAGCACAGGTGGGCCATGTACATCAACAGTAAATCACTAAATATGTTTGTCAGTGTGGTCAAGCAGCAGCAGGGACAAATGTGCGTCCAACATGTCACACAAAAGTCACTGGCCCGTCTACAGATGATGAGCAGGACAGATAATGTGCATGAGCTGCATGGTATGTACTGTGCAGTAGCCCCCCACCCCATTCAGCTTCACTCTCCAAATGCCGTGGTCACATATGTATGCATGTAGACAGTAGGCGGTGCATGATGAGGACCCAACACACATCAGTCATGAATTGTCCCCAAAAACATATCTGCCTGGCAATACAACACGCACCAACCTGAGAAAGCATACACAGCAAAATGTCAGCAAGTGTACAGACAGATATATATATGTAACAGCTGTCAGATACTGCTTTATTATACCAAACAAAGCAGCACAAATGGGACCAAAAACATTGCCAAAATGCAAAATGAGGACATGGTAACAGGTACGAGAGGCAACAACCTGCGCGCCTACCATAGCAGCAGGATTACTGACAGACCTCTGTAATGAGGTCTGCAGGCTCCTGGGGATGGGGCAGACTTACGCACCACAACAGGCACACCTACATTGATCACAGGTTGACCCACAGACTGGTCTTTCTCCCATGTTGTGCTTGTATGATGTGTGATGATTGCTGGCTATTGTGTTGCACTCCTTGCATTGTGTGACCTGCCCCCATTCACTTACTTCACGTGGGTAGTCAGCAGCTCTGTTGAAGTGCCTGGTGAGGAGCACCCAGGCCCTCCTCACCCTGGTGAGGTCCTGGTGCCTTGCTGACCCCAGGAATAGGCACCTCTGGTGGGTGCAGATCAATTGGGCAAGCTGGTGCAGGTCACTGTAGCTGAACGCTGGCTCCCTGGACCTCGAAACCATGTTGTCTGCTGTGCAGGGTTTGATGATGCAGTTACATGGCATATGCACAGTGAGGCACAGTAACACGTGCTACTACACACGGCAATAGCACACCCGACACACTGCAACCTACCCATAGCACATGCAGTATTACACGGCAGAACCAGTATATTGTGGGCAATGATGCTTTACATTATGACATATCATGCTTTCAGCCATCTAGGCCTAGGGCATGTTATAAGGCACCTTAGGTTATGGCACCTTGGGCACAGGACTGAAGTGAGAGTGTTCCTGGCTAGCAGCACAGATTGCAAAGACCTAACATTCACCAGCAGAGAGCACAGTCAGTCTGCACCTGCTGCACCCTGCAAGGTGATCCAGCCATGTACATGCTAGCTGCAGACAGTCTGCTAACCAGTTGTTAGTGCATGTTCATAGAAGAACTACGTGCACCCAGAGTTGGGATGTATGCACGGACACCAAGCAGGTATCTCAGTGAATGGGCCTCAAAGCAGAGAACACACAAATATCATTTGAAAAAAATACTATGTGGGAACCTAGACATGCCATGGTCACTGCTCAGTCAGAGTGAGAATGACCTCCCAGCATAACATGCTGTGGCCACCCTGTCCATGCAGGTAGTGGTCGGATGCTACAATGTCCCAGCTATTGCTCTACACTCTGTGCAGATGCATCCTGCCCAGTCCGCCCTGTCTGCACTATACCCACAATACCTTGCTCCTCATTATGCACATTGGTGGACTAATGCTGGAAACACTGTAAGCATTGTGGGCCCAGTGAGGAGTAGGCAGCCACAAAACAATGGATAGACATACACACACTCCCACTCCTATTTCAGCATTGTGCAAAGATAGGGGTGGGTGGCAGCCCTGCCCGCCACACTAGTCCTGAGCACAGTGCAGGCATTGCTAAGGTATGCAGGTGCTAGTAGTAGTGCTTTGGTGGTGACTTCTGCTCCATGCCGGGCCCAACAGCCTGACTCTCCATGAGCTGTTGGATAGTGGAGCCTGTGGGTGTGCGTGTTTGTGCCCCTGTTGGCCAATGTTCTAGGCAGGGAGTGCACATGTTTATGTTGTATGTACAATGTGGGGTAAAATGTAGGGACATGGTCTGCAGGAGCCACAGTGGGGACTTAAACTTGTGACCTTCTGCCCCAGGACACACTGGCTGAATGTACTGCACCATACTGTTGACACAGAGGCAGGTCAGTCCCTGGGGATACCATGACTGTTCATCAGACAGACCTTGTCTGTTACACTGCACGCCACCCACCTGAACAGGGCTTGGCCTTGGTCTGCTGTGGGCAGATGCCACTGCCCCCTCCACCACCAGCACCCCTCCCCCACCATGCTGACATGCCCATATGCTGGTGGTGCACAGTCCCAGGCCATCCAGTGTGCAGGTAGGCAGCTGCCTAGGGTTTGGGGTCTGGGGCAGGGGTGCCTACATAGACATCCACACTTCCCCCTGGCACCGCCTGCCAATGTTATGTGCCCTTTAGGGTACCTGCTGGGTAATGTCCCCTGGATGGGACACTGTGGGACACAGACTCCTGGGCATGTTTGACCTTGGTCAGTTGCTGTCTTGCTGATTTCCAGTTTCTGAATTCCTATGTGCCACCTAGGCATCTGCCTAGTCCACCCTGTGCCCCAGCTGCCCCACTGAATGTACCACCTGCAGCCCCCTATGCTCGAATTGGCAGCATCACCATTGTGCCCTTTCATACTTTGGCACTATGGTGTTGCTGCACATGTAGCACTACTATCACTTTTTTGGGCTCCCTGCCTATGCTTTACATTGCTGACACTTAAATTGTTTCTCTCTCCTGCAAATGTGCATCTAACGACAGGTTTTCACTCGCGGTAATGTTCGGCCCTTCAGTTCCCTGCGTTAGTGTAGCAGGAGCCTCTCCCCATCCACTCCCCGCACATTGACCCCTTCTCTCCGCCCTCTCTCTACCCTCTGCAGGACTTACCACGGCCGGAGATGTTAGCGTGCGTTAACGTCGCATCTGGTAACGTTAGCGCGCGTTAACGTTGCATCTGGTAACATTAGCATGTGTTAACGTAGCCACTGCTACGTTACCGCAGTTTAGTAAACATACCCCTAAGTTCCTTCTAGTAGAGACAACTGTTAATGCCAAGGTCTTGGCTCCCTCCCAATTATTCACTGTCCTGACATTGGATACCACCTCATGCCAATCCTGGAATCTACCTCCTCCAAAGCACAGTGTCAAAGCTCCGCCTCATCCACCAAAATAGCCCTGATTCCCTCAACCCCCCTCCCCTCAAAGCAGCTCTGTTCCCCCATGCTCCCAGAAGCAGGTCCAGTCCCCCCACAGAAGAAGGTCCAATCCCCCCATCTCCTCCAGAAGCATCAGGGACTATAGGGGCTTTGAATATCCCGTTCAGCAGCATTTACACGGTATACAGCAGAAGGCTATTCAGAGTGGAAGTATATAGGAAAGGACGGATGACATGGATCTGTCTGAGTGAATGAAAAGAATGACGAACGAGTGAGGAGAGGTGTTCATAGAGTGACATGGCCAAATCAAGCATGATGCCCAGGTATTGAAGTGAGGGCATTAAGGGAACAGGGGATTCAAGAAGAGAGGGGGCTTATCCCATATGCCATATAACAAAGATCGCTGGACCAACTCTATGCTGTTTTATCCTTTTGAAGGTGCAGTCTCCAGAACTGTACCCAGTATTTCAAATGAGATCTCACTAGATATTTACACAAAGGCATTATCATCTCCTTTTCCTGATGGCCATTCCATTCCCTATGCACCCAAGCATCATTCTGGATATTTGTTTGGCCATTTTAAAATCATCTGATAGGATCGCCCACATGTCCCACTCTTCTTTTGTGTATTGAAGTACTTTACCTCTATACTGTACCACTTCCTTGGGTTTTTGCAGCCCAAATGCATGATGTTGCATTTTTAAGCATTAAATCTTAGTCGCCAACTTCTCTACCATTCTTCAAGTTTCGCTAGACCCTTCCACTTGTTATCTGCACCTTCCAGGGTGTCTACTCTGCTGTGGATTTTGGTATCATCCACATAGAGGAATATCTTTCCTGAGAGACCTACCCCTATAACACTTACAAATATGTTAAAAAGAACAGGACCAAGGATCAGTGCCTGAGATACACCACTGGTAATGCCCCTATCTAAAAAGTGAACTCCATTTACTATCACCCTCTGTCACCTTGCACTAAACCATTTTCTTACCCAGTCGGTCACCTCAGGGTCCATCCCAAGGGCACTCAGTTTATTTATAAATCATGAATGCAAAATGGTGTCAAAGGCATTCCTGGAATCTAATGACACATCTAGCACTCTCCCCTGATCCAATTCTCTGATCACCTAGATAAAGGAATTAATCAGATTTTTTGACAAGACCTGCCTTTAGTAAAGACATGCTATCTTGGAGTCTGTAATCCTCTGGATTCCAGAAATTGCACTGTCCTCTCCTTTAGCAGCATCTCCATTGATTTACTCACCACAGAGGTCAGACTAACCTGTCTGTAGTTACTAACCTCTTCCATACTCCCACTTCTTTGGACAGGAACCACATTTGCCCATCTCCAGTCTTCTGGCATCACTCCTGACTCTAAAGAAACATTGAAAAAGTGATCCAATGGAGCTGCCAGTAATTCCCTAGGTTTGTTTAATACCCTTGGTTGAACCTCATCTGGCCCTATTGCTTGATCCACTTTTGGTTTTGCTAGCTCCTCACGAAAACAGTCTTCTGAAAATATTTTGAATTCTACTTCACTTTCATTCCTATTTGCATTTGTTTTATGAAGTCCCATTCCTGTACTGTCATCTGTGAACTCAGAACAGAAATATTTGTTAAGTAATTCTGCTTTATTCTCATCAGCCTCCCTTTCACCCTTGAGTCTCACAATGCCACCTTTGTCCTTCCAGTTGTCATTAACATAACTAAAAGCCTTGTCCCCATGTTTTATTGTATTGGCTATTTTTAATTCAATTTGCATCTTTGCTTTCCTGACAACTTTACCAGTTTCCCTTACCTTCTTCAGATTTTGTTTATCTTCCTCTTTTTGTGATCTCTTACAGTTTATGAAGGCTAACCTCTTTTTTCTTATGTTTTTAGCTACTTCTTTTGAAGAATATAGTGGCCTCCTTAATAAAATGGTTTGTTGCCCTTAAAATATCTCCTTTCAGTTTTCCCCATTGTTATTCTACTTCCCCCAAATATTCCCATCCAGCTAATAACTCCTTGAGGTATTCCTCCCTCTCTTTCTCCACACACATCTGTTAGGTAAAACCTGTCATTTCTTTCTCAATAACTTCAGAAAAATTCACTATTTCCTTTCATAACACACTACTAAGACACTCATCCACTCTTTAGTCACTTCTCGTCTCGACTATTGCAACCTCCTCCTTGCTGGTCTCCCTCTGAATCGTCTCTTTCCCCTTCAATCTGTTCAAAATTCGGCTGCACGGCTAATCATCCATCAACCTCAATATGCTCATATTACCCTTCTTCTCAAGTCACTTCACTGGCTCCCAATCCACTTGTTTATTCAATTCAGACCTCTCCTACTGACCTATAAGTGCCTTCATTCTGCTGCTCCTCGCTACCTTTTCTCTCTCATCTCTCCCTACACCCCTCCTAAGGAACTCCGCTTTTCTGGTGGATCATTTCTGTCTGTGCCTTTCTCTTCCATTGCCAGCTCCAGACTTTGATCCTTTCACCTTGCTGCTCCTTATGCCTGGAACAAACTACTTGAGTCTGTGCGTCAGGCTTCATCTCTGGCCATTTTCAAATCCAGACTGAAAGCTCACCTCTTCAAGGCTGCTTTTGGATCCTAATCGCCGCTTTGGATCCTATCGCCGCTTTGACCCGGTGAAAAGCGGAATATAAATACAGCTAAATAAATAAATAAATAATCCCCTTAGTCTCCTGTATGTTTCCTTTCCATACCCCTAGATGTATTCTTGTCCTCAGATGTTGTATTGTCTGTATTAACTAGATTATAAGCTCTGATGAGCAGGGACTGTCCTTTCACATGTGTCTTTACAGCGCTGCATATGTCTTGTAGCGCTATACAACTTATCAGTAGTAGTAGTTTTCCTGCCGTCTAGAACCCTTACTTTTGAATGAACCATCTCCATCTGTGTCCTAATATTGAAACTCACCATCCGGTGATTACTGCATACCAGATGATCACCCACTAGAACATCAGAAACATTCTCCCCATTGGTAAGCACCAAATCCAATATCTTCCCCTTTCACAATGGTTCTGTTACCAAGTTGCCCAAACAGTTCTCTCTGTAGAGAATCCAGGATCTCCCTACTTCTAGTGACACCACATATATTGATATTCCAATCAGCATCTGGCAAACTGAAATCTCTTACCAATAGTACTTCCCTTTTAAAACCTCCAAACTCAATGGGGTTCCACTATTTATAAATTGTTCCCATGTCTACTTCCTAAACTAGTTCCAAGATTGTAAAGCTCTGTGTGTTTCTTTCTGGACACAATCAGGGGCCACTGAGTGTTGATATACTTAATTCATATCAACCTTGGCATTGCAGACATTTCAGCTATGATTATATACCAAAAAGGCCATTATCTAGATATTGACACTGAATATGTCGAATGGCTACTGCAACACTTTCTTGAGTGTGCTGGGGGGGGGGGGGCGGGGGGAGTCTATGGGTGGAGTGATAGTGGTCCCAGGCATAATTCAGTTAGTGATGATTTTCAGTTGGCTAACTGGATAACATACTGCATAAAATTAGGCCACCAAAATGTCATTTTACTGCTGGTCCTATAGCCTGCGGTAATAAATATTCAGTGGAAGCTGCTATCCAGATACTTCCACTAAATTTCTGGTTTCAGTTTACTCACAGTGGCCCGTGTTTAAAAAAACTACTGACGACCATGGGCTCAATATCAACCTGTTATTTTTCATCTATGCTCTCTGTAAGCTCCACAGAGCAGGAGCTGTCCATTCCATGAGCTTGGAAAGCACTACTGTAGGTACATCTTGAGGCCCTGTTGCTAAAGTGTGCCAAGCAGTTAGCATGGGCTACAGCCGCGATGATATCTGCAGTAACTGTACTGCGCGAGCTGGGGTGGTATGTGGGCAGCTTAGGAACAGAGAAGGGGCAGGGTGATCGCCTTGCAGTCAGCATACCCTGCACTAACTACAAGGCATGTCATTAGAGTGGGTTCCCTTACCGTCACATCCAATGCACCCACACTAAGTTTAGGCCATGTTAGGGCAGGGTGCACCGCCTAAAATTCCAGGAAGATACTTTCCACGCTGCCCAGAAATTAATGCAGCGATGTTGCACCCAACATGCTATGGCTTTAAGCATTATGAACATGTTAGGTGCGATGCCATAGAGACCTTTAGTAAAAGGACCCCTACGTAGCACTGTATAAATGCTTAATAGTGTTAGCAGTAGTCGACAGAGATGAAACAAACAAGTAGTTGATAATGTTTAGGTCAATTAGACAACAGGCAATTTCTTTAACATTTCCAATGAATTCTTTTTTGTTTATCGAGGCTCCTTTTAATCATAGTTAAAGAATCGTTCATAAATACTGCTTCCAAAAATGACCTGCTTTATTCAACATCTTCAAGCGCATGATGGGACACCTATGAAAGTAAATAAGATATAGCCATTATTCGGAGGTAAAAGTTGTGCGTTCAGGGAAGCATGCAGCGAGAGAGTAAAAGTAAATGATGTGCCCAAGGTTGCATGGCGAGCGAGAGGAAAAGAGGGGGTTTAAATGTGGATTTACAGCTAGTCTGTCACTTTCAAATTTTAAAATGAGCCTAAAATAAGAATGTGAGCTGCCCTGCACCTGTGCTAATAGCTTACAATGTACAGAATCACTTTTCATTACATTCAGTATGAATTCCCACGGGAAGCCACAATTTAAATAGCTTAGTAGAAGTGTGAATATAAAATCATACAGGTATTGTTGAGTAAGTATTTCATGCTTGATTAAAAAAAAAATAAACACAGTTTCCTTAGATTATAAACTGTTTGTCTTTTGAGAATAAGAAACAGATAATCAATATTGTTCTTAATTGCCTACCTCCGTTTCTTTTAACTGCTCAAGAGGTTTGTTTGGGGGTGGGTGGGGGGGTTCCACTCTCTGCATCATTAAGAGAGTTCTGTGTGGGTTCAGCAATTCTGTCAAAAAAATTGCACACTATAGCGGCAACTGGAGTAATTTCCGAAGTGAAGCCAGGTCTGATGCAAGCACTCCTTGGAATGATTATGACAGAGGGCAGTTAAAGCCACAGGGCGGATTCCTGACCACTCAATCTATTATGCACACAAGGGTACAGACACTGCATTTGGAATGACAGGATTGCTGCAATTAATCAGTGAGATTAAAGACCACCTCTCCCGTAGAGAATACAGAGCTTCAGGCACGATTTGCAGATCTGAACATGGATAGCAGATGATAGCTGAAAAATTTGCCATTCTATGGTTGTGCTGACAGTAGGAGTAGCGAGTTTAAATAATAGCCGTTTCACTGAAATTATGGAAAATAACGGCAGATCGGTTGAGTCTAATTGTGTTGGCCTCATTATTTTTCGGAGGCTGGAAGAGGTTCATGCTCGTTTGGGTGAGAAATACATCTAGCATACAATGGGACAAAAAACTACAACAGAAATGGTCCTGCACTTACTGGAGAGCTCTATATAGGGACATGTTTACCAATGTGCACTACTCGGGCAGTGCAGGATTAGTGTGCAGTATCAACGAATGCTTGAAAGTAGCACGGGGCCCGTGCTAAAAACTTTGCACTACTCTTGTAGCACTTATTTGGGTAGTGACCGCCGCCTCGCAGCTAGCACAGGAGTTTGGAGCCCGCACTGCCCGTGTTCAGAGTAGCTGGCGCGGGTTCAACTAACCCCACATCTGTGGATGGCATTACTGTAGTGACGTGTTGTAACTGCAGGGAGATGACTGTTGTGCATGCCCCAATATCAGTAACGTGAGCCACGCGTGTGTTACCAGTGTGGCGCTTAGTAAACGCGCCCCTATAGATTGCTATACTATGGACCATTTGATGAAATGTTCCATAGAAAAAGTGAGAAACTTTCATGAAATTCTGAACAGCGTTGAAATCCTTTGTGATTTAAGTCTCAGAAGGCAGTAGTAGGAGGCAATATATTTGTGTTTATTTATATCTTTAACAAAGAAACACCTTTGAAGCCCTAGAAAGAGCGTATCTTGGTGTTTCATTTGCATTTTATTTATTCTTTTTTTTTTCTTCTTTCTTTACCATCTTTTGTTTCTTTGGGGCCTGTTAACTGAATGGTATATTTTAGAAAAGATGTGGAGATTGCAACTGAGATGTTCGGGCATTCTGCAAGCATTTTAGAAAGGCCTCTCCTACATGTGGAGCCTTTTCTAAAATACGAATGAGGTGCAGATGTGCACATATGCTGTATGTGCCAATACATGGAGCTGGAGGAGCCAGTTTGCAACCCACGTTGGAAAAAGCAAGTGATAACTTGGCACTCCCAATGGAAAGTGCCAACACTAGTGGCGTTATCAGCTCCCTTGGCACCTCAGGCAGGCTCCCCACCCTCCCGTGCAGCTGGCCCCATGAAGGTAGCACGGAAAACATGCCATAAAGCTGGCTTGCTGCTGCCTCGGATCCAGTCTTGGTCGCTCTTCTCTCCATGACAGGGCCGAAGTCTTGCGATTCATGCCTGGAGCAGGTCTAAACTTGGATACAGTTTTAGATGTCCCTAGGGGTTCTGAAATCGATCGGGGATATCTATGTCCATCGTCCCACCCTAGACACACCTCCACCACACATCCTGCCTACTGGGATGTCCCCATGCTGGAGATGCCTACAAACAGAATTTTTAAAATGGCTCTGGGGTTGTCTTCACGATTTGGATGTCTGCATGCACGTTTTCAGATGTCCAAATTGCGAAGGCTTTTAAAATGATGGACTATGTGTCTTCGTCAAATATTAGTGCAGGCCCAGTGCAAGGATTAGAGGCACCCTAGGTGGGTCCCTCCATCCTGCCACCCCCTCGATGGGCCCCCTACTCCTATTGTTGCTGCCACCGCCCCTCTCTGGGGCTTGCAATAGCAGCAGTCGTTCAGAAACCACGAGGCAGCACGTCCTTTAAGTTGTTGGCGCTGCCTCATGGTTTCTGCTCTCAACCCTTGGCCTCTTCCACCCCCCTTCGACACACACTTCTGGTTTGCCTCTGGTGTGCTTACTTCTACATGATCTCTGTGTGGGCATCTTAGGGATGCAGTATGGGTGGAGTGGAAGCAAAGTTACGATTTGGATGCACGCTGTATAAAACATGCATGTACATGCAGAGAGTGTGCACACAAACTGACACCTTTTCCGAAGCAAGCATAAATTTGCAAATTGGCAAGCAAAGGGGGGGTCATTCTGAGGTTCTATTTTACAACGGTGCATGTTGCATTTATTAAATAGTCTTAAAACAGGCCCTCTTTTGGACTTTTCAAAACGTATCCTCTTATCAAATCAGACTCAGTCAGTCTCTAGTCTTCTTTCATTTTATTCCACTCAAGCATTGAGTCTGTGCGTTATTGGAAGTGTCAGCCCTAGAGGGAACGGTGCCAGTCTTCCCTGTCTCCTCACATACCATGCATAAGGTTTTGCCTACATATCCTTTTTCTGTGGATATTGTTCCTTTTCCAGACCTGCAGGAAATTAAACCCTGGGAGCAAAGCTACGCTGTTTGGAAACTTGTACGTGAAAACTGCCTTTGTTGGCTTTTTGCATTTTCTTTGCTCAGAACTTTAATGTGCTTAATAGTTTGTGCTGCACTTATTGATTTTTAGCTTTATTCAGTATTTCTTTGTATGTTTTGTATATTGTAATGCTCAGAGTACTGTTAAGCTCTCATCACCCATGTTGGTCATTCTTAACTCAGTCACACTAAGGGGTATGTTTACTAAACTCCGTTGCTGTGCGGGTCCCCGTTAGTGTGCTGGTGCCATATAAGGAGTGGGCGGGCCAGGCAGAAAAAAGCAAAAAAACGGACCATACGTGTGTGCGTCGCGCTAATGTGCGGGGCCCACATTAGCGCGTGGGAAGGCTAAGTGGGGCGCTGCTGCAAAACCAAACAACAGAGCCATAGTACAACGGTGAAGACACCGACCAATGGTGCAGGGGCCAGGGGTTCAAACCCCCATTGCGCTCAACAAAAAAGACCAGCTGAGGCACCAACATTTATGGGCAAAAGTGCTTAGGAGGCATATTAATTTTGGGCGGCAGAAGGCGGCGCACTGTTATTTTTATTATGGCATGAGGCGGCGCACTGTTTAGTGTGGGCGGCAGATGGCGGCGCATTGGTAAATTTGGGTGGCAGAAGGCGGTGCACTGATAAATGTGGGCAACAGAAGGCGGCGAGCTGGTGGGCAGAAGGCGGCACGCTGATGTGTGAGGGGGCAGTCCAATAGTGGGAGGGAGAAGTGGCGCACAGATGTGTAAATAGCAGGAACGGAGCCATAGCACAATAGTTAAGACACTGACCACTCATGCAAAAATCATGGGTTCAATTCCCCACAGTGCCCATTGAAGAAAGCTGGCTGAGGCATTATTTTAGGGGCATATCCATGTTGTGTGGCATAAGGCGGCGCGCTGTTAATTTAGTGCGCCACAAGATGGCGCGCTGATGGCTACAAGGCTGCGTGCGGATGCACAAACACAGGAACAGAGCCACAGCACAATGGTTAGGACACTGACCAATGATGCAGGGGCCAGGGGTTCAACCTCTCACAGTGCCCAGTGAACAAGGCTGGCTGGGGCAGTATGTATCATGGTGAGGAGTGCTGTAGGAGGCCTTCCATTTATATTTTATTTCCCACCACTAGTAAACCCGCTCTCACAGTGTGTTAATATACGGATGCCCGTAAGGCACATGTTACAGTGCACTGTCCGCCAAGGCACCCTAGAATGTCCCCTATAGGGCACCATGTATGTTGCGACACAGGATAATGTATAGTGCACCCTATATGGATGGAAACCATAAGGTGGCCTATAGGGCGCCCTATAAAGCACCCTCAGAGGCACCTAATGGGTATAGTAAGCTGTGTGTGGTTTTGGCGGCATAGACATATGTACAGTAAATAAAAATAAAGCTGTGGACAGCGCTATCAAAGGGCCCCATTGTGGGTTTAAACCCATGACCTCTGGCTGTACAGGGAGTGACGTAACCATTGGGCTACGACTTTATAGCTGACAGCAAGCCCCTGGCTGGCTGCAGAGAGCCTGCACGTCACCCCACAGACAGTCTGCTGTTGTAGACAGGATAGGGTTAGGCCACCCGTACCCATGATGCACTGCACATGCAAATCAGCTGTCCACAGATGCACACAAGATGGGGAATGCACCCCAACAGCTACCCGGCCTGGTAGGGGGAATTGTCCATGTGCACCCACACAGCACCTCGGCCTGGTAGGGGGTCCTGAGCGGGTGGACTACCAGCAAAGAGTAGCTACACACCGTCACATTGTGCGGGTACTGTGCTCACCCTGAGGGTGTGATGTGGCAGCCAGGACCAGGTCCACAACACCAGCCATGGCTGGATGAGGCCATGACCGAGCTCCACAACAGTACCAACCTGTGAGATAGGAAGGTGCTGCAGAAACATGTTGGATGTCTCAGTTAGTGGAAACACCCCCCGGGCAGCAAAGTGGACCATCAAACCCCAGTCCTGCTGGGGAACAGACACCATACAGGGCAGTCCAAGCAGCTCCACACACATCCATAACACAATATCAGGCAGACTTTAGGCCTGGATATCCAAAGATGCACCCCAGCACTAACTGATATTCACCTGCAGCAAGCCACTCCATCAAGACACATACCAACTGTGAACAGTCTGCTGGTTAGCCCTGATGAAAATGCATGCACCCAAAACTGGGGTGGCAGCACACACAAGTAGAGAGTTCTGTGAGGAGGCCCCAACAGGAAACCCATATATATCACAAGAAAGAAACACAATACAGCACTATGGGGGTGCCTAGCCATGCTGTCATCACTGCACACTCAGGGTGAGAGTGCTCCCCCAGCAGCACATACAGAGGTCACCCTGTCTGTGTAGGTGGTGGCCTGGCACTACAATGTCACAGCCAGTGCCCTATGCTCTGTGCAGATGCATCCTGGCCAGCCCACCATGTCTGACCTATACCCATGGTACATTGCTGCTCATTATGCACATTGGCAGGCCAATACTGGCAGTAGTGCTGGCAGTGTGGGTTGGGGAAGGTGTTTGCAGCCAACACACACTGTATAGACAGACACACACTCCCACACCTATGCCAGCATTGTGCTACTATTGAGGGGGTGATTAGCCTTGGCCACCACACCGGTCCTGGGCACGGCACAGGCATGGATATGGTACGCAGTACTGCTGGGGGTCACTCCCCAGTGTGGTGAACACCGTCAGAGGCCAGGCCTGGAGCACGCACCGCAGACACCAAACAGATTGTTCGGATGGGGTCAACTAGCAGTATGTGTGTAACGTAGGGATATCTATCAGCCTGTACTCTTAGCAAACATTTCAGAGCTGTGTACCTCAGGTGTAGGGTGACATTGCTAAGGTATGCAGGTGCTGATATTGGGAGATGCACGCAGGGTCCAATGTTCTGCCTCTACAGGAGACATTGACCAATGGGGCCTGTGGGTGTGGGTGTGGGTGTGTCTGCCCCTGTTGGCTGCTGCTTTACGGCAGCGCTTCCCCACTCCAGCCCAGTTTTGCATCACACTGTTCGGGTCTTCCTGCTGTCCCTCATGAATATGCATGAGCTACATCTACATGCCGTGGGGGTGGTGCATAGATATACAGGACAGGCATTTGTATGAGTGGCAGCATGGAACCTGACTGGTGTGTGGCCCACCAGGACTGCATTTGGGGGATTCTGCTGTAGGTTCTGCCCCTGTTCATGGTGTCTGTGCTCAGTGGGGTAAAAGATAAACGTATTACCATTGCATATGTCCTTGTCACCAAAGGTGTGTCCTTACTGTCACTGTTTATTTGTGGGGAAAATATGTGGGCAGGATTGCTGGTAGCCCCAGCTGGTCTTTGAACCTGTGACCTTCTGTTCTTGCATGCATTGTCTGTGTGCACTGCACCACCATGTAGCCACAGCTTGGCTGAATTCCCTGGATAGTCCATGACTGTGGATCCGGCAGGGCCTGTCTGTTGCTGTGGACTGTGCCAGCCTGCACATGGCTAGGCCTCTGTCTTCTGTCGCTAGCAGCCACTGCCCCCTGCACCACATGTACTCATCCGCCAACATGCTGGCATGAGCTTCTCCCATAAAAAGCAGGTGACCTGATTGGAATGTGGCAGTACGGGACTGCATTTGGGGTACTTGGCTGTGGGTAATGCCCATTGTTGTGGTGTGTGTGCGTTGTTGGGTAAAATATGGGTGTTTTCCCCATGCTGATGTCCCCTGCAATACAGGGGTGTCTGTGCTATCTGTGTTTAGTGGTGGGTAAAATATAGGGACTGGGCTGGCAAGTGCCCCAGCTGGGCTTTGAACCTCTGGTCCTAGAGGTACTGACTCTGTCCGCTGCACCACACTATGGCCACATAGATAGTGTAGCCCCTGGAGGTAGTAAGCCTGGCAGGATGGAGTCACAAACCCTGCTCTACGCAAATTTACTATGGGCATATGCACCCTGTCTGGTGACAAACGTGCACATAAACCCCGGAAATGACCACGGGAAATGGGGGACAAAATATCACCACGCTGGGCAACAGTGATATTAATGGGCAACCATAGCAAACACTCCCAGGAAAGCTCCACAAAAGGAAATGTTTTTTGGAAGAGTCTCCGCTCCGTAAACCCTTCCAAAATTCATTTCTTTTTTCTGGAGCTTTGCTGGGTGTGTTTTCTGTATTTTCCCATCACTATAACTGTTCCCCAGCTGAATTACTATTTTTAATAGTTCTGTTGTGGTCATTTTCTATTTTTATTTGCACTTTTGTGCTGTGCACATGTATCACACTGCTCAGTTTTGCTGGTTTCCCCGGTTTTCCTGTACATTGCTGACGTAAATGGTTTCTCTTCCCTTTAAATGCTTTCTACCGCGAGTGTTTCCCTCACGGTAGTTTTTACATGCAAATTCGGACCCTATACTGTGCGGGGAGCCTCTCCCCTCCCACTCTCCACCCATTGACCCCGTCCCTCCGCCCCTCCGGAGCCTTCCTCCGCCCTCCTTTAGCCGTTCCACGCCTCTATCGGACATTTGCGGGCCCGCACTTGTACGGGGCCCGTTAGTGTGCCGCGCACCTTTGCGGGGATGACACGCACGTGTGCGTGGCGTTTAAACGTGTTTATTAGCGTTTCAGTGCCGCGTTTCCGTGCGCTCTTTTGCGGCGCGCACATTTCCGGTTTTTAGTAAACATCCCCCTAAGCCTTCTTCCGGGTTTAGGTGCTTTTTGTAATTCAACACGTGAATATGATTTGCTACATCGTCAGAGGTTTGGTAAGCCACTATTCCAGAGATTCATAATCACTTCTCCATGCATCAGACAAAGTATCCTCAAAAGCTCATGTGTCATTAAATTGATTCATCTATAAGATGTCACTAGCCTCTATCATGACTGGGATGTAACTATACCTGGCTATACTTTATTCAGAAAGGACAGGGTAGGAAGAAGGGGAGGAGGAGTGGCACTATATGTAAAAACTACTATTAAAGCTTTGGAATTACAGAGCTTAAAAGGGAGAGAGGAAGCATTGTGGGTTAAACTAGAAAGAGGGAAAGAGAAATCTATTTGCATTGGTGTGATATATAGACCTCCCTCACAAGAGGAAAAGGTGGACAGAGAGTTAATTGAAGACATACGCAGCATTGCTAGGAAAGGGGAAGTGCTACTGATAGGAGATTTCAATATGCCAGATGTTGATTGGCACATTCCTGCTGCAGTATCATCTAGAAATTAGGAGATCCTGGATTCTCTACAGGGAGAACAATTCAGGCAATTGGTAACAGACCCCACACGTGAAGGGACCATACTGGACTTGGTGCTTACCAATGGTGAAAGTGTTTCTGATGTTGTAGTGGGAGATCATTTTGCATCCAGTGATCACCAAATGGTGTGGTTCAGTATTAGGACTAGGGCTGTTAGAATCCATTCCAAGGTGAGGATCTTAGACTTTAGGAAGACTAACTTTGCGAAGATGGGCCAATACCTCAGGGAGTCGTTAGTGGGATGGGAACAGCTGGGGGATGTAGAAAAACAGTGGGCAAAACTGAAAGAGGATATTTTAAGGGCAACCAACCTTTTTGTTAAAATGGTAAATAAAGGCAAAAGGAAAAGGAGACCACTATGGTTTTCTAAGGAAGTAGCTGAAAAAGTGAAGAAAAAGAGGGAGGCCTTCATGAAATACAAGAGATCACAGAGAAAGGAAGACAGGCATCTGTATTTGGAAAAACTCAGAGAAGCTAGCAAAGTAGTCAAGAAGGCAAAGATTCAAAAGGAGGAGGAAATAGCCAATGCAATAAAATGGGGGGATAAGACATTTTTCAGATATATTAGTGAAAAGAGGAAGGGAAAAAGTGGTATTGTCAGACTCAAGGGTGCAGGGGGGTAATATTTATTTTTATTTTATTTATTAACAATTCTTATATACCGCACTATTAGACATCAGCGCGGTTTACATTGAACAGAAAACATCCGACAGTTTACATATGTCTGGTCAGTATGTAGAAGCTGATAAGGATAAAGCGGAATTGCTTAACAAATATTTTTGTTCTGTGTTCACAGATGAAGAAACAGGAGCAGGACCTCAGAAAACACTCACAAATAGGAACAGAAGCGACGGACATCTTGAACAATTTTCAGAAGACTGTGTTCGTGAGAAACTAGCTCAACTTAAAGTAGACAAAGCGATGGGACCGGATGGGATACACCCTAGAATACTGAGGGAACTTGGGGAAGTTCTAGCAACTCCACTGACTGACCTTTTCAATGCCTCATTGGAGTCGGGAGTGGTGCCAAAGGACTGGAGAGAGGCTCATGTGGTGCCTTTACACAAAAGCGGAAGTAAGGATGTGGTTGAAAACTACAAGCCGGTTAGTTTAACTTCGGTGGTGAGTAAATTATTGGAAATGCTTCTGAGAGAGAAAATAATGAGGTTTCTGGAGTCCAGTGGATTACAGGATCTGAGGCAGCATGGATTCACCAGAGGCAGGTCTTGTCTGACAAATCTGATTGATTTCTTTGACTGGGTGACCAGGGAGTTGGACCGAGGGAGAGCTCTAGATGTGGTGCATTTAGATTTCAGTAAAGCCTTTGACACTGTTCCTCACAGGCGACTTATAAACAAACTGAGTACCCTAGGGATGGACCCTAAAGTTACTGCTTGGGTTAGAAATTGGTTGGGTGGGAGGCGACAAAGAGTACAAGTAAATGGAGCTCACTCTGAGGAGAAGGATGTTACCAGTGGTGTGCCCCAGGGATCTGTCCTTGGTCTGATTCTTTTTAACATCTTTGTTAGTGATATAGCGGAAGGGCTGTCGGGTAAGGTTTGCCTCTTTGCGGATGATACCAAAATCTGCAATAGAGTAGACACCCAGGAAGGTGTAGATAACATGAGGAGGGATCTAGCTAACCTTGAAGAATGGTCTAGAATTTGGCAGCTGGGATTTAATGTTAAAAAATGTAAGGTCATGCATTTGGGCTGCAGCAATCCAAGGGAGCAATACAGTATAGGAGGTGAAGTACTTTTGTCCACTAAAGAAGAGCGGGACCTAGGCGTGGTTGTGTCTGATGATCTTAAAGTAGCTAAACAGGTAGCAAAGGCGACGGCAAAAGCTAGAAGGATGCTTGGGTGCATACGGAGAGGAATGGCTAGCAGAAAAAAGGAGGTGATAATGCCTCTGTATAAGTCTTTGGTGCGACCTCATTTGGAGTATAGTGTGCAAATCTGGAGACCGCACCTTCAAAAGGATGTGAACAGGATGGAGTCGGTGCAGAGGGTGGCTACTAAAATGATTAGTGGGCTTCATTATAAAGCATATGAGGACAGACTTAAGGATCTTAATATGTACACCTTAGAGGAAAGGTGGGATAGAGGTGATATGATTGAGATGTTTAAATACCTCCGTGGCATAAATGTTCAGGGAGAGAGCCTCTTTCAATTGAAAGCAAGTTCTGCTACGAGGGGACATGGGATGAGGGTGAAGGGAGATAGATTCAGGAGTGATATGCGGAAATATTTCTTTATGGAAAGAGTAGTGGATCCATGGAATAGTCTCCCAGTGGAGGTGGTAGAGATGAGGACAGTAACTGAATTCAAAAAAGCATGGGACCAACACAGAGGATCTCTAAAGGTAAAAAGTGGACTGTTGTAGTTGTTGATATGGAAGGACAGACTAGACAGGCCATGTGGTATTTTTCTGTCATCATGTTTCTATGTTTCTATGTTTCTATCATGTTTGCTGCCCTTTACACGGCTAGCCTTCTTGACGTTTTGATGACTTACATCAAAGAAAAAAAAATGCTGATGATATCCAGAAAGGAGCGCTCCATTATTTTGGCAGCTTGAGCATTAGTGATAATATCATGAGATTACCACTAGGAGGCTTTGGCCACCATTTTGAACCTGCGTAAAGATGGGGGTAAGAGCATTCGGGGAGCATTTCTCTCTGCCCACTAGCCACCAGGGAGACCCCCAGGATGAGCCAAGGAGATCTAAGGATTAAAGATCATGAGGTATGCTTCATAAAGGAGTGTTGAAGAGGGTCTGCTCCAGCATGGGTGTTAGAGGGCTTATGGAATTGGTTGATTGGGGGTGTGGGGAGTTATGCCATCAGACACTGGTATGTTCAAGAGGCTTCGCAGGAGGATCAGACCATTCATTAGCAGCCCAATCTTCCAGGGAAGAAGGTACCATCTCAAGCATGCCCTTATTTTTCCATGAATAACACAGCTTGCAAAGTTAAGCAGAAGCTATGTTACTCATCTTGCATGAAATGAACTGTTTTGCATTCGTTTACATGCTTTGCATCTCATTTTTACTTAGCATGCGTTCCAGAAACATTTGTGCAATAAAGGCAAATTCTGCCATTTAGGAGGTCATTTTAGAAGCTCTATACATGATTTGCATGTCCGAAGATGCCCATTTAGACATGCCAATCACATCCACGCTCCAAGAGCCATTCAAGAGAGGCCCAAATTTACAAGTGTCTGGTACGATCACATCTATTTCACATGGGGACCTGGTGGAGGCAGTATGTAAAAGATCAACACATACGTTTGATTTTAGAATGATATCACACATTGATGACTGTGGCCAGACATGTCTATGTCTATACCTGCCCCAGGACAGAAAAGTGCTCCTTACAGCCAGAAAAGAGCAGTAGAGAGAAGAGGGGAATGCCCTATGACTCCCCCAATCATTTTTGCCTCTTCAAAAAAAGCATATAGCAAATACAGAGGCTATTTTGGGAGTTGCCATTCTGCTGCCTGTCTTCCTTTGCAAAATAGCAGGTTGAGACATGTAAACGGCAACAGATCTACATGCACATTCCAAAATAATGTCACAGATACATCTGCGTTGCCGGTTTCACAGTCATGTATAGTTTGCATGCTCCCTTCAGGTGGAAGAGTAGCTTAGTGGTTAGAGCACTGGCTTAGTAGCCAAGGGACCAGGATTTGGTTCTTACTAGCATTCCTTGTGGCCTTTTGTCAAGTCACTTTATTCTCTATTGCTTAGGAGAAAAGGTCCGGCAACCTACTGCCAAGAAAACCCAGCTGCTGCTGGGCTGCCAGGAGTTAGCATTGACTGAAAGGTGCACATTCCTAAAATAGGCTGTTTTCCTGCATGCCTCCCTTTCCTTGTCTGTTGGCAAAGACATATATCTTTTGGGGCAGATAGGGGCTGATTTTAGAAAGCATTTGCACAGTCCATCTGCTGGCCTCCCATGGAATTTCGGGACATTTTGACTAGGACGTCCCAGATACATCTAAACGGTCATTCTACAGTAAAAGGTCTCTTTTAACCTTTTACTAGAAATCCACAATTGAACTGTCTGATAAGCAAAACAAACTATTTTCCCTGATTTGTTTTAAAAACATCATCTATTAGCGTCACAGAATTTCCCCTAGTCCTAGTATAAATAACTTTTCCCTATTTACCCGTTCAAGCTCACTTATGGTTTTGTAGATATGCGTCCTCTCAGACATCTCTTTTCCAGGTTGAAATGCCCTATTCGGTTCAGCCTCTCCTCTTAGGGGGGTCGTTTCCCTCTCTTTCACCATTTTTGTCTCATTTTTCTGAACCTTTTCTAGTTCTGCTATGTCCTTGTTGTAATGGGGAGATCAGAACTGCAGATATCTCAAGGTACATTTGCACCATGGATCTATGCCAATGATATTCTTTGTTTTATTTTTCATTGCTCTCCTAGTATTTCCTAATATTCTATTTGCTTTCTTTGTCCACTGCTGATCTAGAGTAGTACCCTCCATCCCCAGCTGTTCTAAGACCGACTGCTCCGTGCATTAGTTATTTATTATCCCTTAGGATGTCCCAATGAGAAATTGACCTGATCAATATCAGGGTAATGCATGTGTATTATTCTGCCTCTTTCTCTGGTTTTGAATTTTAATTTTTCTTTTATGTATTACTACATTAATGGCATATCCCTATGGAGTTCCTGAAAAGAACCTTAAAGCCAACATTGGGGTTATGCAGGAACATTTTGGGTTTTTGTTCTTCCTTTCATTGTTCTGTTTTGTGTTTGCTAACATGAAATAGCACCTACTAATGTGAAATTATACATGCCATTTCACTTTTGCATTTATTATTTTATTTTAGCATGTATTATCTAGTGCCCAGTTAAGTGGTCTGTTTACTAATGTCTGCTAAGCAGCTAGTATGCAAGAAGGAACATGTAGGTATCGCACAAGCGTGAAAACTGTTGATTGGCATGTTAACTGCATGCGTTATTACAGGGCAGGAACTGGGCGCATTATGGGTGGAGAATAGGTGTGGATGGCACATTGAGCTAGCACATGGTAACTCTCATGGCTGCCATGCCTAGTGCACCACACTACCAGCTGGCAGTTACTCTGCCACCCTTTTTTGGCAGCTTGACCCTGAGAGTACTACTGCAAGACCACCACCAGGGGTCAGAGCTGCCATTTTGAAGCTGAGCTAGCAATGGGACAGAAATGTCCAAAGATTGTTCCTGCTCCACTACTAATCCACCAGGGTAAGTGCCAGGGGGAAATTGGGGAGTGGAGGGGTCTCTCACCTCATCGGAGGGTGGCGGGAGAGCCAAGAACCTGATCAGGGGGTCAGAAGGCAGATTGTAGGGGGAAGAGGGTCAAAGAGCCTGAATGTGGGGTAGGAGAGGTCAGGAGGCTGATTGGGAGGATTGATTTTTTTTCTCTGTAGCAGGCTGCAGTAACTGCATCAGAGGATAGCACAAATGCACTTACCACATTGTCTGCCAATGCATTTACCGTGTGGTAAATGTCTGCCCTGTGCAGTAACTGCAGAACAGATGCTGGGCAAGTCTTCAGCAGTGACCACTCAGGCCTTGCATTTACCGCACATTAAATTTTGTGCCAGCGATTGGTAAGTGCAAAATATTATCACACAGATTCCTCATTGAGATTGTACATGCTATTAACTCAGTGAAATGAAGACTGACATCCCCAGCCTACATCACTGGTTCCTAATCCCGAGAGTACTTGTCACGAGAAGGAAAAAGTTGAATAAAATATAACATCTGAAGTAATAAAAACTTCACACGGAATAACAACTATAATGCTGTTCATTAAAATCAAGAGGGAGGACTTTGCTTAAATTGGAGAATAAGGCATAAATTGTAGCACAGTGCAAGTATATTAAGGATCAATAACCTAAAAAGAATAAAGCAAAAAGAGAAATAAAGTTAATTGGGCAAATTGATCTGTGCAAAAATCAACTGGCAGCAGTTCAGAGCGTAAGTAATTATTTTTATAGATATGAACTAGAGAGTGATGATACAGCGAAGTTAGCAATCTGCCCGTACACGTCACAAAGACACTTTCACTTCAGCATGATTTTCTCCATTAACTAATTTCGAACAGCTTAAGAATTTTGGGGCTCAATCCATCCCAATTCATTCTGGTCTCCAGAAGATAAAACAGGCATGATTTGCCAGATAGCAGTTGTTAGAGCAAGAGATATATGACAGATATTCAGCCCCAGGAAACCCAATGTAGTGGTCAAGGTCTGAAAAGAAATGCACCAGTGGGAATCCATCATTGATGCTTCATAGACCCATCAACCAGCATCTCTTCCCTAGCATTTCTGCTCATACTGGGTTTTATGTGTAGGAATACCAGTCACATATACATGTACAATTATGTGCACATAGCCAACACATGCATAATTGTTTGCGCATTCTTGGGAGTGAGGTTGGGCCTGAGAATACCCTTGTGTGCATATTTTTGTGCTTCTGTGGCATTTGCATATCTAAATTGTGCTACACAACTAAGTAAGGGCCTGATGCTGCAAGGCAAATAGCGGGGCTGTACGTCCCGGTGGGACATGCAGCCCCTCTAGCCTTGTTGCTCGAATGCCGAAAGCCTCTTTCCCCACATGCACAGAGCCACTGTGCAGAGAGAGCAGGAAGGGGGTGGCACAGGGCAGAGGATGGGTGCACCGTGAGTGGGACAGGCACCCAGACATACAGGGCCGATTCAGGTCACAGCCCTGTATGTCCAGGGAACACTGGGAAGACATCCAGCTTATTCCTCGGAGTTGGAATAAGCGCGGGGTGGCCCTCCGCATTGCCCAGGTAGGCTCCCAGGAGCAACGGAGCCATAATCGGTGAGGACGTGCTACCCAATCCAGGCTCTAGCTGCCCCTGTCGAGAGACAGGTGGAGGGGAACCAGGGGTCAACACTGCGGCAGGCTGGAGATGAGACAATGAGGACATCTCCCGGGGGGGGGGGGGGGGGGCTGCAGGGGCACGCCGGGCTGTCTCAGTGCCTGATCTAGCATCCACTGGCATGTCTAGTTCTCACAGTGCAGAATCAGATATTAATGGTACCATCCTGTTTGGTGGCATCTGGACGGCCCGGACGTGCCCCTTCCTGCATCAGGCTCTAAGTGTTTTAGCAAAGCCTCTACTTACACTTGTATGTCTGGAAGAGTGGTTTGGGTGAACCTGAAGAATATGCACGTATTTTCTGTTTAGCCACTGAAATCCATTTCTGCTTCCTAAAATCTAGCCATTGGGATTTGCACTTGCAATGAAGTATGCCTGTCAGTGAAATTCTTCTTTGCAGATGGGAGTCTGGGGGAATAATGTGGGTAGGGGATGAGACAATTGTGCTAACTTTCATTGTTTAGCCTATATAAACCTTATGGGGGGTGTATTCAAAGTGGTTTAATCGGTTACCAGACCTGTTAACTGGTTAAACCACAGTCAGCAGGATATCTAGTGGCAACAAAACTGTTTAGTGCCACTGAATATTCCCTGCTGCCCTGACGATAACCTCTTAGTGTCAGGGCATTCCCGGGCAGAACGGGGGTGGCAACAAGGGTTAGCTGGTCACTGGTGGTATTTATAGCAAGAGGATAAAATCAAAGCAAACTAAAAGACATGGGAAGGGGTGCACCTACTCCTGCCATATTGCTGGGCAGACTAGATGGACCACGCTGGTCTTTATCTGCCGTCATTTACTATGTTACTATGTTAAATATCTTTTATACTTCAATAAATAGAGGGGGTGACCTGTGCGGAGCAGTGGGTGCAACCCTAAACACAGGCATAGAGGAGGGTGATCTGCATGAAGTAGCAGGTATAACCCTAAATAAATACATAGAAGGGGCTAATTTGCATGGAGTGTCAGGTACAACCACTCTAGCCACCTTGCTGGGCAGACTAGATGGACCATAATGATCTTTATCTGCTGTCATATACTATGGGGATCATTCCAAACTGTGAATAGCGGGTATGTATGTCCAGTTTGGATGTACAACCCCCGCTATTTGCAGGGACCCAATTTCATACCTAAAACTCCCTGCACGTACAAGGCCTTTGTGCAGAGAGCTCTGGACAGGGGCAGGAGGGGGCGGCGACAGGACAGGGCTCACAATCCGGACATACAGGGCCAGTTCAGGTCACAGCCCTGTATGTCCGACATTGACAGGACGGACGTGGGACTTATTCCACCTCGGAGGTGAAATAAGTCCCATGCACAGTGGGGATCGGTGCATGCAGGGCTGCAGAAGTGGCAGGGCAGCAAGAGGTAAATCCCTGCTGCCTGATTCCAGCCTTGGCTGCCCACACCGACGGCTGGGTGATGGGGAAAGAGGAGCAGGACAACATCGGGCCTTTTGGCGCTCCTGCATGGTGTCCCACTGCCCTGGCGATGAAACGCCACAACATTGGGACTCCAGCAGGAGTATAGAGAGGACTATCCAAGGAAACATTTGGATGTTCAGTGCGGCAGAATCCAGCCCATCTAAGTGCCCATTTCTGCACCCGCAGGAACATCTAGCACCCACGAGTACAGAATGAGGTATAAATCTGGGCTATCCAATTTTTGGAAGTCCAGACAGCACAGATGTGCCCCGATCAGAATCGAGCTCCATGTTACTATGTAAACCGTTGAAATCTTATTTTTTTCAGCAGGGTTTTTTTTTTAGTTTCACTGTAAACTGATTTACTTTTATTGTTTGTTATTGTTATTTTATTGTATATGCCTTTTTGTCCACTTTGAACTTTGTGATTAGGTGGTATATAAATATTTTAGGTTAAAAAATAGCTGGCTTAACTTTATCTGGTTGAGCTATCTGGCCACTGACCGGATAGCTAATCCAGGCAAAATGGATAATCAATGCCGGTGACTAGATATGACCCCAATATTGAATAGCTGGGTTAAAACTATAGTGACCATAGGCAGCCGCTTTACTAGGGCCGGCCACTGATCTGAAAATGCCCCCCACAGTTTTTAACATCATATTCTATGGGGTCAATAGTCAGCCAGGGTGGTCAGCATTTGTTTTAAATGCCGGATGCCACGGCTAAAGTAAATCCGGATATTCAGCGCCAGGGGTTTTGTCTCCCCTGGTTGAATCAAGGCTAAAGAGTATGTGGGGGATACATAGCAGCAGTGGCTCGTGCTAAACGTTGCATCTGGATATTCAATAGTGGAACGATATCCGGCCACCAGTATTGAATATCTGGGTTGGCCGGATAGTGCCGCAGCTAACCGGACAGCAGCAATATTCAGCTGCTGTCCATTTATCTAAAGTTGCAAAAGTTAGTTGAGCCTTTCAGGTGCCTAACTTTCACTGTTTTGGGATAACCCGCTAGCGGCTGAATATCCCCAGATACTGCTCCCGCTCCATCCCCAGAATCCCCCCGACAATGACCGGCTAACGTCACAGTGTTTAATTGTACCACTCGGAGATATTCAGTGGTACTAACCACATAAGCGCCACTGAATGTCCCGTGTAGTGCCATCTAAGCTCTTTACAGGTCTGCAAACTTTCTAAATGGCTTTGAATATCCCCCCTTTCCCCTGACACATTATCTTTCCTGGATGGGTGCAAGCTATCTTCTTTCTATAATTCCTTATTTTTCTAGATGTTGTCCCAATACATCCCAAACCTTTATGCCTGCAGTAATCTTTCATCTGCGATTTGCTCTCTGAGGATAATTCTGCCTTTACCCTATAATATATAGGAAGAACTCTTAAAAGAAGAGAGGAATTGACTTTGCAAGGGACCTTGAGAGACACTGGTTAATAGTAAGTAAAGGTTAAGTGAGTGCAACAGCACAATTTGAAAAGAATGTGCAAAAAATACCAATGACAGAAAACAAAGTCAACTGAAGGCAGATGATGCAAACCTAAGGCAAACAAGAGAGAAGAGTGTTATTAGCTGTGTCAATGTGATGGTTAAAGAGTAAGAACTGAATCCTGAGAAACATATTGGCTGGTTGCTTGAAGTAATGCAGGGTCTGGTAAGTGACCCTGACAAAAGCTAGACTGAAGTGGAACCATTAGAGAACACTGAATGAGAAAAATTGAGAATAGGTTGCAAAGAAAAAAAAACAGCAACAACAAAAGGACAAGCGAGATAGAGACAGTAAAAATGAAAGATAAAAACATAAAGAATGGGCAGGGTAAAGGAAGATGTTTAATTGAAAGATAAAATGACCGTACACATGACATTCTCAGGAAAAGTGCCAGGACAAGGAGAGGACGTGGAAGAAAAAAACAGATAAAGACAAGGAGAAACCATAGAAATGGGGCAAGGCGAGACAGGCAACCATGTGAAATGTGGACAGACTTGCAATAATATATGCAAACAAGTGAAAATGGGTATATTTTGAGTAAAAACACTTCTTAGGAATGACCTGTATGGCTATACCTACGATCTCGTCTAGAAAGGGTGAGAATGGAGAGGGCTGCTTTCCTTATTCTGAATGCCAAAGAACAGGGACGATAGGTCATGTGATCCTGTTCCGTTTCAGGAATGCTATTGTGCAGTCTGTTCATATGTAGACAAGTGGAAAGGTTTTGGATCTAAAAGACAAGGGATATTTTACAGCCTTTTTTTTCTAAATTGAAAAAGCAATTCTCTCGCTTGCTTGTCAGATAAGATGAGATGGCTCCAGTGCATAAGAAACTGCCAAGTGGCTTAAAAGCAGGATCCAGGAACATGCTGACTCAGCTAAGGGGAAAAGATAATTATCATCCACTTTCAAAATGGCCCAGTCCAATATTTTATGGTCATTAAAAGCATTTAGAATTATTGATATAGGGGACTACTTTCAAACAAAATGTATATGTGTAAAATCTACAGCTATTTCTAACCAACAAGCTTTACAGCAAATTTCTTTTTAATTTGCTTCTTGTATTTATTGATTTTACATAGAAAAAGACCATATAACTCCAAAAGTAGACAACATCCAGCTTTACATAATGAACCTATACCTGAAATTTCGAGGGTAATTTTATAATTGTATACACTTTCGGGGTCATTCTGAACCGCAAATAAGGCGGTTGAACGTATGTGGGAGATGTGCGCCCTGTGAACACGTCCAGGCCATATTCCAAGCACCACCATACCTGTACGTATGTGAGGCGTGTATGGGGATCTCTGGATGTGGGCGGGGAGGGGCAGAGCGGGGGCGTGCCTGGTGGCAAAAATGTCCAGAATGTATTCTGAGGAGACCTGTGTACGTCTGCCATGTTACCCATGGATGCCTATGTTATACCTGCTAAAACATGGAATAAGAGCAGGACCTAATAGTATACCGCTCCGAGCCCCACTGCATCCCAATAAGATGAATGGCTGTGACGCTGCAGTACTGTACCTATGTACCTGCTGTCTTGGAGTGCACAGGATGCAGCCGTACAGACTGGAATGCACAGATGGGGGACGTGCAAGATGCAACCGATACATATGTCCACAGTGACTGAAGCAGAGGGAACACAGAGCCCAGCAGGTGCATGTCAAACTGTTTATTTGTGTGCATTCCACAACATGGTACCACCTACCCATAGATCTCACATCTGTGCCCAACCAAGCCCACCCCACACACCCAAATGCCCCCCACAGCACACCACAGACCACCCCATCCATATGCCATAAACCCCAACCCTATCAACAGACAACCAATCCCATCGAGGCCTACCTCTACCCCCATGTACCCTAATCTGTTCCTTCCCCTTCCCCATCCAGAGGATACACCACTGGCCCCAAGTGGTTGGCCATTGGGTGGTGTGGGTGATGGTGTGCCCACTGAGTCCAGGCTGCTGCTGCTGCTCTCTCCACTGGTCCCCTCACATGTCTCATGGAATGGGGGGAAGACCAGCAGGGGCCCCATACCCCGGGGCCCAGGGCTCAGGATGTAGAACTGCCCCATGCTGGTGGACCACAACACTGAAGATGCCCAGGCAGTGGCACATGTGGACACCCTGCTAGTGGATGGAAGGGCAGATGGCAGAGGCACACAGGCAGTGGCAGGAGGCACAGTAGCAGCAGCCAGAGTCAGAGGCATAGACACAGTCTAGGCAGCCACAGAGGGCAGCATAGGTGTATCAATGGGGACAGGTGCACCCTGTGACCTGTCCAACTGGGTGACCAGCAGGTCAGTGTGCAACCCAAGGTGGCACACAGAGGCATTGAGGTATGCTGTTGCTGCCAGCTGCCATTCCTGGAGAGCCAGCTGCCATTCCTGGATGGCTAGTTGCTGTTCCTGCAGTGTTCCAGTGCACCTGAGAAGCTGCAGCTTCTCATGTGCATGTGTTTCATACCCCTCCTGCTGGGCAAGCAGGCATGCGGCACAATGCACCAGCTATACAGAGGTGCAGGGGTGGCACTGTCCATGGTGACCACTGCCACGAGGCTGGATAGGGAGCTCAGGTGATGTTGAGAGTTGGTCCTCCATGTCACCCAAGCTAGTGACCTCAGGCTTCACACTGTTGGCAGGCTTCATACTCCTATCCACTGGGGCCACAGGCTGGGAGGCATCCCCCTCTGGTGGCACCACAGAGTACATAGCCCTCTCCATTGATTGTGGCAGTGGAGGAGCATCTGATGGTGAGGCAGGCATGGGGTCAGTGCTGGGTCCTGCACCTATGGCAGCACTTGTTGAGAAAGGCAGGGATGAACAACTCATTTCTGACCCTTGCATGCAGCAACCCACCCCACCCACACACACATGGGCAACAGTGTTTCACAAAGGCCCCAGGGATGCCACACCACAGAGATGGAGAGGCAACTGGAAGAGTGCAACATATATCAGGGCAGAGCCACCACCACCACAGAGCCACCCAGTGAGCCAGCAGAGGAAAATGTGACAGTGCAACATGCCCATGGGAGCCCCACCCCAAACCAGAGGGGACATATGTAAAAGGTGCAGTGGGTGGTTCAATGGGTACCCATACCATGGGTGCAGGCCTGGGCTAGAGGACATGCAGCAGATGAACATCAGCATGGACACCTATCTTGGATCAATGGGTGCCATGAGGTGTCCACATCTCTGACACCCTCCAATGTAGCGGTGTCAATGATGGCCAGGACCCACTATTCAACTTCAGTGAGGTGCACCTCCTGACCATCTAGGCCCACAGCATGTGCCTTCCTGCATGTGTCATGGTGCACCTGCTGCCATTTCCGCTTCACATCCTCAGTGTCCCTGTTATTATGGTGTATTGCATTCAGCTTCTGGCATATGGTGAGCCACCTGCACTGCCTTTCATATGCACCCACATGGGCCTCATCGGCACCCATAAGACCCCTGAGATTGGCCAGTATCTCCTCAATGAGGAGGGTCTTCAAGCCATCACTAAAATTGCACTTCCTGGAGGACACCTTGTGGGCCATGGAAGACGACACAGCAGCTCTGGGTTAGTATCACCCTCAGGGAAAGCAGCATGGAGGAATGGCATTTTGCAGAGGTGTGGCTATGCCAGCGTTACATGTTTTATAGCTGTTGGATGTCCAACATCCTACATGCCCAAGCACACAGAATACAGAACATTGAGGTGCATGCAGATGCACATATATGTGATGTCTGTCGTGCAGCATATAAAACATGTGCAATGGTGCATGCCATTCACTTCCCATGAGCAACATTTCTATGTTGTTGTGAGGGCCAACCTGCTTACACATATCGGAGTCTACAATCGCGCTGTCACTGACATGGTATGTATAAAGGGGGCATGATTTGACTGGGATGCTATGTGTGGAGGAGCCTATGCCCCAGATGCATGGTTGCAATGCCAGTGGCCCTGTGGTAAGCAGTGATGTGCATGCAACTGAGTGCAGAGGCCAGGTGCCCTGCACAGGTACACACCACAGGGTAGGCTAGTGTGGCCGTGGGATTGTTTGGAGCAGAGAGCGACTGGGTGGCAGTAAGATGTGGCAGGGCCAGACCATATGTCACCCTATGCACTAGACTACCCTCACAATGGAAATCCATGGCCCCATGCCCACACAACTGCATTGTAGTCACCGTACAGGGGGCACACATGAGTGGACCCCAAAGGTACATACCCGTAGGCATGATTTCACCAGCCCGTGAACACCTAGATACAATGGCATGCATGGAGCGAATGACATCCTAGCAATGCACAGATGGGGTGCACCCGATCCTAAGGGGTATGTGCACAGGCACATATATGACCGTGCAGAAGTGCCTGGTGGACACACCACCCATTGGGTGCCCTGGTAGCATGTGCAAGGGGGGAGGGTGCAGGGTCAGTGGTTTAGTGCAGCACCTGACCCCCTGCCACCCACAGGGGGCATTGGGGGTACATTTGGTGGCACACCTCCAGGGCCCAGACTGACCACCAACTTGTCTCATTCCCCCACAGGTACCTGGGACTGCTGCCAGGTGTCTGAGGATGGTACACAAGGGGACCACCACCATGTTTGCCACTGCCCTGCTGGTGATCGCTGACTAGGAATGCTGGCATGCAGCATGTCACCACCCATGTGCCAGGGTCCCCGGGCTCAGCACCCAGTACCTGGGCACCAGTGATGAGCTGTGCAGAACCCGGTGCAGATTTGACCACGCAGCCATCCATGACTTGTATCAGGTGCTGGAGCCACACCTCGCTACGCAGGTACACAGACAGGGCACAGTGCCTGTCAATATGAAGGTGCTCACAGCTCTAGCCTTCCTAGGGACAGGCACATTCCAGTCCATTGTGGCAATGTCAGCTGAGCTTAGCCAGGCAGTGGTGTCACGCAGCATCAGCCAGTTCCTAGATACCTTTGTGGGTCATGCTGCACAGTACATAACCTTCCCATGTACCCCACAGCAGCAGTAGCAGACCATGCTGAGTTAAGTGATATCTCAGGATTCCCATCCATTCTGGGGGCCATTGCACACATGTGGTCCTCTGTCCACTGTGTCTGCATGAGGCAGCATACAGTAACTGGAAGGTCAACCACTCACTGAACATGCAGATCATCTGCAATGTCCAGATGGAGATCCTGGATGTTGTGGTATGCTTCCCTGGCTCATGCCATGATGCCTACATCCTGACCCAGTCTGGGATATGCGTGGACTTCAAGGATGGTGTCATCACTGTTGGCTGGCTGTTTGGTGGGTGGTCACAGGACAGTGTCCCATGCACATGCATGCTTACCCCCAGAGGCACAGGGACATGGTCTGCCATGTGCATGCAGGCAGACCATGCCCACAGAGGGGCCACACCATGGATGTGTGTTGACCAAATGTGGCAGGGGGACCACTGGCACCCCTGTCATTGCATGGTCACAGGGAGATGCCCACATTCACCACATGGACATATTGGGGGCTAGGGAATCACTGCAGTTTTGGATGCACAGGGATGGTTCTACATCAAGGCTGGCTGACCCCAGGCATGGGGCATGCTGGATGGCACAGTTGCAGGGCACATGCATGTTAGACCTAGTGGGTATGCCATCACCTGTGAAGCTGGCCATTCCGCAACATGTTGACATTCCTGCCACCCCTATTCTCCACAGGTGACAGGAGATATCCACTGAGGCTCATGACCCCAGTCATCAACCCGCACACACCTGAGAAGCTGAGATATAACCGGTCACACCTGCTGACCCGCTCCATCATTGAGCAGACATTTGGCCTGCTTAAGAGCTGCTTCCATTGCCTGGACCGGTCAGGTGGTGAGTTGCTATATGCCCTAACCAAGGTGTGTAGGATATTCCTGGCGTGCTGCAAGCTGCACAGCTATGCCCTTTGCAGGAGGCAGCCTGCACTTGATGCAGCAGACAGCAATCCCAAGGGTGAGGTGGATGACATGGTGGTCCCCCAGCCAGCTCATGGTACAGTCTACCAATGGGTTATGGCAACAATGAGGACCGTCATGCAGATGCATTTTTTTTAGGTAGGCTGTCTGTGCTGGCAGGACTGGGGGATGGATGGCAGGACTGGACATCAGCAGGTAAACCCCATGTATACCTACCTGAGTCTGCTGTCCTGTGGGTCATCCAGGCACCCACAGACAATCACCTCCCCCCCATGCATGTTTTCTGGTCCTGAATGTACAGCCCCCCACCTGCACTTGACCACCCATGTGCCCCATGCAGGTGGTACCATTACCCCTCCATGCAGACACCCCAACATAGCCAGGCACATATTCCACCACCCAACCACACTGGTGGTGTGTCCCCCTGCCACATGCACCCCTGTGTCCCCCTGGTCTATGCACCCTGTCCAGCCCTGGACATCTGCAGCCACACTCTGCTGCATCCCTGGCTCATTCAGCATATGGGTACATGCATTATACCACCACCGCTTCCCCTGTATCCCTTTCCCAGCCAGGATGGCAACCAAGGCCCCCCACCCCACCACTGTGGCTAGCGGCAGACAGGCCTAGTGTGTGCAGGGGAGGCACACACCATGGTACCCTGTCACCTCTTCCCATCCAGAGTTCGGTGGCATGGCCACTGCCGGCTGCACTGATCTGACCGTCTGGCACCTGCTGGTACTCCATATGCCTGGTGTCTGCAAGGGGGTTGTGTCATGTACAGCCATGTGATTGTGCATGCCCTCCCCAGCCAGACATTTGGGCCCTGTGTGCCACTATGCCCCCTGTATGGTCATACATACAGACACAGTATTCCATGGTTAATGGGTTTTATTCATGGCACTTCAGCTTTCCATTACACATACAGGCATGTGCTACACCTGTGACCCCCCACTGGTGACTACTTGGGTCCAGCACCTGCAAGCATTGGTCCGGGTGGGGACATGAGCTTCTACACTGCCTGGATGAGGGTCTGGTGGTCACCCCATATGCTCTACAGGTGCTGTGCAATGCAGTCTAGAGGCCCCGCCTCTGCTAGGGCCTGCTGAACAGCACCCATGGTGTCCATGCCATACTGTGGGTTGCCATCTTGTTCCTTCTCTGCTGCTGCCACATTGCACAGTGGCGTGTCAAGATCCGAATCACTCAGGCTACACATGTCCCCACCCCCCAGCCCATGCTCTCCCATCCCCTCTCTCTACCCCATGCCTGCTCCCATCCCCTTGCTCTGCCCTCTGCATGCTCCTGTCCCCTCCCTCTACCCCCTGACTAATTCTGACCCTCTGTCCCCTGCATGCTCCCATCCCCTCCCTCTACCCCCTGCCTGCTCTTGTCCCCTCCCTCTACCCCCTGCCTGCTCCTGTCCCCTCCCTGTACCCCTTGCCTGCACCCCTCCCCTCCCTCTGCCCCTACCTGCTACCATCCCCTCCTTGAACCCCTGCCTGCTCCCATTCCCTCCCTTGACCCCCTGCCGGCTCCCATCCCTGCCACCCCCTCCCACCCCCCCCCCACTCTGTGTTCCCCAACCTCCACCCACAGGGTGTCCTTGGGTGGCATTTTCCATGAGGTCCCCCTCCTCCAGGGGCTCCTCTCCCTCTTCCCCCTGCTCCTCAGAGTCACTCCCCCAGGTGTATCTGCCTCACCACCTTTGGCCCCTGCTGTGTCCCCCTCCCAATGTGGAGTGCCCTGCCCATACCCCATGGTACCATCCTGCCTCTCCCCTTCAGGGGAGCAGAGAACCTCTATCAGGGTGAGGGTATGGACCTCCTCATCCCCACTCTCCCCTGACAGGGAGGTGATGGATAGTACTATGGGGCTGACTTCTGTGGTGGTCTGTTTCCATGGTGGCCAGGCTTTCGGGGCTGCCTGTTGCCGTTTTTGCTGGGGCTTGTACCAGGATATATAGCCACTGCTGTGACTGCTGCTCTTTCCCCTCCTCTTCCTCCTCTTCCTCTGCCTCCTCTGTTGCCTCATCCCCCTCATCATCTTCTTCATCCTCCTCCTCTGCCACAGAGGGAGGGTGAGTCTTCGACCGGGATGGCTGTGTAAGGGATGCAGAGATGTGGTTGTTAGTTACAGTGGGTGGGGGCATCCAGATGCCATCTCCCCATTATCATACACTTCCCTATGATCTATCTGCTGTCACCCCTGCAGTGCCCAGCCACACTGGGCCTGTGCAATGTCACATGTCACGGCATATTCACCTTGCTCCCACTGCAGCTGCTACTGGAGCCTCACCAGCATCTGTGGGCCCATGCGGTGTATGGCCCAGAAGCGCACCTGGTAGGCCTCTGTCTCATGCAGGATGTGAAAATGTCTGTGGAGGCAGGGGGGAGGTATCTTATATATGCGCATTTCTTCTTCCCTCCCAGGTCTGTCCCTGCAGCTGCCTGCTTGCCATACCACCACCTGCGTACACTGGATCCAGTCCCATCATGCTGCTACATCTCTAGGGCTACCTCACCCCAGTCCAGGGCTTGCCCTGGTCCCCCGGGCCTCCTCTGTCCTGTGTGTCTGCTTTGCTGATTTTCTGGGCCATGGGCTGAGGGGGCCATAGGGACAATGCTGCCTGCAACATTTGCTGCCTTCCCTGTGGTTCACATTGTGGGCCTTACATGCTGGTTTGGGAACTGGCTGTGTCGTGTCCATGGTCTGGGGCACAGTTGTTTCTGGGTTACAGGGTGCATTTCAGCTGTACACAATTATGATTGTGCTCCTGGCTGTTTGTTCTTGCCTCTGCTATGTCCTACACAGGTGCCACTTTGCATGTTCACCTCAGGCCTGGTGGTGGGGTTGTGGATATGTAGTGGTGTTTGGCCACTGAGTTGGGGGGCCAGGGGTCTGGGGTTCAGTTCCCCCAGCTCCCCTTTTTGTGCTGGCTGTGAATTACCATGTGTCTGTGCTTCATGGTACGGCACCACGGTTTCCTGTCTTTGGGGTGGGCATTACAGCCATACATTTTGATTGCTGGTTTGCATACCAGCTACAGTGGGCCTTCTACGGACACATTGGCTGCATCCTTATTGCATAGACACAACCTATTAGGTCTTTTTATCTGAACGCGTTACTGTAGTGCTATAGAGAGTATGTTCAATTTCAACGCTAAAGTAAATTAGAATGATTTCTATATTTATTGATGTTTGTTGCAACACTGTTAACGGGTCTCAGATTCAACTAGCACTCCTTTCTGGACTCTCGTCCTTTCATGCAGTGCTGTGCTTAACATCAACGACCCCAATGTATTTTTAATAAAGGTAGTGTTTAAAAACGTGGCTTGACTTAACTTAAAGAACTTCACCCCCTATATTTGCTGCTCTGGTGAAACGGATCCCGACGCTCTAATGTGGCGCCATTGCGGTGTTTCAAACAAAGTTTTTCTTCAGGAGATCCTTCCCCAACTGTGAACGATGCTGCCTGCGCCCTCCAACTCTCTCTTACAATAATGGCTGAAAAACTCCAAAAGACGTCTCTGTTCATGATATTGCAAAGGGGCTGTCAGATAGGCTTTGCATGTTTGTGGGTGATACCACTATCTGCATTAGAGTGGACACACAGAGTGGTGTGGATAACATGGGAGGCTGTAGCTATGCTTGACTACTGGTCTGGGATCTGGCAGCTGACATGTAATGTTATGCGATTCTGGGTCATGCATTTGGGCTGCAGAAATACAGGGGAGAAATATCGTGTGTGGGGTGTGGTACTTCTGTTCACATTTGAGGTGCGGGACTTGGCCGTGATTGTGTCTGATGATCTTACCATGGCTGGTCAGGTGGGCCAGGCGACAGCAGATGCTAGTGGGATGCCTGGGTGCATTGGAAGAGGTATGGCCAACAGAGGACAGGTGATGATAGTGCCTCTGTATACTGTAGGTCTTTGGTGTGACCATATTTGTGGTATTGTGTGCAATTATGGTGCCATCATCTTCAAACGGATATGCACAGGTTGGGGTCGGTAGAAAATGGCTACTAATATGGTTGGTGGTCTTCATTTTGGGCATCTGAGGACAGACCTAAGGATCTTTTAGGTATATGTTGGTGGGATAACAGGCTGGCGGTGGTATGATTGCAACATTTTTATACCTCCATGGCATATATGCACAGGTGGGGAGCCTGCTTCAATTGACAGCATGCTCTGCTACAAGGTGACATAGGATGGGGGTGGTAGGGGATAGACTCAAGTGTAGTATGTGGGGATGTTTCTTTACAGAAACAAAGGTGGGCTGCATGGGATAGTCTCCCATTGGAGGTAATGGAGTTGTGGACAGTATCTGACGTCATAGGGCATGGGGTAGACACAGGGATTTCTCAAGGAAAAAGGGGACTATTGTAGTGGTTGTTATGAGAGGGCACACTAGTTAGACCATGTGGTCTTTATTCCACCATCATGTTTTTATGTTTCTACTATGCTGTGTTTTGGCTGACATTATTGGGCCATGTTACACGTGGTAAGTATGTTTCACTGTGTTCTTGTTTCTTTTCAGTATGTGATTTCCTTTTTGTCCTTTGTGCCTGCATTACCACCAAGCATTTCTCTTGGACATTGTGTTTCTGTTTGCTTGTTTCCTGTGGAGATCCAGTTGTACATTTAAAAACATTTGGTGGGTTCAGCTGACCCTTGTTCCTTTTGGCCTTTTACTTTGCAGCTACTTCCTGGCTCTTTGCACTGTTGTTGTCCCATCACATGCATTTCCCCTGCCTCCCCCCTTTCCTGCTTTGACCTACTTACTGCACTAGGGTGGTCCTGATGCACTCCCAACCCCTGCGTGCTGCAGCTAGGGCTGTCTGTCTGTGCACCCTGGGGAGCAGGGCACACTCATTTTTGATGACCAGCCTACAGAGCAGGTGCGTCTCTGCCTCGGAGAAGTTTACTTGGCATGTTGCCATTTTATGAGGTGTTGTATGGGGCTGTGGCTGGGGGGGGGGGGGGTCATCACTCCATTCTGTTTCCTGTCGCATGTGGGAGACAGTGCAAGTGGGCACGTTTTCAGACTTACATGCCTGCAGCATGGTTTCTGGACCTGCACATGTGATCTGCACGGTCACAATGCACAGACATGGATGTTCACTATACATGCAATAGTGTAAACATCCTGTACCTTATTCCATGCGCACCTGCACTTCATTGCGAATAGACACAGAATACCGTCTCCGGAGGGGACGTGCACTTATTAAGCATTTACCTCTGCCTCACATGTCCTTCTCTGAATTGCCCCCTTTAAATATAAAATGAGAGGGGAGATATGAGAGACATTTATTTAGACAGTTTTGTATACCACCTTATCCTTCAATCAAAGTGGTCACAACACAATTGGGAGATACAAGACACATACACTAATACTTACAGGGAACATGGGCAGTGGAAGGTTAAGTGGCTTGCCCAAGACCACCTGTGGCACTAGAAACCCCAGTCCTTCCAGCCCAAGGTTGCTGTTCTCTAGTGGGATTTTAACCCCCAACTTTCATGGCCTGAGGTACCTTGCCCCAACCACTAGGCCACTCCTCTGTGGCATAGGGGATGTGATCTTTGTGCCATCCCAAGCAAAGTGGGAAAGATATTTTGCAGAAGGGTTCCTCCCACCAGCCAGCCAGGTGTTTGTTAGCAGCTCTAGCCCACTGGTTACTTCACTGCCTGTAGAGCCAGAGGTCATGGGTTCATAAACCCACAGTGGGATTCATGGATAGGGCTGTCTTAGGCATTGTCTATTTTTATTGTATATTAGTGCTGCCAGCAGAAACACCCTCAGGGTACTGTCACCTTAGGGTGGCTCATAGGGCGCCCTATAAAGCGCCTTATATGGTGTTCTATAGGGGACATTATAGGGTGCCTTGGCAGACAGCGCACTTTATAATGGAGTGCCTTCTAGGGTGCCTTATGTGGCACCTTAGGTTACGCCACTGTGAGGGTGTGTTTGCTGGCAGCACTATTAAAGTACAACTAAACTTCCTCACAGCCCAACACTTAACCCTTTCCAGGCCAAGCCCAAAACTTTCGGGATCCAAACTTCTGCCTAAATATTCCTATCAAATGGTATATAATACATGACCATGGCAGAGGGAACATCACTATTGGAACATATTGAATAAGATGGGTACAATTTTCCTGACATATGCAAACATTAACCCGGCTGCAGAATGTGGATTAAAATATTATAGTAGGCCTTCAAAGGGTTACACATGATGCTTCAGCCAGCCTTATTCATTAGGCACACTGGGGAATCAAACCCATGACTCTTGTACCATCAGTCTGTGTAGTAACCATTGTGCTATAGCTCTGTTTCTGCATTTGGGTGTCTGCGCGCCTTCTTAAGCTTGACACGCAGTAACGCGCCCTGTAACGATCATTGCTGCGCGGCGCCTTATAACACGCGTTATTGGTAACGATGTACCACCCATGTCCTTTTTTGGCATTTCTTCCACTAACGCGGCTCCTAACGCAAATCACACTAACGCAGTTTAGTAAACATACCCCTTAGAGAAGCTAGCAAAGTAGTCAGAAAAGCAAATATACAAAAGAAGAGGAAACAGCCAATGCAATAAAATGGGGGGATAAGACATTTTTCAGATATGTTAGTGAGAGGAGGAAGGGCAAAAATGGTATTGTCAGACTCAAGAGTGAAGGGGAGGCATTTTATTTATATTTATTTATTTTATTTATTTAAAAGTATTTATATCCCGCTTTATCTTTGAATCAAAGCGGATTTCACTGCAAACCAATCAAGTAGGGTAGTGCGGGGGTGTCGGGATGCACTGGTTGTGAAGGTAGTGTTCGTGAGTGTGTGGATAAGTAAATCTTGATTTGGGGTGCAATATATACAGGTTGAGCTATCTACATTTGGCTATGTACATTTTAATAAGAGAAATAGGATGTTTTTATGTTGTGGATGTCATGTCTTGTATAATTCGTTTTGTGGGGCGGTTAGAGTGGATTGGTGGTCTTCACTGAATTGTTCAATGAATAGGGTGGTTTTAAGTAGCTTCTGGAAATCTTTTATGTCTGTTGTTGATTTTAGCTTACCTGGGAGGACATTCCAGATAGCAGCGGCAACAAGAGAGAAGGCTCGCATGGATGTGGATTTGTTCGTTCTTGTGAATAGAGTAGGTGTTGGTATGTTGTTTTTGGTACTGTTTCTGTCTGGTCTTTTGTTTGATTTGGTTCCAATGAGTTCTTGTAGTATTGCTGCTGAGATGTTGTTTTTAATTTTGAAGATGGTGAGCGCTGATTTATATTTTGTCCGTGAGGAGATTGGTAGCCAGTGTAGATCTTGTAGTATTGGGGTTATATGATCTTGTATTGAAGCACTAGTAATAATGCGGGCAGCAGTGTTCTGGACTATTTGTAGAGGGCGGGTGGTTTGTTTAGGCATACCTTGGAAAAGTATATTACAGTAGTCCAGTGGGGGTGTAATGATGGCCTGGCATACTGTACGGAAATGTTCTCTATTGAGGAACGGTTTTAGTCTCTGGAGTGTTGCAAGTTTGAAGAAGGGTGTTTTGGATATCTTGTTGATATGCGGATGGAGAGTGAGTTTCTTGTCTAGAATCACTCCAAGGTATCTGACTTCATCTTTTATTGTGATCATTGTATTGGATATGTTGATAGCAGTAGGGGGAATGAATGTGGAGTTTCTTGTGATGATAATTGCTTCAGTTTTTTTTTATGTTGATGTTTAAGTTGCTGTTGGTTAGCCAGGTTGCTATTTCTTGAATGCAGGTTGATATGGTCGTATAGTCTGGGGAGTCCGGTTGAATGACGTATTGTATCTTGTGTTTGTTAAATATTTTGCATATGGGCTGAATATAGATGTTGAGGAGAGCTGATAATGATGAGCCTTGTGGAACTCCTTGAGTAGTCTTGAAGGGTTCTGAGGTGAGGTTACCAGATTTTACTCTCTTCTGTCTGTCTTCAAGGTATGATTGGAACCATTTGATTGTGGTATCTTGTAGTCCAATCTCCGTTAGGCGTTTCAATAGGATCTGATGGGAAACTGTGTCGAATGCCGATGTTATATCGATAAATATTAGTAGGAAGCCCTGCTTTATCTTGTCTATTCCTTTGATTATGTTATTTATATGCAACCCATTTGTGACATCATCCGTTCTTTTAACATCTCCAGTCTGATCTATGCTGATGATGTACTGATTTTCGCTCCAAATAAAATCAAGCAGCCAAACCTTGTTCCACTTATTGAATGCTTCAATGCAATTACCAATTGGCTCCTGTCCCAAAATCTTCACATAAACTTTAAAAAAACAGAAGTCCTTTTCATAACCAGGAACAAAGAATTCTCTCCTCCTGCTTCATTGAAAGTTCATGACGCTGAGCTCCCATGCAAGTCTTTAATACGATATCTGGGGATTACAATAGACCAGCAGCTCAACTTTAAAGAGCATATAAAGAATACCACTAAATCCATTTACAACAAAATATGGATACTACGACATCTAAGACCTCTACTAGCCCCAGACGACTTCAGAGCAATATTCCAGACACTCGTAATGCCACACTTTGATTATGCCAACATCATCCTGCATGGACTCCCCAAGAGCACTCTCAATCCTCTTCAAATTGCGATGAATACAGCAGCCCGCATTCTCTGCGGCATCTCCAGAAAAGACCACATAACTCCCATACTTATGGACCTACACTGGCTACCATTACAATGCAGAGTCACCTACAAGGCGTTAATCCTGTCATTTAAAGCAATTAACTGGATATCTTCCACATCCCTCTCATCATTCCTGACCAGTACCCCCACTAACAGGCTAAGAAGGTCAACAACTAGCAATACGCTATCTATACCACCTGAGTCCACTAAATGTACCCAAACAACTAGAAACAGAGCATTTACACTATATGCTCCGAAGTGCTGGAACAATCTCCCACCTCATATAAGATCAATTACTGACCTCTCGCAATTCAGAAAAGCTATTAAACATCACTTGTTCTGCCTTTATTTTACCCACACTAACCTAATACATTCACATCCAACACCTCATCTCACCCATACAGCATCTGACGTACCAACAACATAACCCCCAGTGATTTACAAAAGAAACTCACCATTAGGAACACTCACAATCAGCATGACTACATTACCTCCAAGTTTACCTCCATGTTAAATCCCTGTTCTATGTAGATGATGGCCTAATTTAATTGACCAAGTGTTATATTGTTTCAATGTAAACCGCACTGATGACAAAGAGCGCGGTATATAAGAAATGTTAAATAAATAAATAAATAAATAAATTATGACTCTATTACATAATATAACTTAAATAATCTATAAGCTCCTTTGTTTGAACTGTATATAGTTACCCTGTTACTTCCAAGTTACAATCCCTGTTATAATGTAAGCAAAAGATCTTGTTCTAATGCAAAATGTTATTACAATGCAAACCGCACTGATTCTAAATAGCGCGGTATATAAGAATTTCTAATAAATAAATAATAATAAATAATAAATAGGTGTATGAGTAGTGTCTCAACGCAATGTTGTGGACGGAATCCATGCTGGTGGGGATCTAGTGGGGCAAATTCGCCAATGTGATCTTGGAGCTGTCTCTACAATTTTTGGGGGGTAATTTAGCCAGGAATGGAAGGCTGGATATTGGGCGGTAGGTTGAAGGGTCGATAATGTTGGAAGAAGTAGATTTAGGAATGGGGCAGATAGTAGATTGCTTGAGGGCTTTTGGCATGTAACCCTATGTGAGAGAGGTGCTTACTATCTTTTGGATGAATGTGTTGATTTCTTCGTTGGTGGATTTAATCCAAGTTACCGGGCAGGGGTCCGATGGAGAGGTGGTAGTGTTTAGAGCAGTGATGGTTTGTTCTATTTGTTTTGTTGATGGAATGCTGAATTTCTTCCATTGATTTGTGGTTGTAGAGCCATCTGTTGCTGATGTGTCCATAAGGTGGATGTTCTTATGGTGTGTGTCAGTTCTGTTCTTGGCTATTAGGTAATCAGCAAAGGTTTGTGGGTGTATTTTGCTTTTATCTTTCATTGTTGGGTCTTTCGTTAGGGTGCAGACAATGTTGAAGGGCTCTTTAAGTTTGTTACAGGCTTTTAGTACAAGGTTTGTGTGGTATTATTGTTTATGTTTGTTTATTAGGTTATTGTAATCTTTTTGCATCTCCAGGTATTGTTTCAATGTGTCTTTTGATTTGTTGCATTTCCATCGATGTTCCAGTTGCCTTAGTTTTCTTTTGGATTGTCTTATTGTGTTAGAGTACCATGGTGTAGAACTGGTGCTGTTTTTGTTGTGGTGTGAGTTTAATTTGTTGTGGTGTAAATTTATGCGAGGTGTTAGTTGAGATGCAGCAAGTATGGTGGTATTCCATGAGTTGATGGCTTCGTCCAGGTCGGCGAAATCTTGGGATAGTGACTGCATGGTATCTTTGAGGAATTGCTCTTTGTTAAAGGCTTTGAAGTGTCTTGTTGGTTGTTCCGTTTTCCGAGCTGCCCGTTCGGTATTGAGGTGGAGTTCAAATGATATGGCATGGTGATCTGACCATGGTATTGGTATAGTTTCAAGTGGTGTTATGAGACCTTTATCTAGGTGTTGGTTGGAACGAATATGCGGTCTGGTGTAGAGCCAGAGCGATGGCATGGGCCTGTTAAGATTTGCTTGAGATGAATGGATTCCATTGCTTTGTGAAATGCAAATTCAGTTGTTGTTGAGGCAGATTTGAGGTTTAGGTCTCCTAGAACAATGAGAGTCTTGTGTGGTGAGTTAGCTGCGTATATCATGTCCAGGATGTTGGATGTATCCTCTGTTGGGGCATTGGGGGGGTCGGTATATTAAGCAGATGGATAGATGTTTGTTTTCAGTGTTGATGAATTCACAGTGTTCGGAGCTTTTGGAGGATGATGTCTTGAGCCTTAATTCTGATCGGGCAAGGATTAATACTCTGCCTCCTCATTTGTGGGTTCTGGGGAAATTGTAAGCTGTGAATGCTGATGGTATTGTTTGGTTCAGTATTACCTGGTCTGTACTCTTGAGTCATGATTCAGTAATGCATAGGATGTCAAGGTTGTTTTCATAGATGTAGTCGGTAATAGTGTTTGTTTTGTTGCATATTGATCTTACATTTATCAGGCCTATGTTTAAGCGGGTGATATGTGGAAAGTGTGATTGTGGTATGTATGTTTGTGATGATGTTTCTATTTGAGTATATTTGGTGGGTCTCTTGTGAGGTTTGTAGTGTGCAGATGTGTATACAGGTCAGTATATGGTAGGGAAGTATGATATATATATAGGGGATATTGTATGTCTGTAAGATAGTTGGAGTAGTGAATGCATCTGTTTGGTAAGCGCATAGGGTAAGAATTAGTATACAAACATACATTTTTAGGATGAGTGTTCCTTTATGCTTTTTATGTCCGTATATGAGTTTGCCACTTTTGTGTGCAGGAAGAGCGTGATGGGGTTGATGTTTCATGTTAGTGTCCTCCATGAGGGGTGAGCTGTTCACGGCTGGATTGTGTTCTTGGTTGTTAGTCTGGAGAGTATCTATTCTGGGGTGGGTTGGCTTATCAGAGCTTGGTTATACTAGACAGGTATCAAAGTTGTACAAGTGGTCTACTAAACAACATAGTATACAGTATGTAATATTATACAGTTGTTCTGGTGGTCTACTAAACAAAATAGTATACAGTATCCCTTGCAGTCGGGAGGAGGTGCTTTCCGGGCGGAGCGTTGCAAGCCCACATTGGAGGGGGGAATCCCTGTGTGGCCAGGTGAGGTGGGCGATGGGACAGCACAGTTTTAATAATCTCACCTCCCTCGTTGCAGGCAGGCCTTGGTTGCTTCCCTCCCTCTAGGGTCTCCAGCGGCGTTCGCTGATGACGGATGGAAGTGTGCTTACACGCTGAGCTACGGTCAGAGGAGCGAAGAAGGGGGTTAGCTGCAGGGTTCTTTGCATCTGTTGGTACTTATACACATGTGTGCAGCTGAAGCAGAGAGGAGGAGTTCTTGCAGTGTGTGTTCTTTCCCGCTACCGGAACCGCGCCTAAGGGCCACGCCAAAGGGCCCTCTGGTCTGGGGCACCGAAGTAGGTAGATTCAAGGAGGGCTCCGATTCGCCTTGTCGGAGGAGAGCGGGGAGGAGTTTACCTTCCCGCTCTCCCTCGATGATGCCGATCGGGTGCAGGGAGCAAGGAGAGCTCTAGATGTGGTGTATTTAGATTTTAGTAAAGCTTTTGACACCTTTCCACACAGGTGACTTATAGAAGCTGATGAGGATAAAGTAGAATTGCTTAACAAATATTTATATTCTGTGTTCACAGATGAAGAACCAGGAACAGGACCTCAGAAAACACCCACAAACAGGAACAGAAGTGAGGGGCATCTTGAACAATTTTCAGAAGACTGTGTTCATGATGAACTAGCAAAACTAAAAGTAGACAAAGTGATGGGACCAGATGGGATACATCTGAGAATACGGAAGGAACTTGGGGACGTTCTAGAAGCTCCACTGACTGACCTTTTCAGTGCCTCTTTGGAGTCAGGGACTAGAGAGAGGATCATGTGGTCCCTTTACACAAAAGTGGAAGTAAGGTTGTGGTTGAAAACTACAGGCTGATTAGTTTAACCTCGGTGGTGAGTAAATTGGAAATGCTGCTGAAAGAGAAAACAGTAAGATTTCTGGTGTAACAGATTACCAGATCTGAAGCAACATGGATTCACCAGGGGCAGGTCTTGTCAGAGAAATATGATTGATTTCTTTGACTGGGTGACTTGGGAGCTGGACCGAGGGAAAGCTCTAGATGTAGTGTATTTAGATTTCAGTAAAGCCTTTGAAACCTTTCCACACAGGTGACTTCTTAAAGACGTTTATTTTCATTTTACAACAAACAAAAGTAACAACACACCAAAAGATACAAATACACACATACAATAAGGAAAACAACCCCAATTACCCCCCACCCCTATGCTTCTTCTCTAAACTAATAAGAGTCATCACACAAGCGCTTACACACAACAGTTATTGTACAGCAAACAAGCAGAAATGGTATTGATGATACAGGCTGATCCTGTGGCAGAAATGTATACAAAAGTAAACAGCCAAATGAGAGCAGTTAGCAGTTAGAACATAATCATGGAACACCTTCCTTTTAAACAAGCAGTGAAGGGCTTGAATGGAAGAGATTGACAGACGAAGTAGTTGCGCATAATTACAGTAAAATGGACATAATTCCACCAATCATTGAGGTTCAGATGGGAGCTAATTTCCAGTATTTCGTAATGAAGGAGATAGGAAATAGCTATGCCCAGTAAATGGGCCTCCTGAAAAAACACTAACTCAGAATAATCATGATTAAGAGAGCTAGGGATTGTCCCTCCTTGGAATGGACTATTGATGCCTTTTACAGTCAGTAATGATAACGTACATAAAGCAATGCCAAATAGTTAAACAATCTGAAAAAGAAACATAATAGCGCACAGAGGTACACAATGTCGCTCATAGTACCAGTAAATGACTGCAGAAACAACATGATAGGAATTAAACTAAGGAAAACCATGAAGCGCCCCTTATAACAAAATAAGCACCGGAGTGCCTAGAGAAGAAGCAAAACCCCAGAAATCACTGGCGGCCTGATGTCTGCGGGGAGAAACCCCAGAGAAGGCCTGAATTGAAACATAAATCCTACAGTGCTATACAGGTTCCGAAACTAACCAAGGATCTCATCGTGGAAAGAAAGGAGACCAATAAGGTATATATAAAGAGAAAGAAAGTCCAGGCAGTCTCCGTTTCAGGCAGCGATCACCGCATCGGGCCATTCAAAATGGCGGACAGTTCCAGCGGATTCCATCCAAGCTGTTGGGTTAGCGCATCTGGTCTGCTTCTTTAGAAGCTAGAAATGTTGCTAGCAGATCAGGATCTTCGAAGGTACGAGTTTGGTTATGGAGAGTCACTCTGAGCTTCGCTGGATATAAGATGCCGAAGCGAGCCTGTAACTGTTGAAGTCTAGGTCGAAAAGCAAGGAGTCTCTTCCGACGGTCAGCTGTGGGCTTAGCCAAGTCAGGGAAGAAGGAGACTTTATGATTTTCAAACTCCAAATGACGATTCGCCCGGGCAGCATTTAGAATTTGCTCAACTTGCTGATATCTCAGTAGACGAAAAATGATGGGCCGGGGGGTCGTCCGATTGAGCGCCATGCTGGTAGGAACACGATGTGCTCGGTCAATTTCCAGATCTCTGTGAAAAGTAATCTTCAGCAAGGAGGGAAGAGTTTTGACCAGGAATTCTCTCATATCTCCTGCTTCCGCGCCCTCCGGTACACCAATGAGCCTTACATTGTTGCGACGGGCTCGATTATTGCTATCCTCTAACTCTTTTTGTAGATTCTGTATCTGACGCTCAGCCTCATCCAGTTTCACCAAGCGCACCACGTGCGAGTCGAGGACCCCCGCCATATTGTCCTGCCGTAATGAAAGACCTTCAAAACGATCCTGAAGCACACCAAAATCTTCTCTCATGGCTCGGAGCGCTTCTCCGTTAGACTGCACCAGTTCCTTCACACCACGTATTTCCTCCAAGATCTCCTGTTGCATTTCGGGGTTATCCCGAAATGGCACCATCTTTTGTGGGGAAGGCAGCTCTGTCTTGGAACGTTTTCCGTGTGAAGAAGAGGGAGATCCGAAGTCTAAGCGCGCTGGTTTATGGGCCGCCATCTCCCCCGAGGCACCCCGGTAAGTTCGGAGCAAAATATCAAGTTAATGTAGGTATTAAGTCAGGATTCTGAGTAGGCCCCTCGGGAGCTTCAGCGCAAAGCGTCTAACCCGCTGGACATCAGGCTCCGCCCCCCACACAGGTGACTTCTAAACAAACTGAGTACCCTAGGGATGGACCTTAAAGTTACTGCTTAGGTTAGAAATTGGTTGAATGAGAGGCGACAAAGGGTACAGGTAAATAGAGTTCTCTGAGGAGAAGGAGGTTACCAGGGGTGTGCCACAGGGATCTGTCCTTGGTCCGATTCTTTTTAACATCTTTGTTAGTGATATTACAGAAGGGCTGTCGGGTAAGCTTTGCCTCTTTGAGGATGATACCAAAATCTGAAATAGAATAGATACCCAGGAAGATGTAGATAACATGAGGAGGGATCTAGCTAAGCTTTAAGAATGGACTAGAATTTGGCAGTTGAGATTTAATGCTAAAAAATGTAGGGTCATGCATTTGGGCTGCAACAATACAAGGGAGCGGTACAGTATAGGAGGTGACATCTTTCTGTTCACGAAAGAAGAACGGGACCTAGATGTGATTGTGTTTGACAATCTCAAAGTAGCTAAACAGATGGAAAAGGTGATGTCAAAAACTAGAAGAATGCTTGGGTGCATAGGGAGAGGAATGGCCAGCAGAAGAAAGGAGGTGATAGTGCCTCTCTAACAAGTTTTTGATGTGACCTCATTTGAAGTATTGTGTGGAATTCTGGAGACCGCACCTTCAAAAGGATATAAACAGGTTGGAGTTGGTGCAGAGGGTGGCTACTAAAATGGTTAGTGGTCTTCGTTATAAAGTATATGAGGACAGACGTAAGGACCTTAATATGTATACTTTAGAGGAAAGGCGGGATAGAGGTGATATGATTGAGACGTTTAAATATCTCCATGGCATAAACGCCCAGGAGGAGAGCCTCTGCTACAAGGGACATTTATTTATTTATCTGTATTTATATCCTGCTTTTCACCGGGTCAAAGTGGTCAATTGGGGGATACATTTAACACGAGGGGATATGAGACACATACACTAATGCTTACAGGGAACATGGGCAATGGAGAGTTAAGTGGCTTGCCCAAGACCACAAGGAGTACCTATAGGACTAGAAATCCCAGTCCCTCCAGCCTGAGATTGCTGTCCCCAGGTGGGACTTGAACCCCCAGCCCTCTGGCCTGAAGTACCTTGTCCTAACCACTAGGCCACTCCTCCCTATTAGAGGGCATAAAATGAAGTTGCAAGGAGGTAAACTTAGAAGCAAAATCAGGAAATACTTTTTCACTGAAAGGGTGGTGGATGCTTGGAATGCCCTCCCAATGGAGGTGGTGGGGGCAAATATAGTGATGGAATTAAAGATGGCATGGGACAGACACAGTGGATCCCTTTATAGCAAGAGGATAAAATCAAAATAAACCTAACTATTTTTTTTATATTTTAACAAACAGAGAGAGGTGACCTGCACATAGCAGTGGGTAGAACCCTAAACAAAGGCATAGGAGGAGGTGACATGCACAGTGCGGCAGGCACACCTACTCTTGCCACCTTGCTGGGTGGACTAGATGGACCATACTGGTCTTTATCTGCCGTTATTTATTATGTTACAATGTTACTGCATGCATGTAGAATACTGTCTGTCATAAAGGTACACTGTGCTGGTTTGCCTAGCCAAGGGCAAGGTGTGGGTGGAGCATGAACTGAGTTTGCAAGTGCATGCGTTCATTATTGCCTATCTGACTCTCTCGATGTACTGGCGCTCTTTTCTTGCATTCATTACCACCTGTGGCCATGCCTGCATTTAGGTGTGATTTCTGCTTCTTATGCTATAGGTACCTATATGTCTTTACAGAACAGCGCCTAAGTAGGTGTCTACTTGCCTTTTTAAGCAAAGTGCCCTGTCATAAAACGACTCTCAAAGTCCCACAAATATGGCAGCACGGCAGGGCAGGAGAGCAGATCTTTCAGGCTGCTTCAGCTCTGCAAGAGGACTTTCAGTAAAGGCCCTCGCTTAAGATGTGCCGTGTCGCTGCTTCCTCTAAAAGGAAATCTGCATTGGAGGAGGGGCAGGATGCAGTAGAGCTTAAAAACTGGCCTGTACTAAAAGACGCAACACCATGCTAATGCAGCCTGAAAGTGTTGCTCTCCTGCCCTGCAGGAGTCATGCTCAATTATTTATCCTGAAACGCTGAAAAGGGGAGAATGAAAGTTGGAATTAGAGCACTGGTAGTAGGAAGGGGAAGGAAAGAGGTGGCATGGAATTCTGCACGCCTTGGGAAGGGGGGAGGGAAGGGAAAATGAGATGCTGGACTCCTGGGGGTGGGGTGGCTAGGAAGGAAAGATGAAATGGTGGGCACTTTGGGGGCGATAGGGAAAGGGAGGGGAGATGCTGAATACCTTCGGGAGGGACTAGGGAAGAGAAGGAGTGATGTGTGGCATCTTCAGGGACTAGGGAAGGGGAGAGGAGATGCTGGACACATGGGGAACAAGAGGAGGGGAAATGTAAGACATGAGAGTAGAGAAGTGGAGATGTTGAACTATGGTGGTGTGGGGTAAGATCTTGAGTCACCCTGAGCAGGGCCATCACTGTCATCAAGCAAACTAGACGGTCACCTAAAGCACCAGCCCTCTAGAGCATTCATTGCCACCACTGCCATGGCTTTCCAGGGCCTGCAGGAACATCAATGGCTTTCAAACCGCAATCTAGTGCTTACCTCAAGCCTCCAGGGCTGCATTGTGGTTCATGACCTGTAGGACTTGCCGCTTCCGGAGGGGGATGGAAGGGGCAGGTCCTAGAAGCCATGAAATGCAATGCAGAGCTGGAGGCTTGCGGTAAGCACTATGTCACGGCTTGAAAGCCATCACCGCTGCTGCAGGCCCCGGAGAGGGGCAACAGCAGTGGCAATGGGTGCCGCTAATAGAGAGGGGGCAGCAAGATAGAGGACCCACCTAGGGAACTTCCAATCCTTGCATCGACCCTGACCCTGGGGGGTTGGTCTCATACCTAAAGGCTCACCTAGAGCATTGGATACCCTTGGGTTAGTTCTGGACATTGTCTTTCTGGCATTTCCAACCCAGGTTCTTATTTACTGAAGCTTTTTACTTTGTCACAGAATGGGATAGGAGGGGAATGTCTTAATAAATCAGACTGCAAGTAATATTAGGAGTTTCAGATTATGTCCCCGAAAATAAAAATTAATTAATGCATTAATACAAACTAACTCTTTCAAAGAACTTGTATTGGACCTTTATGAAAATGCAAATTCTTTTGTTCATTGTTGTTCTGTTGACATTTGCTGATGTAATTATCCATTTGCCAATGCTTACAGGAAATTCCCTTTGCATCTATTGTGTTCTCTGTTATGAAAATTTTCTTTTGATATATTTTAATTAAAATAGTGAATTAAGAGGACTGATAATTCTGATTAGCTTGATGATATATTTTATATTAGAAACAGGGATGGATTGACTTTATTCAACAAAGATTTCTTTTTGTTTAATGGATTGATTGATTTCTATAATTAAAGCCTGCTTTTGCCTTTTCATTTACAAACAGCCTTTGGGCTAGAGGCCACTGTTTCTTCAACAGGCTAGGGTCTGGTAGCCCGGAGTGTGAATCCCTTGAATGGAATGCTTTGCCTTTGCAAGTGCTGGGAGGAAAGGAAGTTTCAGGAGGTTCAGGCTATAATTAGGAACATCCCTGCCACACTCCTAAACCTCAGAGAAACTGCCGCCTGGAAACGGCACATGCCCCATATGTTTACAATGAGCATTTATCGATAAAGCTTGTTTGAGGTTATTTTGTTGTGTTAGATCTTGTGTTGGTTGCCTGTGTTTGTATGAGGAGTGTAGGTATGGACAGAATTAGAAGTTGCTCTGTCCAGGATAGAGAATGGGAATTGTACTTGGGAGATTTGAGCAAGAGAGACAAATAGGTGGGTGAGGGCTGAAGTGTGAAGAGTGTAGAGAGAGGGTTGTATGAGAGATAGGGACAGTGACTGCAGCTTTGAAAGCAACAAGTATTGTGATATGCTACAGCCATGTGGGACAGTTTGTCTTTTTCAAAGGAGGCAGAATCAGCATGAGGGGAAATGCTTTTTAACCTTTTTCTTTGATATGTTGGTCCAGAGGTTTTGCTCCTGTAACCATGGGCATTAACTGTTGCTGTTGGAAAATCAGGAGGGCTCTCTTCCTCTCGGGGGACTTCCTCTACCACACCCTCAGCCCCGTCCTCACTGCTGAGCAGAAACCTGCCCCGGAAGTGAAGCCGGATCCTCCCCATGGTCGCACTGCCACTGAATCACCAAACTGCCTTTTGTTTGAAGTTTTTCAGTTGTTTGTTTTTTGTTTGTTTTTTTTACTTTAAATACGCTGCTGGTTGAACTTCAGTCACTAAAGGACATCTTGTTCTTTTGGCAAAAGATCAAAACGCAGGGCCAGATATTCGGCGGCCATTGCCGCTGAACTTCAAACCCGGATATTCACTTCCAGGGCCATATTCGGCCGCTAGCATTGAATATCCAGGTCAGCTGGCTGGCAGAGATGTTAATGAGCATCAGCGATATTAAACCCCTGCCCGGTTAGCTTCTGTTGAAAACGTTAGATCACCCTTTCAGATGCCTAACTTTTGCCACTTAGCGAGAACTGGAGAGTGGCTCAATATTGTTGCTGCCTGGTTATAACTGGGAGCCACCCCTGCTGGGCTCCTGGAATGCCCCAGTGCTTGCCGGCTAGCATCGGAGGTGTAGCAACTGCACCCACGGGTATTCAGCTGCTGAATATCCTGCTGACCGTGATTAACACAGTTAGCCAGTTTCCTAACTGCATTAATTGCATTGAATATCACCCTCCTACCCCCGTATCTCTTTCAGGAGATTGACAACTTGCGTTGATCCCTGGCATCCAAACAAGCTTTCTGAGGTCATTTTATAGCAGGGTGCATAGGTCTGGGATGAAGAAGATCCTTGGGGCCACTCCGGCAGCGGAGGCTTTACTGTTGCTGCAACACGGCTAAGTCTGCTATCACTCCTGCTTTGCACTCCTCTGTTCGTTGGATTAGACATGCACTCCTCCTCGTCCTGCTCCTCTTTCAGAGCTGCCTCTGCCCTCTGGACCACCTCCGGTAGGTCTGCCGTCACCTCGTTCTATCTTTCTTTTCTGTCACTCGCACTGTTCAATGACTTCCATTCCTGTGTTCTGGGACAGGCGACCGGACAAACCACCCAGTACGCGTCTCCGCTGTCTCTCCAACCTTCGCTCGTGTCCCTCTTCTGTCTCTCTGCACCTTCCCGCCCCTAATCCGTCTGCTTTTTCTCGGTCCTCTCTCTCTATTGGCCTTCTGAATTGCCGGTCCCTGCGAAACAAGACCCTTCTTATTCAAGATCTAGTTCTTCGGTCCTCTTTCTATCTCGCCCTTGTGACAGAGACGTGGCTCAGAGACGGCGAAGACGCTCTCCTGGCCCGTTGTCTTCCAACAGGGTTCTCTACTGTTTCTGTTCCACGTCTCGGTCGGTCGGGTGGCAGTGTGGCTGCTCTCCTCCATCCAATCCTGTCCTTTACTCAGGTTTTTTCTCCATCACTACATTATCCCAAATCCCTTTTGCTTTGCCTTCACACCTCTCCCCGTATTCACGTGTTCCTTCTCTATTCCCCCCCTGCTCTTCGCTCTGAGCTCTGGGATGCACTTCTGTTAACTATTACTGATGTCTCTCTAGCTTTTCCCCATCTACTCATCGCAGGTGATTTCAACCTTCATGTTGATGCCCCCACCTCTTCTAGGGAACTTTCTTTCCTTTCTTTTCTTCAGGATCTATCTCTCTTGCAGCATGTCACTCTTCCTACCCATCAGGCTGGCCATACCCTTGACTTACTCTTTACACCCTCTTCTTCTTCGCTTATCCTCTCTAATATTAGCTCTACCCCTCTTCCCTGGACGGACCATGTCTGTCTTGCTGTCTCCTGTTCATTTCCTAGCGACTCCTCCTCCTCTTTCTCCCCTTCTTCCCTTCCGTCCCCACCGAAGCGGCTCTCACGCACCATTACTCCTCTCACGTTTCAGCAGTTTATTTATTTATTTATTTAGTGTACACTTGTATCCCGCCACTTCCAGCGATCAGTGGCGATTTTCTATACAAAGGGTGCGGTTGTACAGGCCAGAATTTAAGCATACAGTAGGATTGCAGGGGAGGGTAATAGTCACAGCAAACGGTTACAGATTTACATTTGATTGCTTGAGAGGAGGCTTTACATATATACATAAATTACATAATTTCAGGATGCATTTCTTGTTGATATGATTTTTAGTAGACATGTTGTTCGAAAAGGATTACATTGACTAGGTTAGGCTGTAATGAGTCTGAAATAGGTGAGTCTTAAGTTTTTTCCTGAAGTCCTTTTTTTCCTGAAGTCCTTTTTTTCCTGAAGTTCCCTGCAGCTGGTGATCTTCTGCCCTTGGACTTCTCCCTCCTCTCCCCCGATTCCCAGGCAACCCTTTGGTCCTCCTCGCTGTCCACTACCCTTGATCGTCTAGCCCCTTTATGTCCCCGTCCACCCCGGCGTTGACCCACGCATCCTTGGTACCATAGTGATCTCCGACTGCTGTGAACTCATCTTCGCAGAGCAGAGCGACTGTGGCGCAAGGCTCCCTCTGCAACTACCCTAGCAGTCTTTCAATCCCATTATTCCCATTACCGCTCCAAAATACACTCTTCCAAACGTTCTTTCTTCTCTACTGCCATTTCCAATGCCCCTAACCAGATGCGACATCTCTATTCTGTTTTCCAATCTCTCATCTCTTTACACGCTCCTGCATCAGGCTCCTCAGCTCATTCCTTCACAATTAGCTTCCTTTTTTAGCGACAAGGTTACATGTCTAAGAGCATCCTTGCCCTCCTGTCCTGCTCCAATCACTTCTCCTCCCCCTGTCTCTTCTCCCCCACCCGTCTCCCAGATCTCTCACTTCTGGGCATCATTCGACCTGATCACTGCCCCTGAACTCCACCGCCTCATTTCCTCTTCCAAGAAAACCTCTCGATCCCATCCCTTCCTCCTGGCTCCTTACTCCTTCCCTGGGGCTTCTTCCTTACATTCTCTCCATGTTTAATTCTAGCCTCTCTACTGGGATATTCCCCCGGCCCTGGAAACATGCTCTGATACGTCCCATCCTAAAGAATCCCTCACTTGATCCCTTAATTCCTGCCCACTATCGCCCTGTCTCTAACCTCCCTTTTTTATCTAAACTTCTCGAGAAATTTGTCTTTGCACAACTCTCCCACCATCTTGACTCTATTAACTTCCTTCACCCCCGTCAATCTGGGTTCCGTCAAGGTCACAGTGTGGAGACTATTCTTTCAGCTTTCACAAATGCACTACACGTAGCTCACGATCGTGGTGACATTTCCGTGGCAGTTGCACTGGATCTCTCGGCTGCTTTTGATTTGGTTGATCACTCCCTTTTCCTTCATCGCTTACGGGAAGTGGGTCTTTGTAGTACGGTTCACCACTGGTTCCACTCCTTTCTCTCTACTCGGTCCTGCGCAGTTTTCTCTTCCTCACCTTCCACCTCCCCTTCAGACTCTCACCATCTTCCCTGCGGGGTTCCCCACGGCTCTGTCCTCACCCCTCTTCTTTTTAACCGTTTCCTGGCCCCCCTTGCATCTCTAATTCAACAGTCTGGTATATCTGCTTTTTTCTACGCTGATGATATTCTCTTACTCCACCACACTTCCCCCTCATGTCCTCATCTTTCCGCTCTGGACTCTTGCCTCTCAACTGTAGCGAACTGGTTAACACTTAATTGTCTTCACTTAAATTTCACTAAGACTATTGCCATTTGGTTCTCCCACGGTAGTCCATCCCCTTCCATAGCTCCCTCTTTTTCCGGCACTCCCGTTCCCCTGGTCTCAACCTTCCGTTACCTTGGCGTGCACTTTGACTCAGACTTATCTTTCCACAACCACATATCTCACGTTACCAAAACTTCCTTTTTTTTTCTCCGTCAACTTCGCTCCATTCGCCCTTTCCTTTCCCCTTCGGCTCTTACCACCCTGGTACTATCTTTGGTTATGTCCAGGGTGGATTTCTCCAATTCTCTTTTCATTGGTCTTCCTAAAAACCAGATAACCCGCCTCCAACGGATCCAAAATACTGCAGCATGGCTCATTACACATTCTTCCCCCAGAGATCATATTACCCCTGTATTATTTCACCTTCACTGGTTGCCTGTCACCTTCCATGCCACATTTAAACTACTGACCCTTGTACACAAAGCCTTTCATACCAGTACCCTGCAATACTTAACGGATCTCATCTTTTTTCACTCTCCCAGACATACACCTCGCTCTTTTCACCTCAACCGCCTCACCCTTCCCTCTCCCTCTCGCACTCACTTGCAGTCCACCCGTACCTCTGCCTTCTTTTTTGCTGGTTCCGCCCTCTGGAATGCTCTTCCCCCCTCCCTCCGCTTGGACACCCAATACGCTACATTCAAACAAAACTTGAAGACCCATCTGTTCTCCCTGGCGTTCGATATTCCCTCCCCTTTCGTGTGATGCCTCCCCTCCCCTCCTCTTAGTCCCTCTTATGCTTTTCCTCATTTGTCTTGTCCTGTCCTACCCATTTTCTTTGCTGTCCTATCATAATCTTGTACTTTCCTTTCCGTTTCATTGGCTTCCAGCCTCTTTTATTGAATTTTATTGTACACCGCCTTGGTTACTGTAGAAAGGCGGTTTTTATCAAATGTAATAAACATAAACATAAACCTATGGTCATTATAAAACACTAGTACAAACCCTGCAGAAATGGTGCCTAAATTGAAGGTGTGCACATTGCACCTGCTAGCATGTATCTTATGCTAGATGTGCATGCGAGGTGTGACAAAAAGTAATGAGACTGTGGCAGCCATGCCCATGACTCAATGCCAGTTGGCTAACCGCTTATGCCACTGTGTTGTGCAACATCTCGCCACTATTCTGCTATAATATTTTTCATCTCTTTCACTCTGTTTTTCTTTTTCAGGTTTTTTTTTGTAGCACACTGCTCCATCGCTTCATCACGCAACTGAAGGTGGCAGAAATATGGAGCAAAGAATCAACTTGAAATCTCTGGTTAAGTTGGAGAAGGGCCCAACTGAGTGTCTCCAACTTCTCCAAAAGGCTTATGGAGAAGATGCAATGTCCAAGCCACCAGTCTTCGAGTGGCACAAATGCTTCAAGACTGGCCGTGAAGAGGTGGAAGACGGCCTTCCAAGACAAAGACAGCTTAGAACATTAACAGAGTGAACCAGCTGGTGCAGAGTAATCTCAGATTGACAGTGCGGATGATAGCTGAGGAGCGGATGATAGCTGAGGAGCTCAGCCTTAAAAGGGAGTCAGTGCAGACCATCTTGGTGCAGGAGCTGGGGATGCGGAAGGTGTGTGCCAAGATGGTGCCCAAACTTTTATCAGATGACCAGAAGGAGCACCAGGTCAATGTTTGTCGAGACTTCCTAGAGAAGATCCAGAGATCGTTATATGAGCCATCACAGGAGACTAGACTTGGGTCTTTCAGTATGATCCTGAAAGCAAGAGACAGAGCCTGCAGTGGAAGACTTGACTGTCACTCAGATCCAAGAAGGTACGCATGTCCAAATCAAGTATCAAGGTCATGCTGATCGCAGGGAGTGGTCCACCATGAGTTTGTGCCTGAGGGTCAGACAGTCAACCAGCACTTCTACCAGCAGGTCCTCAATTGCCTCCATGAACAGGTTTGATGCAGCAGGCGGGCTCTGTGGAGAGACAAGTCATTGCTGCTCCACCACGACAACGCGTCTGCATACACTGCGCTCAGTGTGAGGCAGTTCTTGGCCAAAAACAGATCACAGCTCTCGATCACCCTCCTTATTCCCCAGATCTTGCACCATGTGACTTCTGGCTTTTCCCCACGCTGAAGACTGTAGAAGAGATCAAGGCCACTGTGATGAGCGAGCTGAGGGACCTCAAGGAGGAGGACTTTACCGAGTTCTTCCGTACGTGGCAGAAGCGAATGCAGAAGTGCATTAACTCTAGGGGGGATTACTTTGAAGGGGGCAATGCATAATTTCTCTGTAGATTTTGTAATAAAACATTTATGGGACAGTCTTGTTTCTTTTTTGTCACATCTCGTATGTAATGAAATGATGAGACTCCCTCCAAACTCTCTCCTGAGCACTTGTGCTCTACAAGTATGCACCGACTTGTATCACACGAACTTTAAGGTGTCACCTAATTTTATAAAGATCCTTTCTGCATTCTTAAAACTGTGTTTTAGGCATGAAAATTAAGGGTGGGCATTAAGTAACAATTTTAATCGCAATTAGTTATGTGATTAAAAGTTTTAATGGTGCAATTAATCACACAATTAAAATTTTAAAGGGCCCATCTGCACTCTCAACCCATCTCTGCCACAGTCCAGCATCCCTCCCTCTCCCTTCCTCTCTTCCCCCCATGAGTCCAGCATCTCTTCCTCTCCCCTCTTCCACCCCTCCCCATGGCTCCGGCATCTCTTCTGCACCCTCTTCCTTCCACCCTTGCGGTACGTTCACTCCCTTGCCTTACAATCAAGTCTCCCCAGCAGCGGCAGCGATTCAGTAATCCCGCTTCTCTGCAGACTTGGAGCCTTCATTCTGTGATAGCAGGTCCCACCAGTAACTGGAAGTTAAGTCAAAGTGGACAGGCCATGGCACAATAAAAGCTCTGGGGCCAACGAGAGGCAGCATTAGTGAATCACTGTCACTGCTGGGGAGACTTGATTGTGAGGCAATTAAGTGAAAGCTCTGCAGAGGAGAGAGGGAGAGATGCTGGACCCATGGGGGCCAGGGAGCACAGCAGCACCATTGACATAGGTAGCTCCTCCCTGACACAGTTATGTGTTAAAATTTTTAACACTCATTAAAGATTTAATGCATCTCCTTAATAAAATTCCCACCCCTAATGAAAATGTTTTATAAAATTACCTCCTCTAAGGTTTTGTATTAGAAAGTTCTTATTTATGTGTTTTATTACCAAAATTTATTTTAAATTCTATTTTATTGATTTACTGATTATGGGATAATGAATCTAATCTGATTTGAAGTTCTATTTTGCATAGGTTTTCTGTGTACTAAATGGATATCCAGGTTGGAATGTTCACAGTTTCTTGGTATGTCACCAAAGGTTCTGCCAGCCATGAAGCCTTATGAAAATTACGTGTAAGGGTGCCATAACTTATAGCAGGAGCAGCGACTTCAGAAAACTAGAGAGAAGGGGATTAAGAGGGCTCTCAGGGTTTTAGTATGAAAATAATGTTAATCATGTGTCTTTTGTCATGTATTGCTGATTGTATGTGTGTTGTACTTTTAGTAATGGGACATAAATATATGATTATTGGCTTCTTTTTGTTCTCAGGGTTAATTAAGAAATTTTGTATCATTTTATGTGTTTTATTGTTTTACATTTTTATAAGTAGTATAATCTACTTTGGTCTAGTACCATAAAGGTGAAATGTAATTGCTGAAAATAATTCTGGAATTCAAAAAATGATAAATATCGTGTAAACTGCTTTTTTATTTCTCTTTATATATAAATCAGAAATATCTAATTATTTGACTAAGAGTGCACAAAGAACTAGAGCTGTTAAGGTCAATATCCAGTCATTCACAGGAGGAGCGTTTTCAACAAAACACACAGAAATCAGAGAGCTTCTTTCTTCATGCTGAGAGGAAGTAAAGTCTGCAGATGCCAATCAGCTAGTCTGGCTGCCAGAATTCCTGACTTTTCCTCCAATAGATTCACTTTTACATCTTCATAATGATTCTCTGTATCACATCTCAAAACTTTCTATAATAAGCACAGCAGGCAGTGGCTTCACAAAAGCAGAACTGGCAGCCATCCTGCAAGTCTGTTCAAACTTGCCCATGAAAAATACATAGGATTTTCAAAATTCCTGACCAGAAATGCCGGTTAATGACTCTTCGTTGCAATACATTGAGAAGCACAATGCAAGATCTAAGTGGTAAAATACCAATGCTTATAATATAAACATTATCTCGCTTCATGACTTATTTATTATATAGCAAATCATTCTATTACAGTGACAGTAGCATAGTAAACAACAGCAGATAAAGACTTAGGGAGGAACGTTATTAAGGTGCATTATTGGAATAATGGAATTCTTGGCCTCTTACATAGGGCAAAAACATGTTATCTTATCATAATGCACAAGTTTAGACAGGAAATGGTTGCAAAGGTTTCAGTCCTGGTTAGGCCATAGTTTTTGCGTTTTCACTAACAGTAATTCTGAATTCTATCCCCTCACATGCAAGGTGCCACCGGGTTCTGTGTTTGTTCCTACCCCTTTTAATATTTAGTTAAGCTCATTACTTTACTCCTATTCAAATCACAGGGATGATATCCTCCGTGTCTCCTCCACCTGCAGTATAAACCTTGATATTGGTCCGATGAATCAATGTCTTGCCAGGGCTGCAGACTGCCTTCACCAAAACTGTCTGCAACTTAACCCCAATAAGTCCTCAGTCACTCGGATCACTGGAGGTTTGGCTGCCCCTTGTATTGCACCTAATATCATGGGATGTCATTACCCTAGCTCCTTCTTTTTGCTATTTAGAGGTCCTTTTCGACCATGAACTCACCTTCTCACAACACGTTAACCAGACGATGAAGATGCCCTTTAATGCTAGAAGGCATTTCCACGCAATCTGAGCATTCCTAAATACTTCCGTTGAGACTTCTGTTATTCTTGCCAAGGTGATATCCTGGATCAGTTATTCTAATTCTGTCCAATTTTGAACTTAAATGCCTTCAGACAATACAGAACACCACTATTTGTATCCTCACACACGCAAAGCATTTTTATCATGCAACCCCCTTCTTCATCCATCATCACTGACTGCAAATAAAAATCCGTATACAATACAAAATCTTGTTCTTGACTTCCAAAGCATTATATCAGACCGCCCCTGCATATTTGCCTACCTTGATTATTCCACACTGCCCAGCTCGCTCGCTCTGATCGGTACACACAATAGGTTGTGTCTTCTTTTTAGCCCCATAACTCTGGAACAATCTCCCAAATCAGCTTCAGCTCCAACCAACTTTATCTGTTTTCAAATCAGAGCTAAAAACATATCCCTTTAGAGAGGCCTTTGAACTGCCAGGTTAGTGGTCTGGGTTGTGCCCGGGGCCTGGAGGGCAGCAGTTAGATGCCAGTCGTATGTCAATTTGTAAGTCTGCTTGACCGCTTTGCCTGGTTGCATGAATCCACTGTTTGTTTTCTTTTCTTTTCTTTGTTTTCTCTGTCCTATCTATGATTGGAGTTCCTTTCAAATTCTTTCAATTTATTTTAAAATTATTTTGTAAACCGCCTTGTGTAACTTGAAGAGGCAGTATTGTAAATACACAAAATCACAAACCATTTGTGGGGAGATGGTTCCTGAGTCATTGGTTGTGTGGGGGAAGGGGATCCTAGACCACCAATTGAATATTTCAGCCATGGGCCCTTTAATTTTGCAACCTGGAACACAGGGCTGTTAACAGTACTTCCAGATGGGAAAAATAACATCAGCTTTGAGCTGACATTTTTCCCTTGGAATAACGCAGCTTGCTGTGATCACTGCAAGCTGCATTATTCCTTTATTATGGGGATCACTAACCTGCGGTACAGAGTTACTGTCGGTTAGTGACTCCCACAGTAAGCTAAACTGTAAAATATCAGATTTTACTGCAGCTTAGTAACTGCCTCCTAAAGTGATTGTTCTGTCTTCCTGGCAGTGATATATCCATGTGGAGGGTCATTTTAAAACAGGCCACCTGTGTTTGAAGGCCAAGTAGCAGCTTTTTCAAGCCAATTTTATGAATACATAAACCGGGTAGCTGGTTCTGGAGACGCCCCCCCCCCCCCCTCCATACATAGATACATAGCAAGGCTGAGTATGTGCATTGGTGTAGGCCAGTTCACAAATGTGGATGTCCCCAAACTGGACACCTGAAGAACTGGATATTTGGACATCCCGGCCGGGGTATTTCAGATACTCAGACCTGCAGAAGTGGGCCAGTAATACGAGAGTCTGGAGTAGGCAGTTTGCATGCAGGTTTCACCAGTCAGGAAATAGGAACTGTGGCGGTTACAGCACATTTGCTCATCCCCCTGGGAGCACTGCAGCCATGAAATAAGCACTCTTTTGCACCTGCTTCATGGTCGGGAGCAGATGTAGGCATGGACTCCTGAAGGCAAGGGCTGTGCTTCTGCCATTGTGAAATCGCACCACAATGTGCATCTCTCTTGCTTCGTCCAGGCCGCCATGCCACGTGGAGCTTCATGTTGTGATGCCTAACTCTAGAATTTAGTTACCAAAGAAAAACAATTGCTTCTTGAACATTGTTAATACCTTTTATGTATCTCTCTCCTCCTCTCCATTCTAATATGCATATTTAAATCTCTGAGTCCTATTTGATAGGACTCCTGAAGCAGACCCCGCCCCATTTGCTCTGAAATGCCTCCGGTCTATCATTTTTGACCTACAGCCTCCAGAACTCTGCCTTTGCCTCTCCCCAAAGCCAGCCTTTCCTTTTCTGGATAGAATCTGGCTGCTTGACATTTTACATGCCCAATTGTATCCATATAAGCACTGGAATACATGCCTATGCATTTACCACCTGTAACAAATGCACCACTCACTTTGAATAGCAGGCCTTATGGGGGTAGTTTTATAACTCTTTTACACATGTAAAATGCTGATTAGGTCACATCTATTGTCAAATCGCTTTATTCATAACACAAACATGCACTGTATATAAATAGGTCAACAGTACACATAGCAAAAATACAAGGATTGCTACAGTGATAGACCAGTCTAGAGCGACCTTAGTGTCTTTTGTCTTTCTCTTCCTCCTCCTCACCCCCCCTCCCCACCATTCCTTACCCGATCTGACCTCCCTAATGAAGGGAGACTGACCCAACAGGACCAACAGTAGCAATAATGATGGTATTACAATCTTAATAATAATAATAATGGTAAGTGGGTAGGGGAGGGTTAGGGAACAGGGGGATAGTGAAGAACTAGGTCACATCTAAAAGTGGTCCCAGTGCAAGATGGCACACACTTGTACAGTAGGTATGTTCAGAGGAGGAGTTAGAACGGAGTTGTGGTGCATGTAAAATTCACACTAGCAGGCGTAAAGTCTGTGCCTTCAAGTGAGGCGTAATTTCTGCAGGGCTTGTATTAGTATTTTATGTGTTATAGAACAGACTAAAAATAAGGTTCTTCATCTCCAAACCTAGACACCTTATTTATTTATTTATTTATTACAATCTCTTATATACCGCACTATTTGGCATCAGCGCGGTTTACATTATAACACAACGACCATAACAACATGCTTGTTAAAAAATTACCCTCCACGTGTCTACCTCTCTCTACATATATCTATGTATTGTATTATTGATTTTCTAGTGGATTTAGTGCTAATAAGAGATATAACAACAACAAGGGACAGAGAAGATTTTCTCAGTCAAAGCAGGTATAGCACAAGCAGTCACCATGTAAACTTATCAATAGATCTCCACCCTGCCCTACAAGGATTCAAGCCTACCAGAAGGAGAATTATTCAATATCCAAAGTCATTTATCTGTCATATGCATGAGATATATTTATTTGCATGCACTGTCCCATTGTATTCAAATTTATTTCATGCATATTCATTAGGGACATCCCCAAAACTTGACTGGTTTGGTGCCCTCCAGGACTGGAGTTGAAGACTCTTGACTTAGACTCATCCTCTGAAAAGCTTAAAAGTTTCAAGATGAACCAAAGTTGGTTCAGCCCTGACTGGGAACCTACAAGGAATATAGAAGTCCCTGCTAGCCCGCACCTGAGCTTCCTTCTCCAACTCTTTCTCCTCTTTGGTGAACTCCTCTACTAATTTCATGGCCCACTTGACATGGCCTGGTCTGCTCTCAGCCACTTAATTTGTTCCTCCACCATCTGACATATTTGTTTTGCAAGTGGTTTTCTGATCATTTTCTTTTCTACTTCAGAAATTGTATTAAATTAACCTCCTTGTTTTACTTATTTCTTTAATTCCATAATAATGATTGTTCGTTAGTTAGAGTCTCAGAGGTTAGTTCTCAAGACATCTCTACTATAGCTACGTAATAAATTTCAATCACTGACTGCCTTGCGCCAGGAGATCACTTTGTTGTCAAATGATTTAGATTAGTTCACCGGATTTTACATCTATTTTAATTAACTTGTTTAAGATTATTTGTTTTTACATCTTTCAGCGTTGTCGGTTTTGCTTTGATCTTGAATTGCGGCACTCAAAAGAACTCCAAAAGGTATAATAAAAAGGGAAATGTGCTTCTTTTCACGTTCACAAAATGCAATGGAAATGTAGAAAGGCAGAAGTATTAGATTGGCATTTACTGGAACAAAGGAAATAGGGAGCACTTTGCCAAAGGCATGCTAACAAACTGAGACTGGAGTGTGAAGACTAAGAAAAGTGAAGATTTTTTGTTAACCCTTAATGTGTCTTTTGGGGAAACTGCTAGGTACTTGTGACCTAGATTGGCCACTGTTGGAAACAGGATACTGGGCTTAATGGACCTTGGTCTGACCCAGTATGGCATATCTTATGTTCTTATGTACTACACCCAAGCCTTTCTCTTTACCTTTCCAATTGAATCATTCCTGATACTATGCACCCTCTTGAGACTAACCTTGGCTTCTTATTCCCCCACCAACTCATGTCCAATTGGAAATCACACGACACCCCATTCAGTTGTTTGGCCCCAGCTCTATAGAACTCTATAGCACTTGCTCTGAGTTGTGAATCTTCCTGCATTCATTGCAAATGTAGGGTTTAAATATGGCTTGCTAATCAAGTCTTCTGCAGTGCTACTTCTGTGACTGCCATGACCTGGATAGGACCAGTGCACCCCTCTCCTCTATATTTCCATATTACCATTGTGAACGTCTTTATGTGAGGCTGTATCCCTTCCACTATGCCACTAGTTCTTTCTTTTCTACTATTACTACTACTACTACTGAGCATTTTTATAGTACTACAAGACGTATGCAGCGCTGCACAGACACATGTAAGAGATGGCCCCTGCTCATCAGAGCTTACAATCCAGTCAAGACTGACAACATGGTAGCTGTAGACACGGGATACATTTAAGGAGAATGGTAAAGAAACACAAAGGAGACCAGGTGAGTAAAGACCCAAAGGTGGCAGCGAAGAGGTGATTTTTTAGCCTGAATTTGAAAAGGGCCAGAGAAAGCGCCTGATGTACACTCAGGTAGTTTGTTCCAGGCATAAGGATCAGCAAGGTGAAAGGAGCGGTCTGGAGTTAGCAATAGAAGAGAAGGGCACAGATAGAAGTGATTTGCCAGAAAAATGGAGTTCCCAAGGAGGGGTGTAGGGAGAGAAAGCTAGTGAGGAGCTGCAGAGTGAATGAACTTATAGATCAACAGGAGAAGTTTGAACTGGATAGGGAGCCAATGAAGTGTCTTGAGACAAGTGGTAATATGAGCATGATGAGGGTGGTGGAAGATTAGCCATTCAGCAGAATGTTGAACAGATTGAAGGGGAGAGAAATGATTCAGAGGGAGACCAGCAAGGAGTAGGTTACAATAGTCAAGATGGGAGGTGACTAAAAAGTGGATTAGTGCCTTAGTAGTATATTCAGAAATGAACGGGCAGATTTTGTTGATGTTATAAGGATGGCAGGTTTTAGCTTCCAGATGTATGTCTGTGGAGAAGTAGAGAGCGGAGTCAAAGATGACCCCAAGGTTGTGAGCTGAGGAAATAGGGAGGAGTAGAGACTGAGAAAAGAGGAAGGGGAGAGGAGCTTTTAGAGGGATAAATAAGAAGCTTAGTTTTGGCCATGTTCAATGTCAAGCGGCGGTGAGACATCCAAACAGCAATGGTGGAAAGGCAGACAGAGTTCCAGGCCTGGATTGCCAGAGAGATTTCAGGTGTAGAGAGGTAGACCTGGGAGTCATCAGCATAAAGATGATACTGAAAGCCATGGGCAGTAATGAGAACACAAAGGGACTGGGTATAGAGAAAGAAAAGGAGTGGACCCAAGACAGATTCTTGGAGTACACCAACTGAGAGTGGGATAGCATCAGAGAAGGACACACCAGAACAAACATGAAAGAGCAATGGGAGAGAGAAGAAGAGAACCAGGATAACACAGAGCCCTTAAAACCAAGAGAGGACAAGATATCAAGGAGAGGATTGTGGTCAACATGTCAAAAGCAGCAGAAAGATCAAGAAGGATGAAGACTGAATAAAGGCTCTTGATTTTCCAGGAACACGTCACTGGAGACTTTGGCAAAAGCCGTTTCAGTAGAATGTAAAGGACAGAAGCCAATTTGAAAGCCGAGCCAACAGTGGTGAACCACATGTTCAAGTAGTTTAGAAACCAAGGGGAGGAGGGATATGGGTCAATAGAAGAACAGGTAGGATCTAGTGAGGTTTTCTTGAGGCAAGGTGTAACCACAGCATGCTTGAAGGCTGCAGAGATAGTTGCAGTGGAGAGCGATAGGTTGAGAATATGAGATGGAAGGGATGATAGTGGAGGAGATGGGGCTTAGGAGATGGATGGGAATAGGATCAGAGGAGCAGGTAGTGAGTTTGGAGGAGGGAAGAAGGTGTGTGCTTTTCTCCTCAGAGATCATAGAAAAGGAAGAGAGGGTAGCAGAGGTCGGGGGGGGGGGAGTTGGGAGTGAAGAGGAGGAGTAGCTGACTTTGTGAGGAATTGGAGGGTGATCTTATGGATTTTGTCATGGAAATAGTCAGCCAGGTTTGGGCAGAAAGGGAGGGAGGGGTCGGGGGCAAAGGCACCTTGAGGAGAGGGTTGAGAGTTGTAAAGAGATGTCGTTCACCCCTTCCCCTCTGTCCCCTCTCTAACCACTCTTCTCCTGTCCCTTGCTGTTTTCTGTCTTGATTACTGTAATGTCTCCCTTGCTTGTCTACCTCATTCCCAAATCACCCACCTGCAACTCCTCCAGAATACTGCTGTCCATCTCCTCACCTCCTCCTCCCGCTATGAGCACATTACCCCTGTTCTGTTCCGCCTCCACTGATTGCTGGTACGTTTCAGGATGCAGTATAAAGTCCTAATTCTCACACACCATATTATCCACACCTCCTCCCCTAGATACCTGGCTGACCACCTACAGTTTTATGTCCTTTCCCATCCGTTCTGCTCTGTCCACAACCACCGTTTGGAGCTCCCTTCCCACTCGCAAGCACACCTTGAACACACCTGTTCTTCTGCCTTTTTCTTTCTGGCCCCTTCCCTCTGGAGCTCTCTTCCCCTAGAACTTCATTCTCACCTCCCTCAGTGACTTTATACCTTTCATTTCCCCTTCTCCTTTCTCTTCTCCTTCTGTTCTTCTGCCCTTTCCTATCAATTGTTGGTATTTCTTTCTGCCTTTACCCCTGCAGTCATTTGACTTTTGTATTGTACACCACTGTATGTCCTTTGATTTAAGTAGTATAGCAAATGTTTGAATAAAGATAAAGATAAAGAGGGTCAGAGACAAGAGTGTTAGTCAGACGGACATAATAGTCTTGTTTAGCGAGTGCTATGGCTGACTGGAAAGAGACAAGCATGAATTTAAAGTATAGAAAGTTTGCAAGGGAGTGGGATTTGAGCCATCACGCTCAACTGAATGGGCACAGGAATGTAAATAGTGGGAGGTGGAAGACAGCCAGGACAGGGGTATTGTATGCCTCACAGGATGTGGCATGGGCGGAGCAAGAGCATCCAGAGCAGAGTGCAGCATTATAGGAAGCTACTGCCTCATCAACGGACTCAGAAAAGAGGTGAAGAGGCAGTGGAGGAGAGAGACAATGGGTCAATGGCATGAACAGATGCTGGAGGAGACAGAGTGAGGTTGAGACAGTGGGTGATGAAGAATGAAACTTAGCAGGTGATGGTGAGTGATGCTTAGCAGGTGATGGTCCGATAATGGAAGAACTGAGGTACAGAAGCTAGATTGTAAGCAATTAGAGAAGAATACAAGGTCAAGGCAGTGGCCGTGCTGGTGAGGGGGCAGTAGAACAAAGCTGGAGGTCGAATGAAAAGGTTAGGGAAAGGAGTTTTAAAGCATAAGGATCAGAGCAATTATCAACATGAATTTTAAAATCCCCGTGAATAATAGAGGGGGAAGAGGAATCCAGAAAGAAGGAAAGCCACACGTCAAACTCAGTGAGAAAGGTAGAGGTGGACTTGTCAGCAGGTTGATAAATAACAGCTAACCGGAGAGGTAATGGAGTGAAAATGCAGATGGAGTGGATTTCAAAGGAGGGAAAGGAGTAAGACTGAGGCAGGAGGAGAGGTTGAAACTGGCAGAAAGGAGAGAGTAGAAGCCCAACACCACCACCATCATGGCCAGTGGAACGAGGTGTGTGGGAGAACTGGTAGCTGCCATGACAAAGAGCAGCAACTGACGCCGAGCCTTCTTGGAGGAGCGAGGTCTCAGTTAGAGCTAGGAGATGGAGACCATTGGAGATAAAGAGATTATGAGTAAAGGCAAGTTTATTGGAGATGGAGTGTGCGTTCCACAAGGCAAATGAGAAAGGGATGGAGGAAGGGGAAAGGAGAGGGGTATGAATAAGATTTGAGGCGTTTCATGAAGATCTCTTCTCAGAGTGTGACAAAAGTCTGGTGGGGGGGGGGGCAGCCAGGGTTGGGGTTGATATCTCCAGATGTGAGAAGAAAAAGGAGTAGAAGAGTGTGGGGGAGAGAGGAGACAGGACAGTGGTAAAGAGGGTGGGGTTGTTTGAGAGAGAGGAGATGGCTGAATGAGAGGGAGAAAGTGGTGAAGCTCAAGAGCTGACAGCAGAGGACAGGATGGATGGGGAAGTGAGGATGGTAAAGGGGAGAGAAGGAGGGGAAGAGTGAAGGTGTTGGTAGGAGGGGAGACAATTAGGGAGTATGAGGAATAGGAAGAGAAAGTGATGAGGAGCAGAAAGAGAAAGTGATGAGGAGCCATAGAAGAGAGATGGAGAGGAGAACAGAGGCCAGAAGAAATAAGGATAGATGGGAGAGAGACCACAGGGGATTAGATGCACCTGTGAATAATTCTGGTAATGAGCAGAAGATGGCTATAAGAAACTGAATGCCAGGGGGTGGGAGGGAGGGAGGGAGCGATAAAAATTATGAGGATATGTAGGAGACAGGTAGAAATGGAGAAAACCTAAGCTTACAGATAAATAAATAGCACACTAACACGGATAAAATAAATATTTCAATGGGCACACAGGACTCACAAGCTGGCAGGTAAGAGTGCCCAAACTGGCAGCAAAGCAGGTATGAGGCAGAAAGAAAATCAGCATCTTACCCCATCTTTATTTTATTGTAAACCACTTTGGCATGTGCCATAGTTAACAAAAAAGGAAAGGAAAAGAGACGTCCCTGTCCATCTTTCATTTCCTTCTCTCTTTTCTCGACTTGATGCTTCCCTTTAGAACAGGGGTTCTCAACTCAGTCCTCAGGGCATACCTGCCAGTCAGAATGAATCTGCATGAGAGAGATTTGCAGGCACTGCCTCCATTGTATGGAAATCTCTCTCATACACATTCATTGTGATTATCCAAAAAAATTGACTGGTAAGGTGTGTTGTGAAGACTGGGTTGAGAACCCCTGCTTTAGAAGTAATGTAACCAAGTGAAGAAAAAGAAGCAAGAGAGGAGCCCAAAATACAATTATAGGTACCTGGCTGCATCAGGAGGGCTTTATGCAGTACCCAAGTCTGTATGTGAGGCTCCTCCTCTAGCCCCTTTCAAATCCAGGCTAAAAGCCCACCTTTTTGAGGCTGCTTTTGGATCTGATGCCCTTTACTCTCTTGTTCACCACTTATGTATATCTTACTATACTCTAGTCCCCAGTTTTGTGATGCTCTTCTTCGTGATTAGATTGTAAGCTCTGATGTGCAGAGACCGTCTCTTACATCTGTATGCACAGCGCTGTGTTTGTCTTGCAAATGATAAGTAGTACTAGTAGTAGCAGTGATGGCCTGATACTGTTTTTTTTCTCCTATGGGGGTAAATCTAGAAAATAACTTAAATAACTTAAAAAAACTTAACCCTCCATAGCCCATGTTCCCTGTAAAATAGTTATCTCCAAGTTATAATGCCCTGTTCAATGTAATTTCAGTTTGTTCAATGTAAACCGCACTGATGCAGAAAAGCGCGGTATATAAGAGAATGTAAATAAATAATAAATAAATAAATAATGTGATAATTTTTTTTCTCTCTTTGCTAGGGTGAATGCAACCGATGGTAAAGAAGGTGACATTTTACTTACCAGTTAATGTCCTTTCCTTGAGCCCTGCTAGACCAGTCCAGATAAGTGGGTTGTATTCCCCTACCAGCAGATTGGTGGAGACAAAGATCCAATGAAAATCCCAGATTTCAATTTCATCACTCCCATGCCTCTATTCACCTCAGCCACCAGAGGTCATTTCAGTATTCGTCCCAACGCATATGGGAGAAACATGCCGAGCCTCACACTACATCAATCGTGGGCAACAATGAGTAATCAACAGTAGAGAACTATGTACAGGAAAACATAAACAGAAGGCTATTAGCAGAAGATAAACCTGCAAAGCCAAGTAGAAAAATCATGGCAGACCAAATAGATCTTGAGGACTTGGGCGAATCGTAACCAGAGAAATAATATACAAGGTCTGTCCCAAAAGTAATGAGAATGATTTTTAAAAAAAAATATTGAACGCACATGCAATTACAGTTTATCCCCTTCAAAATAGGCTCCTTGTGATCAAATACAGTGATTCCAGCGTTACTGCCATTTTTCATAGCAGTGGAGGAAGTCTTCACTTGAGATGTTGTTCAAAGCCCTCGTCTCAGCTGCCTGGACGTTTTCAACTGTCCCAAAATGATGTCCTTTGAGATGGGTTTTGAGTTTGGGGAATAATAAGAAATTGCATGGAGCCAAGTCAGGGCTGTACGGTGGGTAGGGAAGCATTGTGATATTATTTTGAGCCAAAAATTCCCTCACAGTGAATGATGTGTGACTTGGTGAATTGTCATGGTGAAGGAACCACGTGTTTGCAATTTCATGGTGGACGCGCACAGCTCTATTTCTCAAATGCTCGAGTACCTGTAGGTAAAATGGTTGATCAACAGTCTGTCCGGGTGGCACAAACTCCTTGTGAACAACTCCCTTTGAATAAAAAAAAATGATGATCATGGATTTCAATCTTGATTTGCTCATTCGGGCCTTATTTGGTCGAGGTGACTGGGAAGTGTGCACTCTGAACTCTGTCGTTTGTGCGTTCATACTCGAAAACCCAAGGTTCATCTCCGGTTATCACTTGCTGCAGAAAGTCAGGCTCACTTGTCACATGATCCAAGAGTTCCCGAGAAACCAACACACGATTGTCCTTTTGTTCATCAGACAAATTCTTTGAGACCAGTTTCTCACAAATTTCTCTCATGTGCAGATATTCTGTAATGATTCGGTGGACGTGCGTTTTTGGTAGTCCTACCTCCTCTGTGAAATGTTGGTCCCTATGCAGAACAGCTTTCACACGACCTACATTGCTCTCAGTTCTTGAAGTTGAAGGATGCCCTGCGTGCTTTTCGTCCTTAACACTCTCCCTTCCGTCCTTGAACGTCTCGTACCACCTGAAGACTTGGACTGAAGACAAAACAGCATCCCCATAAGCTGTCCTCAACAAATGCAATGTTTCAGAACCAGATTTTCCAAGTTTCGCGCAGAACTTGATCGCATAACACTGCTCGAGACCCTTCTGCATTTTCGCCCGTGACAAGACACAAAAACTACTATGCACTTTGCTAATGTACCGACTGCTACAAAGGTGTGGACTCAACTGAGGAAGGTCAAAACTGGGTTCCCCCTCCACCTGCCTCAACCCACACTTTCCTTTCCTGGACTTTCTGCGCTGCACAAAAAAATCATTCTCATTACTTTTGGGACAGACCTTGTAGGCATTCTGGGCCTACCTGAAGGCTCTGAAGATACAGATATGATAAAATTTCTGGAACAGTTGATATTGGATCTGCTGGGCCTACCATTTCACCCCCTCTTGAATTTGAGGTGCGCATTGAGTCACCTGAAGAGCAGTCAACTTCAATCATGACCCTTGCCCCACTGACACCAAACTTCTTCGATATCAGCAGCTCTTCAAATACTTGTCCAAGGACGTAAGATTTTGTTTGTACCACTGCCTCCAAGATGAAACAGCTTCTGGCTCTGCAAGGGCCACTGCGAGATATGGGGACTCTATTATCCAACGCATCTGCAGATTACCTACCATAATTAGATGGTGTGGTTCATG